>CM056198.1:74566169-75191169 GCA_029692085.1 Gymnothorax javanicus
AGAGAGAAGTTACTTGGATGAAATATGATTCTTACTCCGGGAAAACTGCCGAGCCCAAATGAGAGAGTTCTTCATCCTCAATGGTGAATCCGTTGCAGTTTACCTGGAGATGACAAAGCCAAAGCTGAATACGGGATATAGTCCCAAAGATATACAGTATTATTGAACTAAAGTACAAGTACATGAATAATCACAGTCTGTGACTGACAGCGATACTCTTGTGTATGTGTACCACGTGTACCACTTGTTTGAGTAAGCAAGCCTAAGGAGAACATTTTTTGTATTATTTACAACTACATAGATTGTGATTATGTGCTTTACATGTACTTCATGTCTTCTTTTTCCCAACTGTTCTTCCCAAATGAGTGTGTCCCTGTTGCTCATTCTCTCTGTACACTTCACTTCCAACAGAGAATGTAATTTTGATCAAAGGGGACTTGATTGATCCAAACCGAGAACCAACGTAACAGTGAGTCACCCTCAGGTCAGCGTGTATCCCCAGATGCACTATATCCGAAATCTCAGACCATGCAGCGGTGGACACAGCGGAACGATCGCTGATCCACAGTATCCCCTCCTCATCGTCCAAATTACAATAAACAGGCATCCCGCGTTATTACATGAATGTTCTCAAATAGGGCTAGCAGAAATTACCAAAGATAAGACATATTTTTGGGGTCAGAGATCAAAAGAACCAGAAGTTCCATCTCATTTGCAAGAGAGTAAGTTTAACATGTCATTTACTGCAAGGTATACTGTTGATCCTTATGTTCTGGTCCATTATTACCCAGAAAAAAACATATTTGAAACTCGAACATATGAAAACATGTCCAAGTGGGGATCACAACAAAGTTGGCGAGCCAGCCAGGAATCAGTAAAGGTCGGCCACACTTGGAGGGGTGGGCAGTCTTATGGTGCTCAGAAACTGTGCAGGGGACACACACTAATCCTAGGCTGCAGCCGACTAAGTATAAGGTGAGCATTTCGACTTTATTTAATCAAATTTTATTTAATTACCGTATATGACCATTTAGTAGCCCGGGCTTTTATTTCGTAAAATCGACTTGGACCCCAGGCGTTTATAAGAACCAGGTGGGTATTTGCAACAGGCCATTATTTATTTTTGCACCGACCTACACCAGGCCAGTTCGGCTTTCCTACACAGTTATAAACTGACTGAATTTAACCGTTAAATTAATGCATTGTTTCTTTGTCATTTGAACTGTAAGTGGAGTCCTACGCACATTTAACCGTGGTTTACACTGAACATGCACTGAACTCCGTGGTAAACTTATTGTAAAATTACAATTAAAATAACTGGCTAAAAGGTGCCAGTTAAATTACCTGGCAAAAAAGGGTTCAGTTTATTTGTTTATTATTAACAGTGTATTCGCGGTAACTGAAACGGGCGCGGTTTCATTTACATACTTAAGTTTTGAGACTTCTACATTCATCCCAGTTGGGGCAACATGCAATATCATCCTGTTATCCATCGTGTCAGGGCAAAGACGGACTAAATGAAGACAAGAGGTAGGTATGAACACTTCAGAATGAAGTTTTTCCGATCTTAATACACAAAACATACATATTAATTCATGCATATAACGACTAGTTTCTTCCAGGTATAGACCTGAGTCAGACTCACAGGCACAGCTGAATGTGAACGCTTTTTCTTTGAACGAAACAAAAACGTTGGTAACTGAGCGATTATATAATCGCTCAGTTGTGGGACCCCCTCGAAAACGAGATGTTACATCTCAAGGGGTTATCCCAATCTAATAAACTTTTACATATAAAGGGTAAGGCAATCAAAGAGCTTATTCTTTAGCTTTGCCAAATAATAGAGCATAAATATTTTTGATTTACAATTCCTTATTCGTGTCCTTTTTTAAGTATGAAAAGATAAAAAAAAAAAAAACACGGAAAACAAGTCCCCCACCCAAAAATATAATAATTGTCGACACCCATGTTTACTGTTTACATGCGTCTCACTGGACATTTATACATACACAAGATAGCGGAGCTATTCTGCTGTGTGCGCTTTGGTCCAGCCAATGACGTTGTCCACTCTAGTTTTTTTTTTTATATCTCTGTGCCAAAGACCGTCTGCTATTTTTTCCCCCCACATCTTTATTGACATCAAATATACACACCAAGACAAACCGAAGCTTGATTTAGCGTCTGTGTTCCCGCAACACGGGGTAACAAAGACGCTTATATACAATAGTGCAAATAATCGCCCGGGCGTTTAATTGAACCCCGGGCGTTTAATACGCAAAATGAGGTCGGACCCCCAGCGGCTTTTTTGCACACAGGTGCTTATTTGCACGCGGGCGATTATTTGGTCATAAACGGTATCTTGCTGAAATACATCATATGAATGAGGGTGTTCTGTGTTGTCCCAGCCCTGATCTGGAGCACTGGAGACAAGTGACCTTTCGGACTCAAAGAATCTGGACTCTGAATTGGGGGAATTTCAAAGGAGAGTGACAGAATCTCCAGAATCGTTAAAAAAAAAAAAAAAAAAAAAAAAACTAGTACCTGCATGCGCAACAACTAACTGTGAGTGATTGTGTGGAATTCAGAGCTCGTTCTGTGATTGGTGTATGACTGTTGATTTGGTATGAGTGTGAGGCCTGTGCTGGAACCTAAGGTAAAACAGGGGTAACCATGGCAGCTTCTCTGAAGTTGGGGCCTGGGCAGAGACCCAATGCAGTGAGAGGTCTAACTGCAGGGTCCCCGATTATTTTTTCGAGCCTGGGCTGGAAACTTACCATCAAAGTTTAACCCAGACTGGTCTGGGCTGGAAACTTTGAGAAGTTGATTGCGGACTTGTGGGGTCTGGGCTGGAAACTTAGCGTTGAAGTTTTACGTAGACATTTTTTTTTTGGTTATTGTCTTTAAGGGCGCTTGGCACAGTGGCATATAAGAGCAGTTAGACTGGTGGGTCTAGCGAGGACATTGACCAGAAGTGTTTTTAGTTGGGTCCGACTGGAGAACATAGGCGGGAGAGGAAGATTGCGAGCTCCCGAACAGACGTCGACGGGAGGTGTAGATGTACTGAGGGGTGCAACGCTTTTTGAGTGAGTGTAGAGTGGATATGAACAGTGGTTCTGTTGCATATTGCATTAGTTAAGTGTGCACTAAAGTATAATAGATTAGGGGAGTAAAAATCAGGGCAAGAGTGTGTCTGTAATAGACTGGCGGTCAAGCAGTGTCCAACCATAATTGAATACACAAGAAAAAAAAATTATTTGGCTGAGTAGTGAGATTTGCATTAAAAATAAACAATGATTATGGCAACACTGGTCGATGAAATAGAAAACTAATTTCCTATGTCTACAAAAAGATATCAAAAAAGGGGCAACTGGAACTAAACAAGCAATACATCTTTTGATTGTACAAGTAGATTGTTACAAATATAGCACAGGGCAGGGGTGGCCAACCCTGGTCCTGGAGAGCCGCAGTCTCTGCTGGCTTTTAGTGTTACTCAGCACTTGATTGCTGAATTAAAGCAATTGATTACATACTTCACTTATCTCACCTGGTGTCTTAGGTTTAAATCGGGTGGAGAAAACCAAACTCAACACACCCTCTGGCTTTATTGGACCAGTGTTATCCACCCCTGCTCTATAAACTTTTATCTGTACTCTGTACTTCTACTTTGTCCACATTACAACTATGCTAAATATCCAACCACATTGACAAATCTTGGTTAACACGTAGATTGCTGTCACAACCTGCAAGTCTGCTTAATTGGCTGTAGGAGTCTTGTGGGTTGTTCCTGCTAATTGCTTGATTGACTCATTACGAAATTAAACCTGAGACACCAGGTGAGATCAGTTAAGTGAGTAATCAACTACTTTAATCCATCAATCGAGTGCTGAGTAACACCAAAAATCAGCAGACACTGCGGCTCTCCAGGACCAGGGTTGGCCACCCCTGGCATAGGGAAACATTTTTTCTCATAAAATATAAGTTTAGGAGCACATAGCAAGATACTATTTGTTGGAGAGGAGCGAGGCATTCCTCAGGGGGGAGAGAAGAATGAATGAAACTGACCAGAGTGAGCTGGCAAGTTGTTCAGAGTCTGAAGTTTGATTATGCAGGAATCAGTTGAATAAGGTGATTTAAGCTCTAATATTTTGTATAATTTTTTTTTTTTTAATTATAAATTTGGCATCTCCAATCCCACCCGAATCTGGAATGCCCAATTGGTGAACTATGTACAAGGCTTGCTCGTATGCGACCCCTTGCTGCCAATTGAGGAGAGTGTAGACAGTTCGCAGCTCTCCTCCGAGCACGTGCCTGTCAACCACCG
Source organism: Gymnothorax javanicus (assembly GCA_029692085.1). Taxonomy (NCBI): domain Eukaryota; kingdom Metazoa; phylum Chordata; class Actinopteri; order Anguilliformes; family Muraenidae; genus Gymnothorax; species Gymnothorax javanicus. Next base: position 74,570,491 of record CM056198.1, read on the forward strand.
CTTCTTATACACTCATTAAGTTCAGAACGAGGGCGGAGGATACCCGGACATGACCAGGCTTAGAATCTTCCTGACGAGCGCCCGTCTGGCCAACAGGAGGCGCTTGAGCAACGAACAAGGCAACTATTGTAATCCCTTCCCGGCAGTCCCTTCCCAATTTGCAACCCTGTAGCGCTATAGCCAATTGTGCGCTACTCTGAAAAAGCTGCCGACCACTGCTGGCTGGTACGAAGCGGGGCTCGAACCCGCGACGTGATAGTCACTACTGCTTCGCAACGCGATGCTTTACCGAGTGAGCTATCCGGCAGCTGTATAATTTTTTTAAAGAAGCAAGAACGATGATTTTGCTAACAGGGTATCAGCTGGTTATTCCCCTCAGGGTGGATCTGGCAGTTGGTAAGCATGTTCTCATAAATGTGAAATGATTGATGGATGCATTAAACCTGCATTGTTAAGTCAAGTTAATTTGGGTGGTAAACAGAGCAGGAGTTTAGATATTTTGAATGGCTGCGGAGTTGCAAAGGACAGGTTTGATTCACTAGACCGTGAGTTTATTATTAATGTTGATTTTGAATATTTGTCAATAGAGTAGTGGCTAGACTGAGTGTGAACATGGGTGTTGGAATGTTAAGAACCTTGGAATGAGTGTGGATGAGTGTGAGAAAGGAAGTGCATTGATGTGTGTTTTGAGCTCAAAATTGTATGAGTGTAAGTTGAAGTGTGTGAGTCTGAAAATAACTCGGGGCTTTCAAAAGTAGCTGGCGATTATCACAGTCTACTTGGGATCCGACGACCGGCTACTCGATAACTCTGATGCTCCATATTATGAAATTCTTTTGTGTGCATTCGTTGCTATATCTTATATCCAGTTTTAAGCCGTATTTTCAATAGAATAAAAATTTTGTATGTCATTTCCTTGTTTTGGACAGCCATTGCCGTAACAGTCATCGCGCATGCACAAACCAGCTTCCATACGCAGCTTTCATATTAAAATTTCAGTCGAATACACGGTTTTGACAGCCAGCCTCTGTATCTCGTGCACTTGCAGATTCGCTTCGCCTTGCCATTGTAAAATTATGAATGGCAGCAGGAGCGCAGAATTATCGGGGATACAAGAATCAAGCATGGATCAAGAGTTTACAATGTTAGAAGACACTAGTCACAAGATGGCGTGCTGAGGAAGACGCGCTCAACAACTCCTACGTAATTCAGCAACAAGGTTCTGCATCACTAAACTGCAATGTAACAAGATTGAGCGACTCAAAAGTTTTATTGATCGCTACTCTATAAATATGAGCTCAAAAAAAGAAGCAAAGCGTCCGAGGGAAATTTTAACATAACATAACATAACATAACATGAATGGCGAGAACAGGCCGTTCAGCCCAACTACGCTCGCCAGTTTTTTATACTATTGTGAATATATCCCTTCAGATACTCAATGACTCAATGGTATCTAGCTTTAAGTCAAGCCTACTCTTGAAAACCCCCAAGGTCTCTGCCTCAACAATATGGTCAGGCAAGCTATTCCACATCGAAATTACTCTTTGGGTGAAGAAATATTTCCGAATATCAGTGCTAAATGTACCTTTGGTCAACTTCCATTTGTGACCCCGAGTTCTACTAACAACACTTGGTTGAAGGAATCCTACATAATTCACTTTGTTAATCCCTTTAACATATTTAAAGACCTCAATCAAATCACCCCTTAGTCTCCTTTTCCTAAGACTAAAGAGATTAAGGATCTTCAGCCTCTTCTCATAGCTTTCATGTTTTATACCTGGAATTAGCTTAGTGGCTCTTCTCTGAACTTTCTCTAGAGCTTCTATATCTTTCTTAAAGTATGGTCCCCAGAACTGCACACAATACTCCAGATGTGGTCTGACAAATGTGTTGTACAAAAGAAGCATCACCTCCTTAGATTTGTACTCAATACTTTTGGCAATGTATCCCAGCATCCGATTGGCTTTTTTAACTGCTACGGCACAATGGCTAGAGCCTGTGAGGGTTTGGTCAACAATCACTCCTAGATCTTTCTCATGTGGAGCACATTCCAGTTTTAAACCTCCCATGAAGAAATCCCGTCTAATGTTTTTATTACCTACATGTACAACTTTACATTTCGCTACATTAAATTTCATTTGCCATATTTCTGCCCAATTCTGGATTCTATCCAAATCATCCTGAATCACTTTAGTGGACTCTAAACTATTTGCCAAACCCCCCAATTTAGTATCATCTGCAAATTTAACTAATCTGCTCTGAATATTCCTATCAAGGTCATTAATGTAGATGAGGAACAGCAGGGGTCCCAACACCGATCCCTGGGGGACACCACTCCCCACCATACCTAGCTCAGATGAGATACCATTGACCACCACTCTTTGTGTTCTGTCCTGTAACCAGTTGAATCCACTCCAGAATACCTCCTGTAACTCCAATGGAGCTCATTTTAAAAATTAGTCTCTTATGCGGTACTGTATCAAATGCTTTCTGAAAATCCAAGTATATGATGTCATAAGCCCTGCTCTGGTCATAAGTCTTGGTGGCCTCTTCAAAAAATTCCAGAAGGTTTGTCAGGCATGACCTTCCCTTACGGAAACCATGTTGGCCATCCCTCAAGATACTGTTACGTTAAAGAAATAAGTCCAGCTCATCTTTTATGATAGATTCCAATATTTTGCACGCAATGCAAGTTAAACTGACTGGCCTGTAATTTCCTGGCTCAGTACGGTCCCCTTTCTTATATATTGGTATTATATTGCCCTGTTTCCAATCATTTGGTATTTTTCCAGTTTCTAAAGACCGTCTGAAGATGGCGGATAGCGGCTTAAAGATGATCTCACCAACTTCCCTGAGCACTCTAGGATATAAGCCATCAGGACCCGCCGCCTTATCTGCCTTTAGTTTATGCAACTTGTCTAATACTTCGTTATCCCTAACCTCAATTTCCGCTAAATAATCTTGAGCATTTAACATGCCCTCTGGCCGAATAAAGACCCACTCTGAGGTAAAATTCTCAACAAAGTAACTGTTTAAGGCATCCATAATATCCTTGTTATCATATAGCAGCGATCCATTTTTATTCTTTATGCACTTAACCTGCTCTTTGACTTTCCTTTTTCTGCTACAGTACTGAAAGAAGCGCTTAGGGTTAGTTTTTGCCCCCTCTGCAATTTGTCTTTCATACAGTCTTCTAAGTTCCAGTAAAACGTACTCTGAAAATGCTACCGCTTTATCGGAAGAAGACCGTATGATGTTGAACTCCATGAAAGAACACCTGAAGGAGCTAAGTAAGCTGGATCTGCCGCAGGATGTCATAAAAGATATCGTGGCTTTGAGAACGGCAGTGGATTACAATAACAAACTAATTGAGGACCTAAAACAAGAAAATGCAGTGCTTAAAAACACGGTGAGTATACTCCTAACTCAAACAAAAAAAATGTCACTTGAGAATGAGCAAATGAAAGCTGAACTATTAGACTTGAAATGTCGAATTATGAGAAATAATATTGTTGTCATGGGAGTGAAGGAGGAGGAAAACGAAAATTATTCAGCGACTGAAAACCTACTGAAACAATTTATGAAAAACAATCTGAAGATGTCAGATAAACAAATAGCAGAAATTGAAATCGAGAGAGCACATAGAATTGGTCGCAAAAAGGATCCCAAGAAACCCAGAGCAATAGTCGCGCGTTTTTTACATTTTAAATGGAAAATGTCAGTACTTGAACGGGGGAGGGAACTTAAAGGCACAGCCTTTTCTATGAACGAAAAATTCCCGCCGGAGATATTAGAAAGAAGACGCGCATTGCTTCCTATAATGAAATTCAACAAAGCGCAAAACAATAAAGTGCGACTAACAGTAGATAAACTGTACATCAACAACCAACTTTTTAGAGACTCCAAAATGACAACATGGCTCTGAAGCGGATGGAGGTTTTCACACTGTCCTTTTTTAACAAGATGGGTAAATATATATTATATCTATCCAATCTAAAAAGAGCCATCATATCATACAGAAAGTTTTGCTAACCAACAGTTAACGGAACTGTTCCTTAAGTGGGACACTTTTTTTGCTGACATTCTATTTAAATTTCCCTTAAACTGTAAATATAAATAATTGCGTTATGCTTTCAGTCAATTCAATGGTATTGAAGGAAACTCATTTCTTACCTTTGTAACCAGATATTGTTTTTATTATTTACTGAAGGTTTGTCTTTACAATAGTAGGCAAAAGGACGCTAACGCCAGTGATTAGCTGTGCGTTAAATGTTTCCTGCGTGGCACACCCATGGCTTCTCGCAGTAAAATCGTAAGCGCTGATGGTTTTGCAAACATTGTTCTTGAGTAGGCAAAATCAGCATCAATATTGGGTTTAACCTGGCTGAAAAATTGCATTAAAAACACCTGAATAGCTCATTAGGAAAAAAAAAGAAAAGAAAAAAGTTTAGCGTTAAATCTTTATGGGTACGGTCAGAGATCAGAAAAAAACAACTGCATTTTACCAGCTCTGTGATTATTCTTTTGTCTTTCCCACAGTAGAAACTTATTTTTTCCCAGACATCCAATATTTCTGCTTCCCTATTCCCTTGACCACAAATTCTGTCACACATGATCCTATATGTTTATAGCCTGCAACAAACTGTAAAAACCAATGTAAAGCTGGCTATAAATCAGTCCAGTTATTGGCAGACACTCTTTAAAGTGGGACGAGCTCGCGTTTGAGGAGTTCTTGCGGCTTTGTCTTGAAGTCACTTCGCATAGTAGTAATTTGACGTAAAAATTCATCCATACATCTGAAATTCGACATAGATTCTTAAAGCTATAGTTTGTAAGTTATTTTTGGCGTCATTCGGTCAAAAATCCATAATAACCTTTCAGCATGGTGTAATTGAAAGAGTTATGAGAGGACATTGGACCTCTGCGCCTTCTCTTGGCTCTGTATTCAAGCTGCAGAAAATCAACACCGTGACGGCAGTGTTCAGCTAATCACAGTTAATTTTACAAAACAGTTGTTCCATGAGCTGTTTTGTGTGTTCCTATTGGCTAATCGACAAAAGTCGATGCGCGTTCACGTCCCATCGGTGGTGAACATAGGTGGTCAACATGTTAGTTTCCCTTATAATGAAATGTTTAAGCGAGTGAATAGGCTAATAAATTCTATAAAATGCTGAATTCACATGCCTTAATAGGCAACTCTTCATGAAAAAACCACTGTGGATTTTCCGTTAGTTACTCCCACATGCGCTTCATTCTGATCATTAATTACGATGTTTGTGACATTTATTGTTTCTAAACGTTAACCCCTATGCTGTGCTTGTAAAAAGTGATACATCAGAATTGCATATTTGTTCCAAAATGAAACTGAATATGTTTTTTGCAGCCTTTTACGCAGATTTTATTTCATATGCTGCTTCATCATATGATGCCTATAATTTTATTATAAACTCCATTACATTTTTTTATTCAATTTGGTGCCTATTATATTCTGTATTATTTGAAGTTTTTTTTTTGTTCAAAGTGTTTTATTAGTTTTCTAAAATGTACAAAATACTCTTTGACATACAATTCAATAAGCTTCTACCCAATCCCATCCCACAAACAGAAAACCCCACCCCGTTGCACCACCACCAATCCACATTACAACACATTGCAAGTTCAACGGTAAATGTGATATACGCTTTCTAAATATACAAAGGACATATATTAGGACTAGGAAAAATAAATAAATAAATAAATAATAATAATAATAAATAATAATAATAATAACAACAACAACAATAAATAAATAAGTAAAAGATAAACAAAACATTAAAAAAAAAGAAGGGGAGAGAGAGGTTTTATCTATACATTAGAGATGTCTGAGGCATCTATCTTTTCAACCTGATCTAAAACTGGTTGCCAAACAGTGTAGAAGTTGAGGGCACAGCCTCTCGTGGCATACCGGATTTTTTCTAAAGTCAAATGATGCAGAAGGTCTCTGATCCACTGACTGAAGGTCGGAGGAGATCTTTCTTTCCATTTAAACAGTATGAGTCTTCTCGCCAGGAGTGTAGCAAAGGCTATTATGTTTTTGTTGTGTTGGCTGAGATGAAAATCCTGTGGTACTGTACCAAATATTGCTATTGTGGCAAGAGGTTCTATAGGTACTTCTAACAAGTCAGAGAAGAATGTGAATATGGGTTGCCAAAAATCTATTAATTTTGGACAGAGCCAAAACATATGTGATAAAGTAGCTACTGCTGTTCCACAGCGGTCGCAATTAGGATCCATAATATTTGTTATTTTTGTCAACCTCGCTTTGGACCAATGCAGCCTATGTACAACCTTAAACTGTATTACTTTATGTCTTAAGCAAATTGATGATGAGTGTATCTTCTTTAATATGGAGCCCCACAAATCGTCAGAAAGTTCTATGCCTAATTCTTCCTCCCACTGGCTTTTTAAACGTGTCAAAGGTTATAATTTGTAAGAGTTGAGTGACATGTAGATTTTGCCAATTAACCCTTTCTGGTGGGAGCTAAACTCCAAAACAGAGTCAAGGAGAGAACTGGGCGGTAACGATGGAAAATGAGTTGAGTGTGAGGATACAAAGCTGCGAATTTGCAGATACTTAAAAAAATGCGAGTTGGGAATTTCACATTTTAATCTCAGCTGCTCAAATGACGCAAAGTTATTATCGATATACAAATCTTTTAAGATAGCTAATCCATTCTCGGTCCAAATATCAAAAGATCTGTCTATAATAGAAGGTTTAAACATATTATTTCTTAATATAGGAGCGTTGATTGACATGCTCTTAAGTGAAAATGCTCGCCTAAACTGTGCCCAGATCTTCAGGGAGTGCTTAACCACTGGGTTCATAGAATATCTGGATATAGGTTCTGATAAGGGGATTTTGGAAAAAAGTAAAGCATGTAAAGAGACAGGACTACATGACAAATTTTCTAACTGTGACCATTTTGGGCTACTATCTCGTGACGAATTACGCCAATATAGCATAGCGCGTATATTAGCCGACCAGTAATAATACTGAAAGTTGGGTAGGGATAATCCTCCGTATTCTTGGCGTCGCTGTAAGATAGTCTTACGTATTCGTGGAGTTTTTTTATTCCAGATAAATGATGATATCAATTTATCTAACAACAAAAAGAAGGACTTCGTCAAAAAAATAGGAATACATTGGAACAGATATAAAAATCTTGGTAATACGTTCATTTTTATAGCGTTGATTCTACCTCCTAATGATAATGATAATAAATTCCAGCGCTCAAAGTCATTTTTCACAGATTCTATAAGTGGGGAGAAGTTAGCTTTGTAAAGGTGTTTAAAATTATGCGTAATCCAGATGCCTAAATACTTAAATTTATTTCCATTTATCTTAAAGGGCAGTGAACTAAATACAATCCGTTTAGCGGCAGGGTTAATAGGCATCAGTTCGCTTTTTTGTGTATTTACTTTATAACCAGATATTCTTCCAAATTTATCTAATAAAGCAAGCGTTTGTGGTAGGCTACTTAGCGGTTCCGATAGGTACAAGAGCATATCGTCCGCATAAAGGGATACTTTATATTCCAAATCATTCCTCTGTATGCCTTTAATCGAGGTATTGCCCCGCAGCGCAATCGCTAATGGTTCAATTGCCAAAGCGAATAGGAGAGGGGATAAAGGGCAGCCTTGTCTGGTCCCACGACACAGCAGAAAGAAAGGAGATAGGTTATTATTTGTGCGAACTGCTGCTAGGGGGAGAGAGTAGATAACATGAATCCAAGATATGAACTTAGTGCCAAATCCGAATCTTTTTAGAGTATATAAAAGGTAATCCCACTCCACCCGATCAAATGCTTTCTCAGCATCAAGTGATAAGAGCACTTCAGGAGTGTCGGGCGGAGTAGGACTATAAAGGATATTCATTAACCTACGTATATTAAAAAATAATTCACGATTTTTAATAAATCCGGTCTGATCGTCAGAGACTACAGAAGGTAAAACAGTTTCTAAACGACGGGCCAATATTTTGGCAAGCAATTTACTGTCAACATTTAATAAGGAAATGGGTCGAAAGGAGCTACATTCTAGGATATTTTTACCTGTTTTAGGAATTAACGATATAACCGCTTGTCTCATTGTTTCGGGTAGTGAGCCGGAAATTAATGATTCTTCATAGACTGAAAGCAAGAAAGGAGCTAGTTCGTTGGCAAATTTTTTTTAAAAATTCGTTCGGATATCCATCCGGTCCAGGAGATTTCGCATTTTGCATGGATCTGGTGGCAGTGATAAATTCTTCTTTTGAAAATGGACTATCTAGATTAATGGCAGTTTCTTCATCAATTATGGGAGTATTAAGGTTGCTAAAGAAAGAGTCAAACAGAGATTCATCATGACTGGATTCTGAAGTATAAAGCTTTGAATAATACCTATGAAAACATTGATTGATCTCTCAGGGGTCTGTAAGTTTCACACCCGTTTCATTGTTTATCGCAGTTATAGCTTGATTTGCATTTTCTTGACGTAGTTGGTGGGCCAAAATCTTTCCGATCTTTTCACCATGTTCATATGTCTTATGTTTTGATTTATTTATAAGATTTTCAGCATGCTTTGTTGATAAGAAATTAAATTCAGTTTGAAGGGTTAATCGTTGCTTGAACAGATCCGGTGATGGAGAATGGGCCAGTGTCACATCAAGTTGAAGGATATCTTTGGTTAGTTTTTTAAGGCGTTCATTTAGCGCTTTTTTGGTATGGGCACAGTATGATATAATTTGTCCCCGAAGATATGCTTTCATTGATTCCCAGATTACAGAAGAGGACATTCCTGGAGTCTGATTATGCACCAAGTACTCAGTTATCTCCAGGGCAATCTTGAAATGAATCACTTTACTTTTAATTAATCTTTATCTCATAAAAATGCTAAAGTGCAAAGTGAAATTCAGAGGAAGATTTCTTTTTTTAAGTATTGAAATTATTGGAATTCTTTCAATCCAACACTGTGGCCTAGTTAGGTTTGTCTGCTTTTCACTTCCACATCTTAATCATTAGAGGCTACTGGCTAAATTGCTTGATTGTTATTTAGGCCAAGTTCATGGGAGTAGATTTGGGGTAGGCCAATTGTGCCATGACAGGTGACGAAAGCTGCCCAAACTCTCTGGCAATTAGCGGAATTCTAAACTCAGTTTTCATCCCGGAAGCATTTCAAATGATTGTTTATTTACAACCACGTCAGGTATGCATGTTTAAAGAAATTGCATGCGACTGTCTACGCATCCCATGGCGGTAAGTGGTCTTATTAAGTTTAAAATGATCACGGTTCAAAGCCGCCGCATCCCTATTGGTGACATGAAGTTATTCAGGATATTTAAACCTTCAGTCAGTAAAATTAGAAGCCAAAGGGAGCCTGAAAATAATAGCCCTGAATTTACAGGGTTAACATCAATCTAAAAATTCCATCAAACTTATTGAAAAGATTTGATCGGTGGTAAACCCTGAAATGTACATCTTAGGTTACAAATGGCGAGCTATTCTTAGTTGGAATGTCATGGAATGTCGTTAATCAGTCAACAAAGTACTTGTAAAAGATAACTGTCTCCACAGGGACCGAGTCATGTAGGGTAAGTGTACCCATTAAGCCCACCAAAATCTAAGTTCATGTATTTTTCATAGACAATGAGATGGATTATAAACATGATCTTTGGTGAAATTGAAAGATTAATCTCTTATTTGAAAATACATGTGTTCACTTATGCATATTTTACAGAATAAATTAAAGAAATTTTGTGAATAAAGTCAAAAGTCTGGAATGGGCTTAATTGGTACTGCGGTGCCATTTAAACCCATGTGTGTTTCAAATAAGCCCACAACCAAATTTATTGATAAAAATATAAAAATGTATTATTATTTTTTAGGTAGAAGAAACACCAATTTATTCAGTAACATATTTTACACATTTTATTATTTGAACTTTCATTTAATGTTTGGCTTCATACTGAACCAACTGCATCACCCAGACCCAACAAACTAGATTACACTGACCCTTGCAACGAACCTAACCAACCACATTATGCAAACTCTACCAATTAATCTACCCAACTACATTACCCAGACCCCACCAGTAAACCAAACTACATCACTCAGTTTCCATCAATAAAGCCAAACAATTACAAAATCAGGAAGCCATCTGTAAACCTAGCCAACTACATTACTCAGACTCCTTCCGTAAACTCCAACCGGAAACTACACCACACGCACACTACACCCCTGGTCTAGGCCATCTAAAGATCATATTGCAACATCCATTATCTCATTCCTTTGTTTAGATCATGTAGTTTACCCTAAAATCCTGTTCATAGCCTACCTGAAGACACTCCGAAATCTCCTGCTCTACTTCTGAACTGAGGAAGGTTGCAAGTCCCCGATGAGCCTCAACTCTCACCTTGTCCTTCTCTCTCCCTCAAATATTTCCTGTCCACACTGAATTGCCTTGCCAGCAGAGACAAATTTCTAATTTTGCCCTCACGGTAAAGGCAAAATGCCTCAATAATTTTGGGACAACTGCTGTAATTCTTCCTTTTTGACATTTCTTACTGTAAATGAATGATAATTCAAATTAGGTTGCATAACAATAGCACTTCACAGTATGCAATGTGTTATGTAGTCTAATTAATGATGTTCGGGAGCCATAAAACATCAAAGTCACTGGATTACAGAAGAAAATGTACCAAACCTCCCAATTTCAGTGATTTCCTATTGAAATGCATTAGGTGGGTTAAAATGGAATATACTAGGCTTAAATGGTTCTAAAGTGATTACTGAGGAAATGAAGATGATATTTTCACACCAAAATAAAAGATATATATTTTATTATGTCTTGAATCTAAAAATGCTTTTAACTTGGAGCCATAGTTATTCCTGTTATGCCACATCTTCAGAATTATTGAAGGTGTTCTCATACAAAGTCAGCATACGCTAGCGGCTTTTTGACTCACTGTACCATTTAAGCCCACCTTGAATAAAACAAATTTTTTGATAATGTGTAGCTCACCCAAACCATTTATTGTATTTTTATTGATATATTTATGTAAAATGCATCAGAAAATATTCAGTTCAGACACTTGCCATTTCTAATGTTCCAGCAGCATCACACATATCATAACTACTGATTTAACCTTGTGATTAGCTCGCTATGCTAACTAGCAAAACTCATCTTTCCAGATAAAACCAAATGGTGAAAATTAACTCAAATTAACTTCATAATACATAAAAATTAAATCATTAATCTCTCAATTTACATAATATGGATGTACTTACCAAGTTACTGGCTGAAAATAGTTGAGAGATGATTTTTTTGGGGGGATCCCAAAACACCGAAGTTTTGAGGCGGCTTAACTCATTCCCAACGGCAAGCCACTGCCAACGTTGTGGCGAATTCTACCATTCCCTACGGTAAGCCGGTGCCAGTGGCGTGGATGACCATTCGCAGTCCGATGAAAACACAAAATCAGTTTGCGATCGCGGTCAGGGGCCACCCGTACTTCAATACTTTATATTATGTAATTTTCGGGAAAAGTATTCCATACAAACGCGACAATTTTATACAACCCAATTCCAAAATAGTTGGGACGAAGTGTAAATTGTGAATAAAATCAAAATACAATGACTTTCAGGTCACATGAGCCAATATGTTATTTACAATAGAACATAAATAACATTTCAAATGTTGAAACTGAGACATTTTACATTTTTATGCACAAAATGAGCTTATTTCAAATTTTCTGGCTGCAACAGGTCTCAAAAAAGTTGTAACACAGGCAAAAAAAACAATTTATATATAAGAGAATCAGCTGAAAAAACAAGCTTGCAAGTAATTAAGTTAACTGGCATCAGGTGTGTAACAAGATTGGCTATAAAAGGGATGTCTTAGAGAGGCTGAGTCTCTCAGAAGTAAAATGGCCAGAGGCTCTCCAACCTGTGAAGGCTTGCGTAAAAAAATTGTGGAATACTTTAAAAACAATGTTCTTCAATGTCAAATTACAAAGGCTTTGAAGGTTTCATCATCGTCAGTGCATAACATCATCAAAAGAGTCAGAGATACTGGAAGAATCTCTGTGCGTAAGGGACAAGGTCGAAGACCTTTACTGGATGCCCGTGATCTTCGGGCATTAGTGCATATGGTGTGGGACACGTTTTAACCCTCATGTTTTAACCCTCTATTAACCACCGTAGCATATCTGCTACATAAAGTGAAAGGGTTAACAGCCTGGACACCCTGCTGGTTTCGTTTCTTATTGCCAAATAAACATTTGAGAATAACTTGAATGGTCCGTCACTTTAATTTTTCCATTCGCATTATTACCCAATGTAGCAGATCTGCTACATTTTGGAAAGGTGGGCCAAAGGGTCGAATTTTTTTTTTTTTTTTTAACTATTTTTCCAAATATTGGCCCATAATAAACATATTTGCCTAGGGAAATGATTTTTACACAGTTGGAAAGGTACTTGGTTAACAGAGGGTTAAAAAGCACCATGAATGCTGAAAGGTACATAAAGGTTTTAGAGCAACATATGCTCCCCTCCAGACGACATCTTTTCCAGGGAAGGCCTTGTGTATTTCAGCAGGACAATGCAAAACCACATACTGCAGCTATTACAACAGCATGGCTTCGTAGTACGAAGTGTCCGTGTGCTGAACTGGCCTGCCTGCAGTCCTGATCTTTCACTGATTGAGAACATTTTGCGCATAATTAAACGAAAAGTCCGTCAAAGGAGACCCAAAACTCTCCAGCAGCTGGAAGCCTGTTTAAACAAGAGTGGGATCAAATTCCAATGGCCAAACTCAAGAAACTTGTCTCCTCAATGCCCAGACGCCTCCACTCTGTGTTAAAAAGAGGGGATGCTACACCATGGTAAACAGGCCCCTGTCCCAACTTTTTTTGAGACCTGTAGCAGCCATCAAATTTGAAATGAGCTCATTTTGTGGATAAAATTGTAAAATTTCTCAGTTTCAACATTTGCTATGTTATCTTTGTTTTATTGTGAATAAAATACTGGCTGGTGTGATTTGAAAGTCATTGCATTTTGATTTTATTCACAATTGACACTTTGTCCCAACCATTTCGGAATTGAGGTTGTATAAAAGTATTCCGTAGGGAATGAGTTAATGTGAGCCTCCTTTAGACTGCCTGGATATGGGTGGGCTTAACTCAACAATGACAAATGTGATTGGTGTTCAACAAAAACTGACATGTTAGTAAGAAGTTGTTGGATTGGATGAAATAATGAGTAACAAAAGGCAAGACCCTCTTTTTTTTATCATTTGAAGTCAAAGTTGCAAGTGGGCTTAAATGGTGCCTGGGCTAAATGGGTACACTTACCCTATCGTCCCGATCCCCAAATTTCGGACAAAATGGCCTCTGGCAGCCATATTGGATGTCCAAAATTGCCGAAAATCGGTCTTGAGCATTGTCAAATAAATATCTTCGCCTGTGCAAAATTAGAAAAAATTCCTGTGATAATTGTTGCTTCCAGAGCCTGGAACAAAAAATCTCTGTGGACGCGGCGGCGGCCCCGGAACTAAACCGGACTATAGTCGTCCGGGAGATACAATAACAACTGGGTATTTGTACAATTGACAAGTCTTTATTGGATGTTAGAACATGAATTTACATACCCTCTCTTTGATGACTGACAAAAATCGAAAAAGGTATTGCCTTGCATATGGCTCATCATTTTTAGGAGCCAGGAATACCCTACTTGAAAAAGAAAAGCTTTATATTCATTTTCAGGGCTGTTAATTGTTAAAATTTTGTCACTTCGAGGTATAGTTTAGTACCAGCTATTGTTAAACCTACTTTAATTTCAGAATTGGTCTCACACTTGTGTACATGCATACCTTGAGTATATTTATGTACGCATGTATTCCTTTCACCTTCTGGGTAAATCCGTTGTGACTGATGTTACAAATTTGAGGGTTAGGTGAAAAAGAAAATTGTACAGCAGTCAATGCCATGAATAACTTAGCTGCAATTTTTGCGGTTTGCTTTTCTTGGCCCTTGCTTGACATGGAAATATTATCAATTCATCATTAGTTCCATGAGTCTTCTGTGTTGAGGTGGAGGTTTTAAGAGTGACTGATGTTATGAAGAATAGACATGGCAAAAAAAAAAAAAAAAAAACTGGGACAACTTTGATTCAAAACAGAAAGTTCTTGCTTATACCATTACAAGACCATATCCCACTAAAATGCACAGAAGAGAAACCAAGAAAAATGCTTCATAATTTTCACCGTAATGTACATGAATATAGAGTGACTGGTTTTACATGTGAATGACATAACAGATTTCAGCCCCTGGCCTGTCAGCACAAATAGCTGAACTGGAGATTTTTTTTTTTTTGCTCCCCAAATTGCTTTCCACCTTGTTCTCCAAGCTGCTTTCCAAGTGCCTCAGCAAATTGTGCACAGTCAAATCATAAAATAATCAGGTTTTTACCACAGATCAGCTATTATGACTCATGAAGCTCAATATGAATGAACGATTTCTAGGCAAAATTATCAGAGACCATAAGTACAAGAGGGGAAGGATGTGAACAGTCTCCAAAAAGCTGTCCAAACCCCCAAAGAAGTCTTTTCTCCATTATAAAGCATTAAATGAGTCCATTTTATTTTAATTATTTACAAGAAACACTGGGCTGCATACTGTGCACATGGTGAAATGTGTGAATATGAACAAATGACATGCAGGAGCAGTAACATACACATCAATTTGCAATCATACTTCCCCATATTTGAACATTTTTCACCATGTTCTACAGTACCATACAAATCTTTTGTTGCACTTGACCAGGAATCTTAGTAATGGGCAAATCACCTTCTCGTCTCCTTCCGCAGATGGTCAAACAAAGTTTCACTGAACCTATGCAGCTGACCTGCTAGTATTCAAACACCGAAGCACACCGTAATCAAACATTTTCTACTCTATATCAACAGCAAGTATATCTCACTGACAAATATCTGAAATATACCTTATATACAATAAAGACATTCCATCATCACGAAAAAGCAGGCAATAGGCTAGCCTAACTTGAATGCAGATCAGTTTATCTGATTACAGCCGAACGTGTCCTTGGGCTGACCGGAAAACAAAATGGCATAAACCACTTGAGAAACATTTAGTCTCACTGACTGCAGTAGAAATTCTAAAACAGATCTCCACACTGCACAACATCCCACTATCTTCAGTGTTACCAGCAAAGTAAACGGTAAGTGATAAAAACTTGAACAAGGGGAAGGAACTGAAAGGCATAGCTTTTTCTATGTACAAACAATTCCCGCCTGATATATTAGAAAGACGATGCACTTTACCCCCTGTAATGAAGCACAACAAGGCACAAAACAATAAAGTGCTACTAACAGTGGATAAGCTGTATATCAACAACCAGCTTTTTAGAGACTCCAAAATAACAACATGGCTGTAAACCAGACGGAGGTTTCTTTCATTATGTTTGAACAGTAGAAAGCCACTGGAAAACCCTCGCGAGAAGCCAGGGTCTACTGCTGGAAACACCTGCGCTGGATCTCAGCAAGATCGATATCTAGAATGCTTTGATGAACTAGAGTGCCAAGGGCCCTGAAGGTTGCCGGCAGTTACAGCTCCAACAGGAGAAAAGTAACTAGCATCAGTCCGCGGATTCAACAGGAAGCCAACACGAATTCTTGCGAAAGCAACACGTTGTCTACACGATACTGGTGTTAAAAAGCTCCAGCTCGGACATCCGCAAAGAAATTAAACCTGTTTAATTTTTTTGCAAATTTCGGCGGTGATGGCGAATGGTCCTGTACCACTGTGAATCAACACACGGTTCTTCGAATCAATTCTTCTCTGCGAAAGAAGAGAACTGTTTCATCCGCACACTTCCGCGGACCAACGCAGCTCAATGAGAAAGAGGTTTTAGTTACCATTATCGGGCAACTCGACTGAGCGGTCAGACTTTTTCATGAGTGACAGACAGCAACATAATTATGTCACTTTTCTGCCATTTAGCAAAAATATAATCTTTAAGAAGTCTACATCATGAAATCCGATTAGATTTTTTTCTAACCTGAACTTTCACTGTCGTCTGCTGTCAATTT
Source organism: Gymnothorax javanicus (assembly GCA_029692085.1). Lineage (NCBI taxonomy): Eukaryota > Metazoa > Chordata > Actinopteri > Anguilliformes > Muraenidae > Gymnothorax > Gymnothorax javanicus. The sequence continues at coordinate 74,586,614 of CM056198.1, forward strand.
GTGAAGTGCGCCATCTTCTCAATTCACTTCTGGTTCTTGCTCTTTTTTCCGAAAATGATTTTTTTCTACACAACACTGCCACCGAGTGAGTCTAATTAGTATTATTCTTTTTATTCCATGATGCTAATAGGAACAAACATCCAAAAATGGATTTTGACCAGTTTTTATTGCCGCAATTGATCGCGAAAAAAGGTTGACCATGCGGTTACAGTGCCCATTAAAATTTTAATTATATATGGGTTAGTGCCCAACACATAATGTCTAAAGACATTATTAAACGAGGAAATAAATAGACTGATTTTGTCACATGACCTTGACCTTGAAGATCAAAGTCAAATCCAATATGGTGTGTTTGATCAGCATACATGATTGTCATTAGTTTCCAATACATACCGAAGATCTATTGCCAACATTAAAGGACTTTTAGGCCGTTTTTGTCATTATCTGGACCTTGTTGCCCAAGGTCAAATCCAATATGTCGAAAACGACCAGCATATATGATTTGCTATTAGTGCCCAATACATACCTAAGCTCTAAAAACAATATTAAACAAATATGGGCCATTTTTGTCATATAACCTTGACCTTGAGGCCCAACATCAAATTTGACTGACTGCCTAAGAATGTTCAGCATTTTTGCCATTTGATCTTGACCTTGAGGCTCAAGGTCAAATGTGACTGACTCACAATGTTCGGCATACCTGATTCCCTATAGGTGCCTAACACATACCTAAGCTCTAAATGCCACATTAAGCTGTTACAACACATTTTTGCCATTTGACCTTCACCTTGAGGCTCAAGGTCAAATTCGAACAACCAAGAATGTTAGGCATACCCGATTCCCTATAGGTGCCTCATTATTACCTAAGCTCTAAATGCTATATTACGAGAGTTATAGCACATTTTTGCCATTTGACCTTGACCTTTCGGCTATTGACCTTTACATGTTAATTTGACGTCATTATGGTGGTGGTGGTGGTGGTGATGATGGTGATGATGATTGTTGTTGTCATTATTATTGTTGTTGGTGGTATTATTAGCACATATGTTAACACTGGTGCATTTTTTCCAATCGTTATTTTTTCAAAATGAATTCCGTTTACCCTTTGGTCAAAGTGTATGCCTCTTTTATGCTATCGCATGTGTGTTGACACATGATGTGCCCTTTTGCTATGCATATGCCATTTTATTTTTATTAAATGTTAATGTTTTAAATTTAGTACCATGTACCTATATTTACTCATTAATAATGAAAAATACACTGAACTATTTTTCATGTGGTCAGTAATAGATTTAACTACTTAACTCCTCATTTGATCTATTGATATTTTTGGTGTAGTATTCAGTGGTAATTGATGATGACTGAAAGAATCAAATGGCAAAATTTCAAGGTGACTGTGCTTACATATCTGGCAATGTGATAGATCTCAGGTGTTCCAGGAAATGAATTGCAATATAGTAGAGAGTAAATGGACGTTGAAATCAACACTTTTTTATTTTATTTACTTTTTCCATGATATATTCACCTCTTTCTTCAAATCGGGGTTTAGTTATTATCTTTTCTGCCATGCAATGCAACTTCATGCAGTAAATCCTCTCATTTGAGTCACCCAGTTCCCTTTCAGTCTGCAGACTTAAAAGAAAAATAAAATTGACATACCAAACCTTGTTAACACGTTCGCGCAGATGTAGACATCCGCAGACATGGAGCTGCTCTATCTGTGCATGCAGTTACACTATTCTATCAATAGGTGGCACACCCAAAACAATTATTGAATATTCACGAGGATCAGTGCCTGTAAAAGATTTAGAATATGGACGAGCTCAATCCCATCCCCGTTTCACAAGAATTGCGTGAATTAAACTCCTCCGCGAAGCCCGATGTGCAAACTAGCGAATATACTTGCCCACAGCATGTATCCAGCAGTTAATAAAAATGATCTCATGCCACAGAAAAAATTGTCGTCCTTTGTTGCAACCGCTTCAGCTATAATAGGCCAATGGTATCTCAATTAAGTAGTGAAAAAAAATCAGTTTTCCGAAGCAAAAATTCAACATGGTATTGATACTATATCATTCTACAATCAATTATAGTCATCAGATATTAAAAACGCGCGTTGCCTACAATTGATTTTCGTGTAGCTCCATCCTTTGACGAATTCAGTGGTTCCTTACATCCTCTTATGATCTCTCGCTGAAATCTAGTCACTACTGCATGCTCAGGCTTTTCTGCATAAAGCACAGTTATAGTTCATGCCAAAAGAACTATATCCAGGTAATTATCTATTGATTAACACATTTTTATTCAATTCCAGACAGTATAAACTTTTCGCAGTAATTGAAAGACTTTGATAGGACCTTCAGAAACGTATTTAAACCCTTACATTACAGCAAGTTAAGTTGTATTCTCTCAACTACATGCAGCTGAGTGACGTGAGTACATAGGAAAAAAAAGACTTCCAAAACCAACCCAGAAGTGTAACATTTACGAGACATACCTAAGTAACATTTTTACGAGATGGCAATGTGACACAGACATGGTTAATGGGAATTAATCTGAATGGAACAGTGCTGAAGGGTTCCTTGTACCAGATAGCTCTGTTGCTCTGTTTCTCTGGAGGAGGACTTCAATGATGGAGAGTTTTTCTTCATTATGAATGAGTGCAATGGAGCAGTATGGAGTGCTTATGGCTTGATACCTAGTTTTTTTATTTTTGGCTCACCATAGCCATGATGATGACAGAGCTTGATTGCCACATTGGTTGGTATGAGTAACTGTTAGCCTTTGCTAATACTGTATATTGTGGCATTTTGCTTATTGTGGCAATGTTTAAGAATTTATACCACATTCAACAAAATTGAATGCCTAGGTTTTCATTTGTTCAAAACGAGGACAGCTCCAGGACTTTGGTAAATCCCCTGCTACGTTTGTTGCACTGATTCTGTTCAATCTTGAGTAGCATATTACCTACTTTTTCCTGATTGTGGAATGTCTGTTTTGTTAAAATGAGATATATTTCAGATATTACTGAGTGAGTTATACATGCTCCTCATAGGGTACGAAAAGCGCTTATACAAGCTTGTGCTGCACGATTTGGTAAAAATGTGCGATTGCGATTATAGTGGACCATATTGCAATTTGCGATTGCAATATGATTTTTTTTTAAAAATGATATCTTGAGCCTACTTGCTTTGTTATCAAGGAGAGTGCAGAGAATAATGATCATTCTGTAGGGTATTTTTCTCAACTCAAAAAATGCAAACATTAAGGTGCATAAAAATACAAAACAAGTTTATAGCACTGTTTTCAAAATTACATTTTCCAAAAAGGAGGTTTTTCCTTTTTTGAAAATCAGGATATTTTCTGCAAAGTGCAAATGCAGTGGCACTATTGTAAACTTAGATGCCTTTCTGCAGGCATTTCTGTAAACCTATTAAGTACTACTTAATACAAAAAGCAAAAAGTTTGTACAGTACCCTTAGAAAAAATAAAGGCATTTCTGCAAAGTACAAAAGCAGTAGTACCATTGGGCATTAGCGGCTTTCAGTTGTCTCTTTGGCTTTACTTTGCTTGGCTTTCATCACATGCATTCCTTATGCTTCTCTCTGTGCTGTCCCAAGTCTGAAGTCTTTATTTTTTTTTTTTGCTTATTCACCGTAGTCCGCAATTGTTCAATGAACGCTTATTAATGAGATTCTCACGCGGAATTAAAATCCTTGTGCATTGAAGTTTCAGTTTCACTTGCATAAAGGCGGACATGATCGTTTGAATTGTTTAAATGAAATAAGAACATTTGAAACGTCTTTATGCAATTCCATTGCTTTCAATCCCTCAGTAAAGACAAGCATGAGAGTCAATCGATTTCCGTGTCACTTGTGGGGAAATCCACCTTAATGCACGTGAAACTGATTAACATAATGCACAATGACTTAAATTCCGCGAGTGAATTTCTTCAGTGCGCGTCGATAGAATAATTGCTGACTAAGACACAGGAACGTGAATGCCACTAAGAGGCGAGACACTCACGCCTAATCTCTGCATATGATAGTAGGGGTTGCGGGGTTTTTTTCCGCCACAAACTCACTCTCAGCCTGGGCTTGCTCACGCTCCTGCTCATGATTTTATTTGGCGTCAATGTTAGTCTCTGAGAACTGTAGCGAGTAGTCACGTGACCATACCTGCTGCACAGACCACGGCTGCGTTGCAATAGTTTTTTTCGCTGGGGAAAGTTCCTAACTCCTGAAAACTGATCCGGAAATGATTATGTGCCGTGGCAACAATGATAAGAGCCTTCGGATTCTTTAAATGTTAAGGAACGGTGTCTCAGTGCTTCCTAATTTACCTCCTTGAGCATAGGGTACACAGACGCATCCTTTTCGAAAAGAAAGGAGATAACGCCATTCCACAATTCTGCGCAGCAGCAGTATTTAAAGGGGCAACTATTCATCTGACCAATCGCGTAAAGAAACGTATGGGACCCCATCATGTTCACGTTGCCCGCTTTAAGTGCATTCAGATTTTCTTATTAGCGCGGTTGTATTCCTAAGCGGTAGGAATTCCATGTTACACCCTTCCTTTATCTTCAGACGTTTTCCACATAGATTAAAGAAAAGTTGTGTGGAATTATTCTATAAGACGTAATTTTTGACTACTCAGACACAGCCCAGGATAGCGCTTGTGGGCATAACGTCAACAGACTCCATACAATTAAAGGAGACGCAGTTATGCTCACTGGCAGCACACGCTTATTTAGATTGAATCGCAAATCGCCGCCTTTTTTGCGGCTATGCAATCGCACTGCTTGACATCGCGATTGCAATTGCGATTAGATTAATCGTGCAGCACTAATACAAACTTGCGTTTTGCTTGGATGATCGGAATTGTAACTAGAGAGTGTTTTTACTCGTAAAAACAGATGTCTCCCCCTTTTCCGCCACCTGATCTCTCAAGATATAAATATCGAAATACATAAAGAAAACTGAGAATAACTTACATATCTATCTAGGAACTTGACATAGGGAAGATTTATACCAAATTTTGTAGAAATTTGTTGAGTAGTTTGAGAGATATGCTCCGGAAACGAACCCCGCCCTTCAAAATGACTAAGTCCAAACTGTTGCCATGGAAACAGAAAAAATACAATGAAAAAGAGCTTAAACCCCCAAAAGGCACATCTACATGACATAGGGAAGCTTTTTACCAAATTTGGTTAAAATTGGTTGCATAGTTTGAGAGTTCAGCTCCGGAAACGAACCCTACCCTTCAAAATGACTAAGTCCCAACTGTTGCCATGGAAACAGAAAAAAATAAAAATGAAAAAGAGCTCAAACCCCCAAAAGGCACATCTACTTGACATAGGGAAGGTTCATTCCAAATTTGGTTGAAATCGGACCAGTAGTTTTAGAGTTCTGCTCCGGAAACGATGGGAACGCCGACGCCAACGCCAACGCCGACGGGAACTCACCCGAAAACAATATGTCTCCCGACCCTTCAGGGGGAGACATAAATAGCAAGCTTTCCGTTGCAGGCTGAGTGTTATGACTGAAAAATAAGCAGTTCCTTTAATGAGTACGTGTGCTGGCTGATGCAACTTTGTAAAGAAATGGACAAAACTCTGAACTTTATCATAGAGAGAAGGCGTGTTTTAGGTATGAAGAGGTTACTGGTGACTACTGATGTCCATCCATGCCTAAATTGATAAACTCATGCTAAATTCCACGAGAAAATCATCAATTCATATTGAACCTCATGATTAAAAGTTGATTCGAGTAAAATGTATGATTATCTCATGACTTGACCGTGTGCAATTTTGAGGGCTCTGACAGCTTGGGGAGCCACTTGGAGAGCTGTCTTATTTGGCTCAAACACTAGCTAATTTTGAAAATCACAGTCAGATGACGTGGACTTGTGGTCAAGGAATTTATGATCCCAGAAATATATTGTTTCTCCCAACTCCCGGCCATTAATCAATTCTCAGAATTTATATTGCATAGCTGAATTTTCATGAAGATTTTTTGTGTTTGTGGCCCTTATTCTGAACTAAAATTATAAAAGGAACTGAAATATGATGTAATTCTAAATTCTACATGTGTCTTGTTTCATTTTAGCCATTTCTCCCTCTCTGTGAAGCTCAAATCTTGAATTATAAAGCCTTAAATAGGGCATGGTATAAATAGCCATATTTGGCTTCTGCGCAAAGGGTTAAGCTCAGTTCGGTTGGCAGAACAAAGAGGCACAGGAGGAATTGGGAAAAATATCATTTACATTCAGATATCGGGAAGTATTTGCTTATGCACAGGTGTGTCAACATATGGAAAACCAAGGAGTGGTAATAAACTTCCTTTTTGCCATGTTCTCTTATCTTCTTTATTGTTTTTCGTCTACAAAGCATCAATGCCATATTTAAGTAAATACAGAATTGGAATGCTATCCATGATGATGGATGTTTACTTACCTGAGCAATGAGTACAGTGAGTTCCTCATGATCAGGAAAATCCAGGTGTTTGGAATAGAAGTAATGGAGAGCTGCCATGTCTGTCTGATTCATGTCTCTTTTTTCATTGTCCAGTTCATTTAAATCTGCACAGAAATGGGACAGGTTACATAAATAATACTAATATGCAACTATATTATCATGATTGAAAAATACAACACAACATAAAAACGGATATATCATCAATATCAATTTTCCTAAACATTTACGCTGTTGCAAATGTTTATGTACACATTTAAAACAGCCACTTCCCTCATGTGAGCAGGGCAAGCAAAGTAAACAAAAGTTCTGGCCAATTCTGATAATAATATGTCTGGGTCTTTGTGGATATTTGTTTTTATTCTCTGCTTGCTTGCATTTCCAGCACTCTTGAGATAAAGGAGAACAGCTTAACAACACTAGTCATCATTATTTTTATTATTATCTAGGCATGGGCAACGCTCTGCGTAAACTCTAATGGAATGCGTAACAGCTGAACTGGGGCGGTAAACAAGCCTCAGAAAACTTATAAAAAATGATGTAAATACCATTTTCATACAAAAAGAACACCATGGTTTGATTAAAAGCAACCTTTTCAATAGGATACCCGCATTTCATACATGAACTCTGCATATTACGGCCAAAAACGCGATTTGAACAGAGCTATTGTTCGCCCGTAGGATGAATCGTGACCTCAATTTGCGCCGTGTTTACAAATTTTCAAGGGCACAGCGTGGCAAAAATAACCATTTAGGAGGGAGCTTTCAAACAGCCTGCATCGACGTCTTATCCCAGCTACAGCCCTGATTTGCTTACAGCCATCTAATTTGAGAAATTACGAGTCTGTTCGTCCAGGCTAGACCTCCAGGGGATGTGAAATAAGTTCGACAGAAGTTGGTGAAGTCGCCACGAAGTTCGCCGTGATTTCTTCTCAACAATAGCAAGAAAGGTGAGCGTATTTTTTACTTTACCCTACATAGTTTGTTGACTGAATATCCTGTGACCCTATTTGTGAAGTTTCAGTAAAATATACCAAGGAATAAACCGGCGCCAGGCCTTTGAAGCCCACCGGTCACAAGCAAGATTAATTCATGTATACGCTTCAATTCGAGACTGCAAGGATGGAAATCTGAATAATCAATTAGGAAAAATTCTCGGCTCTCGGTAATTCTGTATATCGTTTAAACATTTTGTTAATCGGATTCTGAAAGAAGACTGAAAATAAGCGCCCACTTTTTGTTTGGATGTAAAAGCGCGTATTTAAAGGAGAATACATTGTATATTGATTAAGCATTGAACTCTGCTTAAGTCGAACTGTTTAATATTTGTTGATGATATTGCTTCGGCTTCCTGGAAGCAAGTATGCGCAAATCTGCTGTCTAGTGAGCATTTCAGGTTCGATGTACGGAGTAATAACGCCGCGGAAACTTAAACTGGCCCATCATTCTGCCGAATAGTCTTACTAAACTAGTTAATCGTCTGATTGCTAATCAAGCAAAGGGGAGGTTTCTGCCTCGCCAAACTAACCTCCAACTGCACGTCACTGTGTTTTACTATGAATTATTCACAGTAGCTTATTGAAACTATCATGGGAGGAGGGTATATGGACATAGTAAAAACAGTGCAAAGTTTTTTTTTTTAAAATCACCACGGGTTATTGAAGGGGGAACGTTTCGTAGCAGTGGGAGGGCAAACAACTGCCGGCATCAGCGACTTCAATGCATTTTATATAGTAATGGGCGAGTAGCGTTAATGTTTGCCCTCCCACCGATAATTCTGACATTTTTGCAGGCCATTGATCCAAAAAAAACTTCACAGGCAACCCATTCATACCATTTTTTAATATCAATGCAAAACCTAATGTTGAACATCATTGGGTGAAATTCAATGCATTTTCCATTAAAAAGGGCCTAGGGGGCGCTGCTGTACTTCAGAAAAGGGGTAGATGACTTCAGCATCAATTATTTCTGTTAGGGTACCCTAATGGATAATTTGGCCTGGTTTATTTCTGAATAGACTGTATTTTCGAAAATGCCCTCAGGCTTTACCCCCCAATTTTCACAATGGGTTTTGTTGAAAAATGCCAAAATCAGCCATTTTTGGGACCCTGTGGCTCTGAGACCCTTTCCTGTAGCGTTGGACTTGTGGCAAACTCTTCGTCTGTGTCTTCTGTACTTACCTGCAAAAAATCATTAGAAAGTAATAAACACTTTGTTCTCAGCAACTCAAGAAATGTTTTATTCATTTTATTCATTTGTATTGCCCATGCCTATATTATCATCATTATTATACACTGAAAAATGCAAAGAAAATCTGAGTCACGATCATCACTTGTTGCGTCTTCTCCCTCTCATTCATAGGGCTCAAACATGCATGGCGTTGTATCGCGAGAGTTCTTCGAACACTCTGTGGTCTTTCTTGTAAATTTCACTCTCATATAAACTTCCAGGGCGATTCCACGCGAGGCATATGGGACATTTAGATATGTTTTTGGACCCTGCTTAGTAAGCACTCGACTTGGCAGTATTATTGTACCCCATGGTAATGTAGGGCCCCTTGACTGTTACTCCACCAAGGGTAATTTCCTTTAAATGTCAACTACAGAGAGGATATTAGGAAAAAACCTGCGTGGCGTACGGGACGCAGAAAATTCAAGATTTTTTCAGGAATTATATCAGCTCAAAAGATCTGTGAGTTGGTCAGTGGAAAACTATCCTCGCCATTCTTAAAAAACAAAGAGAGCCTTAAAGCAACTAACAGCACATGGGTACGAGTCAAACAATTCTTCTTTTTTAAGAAATAACATCTTGAATAGGCATGGGCAATACAAATGAATAAAATGACAACATTTCTTGAGTCGCTGAGAACAAAGTTTTTACTATTTTCTCATGATTTTTTGCAAGTAAGTACTGAAGACACAGACGAAGAGTTTGCCACAAGTCCAACGCCTTTACAGGAAAGGGTCTCAGAGCCACAGGGTCCCAAAAAATGGCTGATTTCGGCATATTTCAACAAAACCCATTGTGAAAATTGGGGGGTGAAGCCTGAGGGCATTTTCGAAAATACAGTCTATTCAGAAATAAACCAGGCCAAATTATCCATTAGGGTACCCTAACAGAAATAATTGATGCTAAAGTCATCTACCTCTTTTCTGAAGTACAGCAGCGCCCCCTAGGCCCTTTTTAATGGAAAATGCATTGAATTTCACCCAATTATGTCCAACAAACATTAGGTTTTGCATTGATATTAAAAAATGGTATGAATGGGTTACCTGTGAATTTTTTTTGGATCAATGGCCTGCAAAAATGTCAAAATTATCAGTGGGAGGGCAAACGTTAACGCTACTTGCCCATTACTATATAAAATGCAGTGAAGTCGCTGATGCCGGCAGTTGTTTGCCCTCCCACTGCTACGAAATGAATCAAACGTTCCCCCTTCAATAACCCGTGGTGATTTTAAACAAAAAACTTTGCACTATTTTTTACTATGTCCATATATCCTTCTCCCATGATAGTTTCAATGAGCTACTGTGAATAATTCATAGTAAAACATAGTGACGTGCAGTCGGAGGTTAGTTTGGTGAGGCAGAAACCTCCCCTTTGCTTGATTAGCAATCAGACGATTAACTAGTTTAGTAAGACTATTCGGCAGAATGACGGGCCAGTTTAAGTTTCCGCAGCATTATTACTCAGTACATCGAACTTGAAATGCTCACGAAACTGCAGATTTGCGAGTACTTTCTTACAGGAAGCCAGAGACGTGCAGTGAGGTACGGCAGTCACCCAAACTTTTATCACAGGATTTTGTGAACCGGTTCCCTCGTACTATTCCTGATTGACAATCAAAACAATTAAGGCCAAGCCTATAGGAAGCCCGTATACTGATAGAGGAGATAATGACAAAAATATTCATTCACGCTTCAATTCGAGACTGCAAGGATGGAAATCTGAATAATCAATTAGGAAAAATTCTCGGCTCTGGGTAATTCTGTATATTGTTTAAACATTGTTAATCGGATTATGAAAGAGGGCTGAAAATAAGCGCCCGCTTTTTTTTTTGCGTGTAAAAGCGCGTATTTAAAGGAGAATACATTGTATATTGATTAAGCATTGAACTCTGCATAAGTCGAACTGTTTTCATATTGGTTGATGACATTGCTTTGGCTTCCTGGAAGCAAGTACGCGCAAATCTGCTGTCTAGCGAGCATTTCAGGTTCGATGTACTGAGTAATAACGCCGCAGAAATTTAAACTGGCCAGTCATTCTGCCGAATAGTCATACTAAACTAGTTAATCATCTGATTGCTAATCAAGCACAGGGAAGAATTCTGCCTCACCAAACTAACCTCCGACCGCATGGCACTGGAAAGACAATTCATTTCACACACTGACGAAATCTGGTCGAGCATCACAGCGCTGGCGTCCAGCCAATTGAAGTGGAGATGGCACGAATTGTGACCAGTGGGCTTTAAACGCCTGGTGCCGGTTTATTCCTTGGTATATTTTACTGAAACTTCACAAATAGGGTCACAGGATATTCTGTCAACAAACTATGTAGGGTAAAGTAAAAATACGCCCACCTTTCTTGCTATTGTTGAGAAGAAATCACGGCGAACTCGCGACGAACTTCACCAACTTCTGTCGAATTTATTTCACATCCCCTGGAGGTCTAGCCTGGACGAACAGACTCGTAACTTCTCAAATTAGATGGCTGTAAGCCAATTGGGGCCGTAGCTGGGATATCACGTCCACGCGGGCTATTTGAAATCTACCACCTAAATGGATATTTTTGCCATGCCGTGCACTTGAAAGTTTGTAAACACGGCACAAATTGAGGTCACGCATTCATCCAACGGGCGAACAGCAGCTCTGTTCAAATCGCGTTTTTGGCCGTAATTCGCAGAGTTCATGTATGGAATGTGGGTGTCCTATTGAAAAGGTTGCTTTTAATCAAACCATGGTGTTCTTTTTGTATGAAAATGGTATTTACATCATTTTTTATAGGTCTTCTGATGCTTGTTTACTGCCCCAGTTCAATTGTTAGGCATTGCATTAGAGTTTATGCAGAGCGTTGCCCATGCCTATCTTGAAAATTAGAAGTCAGCATGGCATACAGGACACACTAAAAAACTCCAACAAAAAATTGTATATCAGTATTTTTTGGTAATGCAACAAGCTGTGTGTAGTTTGATTTATACAAACAAGTGTTTTAAAACAGTTCTCACTATTGTGGGACAAAATAAAATACTTATTTTCACTTGATACACAGACCTGTGGCGTATGGGACATATTGTGTGGCGTACCGAACACACTTGCTCTTGTTCCTACCATCCCTTACTGCACATTAGTCATTAAATAACCGACAGGCTCTGCTTTATTTTTTGCAGTTTAGGTGTAGGATAAGTCTCCTACTCAACTAGTAACTAACCTAAATGTGAATCAAAATGAATTTGAACAAGTTCAGAAACATTAACACTTAATCTCAAGACTCGACATAAATGATGGACAGTGTTCTTTTCACTACACGTTACACCAAACTATGTTTGGTTATGCAACGCTACTAATAGTCTGAAAACTTTGACAGAATCTGACCAGAGGTTGTAACATGCACTGGAGGACCTCTTAGCCTTCTAACTACTGAACTCTTCTCATAGAGAAACATATGTTCATTATCAGGCCACTGAAAATATTTACCACATCGGTACATCACTGTAACAACTATTTTCTATACTCAATATCTGACCAGGAAATTCCTTATCCTCATAGATGACAACACACCAATCCCCAACAACTAAATCTTGCACAGAGTTAGTTGATTTAATTGTTGGCGATTGAGGTGGATCTGAAGTTGCTGATGTAGATGTTATGGGATTTTCGTTGTGCTGTGCATGGACTCCACAAATTTAATATCAAATTGGATAGTGGCTCAGACCGATTGATCATTTGCGCAGATTGCATAAAAGCGTGTAACATAGCGATGACAAGCAACTGGTTTCATCATAGTAGCAAGTCAATAGTGATGGATAAGCTTCAGTTTATATGCACAGCTTCTCGCAGGTGGCATGGCATGTGCCGACTGCTTTATCGAGTGGAGTTATATTTGGACGGGTGAACACCTCTTAGCCAATCTTATTGTCGTATATAGTAATTTATTCAAATAGCTCATCGAACCGGTTTCAGAATCCACGTTGGATGTTTATAGATATTAAAATTTATAGACATTTAGACTGTATAACTTGTGCTCTAACTGTATCAAGTTGATTCATATTGTGATTGTCTTCAAACCTTCCAGTGTTAATAACATAAGAGTGAATTCAGTTTGACAGAATTATTTCAACAGTGTTCAGTGGTGTGGTGTAGTGTGGTGATGGTGCTTTTAGCAGGTTTACAAAATAACATTTGTAGCATTACCAGGTAGATAATATTTCAGTACTAGCAAATAACCACTGAAACATAACATGCATCTGCAAAACTACTATAAAATTGTATTTATCAACATTAAAATAAAAAATCTGAGGCAATAATTCATGAAAATATATTTTAATCTTCATAAAAATCTTACAATAATGCAAGTGAGTTATGTGAATTGTACTTTTGGACTAGGGCTGTTGGAATAAATTTCTGGGGTCCAGTTTTATTCGAATATAAAAAACGAATTAATATTCAAAAGCTAAATGAAGTATTTGAGTGTGTGTGGTTTTTAGTTTATAAATGTGTTTTTTTTATCGTTCCTAAATCTCACCCTCCTGTGCAACCCCGCCCCCCAACAGTGTGTACACCTCTTACTTCTAACCTATTACTTGGCTTTTTAATGAAAGGCCTGCTTAATATTATCATGGTCCCCAAAAAGCCATAGGTGCTTGACTCAGTGGCATAACCAGAGATTGTGACCATGGATTGTCAGTGATGACTTAATGTCAATTAGTCTCATCTGCTTGTTCTTGTTGTTTTCAGCATTTTCCTTGTTGGTGACAGTAATTTTGAAATGTCTGTGCTTAAAGACATATTAATTGGGTTTAAACTAGAAAACAGCCATGAACTAAATGGGGTTCACTGGAAACACTGGTTACACTGGGAATGTACACTGGGCCAACACACTGGGTCTCCACGGTTTTCCACCCTGAAATAGGTGATCCGGAGGGGGATATTGTACGTTCTTGGATGTTTTACTTGAGTAAAGGCTTTATACTCTTTGAATTAAAGAACTTACCTTCTGTTAGCATCTGTCAGTCTGGATAAAACAAGGACCTACTTCAGCCTGAAGCCACCTCCTGTTTGCTAGAGGAATGTGAATTCCCTCTGGAAATGTCCAACAGTTTCTAGTGCCCCCTATTGTTTGACACTAATTGGTCAATTAACAATCTCACCTCCATTTTTTTACTTGAAATTATTCACGTCAGTTTGACTTTAAAACCCCATTAAAAGGGAGAAAATGGCAGTGTGGCGTCAAATGCGGGGCGTACGGGACAAGTTCTAACTACTTTTACTACTAACTACTCAATTAATAATCAGATGGCAAATTCTCCCTGGAAATAGATGCACCACTGATCAAAGACAGAGAATATGGAGTATGAAGATTCTTGTTGATTAAATATGGAAATACATAAAACGTTTGTCATCCTGTGTGGCGTACGGGACATGGCGAAAAACGCCTTAACGATTATTGCCTGCCCTAACCCTCCAACTTGAGTTAGCTTATCGGAATTGTGCATGAGTGAAATATTCACCCTACCCAATCGACTACTTACAACAAAGATTCTGTGAAAGTTAAACAATTAGAACAATTAGAAGAAAAGTTTGCATTTCACACTATTATCAGAATTCTCGAAAAAGTCGAGTTTTTTTGTTGAATTAACAAAAAACATGTTCTCCTCCAATTTTACGAAAAACGTTGTTTGGTCCTTGAGGCCTGGGTATCATAACAGGAAAACAAAAAGCTACTTTACTCAATTTTCAATTGTCTACAAAAAATCTATTTCTAGTGTGGAATTGCCCTCCAGAAGCTGACAATAATACAATTAAATTATCTTCTGAACTACTGCTGCTCGTGTGGACTGATACCATGACTGGTGTACAGAGTAGCCTTCAAAAACTTCCCTTTCTGACATCAGGCCAATACGGCAATGATTTCCCACAGGGCAATTAGTGATCACAAATTCCGGCAAGAATTTTGCTAAAATAATGAACGTGATGATGCAAAATATACAAAGTAGGTATTTATTTCCTGTTAAGTAGGGCGGCGCATCAAACTCGGCACTTCAAAATTCATGTCAGAAGCACTTTAAACCCTGTACAAAAACAATGAATTCTGACCCTATGTCAAAAGTTGTCATGAACTAGACTATTGTAATGAATTAAACAAGCTCACTTTCACCTTAAATCCAGCAAACCAAAATTACATTGTTGCTGCAAGACTTTAAGGCAAGAAGATTGTTTGTTACATCATGTTAACCATTTATAAGTAATTCAGCTGGTGAAAATACACTGCCCATCCAAAAAAAGAACACACTATAATGTTTTGCTGGGCCACTTTTAGCTTTGATCCCAGCACACATTCTTCACGGTATTGTTTCAACACTCTAATACAATGTTACAATATTAATTTCTGACCAGATTTGTATTCATATTTGACTGAGATATTGTATTGACAAAGGGTTAGCCAAACCACTTCATTAAGCCACATCCCAAACACTTTCAATTGGTTAAGGTCCAGGCTCTGAGCTGGCCAATTTATGCATGAAAATGAGTACTCATGCTCGATGAACCACTCCTTCACAATTTGAGCCCGATCAATCATGGCATTCTCATCCTGGAATATGCCTGTGCCATCAGGGTTTAAAAAGTCCATTGATGGGTTGTAGGTCATTTCGTATACTCAGATAGCCTGCTGAATTCATTTTATTGCTGCAGAAGAGTGCTGAGCCAAGACCTGAGAATTTGAAGCAGCCCCAGGTCCAACGCCTCATGAGGCTTGTTCAGTGGGCACAGTGCATGGCAGGTATATCGCTTCATGGGCTTCCTTTCTAACCTGACGTGCCCATCACTCTGAAATAGCATAAACCTGGACTAATTAGACCACATGACCTTTTACCATTGCTCCTCAGTCAAATCTTAATGCTCCCTTGCAAACTGAAGTCGTTTTTTCCCTGAGAAGCCTCACCAAGAAGTGGCTTTCTTCTGGACCACGCAGCTGTTCAGTCTCAATCCTATATGTTATAGTTGCATGGTGCCTGTGGAAATGCTCTTACCTACATAATTAAACATAGCCATGAGTTCTACTGTTGATTTTTTGAAAGAAGAGACATCACTGAGCATTTCTGTGATCTCCGATCTGGATCAGTTATGATTTTTCTTCGACCCATTTCTTCTGCGAAATTGACAGTTCATCGGTATCCTTCCTGGTTTCAATGAATTATTGGACAGTTCTTGATCCAGTGATTTTAGCAATCTCCATTGCAGTCTTCTTTGCTTGATGCTAGCCAATAATTTTGCACTCTTGAAACACAGTAACATCTTTTTGACGACCCCGAGACACAGTAACATCTTTTTGACGACCCCCGAGTAGGAATACTCCTACTTGGAAAAATAAGACCCCTTTTAAGTGCTATTTGCACATCGGCACAACTACTCTCAGTGTACAGGTAAATGTACATAAATGGACAAGGACTCATTCACAATGCCAACAGTGGGGGATTAGATTCGGAGGATTAGGATGGTTCAGCCATTGTTTTCAGAAACCATGTAGGCCTACTAAGGGGATCCGCCTACCACCTTTATGCTGACATCTACAGGCAGTATTTATGATCAAAATCTTGAGCACAAGAGAGAAGGAAACCAGGCTCAAGCAGTTAAAGTTACCCAATTCCCTTTTCGCAAATAAAGGGCATGAAGGGGCAGGTACGGTTTGAAGGGTTTCATCCACATTAGTAACAATTCTGCCTGGTCTATCAAATTATCTTGAAATTACTGGGAAAACAAATACAAGAAAATGACACAGGCTGCAAATGATCGAAGAGCATACAACTGAAAGTAGAAATAATTGAGTGGAGTTCAGTATTCCCTGTACATTATTGAACATTTACCTGTACACTGAGAGTAGTTGTGCCGATGTGTAAATAGCACTTAAAAGGGGTCTTATTTTTCCAAGTAGGAGTATTTGTTCCAAGTTTGATTGTGTTGCATTTTGAAGTTTTGTGAATAAGCTTTCATTTGAGGTCAACTTTTTGAAAATCAAAACAGGCCCACATGGTCAAAATGAGGGTCAAAAAGTGCACCGTTTCGGTATTTAGCTGAAAAGGGTTTAATGCTTCTCCAAATTGGATGAAGATAGAAAGATGTTTTTACCTTCAGTTGAAACTCCAAAAGGTATACTATCAACAATGTAAATGGCAAAGGGAACGTTCTAAGGATACTTGCATAATATTTCATTTGAAATCGACATGTTTGGTACCAAATTTCAAGGTTAAGGGGTTAATTGCAAAGCACTCAAAGGGTTAACCACTGTATTAAAGGTTTGTTGCAGACCATTAGACAGAATAAACATATCCTGAAAGAATGAAATTTGTATCCTTATTAATTCATCGGTTATAACCCTTTGAAAATGGTCACAAACTGTGACCAGAGCGTCAACGTGGGCCACGCCCCCCTTTTCGGGGGCCCATAAAATGTGAACGGAACGAGATATCAACTTGAAACCACCTGCGATTTGATTTGCTCATCACATGCAACAAAATATCACCAAATGAAGCAATTCTGAAACCATCAAGCTGGGAGCACCCCCCATTTTGGGTGATTTCATATGGAATGACCCGGCAACGTTACTTATGTAGTTCGTCCATTCACTGTCAATGCCTCCAACTATGTAAGTTTGCATCTGTTCTTTCGAGAAACATATTCCTGGCTAAGCAGAGCAAACCCAGCAATAGCAACAATGGCTCTGAAAAAATTCACTTCACCATCAGCAGCTAACGGGGAAACATAGATAAGGGGCAGTCCAGATAACACAAAGCCCCGACAATCGCAACCCTTTTTTCGTTTGCGCTTAGCCAGCTACAGAAATGTAAAAGTAACCTGTTCAATGCTCGAATCACGGCAGGATAACGAGGAAGACTTTGTATTCATAATTTAATTTGTGACCCCTGTCAGAGGTTTGTAACGGCAAGCTAGCTTGGTAACAGTTCGTTAACCTACTTGATAATACCCTAGCTTTATGATTCTATGCTAGAATTTGAAGTTATTCCACCTATGTTGCTAGGACTTTCTTTCGCAGCGGCGGCGATTCATTTGTCCGGTATTGTTCATTTTGGTTTGAAAGAAAGCATTTTTAGATCGCAAATGTGATGCGATACCGCTTATTTCAAACCTTGCAGTGTATATGTTGATATTCAAGAATAATGCTAGGAAAGGGAACAAAGCTTGTGAAGACTACTAAAGGAGCTTTGTATACCTATCGCTGCTGGTGGGTCTACACATGTATCAGAAGGCAGCAGGTTAACCAGGTTACCTGGGCGTAAGTCGCAGCCCAGGATGCGGGAGAAAGGGAGGAGTCTGACTGAATTTACTGCTCGTCATTCGCCCATTCATTTACTGTAATCAGTTAATATTCATCGATATATGCCTTGGGAGGAGTAATTCTATTTTTAAACTACCTTTGAGCACACATTTACGCTTCAATCCATGGAGGAAAAAACGAATAACAAGCAGTTTACTGCGTCTCGTTTTCAATGGTTCTCTATGGCAGATGCCCGATGCTTGCTTGATATCCGCATCACGTGATGATTATTCATGTTTTTCCTGACGTCATCCAGGCCGTAAGCCATTGCAGTGCTCACACTGTATGGTCCGACTGTCTGCCACGATCTGAGTGCTCACACTGCATGTCTAGTCGGTCCCAGTGGACTGTTCTGGCTATTGAGATTTGTCAATCAAGTTTCGTTTGAAGGCACTGAGGCGCAGAAGACGACGACGAGGAAGAAGACCAGAAGAAGTAGAAGAAGACAACGGCTGTGTCCCAATTCAGAGACTGCATCCTTCGAAGGCTACAAATGAAGACCGTTTGCGTCACAGCGGCGCAACTGGGCCGTCTCATTTCGAAGGCTCCTTCAAATGCGGCCGAGAAATGCGGCCTTCTTTTCGCGGGCAACGAAGGCTGCAGCAGGTGGATCCTTTGCGGTCCAATCTTTCCCAAGATTCATTTCTCGATGGTTAATCGAATCCAACAATGGCGGCTGCGGGAAGCGAGGAGTTCACTTTTAAATGTAAGTACTGGGTTTTAGCAAAGATACTCTGGTACATCTTTGGTTTTAGCTCGGTAAATGGCGAAAAATACATAAAACCAAGGGGCGTTAGAAGTGGGAAAAAAAGTTAGCAACATGTTTTGAATTAGCTACTTTATTGGCTAGCTAGCTGGCTAACTAACTACTGGGAGCCGCTGCGGCTCGCATCTTACCTGTGCTTTAGCCTTTGACTCTAAAAAGCGGTGATGACTGTTGAACAGAAAGCCAGGAGGGCGTTAAGCATTCCCTTAAATTGGTAACTAGCTCCAATCAGTCTTCCGTCATTTTCGTTGATTAAAGATGGCCATGTTAACTATTCGAAATTCAGCTATTTCAGGTGTGGCTAACTTGTTTGCTTTGAGTTAACCTGCTGAAGTCAAGAAACTATTTGGATGCGAAATGCTTTTGTTATATAAATAATGAAGCGAAGATTTGGGTGGCTGCTTCGCAGGACATGGCAAATTAACTCCGATAATCCTGAGTAGTTTATATTATGTTGTTAGGAGAGGCATTGATTATTTATTCGCCTGAACATTGCACTAAGCTGCATGTTTGACTACCAATGGATTATTGATATCAGAAAACATATTAATGAAAGCCAAAGATTGAAAATAGGTTTATAATCAAACGCTTCAAGGGAAATCTGCCCCTCCTGTTTTCTGTTCAGCAGCTCCCCTGCAGTAAAGCCTGAAATGCCTTCAGTTATAAACTTTAAAGGTTCACATGTTGATTTATATCATAGCTAGATTGTGGCGATTTTATAGCTTTTATGCACAGGAAGTATACTCATGACAATATAAAAAAACGCAGCACTAGGAGTGATGATATTTTTGTTTTTTCTTTCTGCATTTTAAAGTATTGCTCACTGTAAATGAGCGGATTTCAGTTGGCTCAGTACAAAGCTGAGGATGACTTAATTGTTCCAAATGAAATTAAATTACTGAAAATTGATACATTTCTATGTATTGTTTCTATGGTCATGAGTATAGTATGCAGAGGCTCATTGTGGCTTATAATGATATGATGAGGTTTCTGCTTCAGCAGGAGGGAACAAGAATAAGAGCTCTTGAAAGAAGACATGAGATGGCAGCGAGAGGCAGAGGAGAGGAGAGCTCAAGAGAGCAGGGATAGCATGGACAGGCTCTTGTCTTTACTAGAGAAAACGGTGCAGAAATAATAAAAATAAAGTTTTGTTAAATCCGTTGTTTATTCTTAATTCATTTATAAATGACAACTATTTACGACAAAACGAAATGCATACAAAAACCGAGTGCTTTTAAAAAAGTCTTAAAATTATCTGTACAAGTATATACTCGTCAGTCAAAACAAACAAAAAAAAAAAAGCAGGGTCTCAATTGTGGCACCCCATCCAAGTCGCCATTCCCAATTGAGGAGGTCCAGCAGCACTGCCAGGGCCTGCCTGCTCAGCCGAAAATCAGGCCTGTTCTCCACCAAAGAATGTCCAGCACAGGAACATTGAGGTTGACCCTGCAGTACTGGGCTGGTTTAGGTAAAGAAGAAAAATTGGTAGATGAACAAAAGCTAGATATTTATTGTGGAGAACCTGGATAGGTAAAATTCAAAGCCTATCAATGTACTCAGCTGTTTTAAACTGAGCCAATGGTTTTCTTTTTTAATATTAAAATTAGATTCAGTATTTTCAGTGATGAAGAAATATTCAGAACCATTACGCAAGTAAAAAGCATGACTACTCTGCGTTTTTGCATTTTACTGCTGTAGATGTTAAAGGTTGAGCTTATTTCAACTACTCAATATACTTCTGATTTTTGTAGTTCGATGAGCTCAAAAAAAGCCGTATTTTTGGCTTTGTGATGATTCATTTTCCTGCCAATCCAAGAAAGGTTGAAATGGTATATATTGATTTTGGGGTTGGAGAATGCTGAAAATCCACGAAGGAATGTCACACTTAAATGTTTGTTTATTAAAAGCATTATCATTCAACATCAATACATTTTGGGATAGCTACATGGTTTTTACTGAACAGGAAGGGTATGAAAGTTTGTAATCTGAAATGTAACTAGCTGGATAAAGCTAGTGCTTTGAGAAATAAATGAGTTGCTGGAAAGTACATAATTTGCCCATAAGGCATGGAGGACAAGTAGCATAAATTTGCATAAAATGGAAATTATAAAAAGTACAGGTATCTAGAATTAGCAGTTAAGTAAAGGCACAAAGTTACATTCCACCTCTGGTTATTTTGAATATGAAATGGCTTTATGGTCAGAGTCAAATGGCATTAGCCATTCATTAATTAGGCTGACGGGAGTCGGCTGATTAGCTACTTTTAACTGTTGGCTCAAAGTACAAAGCTCAAGATATGTATTTTACCTGGACATGGCTCTCTCGGCCTAAGATAAATCACTCGCTGGCGTCGGCGGCAAAGCATCTCTTCCATCTCCTCCAATAATTGAAAAAACCAAAACAATAAAAATATCTATCTCGAAAGTTTTGCTGAAGAGTCCAGATTGTCAGCTGTTGCTATCAAGGTTGCTAGGCGACAAGAGCAGGGCTTCCAGACGCGAAGGTAAAGGCGGGAACAGCACGAGACGCCAACTGCGAATCCTCTGTTGACTAGACCGTCTCATTTCGGAGACCGCTCGATTCAGCCTTCGCGGTCCAAGAAGGATGTCGCCTTCGTAGACCGGGAAGGCTGCGTCCTTCAAAGCATGCAGCCGCTGAATTGAGATACAGCCAACGAGTGGAGGAGGACGACAATGCTGCTAACAAATGAAAAGTGGGCTGCGTTGCTCATCTGTGCCATCCTGTGTGCCAAAGCATCTAAAAATAGAGGCGTCGGCGTATATGGACTCGAAGATGGCTGAGGAGATGTGGACAGTATGGATTGTCCATCTTACAGAGGGAATTGGAGGTAACTTATTGCCTTTCACAGTAACTTTAAGGTAGTTTTACACTTTATTTATTACATGGCCACGTTGAATACCGTCTTCTGATTGGTCAATCACGGCATCTCGCAGTCTGATCCTATGTGAAAGCTGCTATGACGCTCTGTCTGTCACTTCATGCAGGTGCAGTGAGAAAAGAAAGCTCTGATATTGCCGAATTGACTCTCGGCTCAGCTTCAACTGTGCGAGTGACAACCGAGAGCCGACCAAAATGTCAAACGTTAGAAATTAATCCGATCATCAGCTCGTGTGTCAGCAGCAGCATATCGGCCCCTGGTCTTCCTGTGTCCGCTGCACGACAAACGCACGACGCACGCTGAAGCCGGAAGTCGGCCCGACTTCAAAACGAGTTGCGCATCTCGAAAACTGACTCAAAAAGGGGCTGATATCATGCAGTGTATGCCCGGCTTTATGGGTTATGTCAAGTCACCGATAGCCTCCCAGCTGGCATCATGGATTTTGCTAAAAGTCTGATCAGAGTGGGAATAATGTTTTCAGAAATGAATTGTGTCAATTTTAGTCCTATTATTTCATTAGGGGGCGTGTGGTACCCCCTTGGATGAAAGGGGAGGGTAATTCTATTGACAATCTGTTAGATTTTTTGAAGCATTTTTGAAGCTACGGAAAAAAAAAGTTCAAATAGGCCGAGGCCAATAAAATTTACCATGTGACCAGTAACCAATATTCTCTTCATGAAACATTTGTCATTTTAAGAATGAGCTAATTTCTGGCAAACTTTTCTATTCGTACACCAGCATCATAGCTCTAAAAGCATGAATGTTGACATTACGGATAATCAAAGTTGGATCCAGAATAAAAAATGTTGGTTTTCACCCAATTGTGGGGGTACAGATGCCACAAGGCACTTCACACATCATAATGAAACTTGGCATACTTAGTGAGTACTGATGGTGAACATAAGGAAAAATGAGTATTTTATTTTCTTGCTTTCAGATTTACACTCTGTCAATCATTTCCCCCGATTTTCTTACTTCAAGGGTGCCGTCAGTTCTTACCAGCCCATACTGTGCTGTGGAAAATTATGGAAAACATGTTTGAGAATTCAACAAATGCTTTCAATGAGATATAAAGTATTTACGTAGTGTGTAGAATTATTCCCACTTTTCCAACTTTGCTTAGTGATATATCACTCTTACTCTGTGGCAGCAACAATGTTCAACTGTAGGAAGTTAAGATAGGCCTGGCCCTGGGCCTGCCCATTTACAATTTTAGAATGCTGATTTCAGCTTGATATCTATTTTACATGCATACTACCCAGCCAAAAACAATCACTCGCTCTAATATTTTGTTGGACCTCCTTTAGCTTTGATTAAACCAAGACCTTATATTGATGATGAAAAAGTTAGATCCCTGCTTAAACTCTTCTCCAGCATCTTCCAACGGTTCTTAAGGTCTGCACTCTGTGGTGACCAGTACATGCATTAAAATTATGTCTCATGGTCCGTAAACCACTCCCTCACCATTTGAGCCCAATGAATCCTGGCGTTGTCATCTTGAATATGACCGCGCCATCAGGGAAGAAAAAAATCCACTGATGGAAAAACCTGGTCATTCAGTATATTCAGGTAGTCAGTTTCTGGGTACATATCATTGCTCAACCCAGACTTGACCATCTGAAGCAACCCCAGACCATAACACTGCCCCCACAGGCTTGTAAGGTAGGGATTAGGCATGATGAGTGCATCACTACATCTGCCTCTCCTCTTACCCAGATGCCCCCATCAGGCCATATTCTGACCCCTGCTCAGCTCGATGATTGGGCTTCCTCTCATCATAAGAGTGTGAAATTCATCTTTGTCAGCACTCCAGATGTACAACAAGCTGAAGATAAATTATCTTTCCGATTTTAAGGGGCATCAACCAGCACCATAACACAAACACATGGGGCCCTTTGCAGCTTACCCTTAGTGGGCCCCCTTGCTGCAGCAGGGAGTGGGCGAATATTAGAATTTTAATGTTTTAGAAGCACAAAATGACCACTTTTGAACACTGGACAAAGACTGCAGAGTTAACCACTTTATGTAGCTTAAATTTTACAGGATTGGGGCATTTAAGGACAATACACAATTAAATGTCATAACCGTTGTCAATGTGCTGATCCTGCGACAGCCATAATTGCGGGAGTTGTCTAAGGTAGCCGGACTCCTCCTCATTACTACCCTTTATCACAGAGTGCCGGATTTCATTGTCAAAGTTATTGTAAAAAGCCCACCTGCCCACTCAACTCAGACTGTTACACAACTGCAAAATTAAGACAGACAGAACAAGTTGTTCCTTAAGGCACAATTATTATTATAATTATTATTATTTTCTCATACGGACCAACAAAACTTCATCTTCTGAAATAGCATTCAGTTTTCTTAAGGGCTTGCAGGCGTGTATTCAAACGCGTATCTTTGAGAAAATCCCTCACCTCTCTCTTCAAATCAAAACTGCGTGCTCGTTTATTTTCGATGCTGAGGACAGCCAGCCCAGGGAGTTTCTGCCGCGCTATTGTGCTTCTCAGATATGTGTTGATTAGTTTTCATTTTGAGCAGGATCTTTCTGCATTTGCTACTGTCACAGATAGAGTAAGAAATAGTTTAATAGCCGTGGCTACATCTTGCACACTTGGCAATATGGAGTGGTGCTTTACGAAAAACGTGTGCGGCAAATCTTGAATTAAGCCATGCTTGATTTCCTTCGTCAGGAAATCGAGAACATGCCACATTCCCACAAAATTTCGCTCCACAACACTTTAAAGTCAATACATTTTCACCAGAACCAAACCAAAAAAAAAAAACTCCACAACCTGTAACCAACCCAGAGATGAACCAAATGAATTTTCAATTGTGTGTTGCTGGTTCTTTGAAAAAGGTAGACATCTGAAACTTTTGTTACAGCTTGGCCATTTTCTTTGGTAGGCCTGTTTATGACGATCTCTAATGTGCGTCTAAATCAGAGTACTTTTTCTGGAAAATCCGCTGATAAATCATCTTTGCGGTTATTGACAAAGTACGCCGAAGGCAAAGTATTTACATCGCAACAGTAAACATACATTTGGTACGTGGCTGAAAAACGATGCTCCTCATTGGCACACTGGCCAGATACTGTTTATTCAGTTCCGTCTTTAATTATACTGCTATGTGTGGGTTTGCACAGTAAGTTACGTTACTCATAAGATAATATAGCCATCTAGCTAGCTAGCTAATGCTAACTGCGGACAATCTTTGTAAGCATTATAATTTGGTTTTGCGCTAACTTTGCGCACTTAGCTAGCTGTAATAGGCATGAATGTCTTTGATTTATTTTCTGGCGCTTTCCCATGTCCAAACTGTAGTTTTAGATTTTTTGGATGTTTTAGCTAATTTGCGAGCTGGCTACCTCAAGAACTATCGCTGTTACAGCAAGCTAGCTTCTGAAGTTAGGGCAAAAACCAAATGACATCGCTTAAATATGACGATTATTCACAAAGATTTTCTTTAAACAACGTTAGCTAGCTGGTTTGATGGCAGTATAATCAGAAGAGTACCGAATACACGACAGCATTCACAACGTTGTTGCACACTACGCGCAGCTCAGACTGTCTGCTTGCTCCTCAGTTAACATTGAAGGAGAACATTTGGGTGCGATCGCGTTGAAAGTTACCAATCAGAGTCATCAAAATAGTTTAGGAATCGCAGGAGCAATGTAATTGGCTGGTATGCTAAAGAAGAACGTCGTCTGTGCTGAACTAGGTTGCAAATAAAAAATTTCAGATGGCGGGGCCCCCCCGCCTTGCGGGGGCTGCAGGGGTATGCTTTAGTGCCCAGGCATCAACTGTCTCTGACATACAAAGTCATCATTGTTTTGTACCTCTGCCAGACAAGAGACTTAAGGTTATGAGAATATCCGTGAGAATTCATCTTTCATCACAGACATGTGTCCCCCAACGAAGTCAAAGAAGTCAACTGCTAGTCGATACGCACCATTTCTTCACGAATGTTAGCCTGGGCAATACATCTCTTGCAAATCCAGAACATCAGTTAAGAGGAAAATGACATTCATGTTAGGTTCATGCATCCGCAAGGGCTAGCCAAATCCTTCAAGTGGCCCTCCAATCCAGATGCGTGTTGGGTCCCTTTGGAGAGAATACTGTGAATTTTGACGTGACAAGGAACCACCAATGGCTGCCAGTACCACCATGATGAGAGAGATGTGGAGTTTTTAGCTCAAATATGAGCCTGTTACGTGACTCTGGATGTAACTGGTCTAGAAAAAAATGTTATCAGTGTTTCCCAAATGCATTTGCGTCAACAAGATTTCACAAATGTATTCAACATTTTTCTTTTGTTATTTAATAAAAATAGCTCCCACCCTAACTTTTGCTTTCATTTAAATTTTTTTTAAAGCATTTGTATAGCTTGTACTCCACCATGTTTTCCTCAGTGTATAACAGGCTGGTAAGACCTGACAGCACCGTCAAAATGGGAAAATCAGGGAGCACTACTTTTTGTAAATCAAATAGCATACTCATTTTTTTCCATATGTTCACTACAAATGCTCACTCTCCAAGCATGCCAGGTTTCATTATAATGCATGGAGTGCCTTGCAAGATATGACCCCCACATCTGGGTCAAAAATGACATTTTTCACTCTGCATCCAATTTTGATCATCTATAAAGTCAACATTTATGCACTCAGAGGTATGATATTTGGTGTTTAAAAAGAAAGTTTGCGGGAAATTGGCACAGCCAATTGTTGCGGTCTCTCTCGTTATTCAGAAATCATCAGCCATTAAAAATGGAAAAAAAATCACAACCCGTCTGATTTTGCCAACTTTTGAGCCCCAGACCACAAAAATTATTACAAGCATCTTTAATATGACAAACGTTTCAAAAATATTTAAAACAAAATGTTGCAAATTCATCAGGGTGTTAATATTATGTCATTCTACTATCAATTATAGTCATCACATGTGTCACAAGTGTTTCTCTTGGACGATCGGAATTTTAAACAGCAAGCTTCCCGTCTCATAGTGAACGTTCTGACCGTAAAATAAGCAGTTCCTTTAATGAGTATGTGAGCTTGCTGATGCGGCTTTGTAGAAAAATTGACAAAACTCTGAACTTTATCGTGGAGAAAAGGCATGTTTTGGGTTTGAAGAAGTTACTGGTGATTATTGATGTCCATCCAAACCTATATTGATAAATTCATGCTGAATTCTGCTACAATATCATTGATTCACATTGTACTTCATGAGTCAGAAGTTGATTTGTGTTAAAAATATGATTATTTTATGATTTGACAATGCGTAATTTTGAGGGCTCTGACAGCTTGGGGAGCCATCTTATCTGGCTCATAAACATTGGATAATTTTGAAAATCACTGTCAGATGAAGTAGACTTGTGGTCAAAAAGTTTATAATCCTAGAAATATATTGTTTTAACCCCCAACCATTTTTCAATGATCAGTATTATTTTTTTTATAATTTCACTGCTGAATTTTCATGAAGATTTTTTTGTGTTTGTGGCCCTTACTCTGAACTAAAATTATGAAAAGAAACTGAAATATAATGGTATAAATATAATTCTAAATGCTACAAGTATCTTGTTTCATTTCAGCCATTTCCCCCTGCTCTGTGAAGCTCTGATCTTGAATTATAAAGTCTTAAATTGGGTAACGCATAAATAGCCATATTTGGCTTCTGCGCAAAGGGGTTAAAGCATCTGCATACAAGTTCAACACTTTTATGAAATGGCCACAGAAATAAGATTTAAAGTCCCAAAGCACAATTGTTTACATCTTAAGGGCTCAACACCCCCTGACCATGCAATCTGGAAACAGCATTCGGCAAGATACATGCAGGTGGACCAAGGACATGACAGCTATAAATTGTCCTCAAAAACAGCCTGCAGAATTTTAAGGCCAATTCTCTGCAGCTTACTTTAAAATTGAATTATCAGTCTCATCTGGTTTAAGATATTGTGCCCGGTCAGGAAAGATTTAATCAAGTGCTTATATCCCGAGTTCATTTACAGCTCTGTATGGGCAGGACAGTGAGGAATAAAGCCACCAGGGGGAGACGAGCAACTTCCCATCTCCAAAAACCATACAGCTTCATTTGAAACAGTCATACTTACGAGCCTCAAATTCCCTCACCGACAGCAGCTTTTCCGACGCACTCCTCTCGGTCTGAATTCTCTGCAAAACCACAAGTTGTTTACTTGTCAAAAAAACTGTAATCATAAAATCTAAATTGCTCATATAATTAAATTAAAGATGCTGTTTATTCAATTTGAAGAAACCACATTTTAAAGAAAATACATACAAAAACAAGTGTTTCATATCTTATCAACAATGTATGAGAAATACATGAAAATCAGAAATATTAATAGGGCTGAGCCCTATGAAAATGACTCAGTATGGATTGATTACATTTTCTTCCATCACAAATTTTTATATTTTGATATGCAAATATGTTGTTTAAGTTTCATCTCTGACTGGCATGAACTTGAAAATAGGCTTTACCGTAGATTTTGGGGACTGCTTTGCAGCATGAGTCATATGTATGGACTGTGTATAAGACCTGCACATGACATGTATAGACATGGACATAAAAGTGCATATAGGAAACAAGAGGCAAGCTCCAAAAAAAAAAAAAAAAAAAAAAAAAAAAGAATAGGACGTCAGTAAAACAGCGATGATGTTGCGGATTTCCGGTTATTGCAGCCATAGATTGAAATAGAGCATAATACTACGTTTTCTGGCGTCTTTACAGTTTTAGAACGGTTTTCATATATTCATGGGGTCAAATGAAAGATAAGTTTTGAGCCAAAAGTTTACTTCGATACACATGGCACGTATGCATAGACCTACTCAATGTTTTGAGAATGGTGGTCAGGTCAATAGCAACATTAGCTTTTATAGCAGAGGAAAGTGAAGTGCTTCAGTGCATCATTTATACCCACTATCATCTATGCACCATGGCTAAATGCAGCACTTATTTTATTTATGTGGCAAGGAAATGCATTCAACAAGACCGAGAAGTTGTTCATCATGCCTTTTAGTCATCTCAATCACGCTTTATATGCTGCAACAGGAGTTCTCAAACTATTACCGCTTTTCCACTGCATGGTACTGGCTCTACTCAACTCTAGTTTTGGTACCAGGTATTCTTTTGCCACACAGCAGAGGACCTGCTCAATTGTAGGCGGGATTGATCACGGAAAGTGGCGTATCATCTTCAACGCGACACAAAACACAAAATCACCACGTGACACAAACACAGGAACTATGGAGGATGTCGAAGAGCGGACGTTCCTGGTTCTCGGAGACAAGGTTAGATGGCCATTAATCTGTCTCCTTATCCATTCTGGCTTTATTGTTTTAGCTTTGTAAGCAACCATATTCTGCCAAACTCGCTTGCATTTGGCTGTTAATTGTTGGCCAGTTGCCATGTGTTTGACAACTAAGGTACGCTAGGTACTCACTTCTTTCCTTAGATTATGATAATAGTCTTGTCAGAAAGTTGCCATCTTGTTATGGGATCCCAAAAGGTTTATATTGTGCTAAATTAGCTTACAAAAAAGCTTGTGAACTTGTTGGTTTGGATATATATTTACCAACTCGAGTCAAATCTTAATGTTTACACTTTAGATAGCGTTGCTGTGAAAATCATCCTATTCCACCGCAATGTTGATTGTGTTCTGCAATTTGTCGGCTTGTCCTGTATTTTGCAAATGAAGATTCCCTCTGACCAATCAGTGATCTGAAATGAACAGACCACAAGTTTTAGTTTTAGCTCGACTCACTTGGAACTTTGGCTGAGGCAGTACTAAGAAAAGTGCCTGGTACCAAGTACTATGCACTATGGAAATGCATAAAACCTGAGTAGTGTGGAGTCCAGTAGAGCCGTATCATGCAGTGGAAAAGCATCATGGGCCATAGATTGCAACCAGACTGTAGAGTGGGGGCTGGAGGGCCACGAGCCCATTTCCATAAAATAAATCTGCCATAAATCTATACTCATTACATTGAATAACTTCTCATTTTCGCTTCTTAATCATTACAGGAGACATATTGGTTTTCATTAGTAAGTTGGCTAAATAAAATCTTGATTATTAGTTAAGCAGAGACCACAGGAATAGATTTAAGATAGGCTAATTATGCTAAGGTGAAGGAAGCTGTCCAACCTTGCTGGTAATTAGCTGAATTCAAAGCGCAATATTCCTCCCGGAAGCATTTCAGATGGCAGGGTTTGAAATTCGCAGTAGTCCGCCAGTCTGCGCACTAGTAAAAATTACAGCGGACTAGTAAACTTGTCCTCAAATTTGCCATTGTCTGTAAAATGTTGTCAACTACCGATAAATGGAAAGAATTACGTATCCAAAACTCCACTTTCTTAGGCTTTTCATTTGCCTGAATGATTTTAAAAGGGAGTGGCAATATATTTTGGGGGGGTTTTATTGGTGAGAAAAGGGTTTATATCACAAAAAGTAGGGGACAGTGAAAAGAAAAGACGAAATAATCTGAAAATATATTCATTTCGAATTTTGAAACCATGTTATTTAATCGGTGAGCAACTTAAGATGAAGTTCATGACACTTCATCGTCACTTAAATTGACCACTTAAGATGACCAATGTCCCGCTTAAGAAATTCTTTACCACTCCTCCTGGAGTGCCGCTCCCAGCTGTGCCAAGTCCTGACAGGGTGGGTGCCACCGTTGTACACATCGTCCCAGCATATTCCAAATGTGTTCTGTCGGTGAGAGCTCAGGGGACATTGCAGGCCAGGGCAAGGTTTGGATTTGGTGCCCTTGGAGATGGTCAAGCACGACACGTGCACGATGAGCTCTGGCATTATTATCTTGGTTGATTAATCCAGCTTCATGATGGCGTGTAAACGGAAGCACATGTGGAGTGATGATGTTGTCACGGTAGAACACCCCTGTGCCTCTCCCAAGGCAGATGTGGAGGTCAGTCCTGCCTGTCATAGTGACCCCACCTCGCATCATTACTGACCCTCTACCATACTGATCATGTGGAATCATTTGGAATTTTTAAAAAATTTCCCTGACAGTGCGCAGTGGCATATTCAATTGTGACTCTTCTTGTGGCCATTATCAGATTTTTGAAGGTCTATGACCATTTGCCTCTTTTGAACAGACAGTTGTTTTGTTTTCTTTGTGGTGTTGGATGACAAAGGGATGTTGCATGTATGTTACCTCATTTTTACATCAGGTGAAACAGGAAGTGATGAAATACACTGAAATACACAAGGCCTTCCCTGGAATAGATGTCATCTGGAGGGGAGTATATGTTGTTCTAAAACCTTTATATAACTTTCAGCATTCATGGTGCTTTTTCAAACATGAAAGTGTCCCACACCATATGCACTAATGCATCCCCATACCATCAGAGATGCTGGCTTTTGAACTGAACGCTGATAACAGGAGGGATGGTCTTTCTCCTCTTCAGCCCGGAGGACATGACGCCCGTGATTTCCAACAAGAATGTCAAATTTGGACTCGTCTGACCACAGGACACTTTGCCACTTTGCTACAGTCCATTTTAAATGAGCCCTGGCCCACAGAACACGGCGGTGCTTCTGGATCATGCTCAACAATGGCTTCCTTTTTGCATGATTGAGTTTTAGGTAGCATCTGTGGATGGCACGGCGGACTGTGTTTACAGACAGTGGTTTCTTGAAGTATTCCTAGGCCCATTTAGTAATGTCAATGACAGAATCATGCCAGTGAGTGATGCAGTGGCGTCTGAGGGCCCGAAGATCACGGGCATCCAGTAAAGGTCTTCGGCCTTGTCCCTTACGCAGAGATTTTTCCAGTTTCTCTGAATCTTTTGATGATATTATGCACGATGAGACCTTCAAAGCCTTTGCAATTTGACACTGAGGAACATTATTTTTAAAGTATTCCACAATTTTTTTACGCAAGTCTTCACAGGTTGGAGAGCCTCTGGCCATCTTTACTTCTGAGAGACTCAGCCTCTCTAAGACATCCCTTTTATAGCCAATTATGTTACACACCTGATGCGAGTTAACTTAATTACTTGCTAAATGTTCTTTCAGCCGATTCTCTTATATATTAATTGCTTTTTCAGCCTTTTTGCCTGTATCACAACTTTTTTGAGACCTGTCTCAGTTTCAACATTTGAAATGTTATCTATGTTCTATTGTAAATAACATATTGGCTCATGTGATCTGAATATCATTGCATTTTGATTTTATTCACAATTTACACTTCGTCCCAACTATTTCAGAATTGGGGTTGTATATCATAGGAAGTGGAGAAGCTGTTGCCACTTCTCTCTAAAAGCTGCATACGTGATAATTTCTCTGAACATCAAAGTGTACAGTTTGCCAATCCGAGGGTACGGATTTACTTTTTTTTCCCCTCATCTGACCCTTGGGGGGCTCCTTAAAAGTGTATTCGAAAACGGGAAACTGGGAAACTGGGTCGGCCAGGGGGTGGGGGAGATTTGAAATCCTCTGGCAAACATGTCTAATTCTAGTTACGACACGAAGCAGAACAGGAACAAGCGTGCATTAAAGGTGAGCTATACTGAAAAAAAATATAAACGCAGCAGTTTAGCCCTTTCAATATTCTGTATAATTATTTCTGAGGGTGGCTTTGTAGGGTTTATTTACATGACCAAGGTTGTGTGCTACTGGTCTCTGTGCACTTCAGTCACCTTCTCCATATCATTGTCAAGTTCATGCCCCTTGTCAAAATTGACCTGTCGTACAGGTGAGGTCTGATCCAGAGCTATTGAAATCAGGTATGGTCAGCTCAGGCACATCCTGTTCTTTGGTCAGTGAAAGGCCACCTCAAAAGTTCCAGTTCTGACATTGCTCAAAATGCCAAAGATAACCTGAGCCCTCAGGGAACGTGCCACTGGCATGCTCAATGCAGGAATGTTTCTCAGGGCTGTCGCAAGGGCTCTTATTGTCCATGTTTCAACAATAAGTCACATTTGAGGAATTGGGCACGACAGCAAACCTCTCACATGCATGACGACCACGTGTGATGACCCCCGACCAAGACCGCCATATCCGGACTCTCCATCTCTGTGACTGTCTGAGACCAGCAACTGCCACTGCAGATGAGACAGTTGGTCCCCACAATCACCGCATTTCTGCAAAAATCTTGAAAAATCATCTCCAGGAAGTCCATATCTGTGCATGTTGTGCTCTTTGTGGATTGGACCTCACCTCAGCTCAATGAAAAAATCAGCTCGACTGAGTGAACAGACACATTTGATGAACAATGGCACAATGGAGGACCGTTTTCTTTACAGTTGAGTCATGTTTCCAACTTCACTTGAGCGGATGGACCAGGTTTGTAATGCTGAGGTCAATGTGGTGCGCATGGCAGCATATGGAGGAGGAGTGCTGGTTTGGGTGGGAATACCCCATGGATATTGCATCCAACTGCATTTCATTAACAGCAACTTGAATGCAGTGTGATATTGCGTTGAGATACTGCGGCCTTTTGTCCTACCATTAGTCCATCAAAACAACGCAATATTCCAGCATGACAATGTCAGACCCCTCGTCACCTGTGCATGCACAGAGTTTCTTGAGCCTGAAAACATTTGTGTGCTTGAATGGCCAGCTTAATCCTCGGTTTTGTCCCCCATCCAGCATCTTTGGGGTGTCCTCAACCAATGAGTTTGTCATCGTTTCCCAAATCCGGCCAATATCCGCTAACTCCATGCAGCTCTTGAAGAGGAGTAGGAACACGTCCCCATAGTCACCATTGACCATCTGGTATGGTCCATATGGCAGAGATGTGTGCCAATGCAGCAAACCAAAGGCGGACAAACCCAATGTTGATTTATTTGGAGAATAGACCCCATCCCTTTATCATCTATGCCACCGTGAGATTCTTGTTTGTCTGTTTCAATAATTGATCAAAGTGCATTGCAATATGGTCTTACAATCTGTCAACACTCAATGAAAGTACATTGAGTTTCTGAACACGGTCATATTTCTCACAGTAAGAAGTGTAGCATTAATATTTTTGTTCAGTGTAGATACAGCTTTTAAGTTGGGAATTGGGTGCGCACAATAAGCTTGAAGTTAACATGCCAGTAACGTGCGTTTCCTTGAAGCTGAGTCGCTAACCGTGTCGGTAAATTCATTGCATAGTCTGAACCATAGACTGTAGATTCAAGCTATGCAAGTTAAAAATAGTGCTTTTGAGAA
Organism: Gymnothorax javanicus; assembly: GCA_029692085.1. Classification (NCBI taxonomy): domain Eukaryota; kingdom Metazoa; phylum Chordata; class Actinopteri; order Anguilliformes; family Muraenidae; genus Gymnothorax; species Gymnothorax javanicus. The sequence continues at coordinate 74,620,492 of CM056198.1, forward strand.
ATGTACCCCCGGTTACCATTCTAAGTTTCTAAGTTATGATTACTTGTAATTGGTGAAGTGAATTTCTTTCCGTTTCTTTCAATTGTTCAAAGCTGGCTAGCGAGAGAATTCGGATATCATTGGCTGTAACATAAACTCCGGAAAATGGCTAGCTAGCAACCAAACAGAAAATATAAGTTATCGTTAGGATTTGCAGAACTCCAGTGCCATAATGTTGGTGGTTAGCACCGCATCTCCCTGATATGAGCATGTTACTTTTCAAACTAAACTTCCATAAAAATGTGAAACCGGCAGTTACTTCCGCCTGGAAGCAAAACTCACCAAGTGAGAATGGAAAGCTAGTTCAGTTTTGGTTATTTTGGTGATTTTATGGTGATTTTTGGTGATTTTTGTGATCGCAATCTAATCAGGTTTAATGAAGTGGAATCAACTTTTATACAGTGGTTGTTCGTAATGTTCGCCAGCTTGCAGGAGAGTAGCTAGCTAGTTTGCTAACCAGCTCATTAATGTACCGTGAGTCAATCGAACCATGTTGGTGAAAAGCGCACACATCAATTGCCCGAGACATATCACTGTTTCCACATCTGGCTATTGCTGGCGAGAATATATTATTACAATGACATTACATTAGAATAAAAACGGAAATCAATGAGTTATGGATTTCGCTATAGACATGGAGGAGAAATGGCGTCAGAACCGTTTGGCCACTGATTGGACAGTTTGACTTACTGTGATGGTGAAAAACATTCTGATTGGCAATTCAGTGGGCAATGTGCTGATTGGCTAGTCTACCCTACAGGAGTAAAAATAGGGCCATAATTTCGTAACTCAAGGTTCGTAAATCTGGTTTGTCTTTGTAAAAAAAAAAAAAAAAAAAAAAAAAAAAAGTGTTGCCGCGAAGGTAGGAAATTTGAGCGTATCCGCAACTTCACTGTCACACAGGAAGGTAGGAAATTTTCACACATGCGCAAAACTATTTCACAAGCTCAAAACTTTTTTGCACATGCACAAAACTATTTTACAAGCTCAAAACTTTTTTGCACACGCACAAAACCACTTCACAAGCTCAAAACTTTTTTACACACGCACAAAACTATTTCACAAGCTCAAAGCTTTTTTACACATGCACAAAACTATTTCACAAGCTCAAAACTTTTTTACAAACGCACAAAACTATTTTACAAGCTCAAAGCTTTTTTACACATGCACAAAACTATTTCACAAGCTCAAAGCTTTTTTACACATGCACAAAACTATTTCACAAGCTTTTTTTTTTTTTTTTTTTTTTTTTACACATGCACAAAACTATTTCTCAAGCTCAAAACTTTTTTTACACATGCACAAAACCATTTCACAAGCTCAAAGCTTTTTTTACACATGCACAAAACTATTTCTCAAGCTCAAAACTTTTTTACATATGCACAAAACCATTTCACAAGCTCAAAGCTTTTTTTACACATGCACAAAACTATTTCTCAAGCTCAAAACTTTCTTACACATGCACAAAACTTTTGGCCCCAATTTCATTCCATAGGATTTCCCTGTCGGGCACCCATTTAATTAGCTGGGAAAACATACTGACATGAGAGAAGTACAATGGAGGCCACATGATTAGTTTCTGCAACTTTTCGCTCCGACAGCCTCTACTTCCCATATACACTCAATGATATAGACCCAGCCCGGATCTCCTGTTATCGTCACCTCAGGCCTGCATGATCAGCGATGGAACGTGGTTGCCCGCCGGGAAATAAGTAGAGGAATTGCGGTTGCCCGACTAAAATTTCTTGTTGCCCCGGGACGTTGGGCAGGCGATTTTGTGAGCCCTGAGCATCACTAGAAATTAAACTCAAAATTTTTGTGACTGTATGTACGCTTGCTGTTTTTACACCCCCAAATGCTTCTCTGGGTACCCAACTATCAAGGTAAGCCAAAAAAGTACTGCTTTTCTTCTGTATTGGTGGAGGTTGAATACGGAATCCTTTCCCCAATAAATTTATATGTTTGTGCTTGCGTTGCCACATTGCAGACAAAGGTCAACCTCTTAGGAGATTATATAATTCATGGCGGAATTTGAAACCACTTTGTCACCGTATACTTGTGTTTACGATGTTTGTTTTATTATCACTCAATCACCTAGCTAGGTGTCCTCCAACACGGATATTAAATATAAAAACGAGGATGACGACAATTTCAGATATGCTAATTGCACAAAAAACCATACATTATTGTGTAATGGTCAAGGTCCGGACCGTCCCACGTTGGAATTCGAGGATTGACTGACTAGACGATCAGAATATTGCTTACATTTTTAGAATCTGAAAAAAACGGTGATTCAGTGCAAAATTAGAGACTGGTCTCAACTCTCAAGCAATGTATGGACTTTAACCCGCTATTACGAAGGGATTTTTGGCACTTCGTTGTATTGTTATATCGCTGTAGTGAACTGTTTTGCAAATATTGGGCAGTGGTCAAACACTGACAACATTGATTCTAACCCTGCAAATGGACAAACCAGCATTTTAGATCATGTCAATACTTGGCTGCAGATTTCACTTTGTCCAAGGTACTGAAGGGCTTTGAAATTTGAAGTTTTTATCGTTTGCTGTTAATTATAAAAAAAAATTTACTTTCTGTTTTACTGAAGGGCTTGTGTCATCTGTCTTGCATTTATTGGTATGGCTGATTATTAATTAGTAATAGAAGATAATTTGAGTTAAATTAGCATAGGTGCAAGTTTCATTTGTAAAATTTCAAATAAACAAGATTTTTTTATTTATTTTTGAGACATTCCATGTCAATTGGACTAACCTTCCCAGATGACCATCTCCGAATTTCTTCCTACTTTGATACATCATTTATCAATGCATCTGAAGTACTCTCCCCAAATATTTAATCAAAATTCCACATAGTCCTCGAGTTTCAGGTCTTTAAGTGTGAGGGGTGTCTGTGCTCCTGAGCAAATCCTTATTTCTGGGCCATTTTGAGGGGGCTACAATGAGAAATCCAAAAGTGGTGCAGGTCTAAGTTTAATTACACAAGTAGTACTACTTATAGAGACCAGGGAGAAAATATAAAATCATACCCCTTGTGTCATGGGCTGATGCGCCGAGGCTCGGAAAATGGGAAAAAAAAAAAAAAAAAAAAATTAATGGGCCATAACAAATTATAAATAATCAAAAATTTGTCAAAATTAGAATTCTATCTCCAGCAACTGAATCTTTGGGCTACTAATTAAGGTAGATATGGAGCTTGTATGGGCATAACAATTATTCCTTAAAACACCTTAAAGGTGGCGCCACTGGTGGCCAAAATCAGCCAATTTAGTGAAATAGCCTAATTTCGGCGGCCATTAAGGCCATGTGGCCCAACTTTTATCGATTTGCAATATTTTTCTCCTTGAATGACTACATTTTAAGCTTTCGATTGAATGTGGTTTCTAAGGTGTTCCGTATTTCTTTCTGGGTGAAATAATTTCATCAAAGTGCGGTATTTTGTCTATCATTTTAAGCTTTTTCCAACCATTTCCCACATGGACCACCTTAGGATACAGTTGTAATCAGTGTTAGAAGTACTAAAATAGGCACCAGGGGACATGTTGATGCCCACTAAATATATCTGAATAAAAAACATCATGGGCTGGCACCATATTTTGGCACGAATATAAGCTCCAATGTGCCTGGATCTGTGTCAACTCAACCAGACCCCCCAGATGACCATCTTGGATTTCCTTCTAACTCAGGAATAAGATTCACCAATATATCTGAAGTACTCTCCCCAAATATCTCACCATATTTTTACATTCATCATAATAACAGCTAACAGGACTTCTGGGATGAAAATAGGTCATGAGGTTCAATAGCAATGAGACTACTCTCGTCAAAGTCTGTAAAGTCATACTGTACCTGAACTTCAGTAGAGATTGTACTGCTCAAAAGTGTCACAAGTTGTTTTGAACTCATTGTTCTGAATTTTGTAGTTCCTTCCTGTGTTGGTAGTTGGTGGTGTAATTACACATAGAATATCACCCTTTGGGATCCGCCAGATATCCTCCCTGGTAGGCCACCTGAACGATTTTGTTGGACCTCTGGGTGACAAACATTTGCCGCTATAGTCCTCATTGTCTGTAGTCAAGTCAAGTCAAGTCAAGTCAAGTCAAGTTTATTTATAAAGCACATTTAAAACAACAGAAGTTGAACCAAAGTGCTGTACAGTGACAATTGGCGAAGAATAAAATAGGAAAATTTAAACATTATAAAAAAAATCAATAAGACTGTTAAACGAAATCACCAAAGATAAAAGCATGTACATATAAAGCAAACAGAAGTAGATAAATTAATAAATAAAGATAACAAAGTGCACACAATTAATAGCGACAGTTAAAAGACAAGCATAAAAGCGCAACAGGAAAACAGCACAATAAAAACTTGACATGGCAAAAACAGATGAACAAGCGGATGAACAAGCGTCTGTACAAAATTCCAGAACCATTCCAATTCGCCAGTGTCCATCATATGTACAAGCCACATACTGTCCAGGACTTGGGGTAGTGATTTGTCTTGCAGTGTGACAGCCTTGCACATGTACCATTGTAATGTTATCGTCAGTGGAGATGTGCTTGGCTATGTGTCCACCCTCTGTTGGCTCTGAGATGTAACGCATCATCTGTACCATATAGCTTTGTGTTTCTTTTTTGATGAGTGACCAACTAGTGACCATTGTGAGTGGTTGAAGTCATAATATAGTTCTGATTCATTCTTCTTTCATTCCAATATTTTAATATCTGGACCAGTATTCCAATCAGTGTCTAAATCTGTTAATTAATTGATTATCTCCCTGTTTTAACAGGTCATTATAGTCATGTTACATGTTGTGGAAAAAGAAAATCAACAGGAATCTGGTCATCATAGGTGAGTCTTAACATGGATTGATGAGGGATATGCGTGATTTTCACTGATTACAGCTGTATGCTAAGGTGTCTATGTGGGAAATGGTAGGAACAAGCTTAAAATGATAGGCAAAATACCGCACTTTGATGAAATTATTTCACCCAGAAAGAAATACGGAACACCTTAGAAACCACATTCAATCGAAAGCTTAAAATGTAGTCTTTCAAGGAAAAAATATTGCAAATCGATAAAAGTTGGGCCACATGGACTTAATGGCCGCCGAAATTAGGATATTTCACTAAATTGGCTGACTTTGGCCATCAGTGGCGCCACCTGTATGGTGTTTTAAGGAATAATTGTTATGCCCATACAAGCTCCATATCTACCTTAATTAGTAGCCCAAAGATTTATTTGCTGGAGATAGAATTTTGACAAATTTTTGATTATTTAAAATTTGTTATATCCCATTGATTTTTTCCCATTTTCCGAGCCTCGGTGCATCAGCCCATGACATAAGGGGTATGATTTTATATTTTCTTCCTGGTCTCTATAAGTAGAACTACTTGTGTAACTAAACTTAGACCTGTACCACTTTTGTATTTCTCATAGTTGCCCCTCAAAATGGCCCAGAAATAAGGATTTGCTCAGGAGCGCAGACCCCCCTCACACTTAAAGGCCTGAAACTCGAGGACCATGTGGAATTTTGATTAAATATTTGGGGAGAGTACTTCAGATACATTGATAAATGATATATCAAAGTAGGAAGAATGTTAAGACTTTTTGGAGTTTCTGTAATGGTAATTTAAATGAATGATTGAAAACAGGTCATGACCAATCATTATTTTTAAGGGATGGTTTCAGCCTTCCCTATCGCCAGTTCACCACCCGCCACTGTTGCAGACTTTGTATTCTCGGGCTATTTTCAAAACTGAAGTTCCCTACAATACTTATTTTGTGATAAAAATATTATTACTTTTACATAAAAATTCACTTGTAACTTACCTTTCTCAGCATATACAAATGTATATTGAGGAAATCGAAAAAAAAATTACTGATTTGTTGTTCCTTCTGACTGCTTCGCACTTCCATGTTTGCTGTCTACACCGAGTTGACCTGGTATATGACCTTGTTTCCTTGCACCTGACTGATATTCAGCCAGACTGGTCTGCCACCTGGCATTTGCTGTTTGAACTTAAAGTCAATTCACTGTCCAAATTGCTTTAAAAGCAGTCATTCTGTGATGTAAACTTGTGATTTAACACCCGTTACACCACCCTTTGTAACGCCCATCACATTATATTTGTAACGCCCGTCACAGCGTTACATAATAACCACAAAATAAAAAACAACAAACACCATTTTATATCTATACCTACCATCAAGCTAACTTTGTATGTGGACTTTCATAAACTTCTGCTTACTTTTGTGCCACCTGATAAAATTTGTTTGTTAAAATGTGACGGGCGTTACAATTCAAGTTTCGAAGTCCATAACAGTAAATCTGTACTTTTTCTCGAAATCATGGCATGCACCGTAAAGTTCAGACATAAAATAAGGTAAACAGAGTTACTGCACTGACAACTGAGGAAGAAGTCTGAGTTCTGCATTTTTATCAACCTGAGAACAGGCAGCTGCAAAATGGACATTTTTGGTTATGAGAAGAGACAATTCAGTTGCAGTCGACATCATTTTGACCACATCCCCCAAAAAATTCCCATCTGTTTCTATCAACTTAAAAATTTAGGTGCCATGTCCCCATTTACATGGAACTGACCATACGTACTTCTTGCTGCCATTTTAAAGATTATGTGAAGTTTATTTTCATTCTTCTTTCATTATAAGATGAACAAAACGCTACTACAATACACAGAATTACAGAGAAATTTGAGGTTTTTTTTTCTAATTATTCAGCTTTCCATCCTGGCAATCTTGCACTGAAGTGTCACATTTATTAATCTTTTTTGTCATTATCACCCCTATATCATTACAGGCTACATATAGAAAACATGATGAGAAAAATTGCAGAGTCTGGAAGTTTAAAGGAGACATAGAATCAAAAACCGTTTTAACCTTGTCTATGTTGAATAACTGTAGTCTACCCGCATTCAAGAACATATGAAAAGTGCTAGACATTCTGAACATCTCCGTTTCATAGAAATTCATTTTTTTTAAAATGACCGCCAGAAAACGGGCCAATCTGAACAATGGATGATATCACATGTATCTCACCCCCCCCCCACTCTCATTCTGTTTCCTCCCCTTCAAAATTATTTGCATACACCCTGACTACGGCACAGGAACGTCAAAGCAAGAGACTCACTCCGAATGCGTAAGCCTTGGCAGCTCTGAAGTAGCCTATCTAGCTGTCTCCGATGAGATTGGGAATGGGAAACATTTGTATAGTTAGCATTCCAACTTTTGTCCTAAGAATCTATATACACGTGTCGACTATTCATACAAACCATATAAGCATCAGCCTTCGAGCGAGCCTCCTCTGTCTATTTTGATGCTCATTTTATCACTAATAGGCCTAGTTGAAACGGTTCCATTTTCGTTCTGCTCGAATGGTAGGCTACCATCAGCCTAAGACCCAAACTTGGAGCCTCTGGGCATATTTATGCATTAGAGTAGAATTATTTATTCTCGATTTAATGGTGCAAAAGGATTAGGCTAACGTCCAAATGGGTAGCCCGTGCTATAACTTCGCTGGGACACTTTGGACAAGAAATGGTTATTACGTTTGGAAAAAAAAAATACTTGCCATTCAGAAACGTTTAAATCCAGCCTTTGCTGGACTGGTTCTTCCTCTAATTCAGAGTCATCATCCGATTCGGGCTCAAACATATAAGGCTGAATCTCTGAATATGCCATAGCTGCATAAAGTTGGTCTGTCCGTGTTCCAAAGCCGGCGAGTTCCATTTTCCCTACCGCTCTGAGCGAAGTTACATTCTTTTGAGTGGCAGCAAAGCCAGCCAATCAGCGTCAAGTGCTTGCATTTCATAATGAGGTTGCCAGGTAAGCCCGAAATGTCGCCAAATAGGTGCAAAACAACGCGTTCAAAATCCCCCACTCTAACATAGCTTTTTGAGAGAAGTTTTTAGGAAGCTTCTGAGGCATGACTGACCCAACCAAAATTTTGTTGTCTATATGTCACATCACAGAACAAGGATAAATACCCCGTTCAACCATTCTATGTCACCTTTAAGTAATCTGGATGTTTAAGAAATTATTACGCAGTTAATCTTAGTCTTAAAATTACCATTTAACTTATTTTTTAACACCTAAGAGGCAGTTCTTGCATTTGCATTTCACTTCAGACAAATGTTGTCTTCCACTTTAAAATTACTTCAATTGATCTTAAACATTCAAATATGAGATTAAGCAAAAATGAAGTAAATTGGGAAGGTGGTAAATACTTTCTCAGCAATGTACTTTCTATCATTTCATTACGAAAATAAAATTCTAGAGACAAATGGTCCTTCTCTGTAACAATATAGACCTCTTTGTTATGCATATGCATGACGACATAAACTTGTCTTTGCCCTCACCTGCTTAGCAATGATTCTGGCAGTCAGTCTGACTGTTTCAGATGGGCTCCAGTTGTCTCCATAAGCACACATGGCTGAGCATTCCAGTTTATGCATACACCAGTCTCCTCTCTGTGGAAAAATTGAACAGGCCAAAGATAGGAGCATGCTTTATACATTCAATGTTGCCCTATAGTCAAACACACTCACACACATCAATGGATTAGAGATTATACAGAAAGCTGACATACAGCTGCAAACTTCCTCAGTTCAGTTGTTTTCAATCATTTGTTACATACTGACTATGAAAAAAAAACTTTAGTGAAAAGGAGCAGTGCCTTACTGATGAATCACCAAAGTCGTAAACAGTAGTCTTAACCAAAGGACCTGCTTTCGCAACCACGGCATCAGAAATTATTATCACCGCTGGTGATATTATTCCATGATTTCTTTCAAAAAACCAGGTTTTTCCATTGTGCTTCAGTCATTTTTGTGGGCAAATTAAAAACACTCCCACCCATATATTGCTATGTTTTGCATATATTACAAATAAAAACAGCTTCAAAGTTTTTGGAGGTAATTTGTTTTTATACCACACAGACATGATTATTATAAACTAGCCATACACGTGCTCTGCAGGGGGTTGATTATGACCAATAATCCTAACGAATAGTGACGTTCAGCCGTCGTCATGGTAACAAAAGGCAAAAATGGATAAAATGGCCCAAATGTCTGTAACGGGCCAAGCTGGTTCAGCCCCACATGGCGCAAGACAGAGGCAGACTCATCTGGAACACATATGCCAGAGGGCGTGGAGATCCGTTGGGCGGTTTGTGAGGAGAAAAGCCCGGCAAACTGAAAATTGATACAATGATGATCATTTTTATTTTTAAATTATTATTTTAGTATTATTCATTTTGTCCTCCATTACATTTTCAAGCTCTAATTGGCAAAAGCAAATATCTGAGTTGGGTCATGACATAATGCCATTAAGGAGTTGCTCAAGCGAAACCAACAAATTTCAATTAAGCCAAAGGTTCAGTAATTAGCTTAAAAATAACTGTTGTGCCATTGCTAGTGGTATTGATATTTTAAGGCTGAAGCCCCAGATGCAGGCTTTAGCCCTTCTTATTTTTGCATTTTCTATAATAATTATCATTATTCAGTCTTCTGCCGGTTTAATTAAAAATGGCCATAACTTACACAAATATTGATAACTTTTTTGCTTTTTGGCTGGTACGAAGAGGACCCCAGCCAACACCCTCACAACAATTTCTACAAAAGCATTCCAGCAGGGGGCCCTATAGCATAGGTTAAAATCTTTCAATTTTGAGAGGCCATAACTTTTGAACCGTTTGTGGTAGACACACTAAATCATAACAGGCAAATCCAGTTTTCCAATGATCAACGTGAAACTTGCTACATTAAATGAGCAAACCAGCCCCAAGCTAGCGCCTGACAAGTTCAACAAGTTCCCACATCAAAAATATCTATGCCATATGCAAATTAATTGGGGACATAATTAAATAGAAAATTAGGCCAAATCAGCCACTTTTCAGCCAATCAATCTGAAACTGGGTGTCACTCAAGACAATGCTACAGAAAAGATATATATTAAATTCAACGAGGATCGGATTAGTTACAAGGCCGCCACAAACAAGTCAATATTCTGCCCTTTTAAAGGGCATGTAAACCCGAAGACAGGACCAACATTTTAAAAAGCTGAAACGTATCAGAGGAAACAAATAAACATTTCTTTCTGCTGAAATCAATCCCCAATCAAAGATAATCAATATTATTGACAGCTTGGCTCGGGAACTGCCGACCACATCCTGAGCCCCACCGAGGAACCCATTACATCAGCGATGGAACGCAGACACATGCCACCATATCAAGTATGGCAAACCAAGATTGAAGAGCAAGAGTTTGTATTGCTATTTGGAAGACTGGAGGGACATCAGATTGGATATAGTCGTGGAAGTGAAATCCTTGGTCTTGGTGAGGTGGAAGAATATGAGGTAGGTTTGGATAGCTTTTTTTTCCCTAATAAACGAAATCATGATTTAAAAACTGCATTTTGAATTTACTTTGGTTATCTTTGTCTAATACTAAAATTTGTTTGATGATCTGAAACATTCAAGTTTTACAAATATGCAAAAAAAAATAAGATATCAGGAAGGGGGCAAATACTTTTTCACAGCACTGAATATGTGTAGCACATCACGGCAGGGAAGCGAAACAGCGGGGCAGGTGAGGCGCCAGCAACTTGATCATTGTCAATGATGTCATGGAAAGACAGAAACAGACTCTGAGGTAAAGATCTTGCAGATTTTCATCGCACAAGCGCTGCTTTTGCATCACAAATTGCAATGCGATTCGGACATTTCGGACCCTAAATGGTATCACCTAAAGAACTGTGCAAAGATTCATTATTCTGTCTCTCTTAATTTTCATGAAAAGCTGTCCAGATTGAATGCCGAATACACCAAGTAGGGAAATTAATGACACAGGACATAACTCTGTAAATAACTGAGCTGCAGCATTAATTTTCAAACTCATTTTAGATTAGGTATGTGTCTCTGCAAAATATCATCAATGCCTGTTGCATAGTTTAAGGGAAAATTTGTCCAGCCTGAAAGCGTGACGGATGGATGGATGGACTGACCCCGTTCCTATATCCCCCACACAATTTTGTGGTGGGAGATAACTATGCAAGGTTTCATTGATTTGCCTTTGATTGGTGCTGAGAAAAGCTGTCCAGATTGAATGTCCTATGCAGTAAGTCACGAACCCAAGGATAAGGGCCATAACTCCATAAATAACTGACCTGCGACATAAATGTTCAAACTCATTCTACAGTATTATCAGTCAAATAACTGTACAAAGTTTCACCATTTGCCTTTGATAGTTTCTGGGAAATGCTGTCCAGATTGAATGTACTGTGCACTAAGTCCATAACCAATGACAAGGGCCATAACTCCATAAGTAATTTAACTGCATCGTTAATTTTCAAACTCAGTCTATAATATTATTGGATAAATATTTGCACAAAATTTCACTGATCTGTCTCTGATAGTTTCTGACAAAAGCTGTCCAGACTGAATCTCCTATACACCAAGTGGAGAAATTGATGACAAGGGCTGTAACTCTGCAAATAATTGACCTACGACAGTAATTTTCGATCTCAAATTAGATCATCACAACCATAGTGTCCCTACAAAATTTCATTAATGTCGGTTGTATAGTTTAAGAGAAAACTTAACCAGACTGGAAGTGTGATGGACGGACGGAGGGACAAACCCCGTTCCTACATCCTCGCTATAACCTCAGGACTACTCCGTGGCAGGGGATAATAAAAAGCCTTCAACAGGGGTCATGCACAAATGGCAAGGATGGGCTTGATTTGGCATCAGCGCAAAGGGGCTATACACAAATGCCCATCCAACAGAGTCACACAAGCAGTCGCACAAGCGCCAGCAGCTATAACACTACTCAATCTGCTCCAGCTGCGTGTATGAACCTTGGTTAGTACTTGGATAGGAGACCACCTGGGAAAACAAAGTTGCCGCTGGAAGAGGTGTTGGTGGGCCACTAGGTTGCGATCTCCCCTCTGGTGGGATAATCCCCAATGCTCCAGATCAGAGATGGGGGCGCTGTACTGAAGGAGACGCCGTCTTTCGGATGAGACGTTAAAACCAAGGTCCTGACTCACGGAGGTCATTAAAGATCCTATGACACTCTTCGACAAGAGTAGGGGGTTCCCCGATGTCATGGCTAAAATCCCAACCTGGCTCTTTCAACCTGCCACCTAATCATCCCCTGACCTAAATGGCTATGCAATTTGTCCTCTCCCTCTCCACCTCAACCCCGTGGGCTCCCTAGAAAAAGAGATTCCTATCACAACGGGACTTCCCTGGTTAAATAAAGGATAAATAAAATAAAACATGCACTCATACATAGTCTGATGTACATTATTGTAGCAAATCATGCTTTGCTGTTTTGGTACTGCATGTCAATAAATTGGAAAGTTATTCATCTAAACATTACCCTTTAATCAAGTCTGCCATGACAATTTCAAAGACCTCCAAAAAACCTTCACTTTGATTCATTAATGCCCTTTACTCAGCTGTAACTGAATATATACAGAGCTGTGAGAAAGTATAAGCCTTATTAGTCCATTTCTGCTTTTTTGTCACCCTTAAATGTTTCAGCTCGTAAAACTAATTTTAATATTAGACAAAGATATCGTGAGTAAACACAAAATATAATTTCAAAAAGATTATTTTATTTCAGGCCACCAAAGAAAAAAAGCTATTCAACCCCTCCTGGTCCTATTTGAAAAAGTAATTTCTCCACTTAGTAACCAAAAACAAACTTAATTGATCATCGGGTTCAATTTTAGTGGACACACCCTGGCATGATTACTGCCAGTCCTGTTGAAGCTAAATTTAATTTATAAATAGAATCCTTCCAGCAATTTGAAGGCAGAAAGCAGCACGATACAACAATCAACAAAAATTCAAGAGCAGATGAGATAGAAAATTATTGACATCTATCAGTCTGGAAGGGGTTACAATGTCATTTCCAAGGATCTGGGACTCCAGAGACCAATTATCTACTTGTATAAATCAAGAAAACTTGCAGAGAAAATGCTGAAACAAGTGCTGTCATTTATGGTAATTTTGGGATTAAATAATTATTTGGATTAATGCCTTCCTTTCGATATGAGGTGTATTATGTTTGTTGTCAGTGTTACAAACTGGTGACCTTTCTCCCCTTGAATTTATAATTTTTTTTGCATTATCGGCTTAGGTATTGGTCTTGATTATTCAGTAAAAAAATAGTTTGATTGTCAATCAGACAATCTTAAACAGGAACAGGTTGAGCAGAATTATGCATGAAAAAGTGTGAGGCTTCAATGCCTCTGACAGCAGGTTACAGAGACCTGTCAGAAAATTCGGGGGCAGGTTCACTCTTGCAAATTAAATGCACATTTTGCCCCGTTTGATGTAGATATGGGGTGGGGTGAAGTCCAAATTTGAAATCTGTAAATTTGCCAACACACTGTAAGCAAATACATTTTGTGTACAATGATGTAATGTCATTGTTAAATTTAGTCTTACCAGTTTATCAGCTTATTTTTGCATTTTAAATGGGACATATGAAAAACTCATTTTTTCAGTTCTTGTGCACATAAGTTTCTATATCTGCCCACTAACTGTAAAGGAAATGAGTAATTCCACATTTTTTCCTTTACTTGATCAAGAAAAAAAATTCCATCAATTAAGTTATCGTGTGGAATACAAACGTTTACGGGACAGACGGACGGATGGACAGACGGGCATCACACGTGACAATACCCCTCTGCCCTTTAGTCGGGGCTGAGGGGCAAAAATCTGGATGAAAATATGTGTAGATTCCATAAGTTTTACTAGGGGTTGAATGCAGTTTTTTTTATTGATATTGCAGCAGTTTTCTTTGGAAATTATTAAAGTTTTTCCTTGAATCTGCATGTTGTTATAATAACTACCGGCAAATAATTCAGTGCCAAAGAAAAAGCAAAAGGCATGTAAAGGAAACGTGTCATGTCATAATAGAAAAAGAACTGAAATACTGTAATGAAAGCTTAATTGTAAAGAAATATTAATTGTGGTGTTTGAGTTCATTTATGCTTGCTTTTAGTATTAAAGCCTCTGGAAACTTGTCTTGACATAGTGAGAATTCACGTATAATATCAAAGTTGGGTGTCTCAAAGCATCTACAAAAAACAGTGAAAATTAACATTCATAACTATTAGAAAACGTAGTTCAAAATCAGCTCATTTTGCTATTCAGTCCATTTCTCAAGACAGTATGGGCGTGGCACATCAGGGTGTGACTGGCCCTCGATTTGAGTGACATCTCACTGGCTCCATGAGCGTTAGTCACAGCAATGGCGCAAGGGTCAGTCCAGCCCTATATATTTGAGCAGTCTGACTCAAGCCGCTTGCACACTGGACGCTAAACGAATTTTTCGCACGACAGATTACATTCAAAGTCAATGCGAAGGCTTGAATACACGCGTGTATTCGCGTCTTCACATTATAGACTTTGAACGTAATCTGTCGTGCGAAAAATTTGTTTCGCATCCAGTGTGCAAGCAGCTTCAGAGTCAGACGAAGCAGCTCCTCTGCCATCTGGAAACACCGTCCAGCCAGTTACGGAATGGTATTTTGTAAAATCCTTTGCGGTTTTTATTATTACCGAGTTAGCGCATCTCCGCTAAAATTCAACGTTAGCAGGGATGCACCCAACGGCGGCCTGATGGTACTGTAACGTTTGCTAATACTAAGGATCAACCGATACATCGGCCGGCCGATATTTTGGGCCGATATGTGCGTTTTTTACTTGAATTGGCATCGGCCGATTCGCGCGTGGGTTCGCCGATGTATTCTTCCGCGGCATGATTTACAGACAGGCATCCAGGGGCAGCTCTGTGTTGCCGGAAGACCCTGCAGCACATGCAGACGCGTTACCCCTCCCCGCTGGAAGAGTGGTGAAAGCAGCATTGCCCCGAGGCTGCTTCAGAACAAGTTAAGTTTTAAACTTTCAATTAGCCTCTAACTGTTAAACTTAGTTGAAATATTGCCACCCACTTTGAAATAGGAAACATGAATGCCAAGTAATTGCCATGTAATACACGTGCTTGCAAATATAGTTAAGTTTGTGGGTCAGAAAAACGGGAATGCTGCTGAATGCTTCGTCTTTAAAACTGCTTACCACTGTATTTAGGGAGCTGTTGACGTAGTTGTAGGCTAATATGTACAGCTTTTACGAACACCGGTTTAAGGATTAAGTAATGTCAACGTTGTCAATTCAGTTCCATGGTGTTTGTAGGAGTTTAATTCAGCGAACACCGGGCTGAGGTTAAATGCGTGTCGTGTGTGTATGTGCAGGGCTCGAAATTGCGACCGTTTTGGTCGCATATGCGACCAAAATTAACACTGTGCGACCTTCGAATTAAAATAGTCGCACCTGTGCGACCGCTTTTTCTCCCAATTAAACGCCTCTTTTCGGGTACATTTGGTAGTCAGAAGGCATGCCAGCCGCTGCTGCATCTTAAATAGAGATGGGCGTATGTCTCGGAGCAGTGCATGAATCTACTGGACATACCGCAGCTGTGCGTACCGGTATAAGAATGGAGCAGACCCAGTGTGTTCCCTCGAGCTGATAGTAACCATTCTGACCAATCCAAGGGGAGGTTGACGTCCTAAACCTCAGTACTGATTCTAGAATGGTTAATATTAGCCGTCAACCACTCCATTTCGCGGGACTGAGAGTTACTATTGTAGCTATGCACAAGATTTGGACGGAAAATGAAACAAAGAGCAATGGAAGACTTCTTTTTTTGGTACCGTTAACGGTAAAAAAAGTCGAGTCGGTATCAATAGTTACTGAAACGGAGAATCATGACGGTGATTCGGATGAACGGGCGGCGAAATCAGTTGATTATTTTTGCAAAGAGTTGCATCGAAATTTTGAATGGCTGAGGTTATAAGAAGGCAAAGTGCACCGTGTTCATTGTAAAGATAATGGCCCGAATCTCGCTGGTAACAGCGCGTTATCTAACAAGTCCAAACACTTTAAACGTGAAAGTCCTTCCAAACATGGAGAAAGCACGAAACACAGAAAATACTGTGACAAATGTGCGTAAACGAGTAGGTCCGGTGTTCTGTTAATAGTTGCAACTAATCAAAATATGCTGCCTTGCGGCTCTGCGCTTGCGCAGTCCTAAAATCTCCGTCTCGGTTTCTTCGCTCATATCTTCAGTATCCTATCTGGAAAAATCATTAACATATATATATATATATATATATATATATATATATTTTTTTTTTTTTTTTTTTTTTTTTTTTTTACAGCGCGTCTTTAGACCAGTAAACGTTTATATATTTGCAAGTACACGCAACGTTTTCCTGAAAATGCAGAAATTAGATGACAATGGCGTGTGGCATACTATATCTTAAAACAAACATATCCACCTCATTATAAAGTCTGCTCATGTTATAATAAGCCAACAAAGAGCAAAGTTACCGCTATAGGCTGACAGGAGAACATGCAGAGCGCCTCTGTTTCCTCCATTACAACCTACAGCTCCTAAACTGGGACTATTAAGAACTTTCAGTGAGGGGTGTGTGGGCTAACTAAAGAGTATTAGAAGTGGGCCAAAGTGCATATTGTGCACAATTCTTTTTACGTTGTTTTTTTTTGTTGTTGTTTTTTGTTTTGTATTGCTGTTTACACTTTCCTTATCTTAAGAGAGCCATTTGCACTTTAAAATTAAGTATTGTGCAGTGTGCACACTATGCTGCTTGTTGGTTACTACTGTGTGCAATACTTCAGTTGTTTTAATTATGCTTAAATATTTGTTTTACTTCATAGACATACTTGAATAATTAAAAGCACAAAAAACTTTGTTTGAAAATATGTGTGGTTAAGTTGAACAAAGCTGAATCCTACTGTGTACAGTAGGTGTTGTTTTATTTACGCTCAAGTTAAAATATTTGTTTATTTTATTTCATAGACATACTTTATTTCATACATACATACTTTTCAATAAATGTTTGTTTAAACTTGAGACCTGTGATATTTGTTATCATTGTGTCATTTTTTTGATGTAAATTGAGGGAGCAAAAGCAGCATCGGCCACAAATATCGGCCCAAGAAAATCGGCAGTCCATAATCGGTCATCGGCTAAGGGTGATGGGAAAAAAAAAAAAAAAAATCGGTATCGGCATCGGCCCTAAAAAAATCCATATCGGTCTATCCCTAGCTAATACTGTGCAATATTATTGCATCGTAATTAGCTCGCCAGTCAACCGGTTCCTCTCACTGAAAATAATTTCCATTCAGTAACGTTTTACCCTCAAGTATGCACGTTATGAAATCAACGCTCACTGACCAATAGAACTACATTGTGCTTGCAGGTGTTCCTGTGGAGAATGCTAGATGATGCCATCAATGGCAGAAAATATATGCTGTCAGGCGCTTACACCGGTGTGTAGTATTAGTCCACTGTATACTTAGCGCCATTAAAAACGCACCGGTGAGACATGTACTGTACTCACTGCAAATTGAAGAATCACTTTTTATTGCTTTGTCCAGTGAGATACGAGTGGGATTATAGAAACCGTGAACGCGCCGAGCACTTTAGTAATGACGAACATTTGCTTTTTTCTGACGTGTACAATGATGCTGGATTTGTTCTCTTTTTTTTTTTTAAAGATTTTTTTTTGGGAATTTTTCCTTTATTTGACAATTATACAGTATAGAGAGACAGGAAGGTTGGGGAGAAGAATGGGGGAAGACATGCAGCAAATGACCTAAGCTGGAATCGAACCCGGGTCGCTGCGGGAAGGACACAGCCTTTATGGTACGCGCGCTTAGACCGATGAGCCACCGGGGCGCCCCGGATTTGTTCTTTTGAGTGTGCTCAATAGCCGACATAAAGCCAACCAAGAAAAAAAAAATAGGACCAAGGGTCCTCTAGCTTATCGGCAAGCAGTTTTACAGCGATGATACAAGTTATGAAAATTTCATGTAAAGTTTGACGTTTGAATCAATGAAAATCAATGTCAAGGTCACTAAAAAAAAAGTTCAAATACATTTATAAGACTTTCTGTAATACAATCCTAAGCTCTGCAGCACTTTTGGTGACACAAGTCATTATAATATGTCAATATGTACTCAATATGTCAGTTGTGAACTTCAAAGGTCACAGAATGTCAAGTTGTGGTCAGCAAATGGATTTCATATACGACTTTCTAAATATGTCTATACAAACCTTGGCTAAATCTGACCATTTTGGTGATACAAGTCATTGTAATTTCACTGTGGAGTTTGGCCCTCAAAGGTCACTGACAGTCAAGTTGAATGTCACCAAATGAAAGTTCTTATGTGACTTCCTAGATGTCAGCAACACAAACCTAGGCTCCATCTGTGACCGTTTTAGTGATTCACTAGGTCACATTTGACCTTTGAAGGTCAATACAAAGGTCACAAACTTAATCTCTATCTGCAACCCTTTAGCTTCCTCAGGCAATTTTGCCCATTCTCCATAAGATCCAATGTTAAAGTACAGCGCCCCCACTAGACCCACTTCCGTCGATTCAATTAAAATGGCACTCATGCTGTACATAGTATATTAAGGTGAGTTGATTGCCAAATTTAAAAAAAAAAGTTATTGCACAGTTTTTGAGGAATAATTTTTTGAAATTTCAAGTCTTATCTTTTAACATTGTTTATATTTTCCTTGACCTCAAGTTTCACCTTTCAAAGTCATTTGAGGTCAACTTAAAGGTTATAATTTAAGGAGGTAATAATTTAAGAATATAAGGAGGTAGGTTATAATTTTGTCTTTAGGAGTAATCGTTTTTTTATAATTCATTCATCGTACACTACACATTATGGGGCGCCAAGTGTCACGCCCTTTTCGTAGACGAAATTGATTTCTGTGCCACGAAATCCATGTTATCTGCACGAAACTAGTTTATAAGAACTGGATTTTTGTCCACGAAATTTATAAAACTGTAGGGATTTTGTGGAAGAAATTCATAAGAGATTAAATCCTTTTGTGAACGGAAGACAAAACTGGTATATTCTTGTCGTGAACGGAATTGTCTTTTGTGCTTGTCATTCGCTCGACATAAGTGAGAGACACTTGACTTTCGTGGACGAAATAGATGACGCAAATACGTAACTATTTCTGTCCACGCAATTATATTTTCATAGCACAATTGTCAATCCCTGATCACAAAATTTAATTCCGTCCACAAAAATGGTTTTCCGTACCACAGAAAGTTTGATCTTCACGAAAGCATTTCAGCAATGCATTACGTGACAACAAAAGGCATTCTGTCTACGACAGTAAACCATGCCTGCATATCGTAGACGCCATGGACTTGTACAAGAACAAAATTGACAACGTACAGACTGAAAGCATTCTGTGCACGAAATGCATTTCGTCCATGGTACGAAATGCATTTTGTGCACTTTACGCAATACACTTTCAGCACGAAAAGCATTTTGTCCTTTTTTCAGTCGCCAGTTGTCCCCATATGTCGCCATTTCGTGCCCAAAATGTATTGCGCAAAGTGCACAAAATGCTTTTTGTGTCATGCGCGAAAAGCATTTCGTGCACAGCATGCATTTCGTACAACAGACAAAATGCATTTCGTTCACAAAATGCATTTCGTACAATAGACGGAATGCATCTCGTGCACAGAATGCTTTCAGTCTGTACATCGTCAATTTTGTACTTGTACAAGTCCATGGCGTCTACGATATGCAGGCATATTTTACTGTCGTGGACAGAACGCCTTTTGTTGTCACGTAATGCATTGCTGAAATACTTTCGTGAAGATCAAACTTTCTGTGGTACGGAAAACCATTTATGTGGACGGAATTAAATTTTGTGATCAGAGATTCACAATCGTGCCACGAAAATATAAATGCCAGTCAGAGATAGCAATTGCGTGGACGGAAATATTTACGTATATGACTTATCTATTTCGTCCATGAAAGTCAAGTGTCTCACACTTATGTCAAGTAAATGACAATCACAAAAGACAATTCCGTTCACGGCAAGAATATACCAGTTCTGTCTTCCGTTCACAAAAGGATTTAATCTCTTATGCATTTCGTCCACAAAACCCCTACAGTTTTATAAATTTCGTGGACAAAAATCCAGTTCTTATAGACTAGTTTCGTGCAGATAAAATGGATTTCGTGGCACAGAAATCAATTTCGTCCACGAAAAGGGCGTGTTACACTTGGCGCCTCGTAACACATAGTCAGGCTATAGGCCTATTGGGCGTTATATAGGCTACAATTCGAAATATCAAGTGTTATGAATTAATTAATTATAGACATTAATTCAGCTGTATTGTTCGTCATAGGTTGACTACAACGAACGCTTGGTTGCAATGCCAGCGCTGATAGTCTCTGCCCTGGACCCTCGACATAAACATCTCCCATTTTTATCAAGAGAAAAAACAAAGGCAGTGCTTGATAAACTCAAGGAACTCTGCGCTGACGTGGAGCATGCAGCTATTGAGGAGGACATGGGTGAGGAAGAAGAGCCTGGTGCTGCAGGAGGAGATGATGATGCTGCTGTGACAGCGGGTCCATCCAGTGGAGCGAGCCACAAGGAGAGTGCAATGAGTCTGCTACTGGGAGATGATTACAGCGCAGCCAATGCCACGGATCCACAGTTGGAAGTGGATACGTATGTGAAAGATAGTCGCCCCTCACTAGAAAGCAATCCGCTTGATTGGTGGAGGGCAAACCAGACGCGCTTTCCCAGACTGGCAAGATTGGCGCAGCGCTACCTTTGCATCCCGGGACTTCTGTTCCATCAGAGAGGGTTTTTCTCCGCTGCGGGCCTTGTGGTTAATCGACTGCGTACCCGCTGGACCCCAGAGCACGTAGACATGCTTGTGTTCTTGAATAAAAATAAGTGACTGACTCGGAGTGGGGTAGGCCAATATTTTCTGTTATGCAAGAGTGGTTGGGGCCTAACCCTTGACACCTGAGAAAAATAAGTTAAGGAGTCTTTTACGCATTCATTAAAGATTTTCACAGTCTATTTTGTAGGCCACAGTATTCTCTATTTAACTTGTTTTTTCGTTAATTTATTTTCCAAGAATAACTAATGGCCAAACCGTTGTGTTATGTTTTAATAATTAGGCGGCGGCCTAACCCTTAACACCTGTCTATGAGCTGTTTGTTGGCTACAGTATTCTCGTTCATAGATTAAAATCATTTTTCGTTTATTTAATGTTGTTCTTATAGCTGTAGGCCATGTTGGCCATTGTCTGTTATGGTTTAGGAGATGTTGCCCTTAACAGAAGTTGACACTTGTTTTTTTGAAAAATAAAAAAATAATATTAATTATACAAAAGAGTTGTTCTGTCCATTATTAGAAGGCACACAGTGAGTTAGACCTGCCTTGTCCGGTGCGTCTTTTACGCATTCTGAAGGTGCCCGTTTTATCCATTGGTTTTGCCGTGTTGCAGTCTATTAGGCAACATTCCGCATAAGATGGCCTTAGATTTGGAAATACATTACATCTACATTTCAGGAAGGATCATCAATGGTAACAGATAAGGTGATGATGATCATCATCTTTCTTTATTATTGTTAGCACTACCTCAAACTAAAGCAGCGTCTCTTCAGAGCTGTCATTTTCTTAAATGACCCGCGGCAATGTTTCAAATGAGCTTCTAACGCTAGACAAACGCCTTTATTTTCAAAGCGATCACCTTGTACCTAAACCATTTCGAAACTAAGGAGCTATTTGTCCTCCGATTACATACAAGCTCCTCGGCGCCGCGTTTGCGGGACTCATGTTTCACGCTGTAGGGGATTTAAAAAAAGTGACGCGTGAGTGGAAGGGCGGCGCGCGGGGGGTGTGTGTGTGAGCGGGAGGCAGAGCGGCAGAGAGATGCGACAGAGTTGCGAAATTGCAGGCGCGGCTCGAAATGGCTGTTATTTCAAATAGCGTAGCATATTTTAAACTAATCGGTTAACCGGTTTCAACCGGCTAATGAGGCTCGGTGGTCAGTCAAGAGAATTTTTAGTTTTCGCCATCCCTAGTCCTGACTTTAATCTGATTGAGATGCTGCAGCATGATCTTAAACAGGTAGTTTATGGTCAAAAACTCTCAATTATGGCTGAATTAAAACAATTCTACAGACAAGAGTGGACCAAATTTTCTCCGAAACACTCATCATCAGTTATCCCAAATGTTTGATTGCATTCGTTTCCGCCAAGTGTGGCATGACCAGTTATTAGGTTTATGGGGTCAATTATATTTTCTCAGTGGTGATCTAGGTACAAAAAACAACATAAAAAACAAAAAATACCTCCATACTGCTTGTGTGGCATAATCTAAGTGTCCATAGGCCCCGACATTCAAATTTGACTCAAAAAGACATCTTCTTCACTTTTTTGTGCCTAAAGGTATGATGTAGCCACTTGACTAGAAGCTGCGTTCTTCTTTGCAGGAAAATGTCAAAGGTCCAAGATCCCTGATCATCAAGGACTCAACTAACTAAAGATGATGAAGAAGAAGAAGACCAAGAAAACTTGCGGTAGCCTCGAACTTATCTTTACATGCAAGCCAGAACTATCATCGCGCAACAGAGAGAAGTCTGCTGGTGTTTCAGCAATCAACAAGTGCCTTTGTCACACTTCTAATAACACTCAATAAGTTGTACTTGTAATAACATTTCACAAGTCACACTTGTTATAACATTTTACAAGTTTACAGAGTCCCTGCAAAGAAGAACACAGCTCCTAGCTAAGTGGCTACATTGGACATTTGTGACCCTGCCTGTGATAAACCAGCTAAGGTCATTTTCTGGTGATGAACAGTTTTTCACAGTCATTCGGGTTATTCCATATGAAGTCAACGAGAGGTCCCCAGGTCACCGACTCAGATTTGGCTCAAATTTATTTTGGGAGTACCTTTATATTCATAATGAATACATGCAAAATTATAGGCTCCTACTCCAAGGGGTTTCCGTGATATGGTCCCCAAAAAATCAGGGGCCATGCCCCAAGCGAATTGTGAGCGTTAATTTATAGGCATTTTGGAGGCCAATATCTTTGGAACCAATTATAGGTATGAGCTGGAAATTGCTAGCCAGGGTATTTTGGGCACAGGCTTTCAGAATCTCTTGTCAAAATGTGTCTCTCTCTTTTCATTTTCAAGATATTGGCCTATCAAATATGAAAATTTTTATGGGTGGAGATCAAAAATTCAGTTTTCAAGGACCCCCCATGAGGGCAGGATCCCTCACAGAGGCTAAATTGTGCTGGATTCATTCTATATGAGAACAGGTCTGTCTGTACAAGGATGATTGACTGCATCCAAGGCTTAACAGTGGAGTTAGGAGACCCTGAAATAGGTCCTAGCTGAAAAAGTCACTTTTTCGCCAATTTTGGATTGGCAAGTTCACCATGTGGACAGTTACACACGGTAATGAAACTTGTTCTACATGAATGTATTTATCTTGGCTTTATTTGATCAAAATTACAACTTGTTTACTCATGTCCTTCACTATTTTGTCATGCTATGGAGTAGGACCCTATAATTTTGCATGTATTCATTATGAATATAAAGGTACTCCCAAAATAAATTTGAGCCAAATCTGAGTCGGTGACCTTGGAAGATTCTTGCATGTCGGTTGAGTTCATATGGAATGACCCATTCTACATAATGTAAGGAATATTCTGTGAAAAAAATCGAACTGATATCTCTAATATTGACCGAGAAAGGTCATTTCAAAGTTTTGGCAAATTTCAGGCTCAGAAAAACAGTTTTTCAAGAAATTCCGATTTAAAAATAAGCACATTTTTAAAACAGCCACACTTTTGAACCATAATTTTCCTGACTATGTGTCATATACCAAATTAAATCTTACATTCTCCTCTTTTCATGCATGTATGAAACATACATGGGAAAATTCTAGTAGTTTGACAAAATCAGTCTTTTTATAAGGATGCGCACAAAAAGCACAAATCCCATTGAAATGCATGGAAGGAAGGGGTATCATATAAACTTTACTGCATCAGCAATTATCAAGCAGAGATAATTTGTATGTTTTATTACAACCCCAATTCCGAAATAGTTTGGACAAAATGTCAATTGTGAATAAAATCAAAATGCAGTGACTTTCAAATCACACCAGCTAGTATTTTATTCACCATAGAACAGAGATAACATAGCAAAAATTGAAACTGAGACATTTTACAATTTTATCCACAAAATGAGCTCATTTCAAATTTGATGGCTGCTACAGGTCTCAAAAAAGAAGGGTCAGGGGCCTGTTTACCATGGTGTAGCATCCCCTCTTTTTTTTTTTTTTTTTTTTTAAAACACAGAGTGGAGGCATCTGGGCATTGAGGAGGCAAGTTTCTTGAGTTTAGCCATTGGAATTCAATCCCACTCTTGTTTAATACAGGCTTCCAGCTGCTGGAGAGTTTTGGGTCTCCTTTGATGGACTTTTCGTTTAATTACGCGCCAAATGTTCTCAATCGGTGAAAAATAAGTGTTGCCACTAAATGTGGCCATGTCCCCCGCCAGGTGACGGAAATCCACTGGGTTCAGCGTATCACACAAATACACATTGAAGCCAAAGATGAATAAAATCAGTCAAAGCGTTCTTGAGATATTGCGTTCACAACAAACGGGACGAGACGGACAGACGGCCGGACGGACGGAGCTGAATACAATGTCCCCCGGCCCTAATACACCTTGACACCAAAGATGAATGGAATCGGTCAAACCGTTCGAGATATCATGTTGACAAGGTATTTGTAAGTGGTCAAATGGTCGTAATGACCTTGAGAATAATGGCAAGGTCACGTAAATCGAGTGGGCTGTGAGCACTCCCCTAATACACCTTGACACCAAAGATGAATGGAATTGGTCAAACAGTTCTTGAGATATCGCGTTCAGAACAAACGGGACGTGACGGACGGCCGGACGGAGCTGAATACTATGTACCCCGCTCCGCTCGCTACCGCGGCAGCAGGGCACAAAATAAGGACTGAAGGCAGGCCAGTTCAGCACACAGACTCTTCTACTACGAAGCCATGCTGTTGTAATAGCGGCAATATGTGGTTTTGCATTGTCCTGCTGAAATACACAAGGCCTTCCCTGGAATAGATGTCTTCTGGAGGGGAGCATATGCTGCTCTAAAACCTTTATATACCTTTCAGCATTCAAGGTGCTTTTTTAAACATGCAAGTTCCCACACCATATGCACTAATGCATCCCCATACCATCAGAGATGCTAGCTTTTGAACTGAACGCTGATAACAGGAGGGGTGGTCTTTCTCCTCTTTAGGCCGGAGGACACGACGCCCATGATTTCCAACAAGAATGTCAAATTTGGACTCATCTGACCACAGGACACTTTGCTACAGTCCATTTTAAATGAGCCTTGGCCCACAGAACACGGCGGCGCTTCTGGATCATGCTCAACAATGGCTTCCTTTTTGCATGATACAGTTTTAGGTGGCATCTGTGGATGGCACGGCAGACTGTGTTTACAGACAGTGGTTTCTTGAAGTATTCCTGGGCCCATTAATGTCAATGACAGAATCATGCCAGTGAGTGATGCAGTGGCGTCTGAGGTCCCGAAGATCACGGGCATCCTGTAAAGGTCTTCGACCTTGTCCCTTACGCACAGAGATTTTTCCTGTTTCTCTGAATCTTTTCATGATGTTATGCACTGTCGATGATGAGACCTTCAAAGCCTTTGCAATTTGACATTGAGGAACATTGTTTTTAAAGTATTCCACAATTTTTTTATGCAAGCCTTCAGAGGTTGGAGAGCCTCTGGCCATCTTTACTTCTGAGATGCCAGTGAACTAGATTTCAGCCCTTTTTTGCCTGTGTCCTAACTTTTTTGAGACCTTTTGCGGCCAGAAAATTTGAAATAAGCTTATTTTGCGGATAAAAATGTAAAATGTCTCAGTTTTAACATTTGAAATGTTATCCATGTTCAACAGTAAATAACATATTGGCTCACATGATCTAAAAGTCATTGCATTTTGATTTTATTCACAATTTACACTTCATCCCAACTATTTCGGAATTGGGGTTGTAGTAAAATTGCATATCAGTATCAAAATCTCTTTCAGCTCCAAGGCTATGGCATAACATTTGGATATTATCCCGGACATCTTGCGTTCTTGTGTTTCGGGTGCCGCCGCCATGTCAGATAAAAGATACTTCCAGGGATGCGTTTCCCGAAATCACAGATGCCAACTTACATAGCTGGACCCATCGACTGCGAATAGACAAACTATAGCAGTTGCTAACTTAATTAGCAACCACGCTTTTGGGAAACGCACCCCAGAGCGATGGGTCTGCATGCAGTCAGTGTCCAAACACCGAATTGTTTTGCCAAGTAGCTGGCATGACATGTCTTCAAACTAGGCTGGTTAGGTTCACAAGACGTTAATCTATAAATACAAACACTTAATTTCTGTCATTTCCAAGGTGATGCGACACAGTCCATGGAGAAATCCGCACCCACCTTAAGTCGCAACTCTTCCGCCATACCATGAAATGACCTTCTTTACAATGGTGCGCATTGACATTATGGTCCGCATTCATTTTCAATGGTAGAATAGAAGTTCCTAAACCGAATGACACCCAAACTATCAGGTGTTCACCCGCCAAAGGTAAACTAAAAGCCGATTGAAACCATAGTTGAAACGAGTCTAGTGGAAACCAACTTCCGGTATTTCACCGTTAAAAAATGTAAATGTATTGTCAATAAATTCATTAATTTTAATATGCATGATGTTAGAAATTAATTTTTGAACACTACATTTCAAAACCCCAATATGTAACCTATCATTTACGCCAATAAACTCACATCTCATATTTTTGACATTTTTTATCATAGGGACTACTTGACGGCCTTTATCTCAAAATTAGATCAGGCGAGTTTAGCCGGGTTTTCACAGGCGGAGTCACATTATTTCTAAATATATGGTGAAAATGAGGTCTTTTCAGGTCAAATTTCAACCTTGGGGCTTATGGACACTTGGATTACGCCACATGAGCATTATGGAGGCATTTTGTGTTTTTTAATGTTTTTTACGCTTGAAAGAGTGGTAATCATAAACGTCAGTTGGTTTGGATTTGTCTTCAATGCCGATTTTCTTTGAAACTCCAAATGTATTGAGGACGAAAGAAATTCAATGATGCAACAATTAGCCTTGGGGTGAGTAGATGATAGGTAAATTTTAATTTTTAGGTGAACTCCCTCTTCAAATTACTCAGTCCACAGTCAGAAACAATCAAACAATAACGGATTACAAATCAAGAGCAGAAGCAATCCAAACTACTTCAAGTGTGAGCAGTCATATTGCAGAGCCGCAATGCATTTTTAAGTTCTTCTTAAAGCTGGAGATTCTACCTAATACTCTGTAAGTTTTTAGTTTGTTTGTTTCTATTAATTACTTTGTGAAATGTAGTTTGCCTCATAAGTTTAATTTTCACAGCATGTGGCAAAAATATATTCTCATAAAATGTAGTGTCTTGATTTTTATCATCCACCATATGAACTGGCCAGTTCAATTGGAAATTGATTAGTTTAATAATGCAGAAGACAGATAAGAGGCAGAGATGACGTCTTTTGTAGGCCAAAAAAAAACTTTCAAATAAAGCAATCAGAAGGCTGCTTATCCCCCAGCTCCCTTAAAATCTGTAAAGTGAAAAATTCAAAAATAGCAAAAGGTAGTACCCCAGCATATGGCTGATTGGTCATTCACACCTCCCAAATAATCTAGCAAACTTTCATGATACATGTTTGGTCAGAGAGAAGGGATGCTCAGATGTGATTGGCTGATGGAGGCCATCTTGTTTGAGCAATCACCTTGCACTGACAGATCCATTGGACCCTTGACCAACATGAAGCAACCAAAAATTTAAGTTGATAGGGCAACTGATCTCGGATTAACAACTATTTGTTTGTTATAGCAATACCTATTGATGAATTTGCACAAAATTTGATAGGCTTTTGTCTAATGGCCTGTTGATGAGGGATCTGAAGTGTGGTGATAACTGGACATTGCATTATGGAGTTTGAATTGTGGCCTCTATTGCTGTAATGAACTCTAAGAATTCATTGGCTGACTGCTGCTACATCTTTAAAAGTAGAAACTTCGTGTGCATATTAATACAAGGCCTTGGTCAGGAGATGCTGTTACCAAACTTCATGCAAATTGGTTGCAACGCGTAGGAGGATTTCAAATAGGGCTGCACAATATATCGTAAATTTACTGTCATCGCAATATCAACATGCACGATATACATACTGCAAAAGACTGACTGAACTGCGATAAATGGTGTGTTTCCGTGCGCCATGCATTCATGCTATGCATGTCAATATATTTGGCCAATCAGATGGAGCCCTACTGCCCTAGATGTCCGCCCCCTTGGTAGATGGGAGTGGCTGAGGTCGCAAAGCGCGTGCAGAGAGAGCTTGGTGAGTGTCATTATGGCGGAGGGGACAGAGACGAGCGGAGAAAATGTGGGCAAAGAACTTGCGGCTAAAAGAAACAGCAGGTCTGTTATTTGGAAAGCACTTTGGTTACAAGAGAGATGACACGTTACAAACACAGGTACTTTGTAAGTCATGTTGAACAGTCGTAGCAACCAGCAGAGGAAACATGACTAATCTCCATAGCCACCTACTACACAACCACAAAGATGTGTACGAAGCGCTTCAAGAAGCTAGTGTTAGCAAAAGCAAAACTACTGACGTTAAGTCAAATAGCAGCAAAACAGTCCAGCAGGCATCCGTTAATCAGAGTTTTGCAAGTCTAACTCCTTATGAAAAAACATCAAAGCGCCACAAAGAAATAACAGAGGCCATCGCACGTTATTTGGCTACGGACCTGATGCCTATGAATACAGTGAGCAGAGAGGGCTTTGTGAGTCTGATAAACAAACTGGACCGACGATACCAGATTCCATCACGGAATTATTTTTCCCAAGTCGCCATGTCACAGATGTACGACACCTGTCGGAAGACAGTTCAGTCCGAATTGAGTCAAGTTGTGCACTATGCAAATACTACAGACCTTTGGTCGAGTCGCACAACAGAGCCCTACGTGAGTTTCACTGTGGATTTCCTCAGTGACGACTTCAAACTGAAAACACGATGTCTAGAGACTGTGTATTTTCCGGACTCGCACACTGCTGAAAACATAGCTCTTGGATCACATGAAGTGTTAGCCAGCTGGGATTTGCATGAAGACCGGCAAGTGTGTATCACCACGGACAACGGCGCTAACGTTGTGAAAGCCACTGAATCCAACAGCTGGGTCAGACTTCAATGTTTTAGCCACAGGCTGCATCTGGCCATCGGTAAGTGTTTAAATGGCTAGGGGAATAAACTGATCTGCTTGTCACTATAGCGGTTGTCTATATTGTAGTCTTATTGTTTTGTAATACGTCAAATTATTCGTTCACATGATAGAAGATAATGAAGTAATATTGGTAGAAGATAATATGCCAATTTTGTCACCTAATCTCACATGAATTTGGCCCCATTTACACCTGGTATTAAAATGCATTTTTGTGATCGGATTGCAATGGCTTGTATTCGCATCTTTGCGTTGACTTTGAATGTAATCTGTCGTGCGAAAAATTCGTTTCGCATCCGGTGTAAAAGCAGCATTAGTCATGCCGCTAGCTAGATGGCTTAGAGTGCTTGTATTACATTATCTGAATCATCACTCTGTCAAGCTAGCTGGCTAAATACAAGCTATTGGTGTGCTAGCTATAACAGTATCGAGTTTGATATCACTTCAGCTTGCTAGATAGTGAAGCAGACCCTCTGGCTTGGTGGAAACTCTACCAGGTCAGCTACCCACAGCTGAGTAAACTAGCCAGGAAGTATCTCTGTATACCTGCAAGTAGTACACCCTCAGAGAGACTTTTTAGCACATCAGGAAATTTTGTAACCTGCCAACGCACGTTTAAAACCTAGCAAAGTAAACATGCTGGTTTTCCTAGCGAAGAACTTGCCATAATAAAGCATGCTCGCACAAGTGTGCACACACAGAGACACACATACACTTACACGAATACACACAGACACACAGTACATTAAATTGCATATTGCCCTAGTGATTGTTCTCCAACATTTCTACTTGGATTTAACTACATTTTTATAGATTGTTCCTTGTGCTAGTTTTTTTTGGCCGAGAACTTACTATGAAGATAGATCATTATTTTTGTTTTTTTGTTTAATTTTACCATTTATAACATTTGGTGGCCTAGCACAATTGCAATGAGAGACAATGCAGTTGGATTTAAATTATTATGTTTACATTTATTTGAAATTTAAAATTATTGAACTTGTTTTCAGCTTTTTTTTATTTATTTCAACTATCCAGGTAGTAAGGGATGTTTCTGTTTAGAGTAGCAAAAATGTTTTAAGGGGGCATTAAAATGTTTTGTTTAAGTCATCAAGAAACTGTATTGCCATTCACCTAAGTTGGTTCAATTCCAATATAGCAGCTGCAGCCAGGTGCAATTTTTTCAATAAAAACATGTTGTTGGAATGGAAATATTGCATTTCATTTTTTTCCCCCCAGTGTCTGGATTGGCTACTCACTGTCTGGGGTCTATGTTAGCAGTGAATCCAAAGCAGAAAGACATTAACACCATATACTTAAGTATTTGTTTATTTATCGCAAGTCATATCGTCATCGCAACACTCCACAACATTATCACATATCGCATGTTTTCCTAATATCGAGCAGCCTTAATTTCAAAACATAAAAGTTTGTTGTAACAGTGGCACCTTGTGGTCGAGCAAAATAAAATTTTTGAAAACAGCAAAAGGCACATGGCAGATGTGTGTGCCAAGTTTTGTAAGGAAAATATCAAATAGTTTTCAAGTTATGCGATAAAAATGTTAACAGATGAATAGACAGCAATAGCCATATCCCCCTGCATTACACGCTGGGGCATAAAAATCGAGAAACGGCAAATCAACTTTAATAACTGCTAATTTTTGAAAATTTCGCTCATATGAAAGGTATGGGCCTACCCATACAGCAATTTGAAGTCGGGACTCAAAAAACTGATTACTCTGCCTTATGAACTTGAGCAGAGTTTGTCTGAGTAACCGTGGAGACCATGAAATCATGAAAACTTAATGATAACATGACCTTAGAATTATTAATATTATTTATTATTACTTAATTGTTTTGATGTAGCACATCGACAATGAAAATATTCTAAAGCACTTTACAGTCCATAAACAGACCTTTTTAGACCCTGCCGGGTGAAAGCCCAGAAGGGGAAAAGTGGCGCAGTCCGTCTGTCCGTCCATCCATATCTGAAGGTACTTGGCTGGTGAAATCAACTCCTCCTTCAGTTTTTACAGAGGAAATCTTATGGATTCTAGGTTATAGTAGTTACACTGCTTCCCGTGTTTTTTAAATTCTTTTTTGCTCTCTTATTCGTGATTCACACACTTTTTAACCTCTTAAGCTGAGATTTTCACTTGAATTTCCTGACATATGTTGAAAGTTATAAAAAGCATCTTTTTTAGCATCCATATAGTAGGACAATACATTTTCTGTATCTGCTGGTTCCAGCATTTCAGTGAAGCTACATCATACTTACACTGAAATTTTCAAACCCAGGAAGTAATACCTTTATTCCTGGGGTTTTACATCAAATAGAAAATATCTAGATCTTCTGCATCATTTTATGCATGTTTCCCTGGAATCCAGCAGGAAGTATTTGGAATCTAAGGAAATCTCCAGATCTCCACAAGAACAAAATAGGCCTAAACTTCCACAGCCGATGTATTTGTTGAACCCACATAAGGGATTTGATTGAGTCCAAGTGGCTAATATGTCTACTGAGATTCGCACTGCTCATTTCATGCACAACATATTGATGTTTTGGGTACAGTTGTTATGTCCCTGCAATTTACCATTTTGAGCAAATAAAGAAAATGTCTGATCATTTTTTGTTAAGGTTTGGATTTTGTGTGCCCTGAATGCAACATAATGTCCTCTATCAGTGATCTGTCTGTTTAAAAGGGACCTATTTTGCCATTTTTCCAAGTTTATATTTTGGTCTTTGACTCCCCTAGAGTACTCCTGATCGCGCAAAGTAAAAAAAGGGTATTTATTTCGCTCATACTGCCATCCTCAAAAAACTGCATTTGTAGTACATTGTAGTCTCTGCCTGAAACGCCTCACTGGGGTGGCTCTTCCGCTATGGCCCCCACTCCCCGTGTGCCCACTTTCTTCTGACTGGCCAGCTCTGTGGAGGGCGGAGTTGGGCGGGACGAGGCTGCAGAACGCAGTTTTCCGTATCCGGCTCCCAGAGTGAAACCTGAGACACGTCTGCAATCTGATAAGGAAGCGGCGGGCAATCTAACGTTATACTTGAATATAGATCTAATGACATGATCTTGTTCTAACAAACGCAGCGGCGAAAGTGGAGGACGCAGTGCGAATATCTCTCAGCGCAAGCTCAAATTTGCTATCGGCTACAGTTTGCTACGGCAACAGTTGGTGAGTATCGTGGTTTTTCTAGTCCTAGCTAGGATGCAGGGGAAGCTAGAATCCACCCCATATAGACACATTTGTAGAACGGGTCGACATGCCCAAGTGGAGACCGGAGACCGTAGAAATCCCGTGGGTCTGAGTTCAGAGGGAAACATGGACAGTGAGGAGCAGCTAAAAGTGGACCAACAGTTTATGGACTGCTTCGGTGTGTATTAGGACCTGCTGGGTCGTGTGCATAGCTGTGGTGTGTTGTTAGCGTGGAGCAATGAACAGCTTCCGCGCTGGTATATGACGGAGGGGCGAAAGCTCCAGGCTAAACGGCCTTTTCGGAAATTGCCCGTGGTAATGGTTTACTTACTGCGTCGGAATGACAAGCGTTTCCTCGCAGAGAATGGGCGCGTTATGGATTGTGCGCAAGAGCTAGATAGAGCTCCGGTATTGTTAGGAGCATAATACAGGTTTTACAGACCGTAAGTTCCGTCTGCGTGAACCGTTGCTTATGTGGAGCTAGCGAATCGATCACTTTTACAGGAAATAATTTAATATTCAGTCGCCGATTTAATTTTCAATCGACAGCAATGCAGAGAAATCGTTTGTGATACCATACACGTTATAGCCTGTGCTTTTCCCTATTGCTTTCACCGGTAGCATCAGAGAGCTTGCTCAGACATTGGGGATGTATCAGGCTGACCCCGGTCATGGATAAGTAAAGCCATCGTTTCACGAGCACCCAAAAACTCACCCCAAGCTTTGCAAAACCTACGTCTGGTCTAACTGCAGCCCAACTCGGCAGACACATACAGCACCTCTCCGGTTAGCTTCAACTGTAGTGGCTACAATCAGGCAACGTTATGATGAAACTGTCACATTGATGTTTACCGAAGTAACACAAGCATACCGATCAGAATCGCTGCATATAAGTTAACCAGGAGCGTTTTTAATTAGCAGAGCAGGGGAACTAACATGCAGTAGCTGATAAGTGGCCATGACTTTGAATGTAATCTGTCGCGCGAAAAATTCGTTTCGCGTCCGGTGTGAAAGCGGCTTGACATGCCCGTATTCGCGTCTTTGCATTGACTTTGAATGTAATCTGTCGCGCGAAAAATTCGTTTCGTGTCCGATGTGAAAGCAGCTTTATGGATAGTACGCGACAGCTAGAGAGAGCATTCGGTTATGTTAGGAACATAAAACAGGTTTTGCAAACCGTACGTTCCGTTAGGGCGGACAAGTTGCTTATGTGCAGCTAGCGAATCGATCACTTCTACAGGAAAGAATTACCTATTTAATCTCCGCCTTTTTCGGCTTTTTATTAGCCACAACAATTTCTAAAGGGGGATGAAATTATGTCAAGGTAGTGCAGAGAAATCATTTGTAAACCGGTAGAGCTTCTGCGTTTCGCATTGCTTTCATGGTAGCACCAGAGAGCTTGCTCAGACATTTGTGAAGTATCCTGCTGATCCCGGTCATGGATAAGTGAAGCGATCACTAACTGTAGAGCCTACAATCGGGCAACGTTATGATGAAACTTGATGCTTACCGAAGTAACACAAGCATACCGATCAGAATTACTGCATATAAGTTAACCAGGAGCATTTTTAATTAGCACGACACGCAAACTAACATGCAGTAGCTGGTGACCGAGCGGTCATAACCACAGAGACAAACCCTTGCAATACAGGTTTTACAGACAGCAAGTTCTGTTACTGTGAACAGTTGTACCAAGCATCCAAATTACAAACAAGTATTAAAAGTTAGCTTCAAATGAGGTTTATGTTCACACACCTTCTGTAGAATTTCCCCTGATATCACTCTTGCATATTTAGGACACAAACGTTAGCAACAGTAACTTGGCTACGTTAGCCGCTGTGCTACAGCCACAATCAACTGGCTATCACGTCAGGTTGGCTTATGCAGTTAAAGCAACTTACAGCTTCTGTGTCTGTGAGTCACAGACAGTCGCGACCGATACAGGCTTTATCTTCAGATATTTTACAAAGCCTGTGTTTGAGGCCAGTTGTTAGTGCTAACTATCGCTAGCGGTCCTGCTAGCCACCCGTACCACGTTAGCTTCACTTACATTACTTGCTGTTATATGGTTACTTACAGCTTGTGGCTCCGAGCGCTTGATCGATGCAGCTGCTTCAGGTTTGAGAAGCAGCTGAAACGCTTATCCTGTGTCGAATTATCCTTTATTGACAAAGCTGTCTTTGGTGAAATGCTGAGCACAAACAGCTAACGCTCCATCTGGCGTGGCTGTTTGCTGCCAGCAAACAAAAAAGCTACCCACTGATTTCTGGTGGCATCGTCTTTTCGAAGAGAAATATTTGTTTTTCTTTGCGTCCAAAAGTAAAACGGACAAGTAGCTTTGGGAGAGATACTAACAAAATTGCAGCTCAAATGATCTGCGGTTCTTCTTTTGTATTTCCAAAAGTGTCAACGCTACTGAGGCATAGTATGATCTGCCGTTGTTAGTGCCTGCTAGAATAGTTTCCGGTGTGGGCAGGTCCAGCGCCATGATTGGCTCTGGCTAGGTCTGTACCAATTGGATGGCACAACCTGACGTCAGGTTTTACCCAGATCTCGTGAAGATCTCGGGAGGAGCTGTTCAGAG
The DNA here is from genome assembly GCA_029692085.1 of Gymnothorax javanicus. Classification (NCBI taxonomy): domain Eukaryota; kingdom Metazoa; phylum Chordata; class Actinopteri; order Anguilliformes; family Muraenidae; genus Gymnothorax; species Gymnothorax javanicus. The sequence continues at coordinate 74,655,626 of CM056198.1, forward strand.
AGGAAATCACGCTCACAAAATCACGTTCTTGGATTACGGCAAAACCCCTGTATCTTATGTTTAGAAACTTTTCAGAGGTTGAGCATGGACAAGCAACATTATAATATTACTAATATGTATTAAAAGAAGGATCAGCATAATAGATCCCCTTTAAAGAGCAACTTGCAGGTTGAATTGAAAACTATATTTATACTAGGGCTGTGCTAAAAAAAAAAATTGATATATAGATATACATCGATTTAATAACAAGCGATACAGTATCTATATTTTTTTACGGATTTACGAAGAAGTGAAGAAAAATGTTAAAACAGCTCTTAGCTCTGCACATAGAGTGGCCCTGACCTGCGATGCATGGATATCGAGAGCCACCGAATCTTATGTCACGATTACGTCTCACCACGTTTCCGAGGACTGGGAGATGATATCGTATGTCTTGCAGACAAGAGCAATGCATGAAAGCCATACTGGTTGCAACATCGTGGAGTTATTGAAAACAGTGCTGGAGGAGTGGGACATCGCAGCCAAGGACCCGGCTATTGTCACAGACAATGCCTCTAACATGGGCATCGCAGCGGAGCTTACCGGTATGTTGCATTTCAAGTGCTTTGCGCACACCCTTAATTTGGCTTCACGGTGCGCACTGAAGCTCCCAACAGTCGCACGCTTATTGGGAAGAGTGAGACGCATAGCTAGCTTTCTCAGACGCAGCACTAAAGCGAGCCATGTACTGCGACAAAAACAAAAGCTGCTACAGCTCCCTGAACTCACCAAACTGGTGACAGACGGTGTAACCAGACGGAATAGTGCGCATGACATGCTCCAGCGTTTCCTTGAACAGCAACCAGCAATCTCTGCTGCCCTCCTCTAAGGTGAAGTGAGAAAGACTGAGAAGGAAGTCTGCACCCTCAGCGAGTCAGACATAACATCTGCTGAGGAAATTGTGGACACCACGGCGCCCATGAAAGTAGCTACACTTGTTATGTCCCAGGAAAGCACCCCAACACTATCTGCAGTGGCACCACTCCATGCTCAGCTGATCCATGATCTACAAGTGAGCCCCACTGATTCCACCCTGATGAGAGAAATCAAATCAGCCATTTGTGAGGATCTTGGCAAGAGGTATATGGATGAGCAGAAGGAAACTCTAAATCTCTGCTCAGCTATGGATCCAAGGTTCAAGGCTTTGCCCTTCCTGTCTGAAGATAAGCGCCAGGACATCTATATTAGAGTCATCACAGAGGCAGCAAGGATCCAGGGTCCATTTCAGGTAAGCTATTTGACTTCTTTTTAAATGATTTGTCCCCCTCATGTAAATAAACAGGACAAAAAAATTGGAACACCTCTTAATATAATGTAGTCCAATACAACACCACTGCAAACTACAACCTTAACAATAAACATACAATTTACGTATTCTTGACAATGTTGAGGAAAAAATGAACTTATTTTAAACTTGGCAAAGGTAGAATTTATGGCAGAGCTGTTACACAGTATTGCACTGGACTGAAAAGGGGTACCTGATTTTCTCACTGGTGAGTGTATTAGAGTAATTATTCATAGTAAAATATTACACAAACATATTAGCCTATTTTGTTGCTTTTTGTCATTCATATTTGGGGATATAATACTGATTCACAATTCCTAGAAAATCTATTTCTGCTTTTCATCAGCAGAAAGAGGCTGGAGTGGAGACAGGAGAGACTGATGTGAAGGTGGAGATAGAGGAGAACAATAACGATAATGTGGAAGTCCAACAGGAAGAGGACATCTTTGCTGGTCCACTCTCTAAGAGAGCAAGGGATTCCTGCACTCTGGCCGAGCTACTTGGGCAAACATACAGTGCAGGTACTCCAAAGAAACACAGAACGACACAAGAACAGGCAGAGGAGGAGATAAAAAGATACCAGGAGGCAGCTCCCATGTCACTTGCTGGAGGCAATCCATTCAACTGGTGGAAGGAGCACCAGAGCGAGTATCCACTCTTGTCCCACCTTGCAAAACGATACCTGTGTATCCCAGGGACTAGCGGCTCCTCAGAGAGTGTTTTCTACTGCAGGAGACATAATCACTGTACAGAGGAGTGCACTGAACCCAGACCATGTAGATCAACTTCTGTTCCTAAACAAAAATCTAAAAAAATAGGACCAAGGGTCCTGTAGCTTACCGGCAAGCAATCTTACAGCAACGATACCAGTTATGAAAAAAGTTTAGGCATTCAAGGTCACTGAAGGTCAAGTTCAATGTCACCACATGACACTTCATACATGACTTCCTATATGCCCGCAACACAAACCTAAGCGCTATCTGTAATAGTTTTGGTGAGGTCACTGAAATTTCACTATGCGAAGTTTGACCTTCGAAGGTCGCTGAAGGTCAAGCTCAAGGTCACCAAATGAACGTTCATACATGACTTCCTATAAGTGTTCAATGCACATATGTTCCCAATTTCAATATTTTCAAGCCTAGAAACCTTTGAAAATTGTAACATTTTGCTTGACCTCAAGTTTGACCTTTCAAGGTCATCTGAGGTCAACTTTAACACAGCCAAAATATAGGTCATATATTACCTCCTATATGTCAGTAATACAAACTTAATCTCTATCTGCAACAATTTAGCTTCCACAGGCGATTTGGCCCATTCTCCATAAGACCCAATGTTAAAGTACAGCGCCCCCACTAGACCCACTTCCGTCGATTCAACCAAAATGGCATTCACACAGTACATAAAGTGTTTCAAGGTGAGTTGATTTCCAGATTTAGAAAAAAGTTATCTGACAGTTTTTGAGAAATAATTTTTTGAAATTTCAAGTCATATCTTTTAACACTGTTAATATATTCCCTGACCTCGAGTTTGACCTTTCAAAGTCATCTGTGGTCAAATTTAATATTGCCAAAATATAGGTCATATATGACTTCCTATATGTCGATGATACAAACTTAATCTCTATCTGCAACCATTTGGCCTCCACAGGCCATCTTGCATATTCATAAAGTACAGCGCCCCCAATAGACCCACTTTCCGTCGATTCAATCACAATAAAGCTCGCACTGTACATTGACGGTACCAAGGTAAGTTGATTGCCTGATTTAGAAAAAAAATTTATCACGCAGTTTTTGAGAAATAATTTTTAAAAATTTCTCAGTCCTATCTTTAACATTGGAGCCAAAATTTCAAGGGCCCATAAAACGGACAAAAATGATTCAATCAAAAATCAGAGAAAAACGTCAGGAGATATGGTCTAGTAGTATGTTATTGCAAATTTACACGAAATTTCATCAGGCCAAAAAAAAAGATAAAAAATGTTCCGGACAACGGACGCCACACCACGACAATAGCTTATCAGCCCATAGAGCTGGTAAGCTATAAACAAAATAAGTGATGGGATGAGGTCAAGTTAACAGGGTAAGCTGCCACATTAAGACAGGAGGGGCAAGAAGGGTCTAAATATATAGCTCAATGTTTTGTTCTGTTCATTGCTCACCTTTGTGGGTTTGTTTTTCTTCTGAACTAATAATATGATAAAATAAGTTACTGAAGTAGTTGGATAATTCTTGTAAGATGTGACTGAGTCAGTGACCAGAGAGTCCAGTCAGTGAGACTGGACTCAGTGAGACTGGACTTTTTGTTGTTATTTGGAAGCACTATACACTAAATTTCTGCTGCGTAACAAGACTTGCACTTGATCAAAAATGACTCTGTAATCTTCTGTACATTAGCTGAGGCCTAAGGCACATTTTTCATGTTTACAGTGAAAATGAATGTGAGAATGATACTTACATGCACTGAATTTTCATGTTATTCAGAGTTCAGTTTAGTGGGAAATGTAGTTTTTTTCCCCTGAGCTGCTATGGTTTAAGTTACTGAAGATGCCATGTACTTTTCATTTTTACAGTGAAAAACTAATGTAATGTTCATCGTGTACAAGAAATATGCACTTTATCTTAAATAAATTTGAACATAAAAAATTACTCAAAATAGTTTGTCGACTCAGTTACCAATATATTGAGATGTACCAACCTACTACTAGATTGCGTAAGTCGTACACAGAAAGTTGTATTCTCAGCACCATTTTTACCATTTCAAAAAATGATGAGTTTTGCAATAAATGGCATATATCTTTATCGTATCGAATCATACGGCACGGTATCAAGGTATTATATATCGAATGGTCTGGCACTGTATCGAGATACGTTTCGTATCGTGACGTTCTTGACTATACCGAGCCCTAATTTATACTTGATCTGGTTTGAAAATGTCTTTTAAAAACATCTATGTATAAATTACCATGTTTCGCAAAACCCACAAGTAGAAATTTACATAAATGTGCCCACTTTCAGTTAGTTCTGTGCCGTGCCTTCCCTGATGAGTGACGTAAGAAAAGGCATATAAAGCCTGCTCGCGCACCATTTTCCCTGTGGTGGGTGTAGACGCAGGGCTCTCAAGTCTCACACAATGAGCGTGATTGTCACTCATTTCAGTCGGATGTCACGCACTTGCGCCACACATAGTATTTCTCACGAAAAAAAAAAAAAAGATTAAAAAGAAAACAATTTCCAACAGTAGGCCTATATGTCCAGCAGCACCGCTATAACTGTGGAAACCAGCAGGAATCAAACACGTCTCCCCTGAAGTTCTCGTTGGCAGCTTGCCACCGGCCAGCCAATCAAAAAAAAGGAAAGGGCTACACAATAGCCAATCAGATAATAGCACCATCGTATCTGGGTAAGATTTAGGGCAACAACCAATGAAAAAAAAAAAAAAAAAAAAAAAAAACAGTTCGGCTGCTTTTACACCAAAAGCGAAACGAATTTTTTGCACGATAGATTACATTCAAAGTCAATGCAAAGATGCGAATACACACGTTTCGCATTGACTTTGAATGTAATCTGTTACATGCGTCTTTGCGTTGACTTTGAATGTAATCTGTCGTGCAAAAAATTAGTTTCGCCTCCGGTGTAAAAGTGGCTTTATCCTCAAATTATTTACATGATCCTGCTACAACAACGTTCTGAAAGCTGCATTATTCATTCACCCATGGTGGAAAATGGGAGTATCGTGCACGTGCACCCCCCCGGAGAAAATCTCACTCTAGCCTGCATTCAAAACTTGAGAGCCCTGTAGATGCGTAGTTACAGCAGTTGCGAGAGATTGGCTAAGGGGTAAAATGATGTCTGAACTCATTCCGTCCCTCTTCAAAGTGGGACGACTCTGGTCAGACTGTGAAGTTTCCGTGCATCGGGGTTTCAGTACAAGACTACACAGAGAGAGAGACTGGACTCTAGAGCAGGTTTTCCATAATTTTTTACCCTGACATTGATTTCTTCATGGCTAGCTGGCTACAATGTAGTAAGCCCATCACTTGAAAGTTAGCCCATTGCTAGCAGTTTCTCATCACCCGCCGCCATCACCCACCTCACGGCAATAGCTATTTTCCGGTCATGTATTTATTAATTGCTATTCATAAATCTCCCACACTTTGCTACTGAAATGTTCATTATTTTGGCTGGTAGAGGCTCTCTTCATATGTCCTGTTTTTGAAATAATTTTCAGAATCCATTACTGACATTGGGTCTCATTCATGAAACGTTAGTAAATTTGTGCGTAGATTTGCACATAAAAGCCTACACTACTAAAAACCAACTCCGGATTCACAAACACCGCGGGAAACTCAGATCTGATCGTAAACACGTGTGTATGATCATGAATGCCAATCCATCGCAAAGTGACAGCACGCTCCCGGTAATCAGCTATTAGCATAAATCCCCGCCCATGAATTGCCAATGACCACCATATAAGGAGGTGTAGATGCATCCAGTCGACCTGTCAGTCACGGCGCAAATAAAGATAGAGAGAGAGAGAAAAAAAGAATTTTTCCGAAGCGGAGTTAGAAATAATTTTGGGTGAAGTGGAGTTAAGAAAAAACATTTTATTTTCATCTGTTAGCAGTGGTGTGACAGGGACAGGCAAAGCGAAGGCCTAGAGGGAGGTGACAGATGCCGTTAATGTTGTCTCTGTAGTCCAAAGAACCATGTCCGAGGTGAAGCGTAAATGGTTTGACATGAAACTGGAGGCGAAGAAACGCGTAAGCGCACACACACACAAAAAAAAAAAAATACATCAGCCACAGGAGGAGGAGGCTCACAGTCACAACTATCAACTGCAGACGAGCGCATCGCTGGCATAAGTGGGGAGAACTCTCTGTCAGGAATTATACCTGACGGAGACAGCGACATGCCTCCACTTTCATTTTTTTATTATCATCATTCAACATGTAGAAAGAACGTGTAATCTATTGAGTCGATTCACATAGATAATTCACAATCATGAACCTAATCTGGATCTTAAACCTGCCAATTGCCAACTAATTTAACTAAATGTGTTAGGCCTATATTTTTAATCGTTTGTCAAGTTTAGGCTCTATCGCGTGTTTCAAAGGCATCTGCGTATTGTGTAAATAACAGAGCGCAATATGAATTAAAATTGTAATTTCCAATAGTGACAAGCATTATTTATGTGCATTCTTAAATTTACACAAGCACTACGCGTGGTCAGCAGCATGTGTAGATTTTTTTAGAGGCTACGAAAAGATCGGAGCTACTAAAATATTGATGAATGCAGAGATGCACTTTCCGTCTGCGAACAGTTTACACATAAATTCGTTCTGCTCACGTTTCATGAATGAGACCCAATGTCTGGAACTTGCCTGGAGTGCCTTATGCTACGTCACTTCCTGGTCACGCCCCATTTTTGATGTGAACGTTATTTTCTTACAATTTAATAGAAAAAAAAAATGGTTTTGGTGCCGTTAAATGTCTGATTCTTTCTCGGAACATTGTTATTCTATCATGTATCTACACTATGGTTTATAGGGTTGCCTAACCTGCAAGTTGCTCTTTAAGTGATGAGTTGCACTACCTGCGCTTGTTTAAAGAGAAGATAACAGACATTTGACACTCATGCTACAGTTAACATACAGCCCTGCAGTGGTTTGTGATGCTGTGTGTACTGCAACAGCCCTACAAATACCTATGTATTGTTGCTGATCATGTGCATCCCTTCAAGGCAACAGTCTAGTTCTTGGCAAATGGATACTTGATGGTTTAACAGTTTAATGAAGTATGCCAGAGTATGCATCATCTCAAGCTGCTACCGCAGTCTGTTTATTCCTATGGTTAGCACAGACCCAGATCTCCAGTAGAGCATCTTTGGGATGAGGAGGAGAGGCAGGTTTGCGGCATGAATGAGCTTGCTCACAAATTTGCTGAAGCTGTGCGATTTCAATGAGTCAGCATGGATAAAATTTCCTGAGAAATATCTCCATCAACCATGTTGAATTCATGACCGGGAGAATTCAGGCTGCCCTGGATGCAAAATTAGGTTGTATCCAACAATAGTCAAATAATCCAATAAATCCAATCCCAATCCAGTAAAACAAAAATTTTCTTTTGATAAAATTTAAGCACATTAATTGATGTATTCAGTTAATACCATCCCGCTTGCATGTTGATAACATTTTCTGACTTACCCGTTTAATTTTAACATGTCAGATAAGCAAATATTGGCCTGGCTAAGGAATGTGAATTCTGGTAAATAAATTGTGCCCTCTTACCTGGCAGTCCACATTGCAGTAAAACGCTTTCTTGCATTTCCCACACTTGGACAGGCCTTCCTTCCTGTGGTGTAAAGAAGAAAAGCCATGCTAAAAAAAAAAAAATCAGACATGCAAAGCGCACATCCATACCAGACAGTGGCAAGTGAATCAGCTCCAGAGATGTATCCAGAGCTCAAAATATACTGAAACACAGTGAAAACGCAACGCCTAATTTTTTTAAATTCTGATTTTTTGAAGCCATCAAAATTACCACAGAAGAAATATAGTGGTATGAAGGTTAAAAGCTGGAATTTGTGCGACTCCAGGTTCGAACCCAGTTTGTTTCAGTCAGGGGATCACTTCTCCGAAACGCAACTTTGTCATGTCATTAGCAGCAGGTTGAATGCACCACTTGAATGACATGCAAGTGCAAAGCAAGACACTGGAGGCATAAAAGACACAGTGGTTCATCCCCATCAGCGTCAATGTCAGGATGCCACGGCTTACAGAACAGCAGAGGGAGCGAGCTTTGGGGATGCTGCTTGTGGGAACATCTCTAAGAGAGGTTGCCGGCCGGTTCAGGGCCAGTTCATCCACCATCAACAGACTGGCACATTGCTACCAACAGACAGGAAGCATTCATAACCTCCCTATGAACGTCATCAAGACAGGTGCATTCTGGAGAGAAATTGGTGTGGTGGGGGTTGTGTCGTGGTCTGGGCTGCAATTAATATGAGATTTCTGGGTGAAATTGTTGTGATTCGTGGAGGTCTAATGGCACAGCAATATGTGGATGAGATTTGAAGACCAGTTCTCCAGCCACTACTGAGCAACCGTGGACAACAACGATTACCGTTCACGTTCTAACACGACAACGCCCGTCCCCATACTCCATGCCTCACCAGAGACTTTCTCCAATGAGCAGAGATCGATGTTCTCCCGTGGCCCTCCATTTAGCCCGATCTTAACCCCATTGAACACATGAGATGAACTGGGCCGTTGTGTGCACCGGCGTCAACGTCAACCACGCATTGTCGCCGAGTAGACAGCAGCACTACAGGAGGAGTGGAGGAACATTACCCAAGCAACTCTGCAATGTCAGTGTGAATCAATGCCTCACCGTTTACGCACATGTGTGCAAGCACAGGACACACTCGCTACTGACAGTTTGTGGAGGGTCTGTGAATTCACAATGGCATATCAGAAACATTTGATGAGATAATGTGATGAAGCTTCACAATGTTATGGACAATTCAATTCTTTTTCTATTCGTATTAAAATTGAATCGAAAAAACCTTAGTTGTTTCTTCTTCTTGGTTATTAAATATGGGTTTTGCGTTTTCACCATGTGTCAGTATAAATACATATCAAAACTATGGTAAACGAACCAATTGTTGCATGAATCTGCAATCGATACATCGATAAACCAAAGCATTATGACCACACAGACTTAATATGCTCCTTCGTACGTTGCCAAAACAGCTCCATCAATTGCCAAGCACATGAATGTCCAGATCCAGGGTATGCCAACAGAACATTTCCCAGAGCATCGCACTTCCATCACCCGCTTGTCTCCTTTGCACAGTGCATTCTTTTGCCATCTTTTCCCCAGGTAAATGTCACAAACCTACCTGGTCAATGTTGATGATGTAAAAGAAAACTTGATTCATCAGACAAGGCAACCTGCTTCCATTGCACCAAGGTCCAGTTCTGACACTTGCGTAGCCATTTTAAATCCTTTTGACTGGGGTTGGGATGGACGCTCAGTGGCCATAAAGCCCAATACACAGCAGGATGTGATGCATTGTGTTTTGTTGCACTAATTTTTAGTCTGCTTGGTCTCTAGGCCAATCGGGCTTATGCTATGGTTAGATGGCTCCTTAGTGGAATGTCATGCGTCTGTGTGTCCGTAAACCTTTTCCCTTGTCAGTGCTCTAGCGCCTTCACTTTTTCACGGATCCTTTTCATATTTTATATGCATGTATATGGGATGAAAATTTAAAACTAAAAAAAAAAAAAAAAAGTGTAGATAGCCCACAGTGAGGACGGAAAACATTTTGTTTAAGCGTATCAAACCTGACAAGCAAATTGTCATCGCATTTGCACGGAGCGGCCAAATGTACCAGAAATAACTAGAAATAAACTAGCAAACACATTTAAGCAAATCTGTCATGATTAGTGGCCATTTAAATTTCAAAATGCAACAAACAAAAATGACATCTAAATAAATTTAACTGTCTACCAGTTTAAATTGTTAATTGAGCAAATCAACAGTTTGATTGCAAATTGAGCAAAGTAAACTGGAAGGGGGTGAGAGCAATTGTCCGGTAGAAGGTGATGATTTTGCAAACCTTAACTTGGCTCTGTTCATCACGTTGCTGATAAATGCTGAAGTCAGTGAAGTTATTTTCCGAAAGCATTTCATATGGCCGGATTTTTGGCAGCCGTTTGTTCAAGACCACATCACGTATGATTCGTGGAAAACAAAAGGGGCAAGTTTGTCTGTAAGCTCCATGGCAGCAGGTACTTTAATTCAGCAATGTGCTGAACAGAGCAAAGTTAAGTACAACCACCTCTGGCAAGGACAACAGCGTGGAGTCTTTTCCTGTAATTTTTGACAAGGTTAAGGCACACATTTGGGGGGATTTTGGACCATTCCTCCAAGATCGTTCATATTCTTGTGCTTGCATTTATCAACTGCCCACTTCAACTAAACCCACAGGTTTTCAATCAGACTGAGGTCTGTTGAGTGAGATGACCTTAGCAGAACTTTGATTTTGTTGTCACTGAACCATTTCTGTGTGGATCTCGAGGTATGCCATGGGTCATTCTCTTGTTGTGAAGTCCACCTACAGCCAAGTCCCAGCCTTCTGGCGCAGGCAACAAGATTGTCAGCCAAAATATCCTGATACTTGGTGGAATTCATTATGCCGTTAATCTTAACCAGTGCCCCTAGACCTCTTGAATTAAAGCGGCCCCAAAACATGACTGACTCACCATTATATTTCACCATGAGTATGAGGTTCTTCCCTTTGTATGCATCTCTGTTTGGACGCCAAACATGCCAACATGTATTTGCCCAAAATGTGTAATTTTGATCTCATTTTGACCAAAGGGTCATTCCATGTCAGATCAACAAATGGCTTCCACAACATAATCTCAGAATTGGCAAAAAAATATATATGTCAACAAAAACTAGTGTATCCTGACAATTTAAGCTTAATCAGTCAATTATTCACGTTTTGGCAGAGGTTTAAAGTTTCAGAATTTTCCCCCAATTTCTGGCATTTTTGTGCCATGATATATTCAAATACAATTTTCAGAACCCCATAAAATCATTAATATGTATCATATACCTTTGAAACATTGTATTTAGACTAATTGGACCCTGAGGAATCCATTTTTAACATTATTTTAGGTGAAAAATGAGGAGCAGAGATGGTATTATGCCTGTGATGCAAAACTCAATAATATTTATGCTTGTACATGAAAACCTTTATATCTCCAGGGTATAAGTCACACAGCTTGGAAAATTCACATATTTGTTCTTTATGTGTGTGTTGGCAACCAGTAGAAAATTGGAGATGTGTTATGCTTACTCTAGGTTTTATGAATTTCTTAAATATATTTCATACATAACTGCATCAGATATTACACTCTCCATCACAAATTCATCACAGTCAGCCAAGGCATGCTACAATAGGTTGAATGATGTGCTTGGTGGTGCAATGCACCTACAATACCAGTCAAAAGTTTGGACACACTTTGCTAATGTCACAGTGGTCTGTTTTTAGAGAAATTTAAGAGCCAATTTTTGAGAAGTTCAGACAGTCAGAATTGTTGACCCCCCTGGGTTTGGCTGATATTTTATTTCAGAGATAGGTATGGTACCCAAACTTCAAATCCAGAACCGTTGCTCTATTGACCCCTTCTGGCCCGAGCTACAGCGACCCCTTTTTGGGGCCTTATTGGCCAACTTAACAAAATTGTTTTTTCTCCAGACTTCAAGGTTGTCCCAACAAAATAACAATGGATTTAAAGAAAGTACCTTTCAACTTAAAGATCCCTGCAAAAAATATCCTGGGATATCATTTAAGTTTCAAGACTATCCATGATAAATTTTGGGGAAAAAATGGCTCGGACCATTTTGAGCGCCCCCTATTGGCAAACTTGAAGGATGGCCCAGGTGAATAACTACACTATGGAACTCTACTCTCCCTATGGACTCACTCTCAATATTGATGCATTGCGTCTGACGTCACGGGAATCACGACCGCCATGATGCATGGTGGAAGTATAGTAAAGTAGCTACGAGTGGACGGCAAGTGGACCGATATCTCTCTCTCTCTCTGCAAAAATGGTAATTTCTTGCTGTGCTGTGGGCTGCAGCAATAGGCAAGGATATAAGCCCAATATATCATTTTATCAGATACCTTTGGATCCAGAACGAAAAAAAGATGGGTAGCAGCCATCAACAGGAAAGACTGGCAGCCCTCCCAGTACTTCCGCATTTGCGGCGAACATTTCTTGCAAGGCACGTTTCACACATTTTACACTTGTGCATCTACTAAAATACCATAGTCTGATTCATGATGCTGTTAAGCAATACGCTGTCATAATACACCATAAAACGTGTCGTCTGTAACACATTGAGCGCGGCATAAAGTAGGCTACTCCTTGCAATGCAGTTTACCAGATCATGAGCCTAGCGGTAATTTCAAGAATTAGCCACCACAGATCTATGACACAACATTGTCCAAACGGCGTTACTAACTAGACAAATTGTCATTTGTATCATGGTTAGAGCATCTGTAGGTCAGTCTACTTGTTTTCTGATTATTCTGGCCATTGCACAAAGAGGAAGCTGTCACAAGCCCCATGTTTTACTTAGGCTACTGTCAATTTTTACGCCAGCACTGAATCATCAAACTGGGTAATCAACAAGGAAGGAATACAACAAACGCAGTGTTCAGACTATTGCTGCATTCGGTAACGAGTCCACGAGCCGTGTTTTCGAGACACGGCTGGTGAATTCCGTTCTTTTGACCTCACAATCTCACTGTCCGAATGATCCTTCCTCGTACCTTCGACTTCATTCACGACTCGACTCGTGTTTACAAGTGTTACCGAATGCAGCACATGTCAGGTATTTTAGTGAACACAGAAGCATTACCACCGGCCAGTAGTGGTTAAAAAATGCATGGAGATAAGATGACACTATCCCTGATTTCACGTCATAGAATCTGCCTGGCGTCTGCATTCACTGCATGAAAGATGGTAATCGTTCCAAAACAATCAATCGGCTCTCGTCATAAACATTCCCCCTGTCAGAAGATAAAAACTAAGATACTGTTGTTGGCTGTGCATACCAATCTGACTCATGGTTCATTAGGGGAGGTGAAGCGTTCTATTGCCTGTATCAGCGCTTATGTATTTAAAGTAAATAAGACCTGTTTGATCATATGCAATTTCATGTTAACAAGAAAACGTTATCCCAATGGCAGATTTTTTCATACAAATTTTTGAAACCAAATTAAAACGTCGATGACCTGAACTGAACTTTAAAATACTGTTTGCAGCAATTGGGTTTCTGATCAGCACTGATTTCTATTACCAGGCAGCAAGAGTGATGACCCTTTGTCACCCAATTATGTGCCATCGGTTTTTGCCCACACAAAACTGGGTAACTTCGTAACGTTGTCAGTTCGTCATCTGCAGGTCATGGCATTTCCCCTGCATGACTTAGCAGGCCTACTTGCATTCACCTTGCTAAATGAAAAAAATGTGTGCAGATAAATTTTCGTGGTATAAGGCAGTGGAAAGCATAACAGACACGTCCCTTTTTGACAACAATCAGTCCTGGCTGGTTCTCAATCATTTTCCTTTATTGATGCATTTTCTAATTATCGTAACAGGCAATTGAAGACAGGGTTTCCCTCCATATGCGATCTAACAGCGATGAAATAATGGGCTAAATTCAGTACAGTGGCATTTAAAACAATTATTAGTCCTGACCTGTTCTCAGTCATTTTCATAATTAAAGATTCACTCTGAGAGCACTCCACACTTAACAGATGCTGCTAGTTCTCCGGGATTAGGTAAGATGACACCCATTCATCTGGACGCGTATTTGCTGCATTAAATCAGCGTTATTCAAAATTGCAGTGATGATTCTAGGACGGGTAATTTGCGGGATCCCACAAGTTTGACAGACTTGGCGCTTAATGAAGATTTCAGTGCACCAGCAACTACGCATTACATTATGATTTGGCGCAAATCCTATGTTCTAGTGCGTAGATTGATATAAAAACATTGTCTATAGCAAACTTCCGTGCATTTATTCAACAAATTCATAAACCTGCTGCAAAGATTGTTGTCAAAATGTTGGCAGCAAGAGCCTTCTATATATGCCTGTATATGACTGTGGCTGGATGCATGTTTCTGTAACCCCCCGTCACGCTATAGTGCTGCTTTCCAGTTGGTAAAATCATGCGAGGTAAAAACAGCATCCCTCTCAGCGGCAGTAACATATTTCCTGCAGGGAAAGCAAAAGCATGCATCCCGCTGCACTGAGTACTCCAGCCACGATCGTGTACGATACCAGGCTGGATTGAATGATCACCATAAAGCACCGAATGCACGCTTTGGATAACTAGCTCATATTGGCTGGGATGGAGCATCGCCATTCAAGTCGCTAACCGCGTGAGGTAGGGCTGAGGCAGCAGAGAGAGGGAACTGGTTTGGGGCAGTGCTTGCGGAGGGCACTGGAGCCATAGCCATAGTCATAGCTTCTGGTGTGCAAGCTACGGCATCGCCAGAGATGCCAAGTCCCACGCATTCGGTGTAGGTCTCCCGCATTTTTTAGGCTTATTCAACGTAGTCCACAATTATTTGATGAACGCTTATTAATGAATTTCTCACGTGGAATTAAAATCCTTGTGAAACTGAAACTTCAATGCACTTGCGTAAACGGTGGACCTCACCAAAAGTAACACGGAAAGCGACTCCGGACTTCGTGCATCTCTTTACTCAGGGATTGGAAACAATGCATGTGTTTCATGATCGTTTAAATTGTTTAAATGAAATAAGACCATTTGAAACGTGTTTATGCAATTCCATTGCTTTCAATCCCTCAGTAAAGACAAGCGTAAGAATTCCCGAGTCATAATCGATTTCCGTGTCACTAGTGGGGAAATCCACCGTAATGCACGTGAAACTGATTAACTTCATGCAAAATGACTTAAATTCCACGAGTGAATTTCTTCAGTGCGCGTTGATTGAATAATTGCTGACTATGGCACAGGAACGTGAATGCCACTAAGAGGAGAGAGACTCACGCAGAATGCGAGAGACTTGGCATCTCTGCATTGCTTAAGGTTGAAGCAGCGCAAGACTTGCTAATAGGTTTTAAAAAACGATACATGGCTCAGAACTCGTTTGAATGAATAAAACGAAATGTAAGTAGAATTGTGAGTCTCTGCGCGCTGCTCAACGAACACCTATGAGGAGAATGGCTTCACTGCCTGGTGAAGTATCCGTACTTACAACTTTAGCAGTCGGACTTCGGTTTGGAGGCGGGCTTTAAGCTATGCACCAAATCAGGCGTTAGGAACAATTATTTTATGCGCCATTTTGTCATTGACTTTACAATTGTTATGATTTGCAGGGACTGTGAAGGTTTTCTATTAAAAGTTTAATCTCAAGCTGTCATTCATGTCTTAGTTTTGTCAATAAGGTGTAAAAACTGAATGTGTGTACATATAAATAAGTGAGCCAGTCAAGGTACTGTTTAAAAACTTGATATAATTGGCATTTTACCAGGTATACCCAGTTGGCCCACTTTTTTTTCCCCACTGGCCCACTTTTGAAATTTTTTAGGATCATCACTGAAATTGCATACTTGTCGACTCTCACGGATATGGCTTGAGTCTCACACTTTTTATATTTAATTGCCAAGCGTCACTTTTTTATCAGCCCAATCTGTACCAAGAGTGAGAGGCAATATTTCATTGGAACGTGGATCAATTATTATTCAATCAACACGAATTTAAGAAATTATCACACGGAATTGAACACTTTATGTACGCAAGTTTGTCTGTTTTTAAATGACAAATTTAAACGATCATGAAGCGGAAATTGCCTGATGTGCGAAAAAGGCAGTGCGAAAGTTTCAGAGCAGTTGTCTTTTGGACAGCATTGGCCTATTAATAGGTAAATTATTTTTCTGTACTGAATTTAGCCCATTATTTCATCGCTGTTAGATCGCATATGGAGGGAAACCCTGTCTTCAATTGCCTGTAGCCAAGATCCCTACACGTTAGCATTCTAGCGCCACACTGGTCGGCCAAGAATGTAAACAAACTCATCCCATCAAAGACGCATGGGAACACCACAGAGAAGAACACATTCACAAACAGACAGAGAAGAGCACATTCATGGACATTCATGAACAAAATGTAAGTAAGTAGGTTCTTTGTATCAACACCTCTTTAGACTTAATTAAGCTTGACATGGGCATGTTTAATGATTGCATATTTCAATTTGAAACTAATGTAAATTTAAAGCAGAAACAATACTGCTTCATGCTGGGAGTAGGTGCATGGTCCACGTCAAGAGCTAGCCAATTATCCAATACCCCACTGAGCTGTCTTCTTGTAACGCTCAACATTACCAGTTCTCTTGTATGACATAAGATCAGTATAACAAGAAATAAGCTGCAGGCAATGGACTGCATGAAATTACATCAATAGTTCTTATTGGATGCAAACTGGACACAACTTCATAAAGCTCAAGATAACTTTGCTAGTTAGGCAGACAGAGATTTTGCCACGGCGGGCAGAATGAATAAAAATAGGACCAAGGGTCCTGTAGCTTACCGGCAAGTAATCTTCTAGTGATGATACAAGTTATGAAAATTTCATGTGAAGTTTGACATTCGAATCATTGAAAGTCAATGCAAAGGTCACTAAATAAAAGTTCACATACATTTATAAGACCTCCTGTCATATAATTCTAAGCTCTGAATCAGTTTTGGTGATACAAGTCATTGAAAATTCAATATGTCAATTGTGAACTTTAAAGGTCACAGAAGGTAAAGTCAGTAAATGGACTTCATACACGACTTTCTAAATGTCTCAACACAAACCTTGGCTCAATCTGTGACCATTTTCGTGATAGAAGTCATTGTAATTTCACTGTCGAGTTTGACCCTTAAAGGTCACTGACAGTCAAGTTGAATGTCACCAAATGAAAGTTCATAAATGACTTCCTATATGTCTCTAATACAAACATAGAATCCACCTGTGACCGTTTTGGCAATACAAGTCATTGTAATTGTATTATGTCAAGTTTGACCTTCAAATGTCATCAAAAGTCAAGCTGAATGTCATCAAATGAAAGTTCATATGTGACTTCCTATGTCAGTAACACAAACCTAGGCTCCATCTGTGACCTTTTCAGTGACAGAAGTCATTGAATTTTCTCTAGGTCAAGTTAGACCTTTGAAGGTCAATATGAAGGTCACCAAATGAAAGTTCATACATGACTTCCTATACGTCTCCAATACAAACCTACACTCAATCTGTAACGATTTTGCTGATATAAGTCATTGAAATTTCACTGTATAGTTTGGACGTTGAAGGTCACTGAAGGTCAAGTTCAAGGTCACCCAATAAAACTTCATACATGACTTCCTATATGGCCACAATACAAACCTAAGCTCTATCTGTAATCGTTTTGGTGATAGAAGTCATTGAAATTTCACCATGTGAAGTTTGACCTTCGAAGGTCACCGAAGGTCAAGTTCAAGGCCACCATATGAAAGTTCATGTATAACTTCCTTTACATCCCCAATACAAACCGAAACTATCTGAAACCATTTTGCTGATATAAGTCATTGAAATTTCACTGTGACGTTTGGGCATTCAAGGTAACTGAAGGTCAAGTTCAATGTCACCAAATGAGACTTCATACATTACTTCCTATATGCACGCAATACAAACCTAAGCTCTATCTGTAATATTTTTGGTGATAGAAGTCATTGAAATTTCACCACGTGAAGTTTGACCTTCGAAGGTCACCGAAGGTCAAGTTCAAGGCCACCAAAGTTCATACATGACTTCCTATAAGTGTTCAATGCACATATGGGCAATTTCACACCAACTTAGGCCATCCATGTCTCATGGGGTCAAAATTTGAAATGCATTTTGTTATGTTACTTCCAGTGGATATTAAAACAACAGATCTTATATTTATGGAAAATTAATGTTAGTAAGCTACAGATGTTATGACAGTTTTGCAATAACAACAAAAAGTTGAGTTACTTGCAAAAAATTTTTTATTCAACGACTAAAAAACTGAGCACCTGAGTATATGGTATGTTCCAAAATGTTGTGGTTTGCTGATCTGTAATAACACCTGAACATCAAAATTTGATACAAAAATACTTCCATGTCTATATGGATCATAAACAATAGAGAAAATTAAGTTTTCAGCAAATTCTATCTGCAAATTTTGAAAATGCTCATAAACTGTTAGTTAGAGTATGCAAATTACACGATAAATTGCATAGTTATGTCCAAAGTCAAACACCTGACCCATCTGTAGGTGCTCCTACTTTTGTCATAGGCAAAATTGTTTGGCATCAATTGCCTCAACGACAATATTAGTTCATTTGTGCCGGAGTGGACATTTTTAGGACATAAAGAATTACATAAGAATTATATAATAAACCTTTTAATCATGTGTTGGGTCATCTATATTGCAGAGTGGGTTCACCAAATCATATTTTTTGCAAATGCTAATTAAAAGTGCTGCTAATTAAAATTTAGAAAAAGAATTTCGCTTACTAGCCAAATGTAAAAAATATGTACAGGAACTAAAGTTATTCTTCCAAAACAGGCAAAATAATACTGCAAAGACAGTTCTCATGTATCTCCTTAAAGTTACTAGTATTATCTCTAACATCAGGACCCTGAACTAAGCCTTGAATGTCATTAACCCAGAATATTTTAACATGCTCCATATGTGTTGGAGTGGACAAACATTTGGACATCATCCATGGTATCTCCGACTTTGTCCAGGGATACAATCATTTCATTAAACTGGCCATAGTGGCTTCAGCAACCATGCATGTTTTATCTGGGAGACTAAAATGTCGTCTGGGAGTTGGAGCAGGCGGATCATCCAGGCTACATAGCTAGGATCTCTTGAACAGGGAGTGTGTCCCTTTCAGGCTTTGCGGGCCATACAAAACGATTCTGTCCAGCTGGGGGCTTCATAAAGTTGATGGTAGCTGATTCATCTTGAATGTCTTCCACTTCTGCTGGAAGCCAAATATTTTTTCATGTGTTGTGTCGGAGTGGGCAATCACTGGACATTGTGCTTGGCCTACATGTAACAATGAAGCATGTGACCTTTCAGAAACTTATAGTTACTAAAATTATCATTGCATATTTGCCTATGTATTTAATGGAAAATGTCTTACATTTAGCAACACTAAAGACACACAACAAGCAGAACAACAAATGTGTCGGAGTGGACACGTTTGGACGAAAGATGTTTGGTACCTTGACAACAGGTGGAAGTACCAACAATGTAAAATATTCAACTTTTACTGAATATCTCTTCATAATGTCTGTTATATACATCCAAAATAATGGGCTTCCCCATTCTGTGGCAATAAGTACAGACCAATGTGTCGGAGTGGACATGTTGGACGGAAAAAATAGCATAAAGTAAACAATATGAAAGGCGAATAAATAGTTGCTCCACACTCAAGGCAAACCGCTTTCATTTTTTGTGACACATCAATCTGTTAGCATTGTGATAGAAAATTTATGTGGACACACACAAACAAAAGCTACAACAGTTCATGTAAATGATAAATTTTTATGAGACACAATATTCCGTCCAATATTTGGATACATTTAGAAATTATAGGAAAAGTACTCAGCCGATTTTGTTGAAACTTGGCAAGATGATTGCTCATGAGCTGCTTTTCCAAATACATATCAACATCATCAGCCATACCCAGTATAAAGTAGTATTTACTGCTCATTTTTGAAGTACAGTTGATGGCCTAGGTTAGCGTAAAATTGCCCGTCTGTTCCCGATCTTTAATATTTTCAAGCCTAGAAACCTTTGAAAATTGTAACATTTTGCTTGACCTCAAGTTTGACCTTTCAAGGTCATCTGAGGTCAACTTTAACACAGCCAAAGTATTGGTCATATATTACTTCCTTTATGTTGATAATACAAACTTAATCTCCATCTGCAACCATTTAGCTTACACAGGCGATTTGGCCCATTCTCCATAAGACCCAATGTTAATGTACAGCGCCCCCACTAGACCCACTTCCATCGATTCAATCAAAATGGCACTCGCACTGCACATAAAGTGTATCAAGGTGAGCTGATTGCCAGATTAAGGAAAAAAGTTATCAGACAGTTTTAGAAATAATTTTTTGAAATTTCAAGTCATATCTTTTAACATTTCCCTGACCTCGAGTTTGACCTTTCAAAGTCATCCGTGGTCAAATTTAATATGGCCAAAATAAAGGTCATATATGACTTCCTATATGTTGATAATACAAACTTAATTTCTATCTGCAACCATTTGGCCTCCACAGGCCATCTTGCATATTCATAAAGTACAGTGCCCCCAATAGACCCACTTCTGTAGATTCAGTCAAAATGGTGCTCGCACTGTACATTGACGGTACCAAGGTAAGTTGATTGCCTGATTTAGAAAAAAATTTATCACGCAGTTTTTGGGAAATAATTTTTTTAAATTTCTCAGTCCTATCTTTAACATCGGAGCCAAAAATTCAAGGGCCCATAAAACGGACAAAAATGATTCAAGCAAAAATACGAGAAAAACGTCTGGAGATATGGTCTAGTAATATGTTACTGGAAATTTACACGAAAATTCATCAAGCCGAAAAAAAGATAAAAAATGTTCCGGATGACGGACGCCACACCACAACAATAGCCTATCGGCCCATAGGGCCAGTAAGCTAAAAAGCACCATGAATGCTGAAAGGTATATAAAGGTTTTAGAGCAACATATGCTCCCCTCCAAACGACATCTATTCCAAGGAAGGCCTTGTATATTTTAGCAGGACAATGCAAAAGCACATACTGCAGCTATTACAACGGCATGGCTTCGTAGTAGAAGAGTCCCTGTGCTGAACTGACCTGCCTGCAGTCCTGATCTTTCACTGATTGACAACATTTGGCATATAATTGAATGAAAAGTCCGTCAAAGGAGACCCAAAACTCTCCAGCAGCTGGAGGCCTGTATTAAACAAGAGTGGGATCGAATTCCAATGGGTAAACTCAAGAAACTTGTCTCCTCAATGCCCAGATGCCTCCACTCTGCGTTAAAAAGAAGAGGGGATGCTACACCATGGTAAACAGGCTCCTGTCACAACTTTTTTGAGACCTGTAGCAGCCATCAAATTTGAAATGAGCTCATTTTGTGGAAAAAATTTTAAAATTTCTCAGTATCAACATTTGCCATGTTATCTCTGTTCTATTCTGAATAAAATACTGGCAGGTGTGATTTGAAAGTCATTGCGTTTTGATTTTATTCACAATTTACACTTTGTCCCAACTATTTCAGAATTGGGGTTGTACTTGCAAGCTTGTTAGCCGCAGTTCAATTGTAGTAGTATACGCCAGGCAGGTTTACTCTTCACTAGACTCCTATGGAAAGTTCCCCTTTGGAAATAATAATCTTGCCTGGAGCCTGGTTCCAGAGCCAGAGATGTGCGTAGAGGTGAGTCTGACTATGTCTAGCTGGTACTGCTCAAGCTCCCGCACAAGTTCCGGCTCCTTCCCCACCAGTGAGGTGACGTTCCATGTCCCAAGCGCCAGATTCCATGACCGGGGCCCAGAACGCAAGGGCCCTCGCCCCCGTCTGCCACCCGATCTTCTATGCACCTGACCCCTTCTCCTCTCCTCGCGGGTGATGGGCCCACTTGGAGGCAGCTCCCCGTCGCCTCTTTGGGCTGAGCTCGGCCAGGTTCCGGGATGAACCCGGCCACCAGGCGCTCGCCTGCGAGCTCCCCTCCCTGGCCTGGCTCCAGGAGAGGGCCCCGGTGTCCCTAATCCTTGATAGGGGTTGGACTCTCTCCTTTCCTGGAGTTGCCCAAGGTGAGAGGCGGCCAGCAGGCGTGTGGATAATAGTGTCCCCTTGGCTGAGTGCTGTCGTGTTGGAGTCCATCCCGGTGAACGAGAGGGTCTCTGCAATTTGCTTGCGGGTTGCGGAAGGGTATGCTCTGACTGTGTTTGCGCTTACGCACCAAACAGCAGTTCAGAGTAGGGCTGGGTGACAAATGTATCGCAATAATTTCAAGCGCAATACAGGTAACTGCCACTATGGGGCAGACAGCCGAGCCTGCTTATGACCTTTTCTACACCTAATGCCGCGTGGAGCAAACACCAGAGGTCGTTCGAAATGTTTCCAGGAAGAAAAGCGCGATTTGAAGTCTGCCAATTACCAGCGAGGTTAGACAGCTTCCTTCCCCTTGGCGTAATTAGCTTACCTAAAATAAATTCCCGTGTACTTCGCCTAACTTGCAATCAAGTCATTTATTCAGCCAGCTGACTAATCAAAACCAAGATGTGGCCTACAATGATTTGGAAGAGATAATGCGAAGCAGACAGACCAAACCAAGCAACGGTCTTAGACTGAAAGAATGTCAATAATCTGAATAAAGAGCAGACCTCTGAATTCACCTCATCGTTGCATTTTTACGTATTATTAAAAAGATTTCTGAAAAATAAAATCATTAAAAAGCGCAAAAAAAATAGGACCAAGGGTCCTGTGGCTTACCAGCAAGCAGTCTTACAGCGATGATACAAGTTATGAAAATTTCATGTGAGGTTTGACATTTGAATCAATGAAAATCAATGTCAAGGTTACTAAATAAAAGTTCACATACATTTATAAGACTTTCTGTAATACAATCCTAAGCTCTGAAGCAGTTTTGGTGATACAAGTCATCATAATATGTCAATATGAATTCAATATGTCAATTGTGAACTTTAAAGGTCACAGAATGTCAAGTTGCGGTCAGCAAATGAACTTCATATATGACTTTCTAAATGTCTCTATACAAACCTTGGCTCAATCTGTGACCATTTTGGTGATACAAGTCATTGTAATTTCACTGTCAAGTTTGACCCTCAAAGGTGACTGACAGTCAAGTTAAATGTCACCAAATGAAAGTTCATATGTGACTTCCTAGAAGTCAGTAACACAAACCTAGGATCCATCTGTGACCATTTTAGTGATACAAGTCATTGAATTTTCACTAGGTCACAATTTGACCTTTGAAGATCAATACGAAGGTCACCAAATGAAAGTTCATATATGGCTTCCTATATGTCTCTAATACAAACCTAAACTCCATCTGTGACCGTTTTGGCAATACAAGTCATTGTAATTGTATTATGTCAAGTTTGACCTTCAAATGTCATCAAAAGTCAACTGAATGTCACCAAATGAAAGTTCATGAGTCACTTCATATGTCAACAACACAAACCTAGGCTCCATTTGTGACCTTTTCAGTGACAGAAGTCATTGAATTTTCTCTAGGTTAAGTCAGACCTTCGAAGGTCAATATGAAGGTCACCAAATGAAAGTTCATACATGACTTCCTATACGTCTCCAATACAAACCAACACTCAATCTGTAACGATTTTGCTGATATAAGTCATTGAAATTTCACTGTATAGTCTGGCCGTTGAAGGTCACTGAAGGTCAAGTTCATGGCCACCAAATGAAAGTTCATGTATGACTTCCTATACATCTCCAATACAAACCGAAACTATCTGTAACCATTTTGCTGATATAAGTCATTAAGATCTCACTGTGAAGTTTGGGCATTCAAGGTCACTGAAGGTCAAGTTCAATGTCACCAAATGAAACTTCATACATGACTTCCTATATGCCTGCAATACAAACCTAAGCTCTATCTGTAATAGTTTTGGTGATAGAAGTCATTGAAATTTCACTATATGAAGTTTGACCTTCGAAGGTCGCCAAAGGTCAAGTTCAAGACCACCAAATAAAAGTTCAGACATGGCTTCCTATAAGTGTTCAACGCACATATGTTCCCAATTTCAATATTTTCAAGCCCAGAAACCTTTGAAAATTGTAACATTTTGCTTGACCTCAAGTTTGACCTTTCAAGGTCATCTGAGGTCAACTTTAACACAGCCAAAATATAGGTCATATATTACTTCCTATATGTCAGTAATACAAACTTAATCTCTATCTGCAACCATTTAGCTTCCACAGGCGATTTGGCCCATTCTCCATGAGACCCAATGTTAAAATACAGCGACCCCACTAGACCCACTTCCGTCGATTCAATCAAAATAGCACTCGCACTGTACATAAAGCGTATCAAGGTGAGTTGATTGCCAGATTTGGAAAAAGTTATCTGACAGTTTTTGAGAAATAATTTTTTGAAATTTCAAGTCATATCTTCTAACATTGTTAATATATTCCCTGACCTCAAGTTTGACCTTTCAAAGTCATCTGTGGTCAAATTTAATATTGCCAAAATATAGGTCATATATGACTTCCTAAATGTCGATAATACAAACTTAATCTCTATCTGCAACCATTTGGCCTCCACAGGCCATCTTGCATATTCATAAAGTACAGCGCCCCCAACAGACCCACTTCCGTCGATTCAATCAAAATGGCGCTCGCACTGTATATTGACGGTACCAAGATAAGTTGATTGCCTGATTTAGAAAAAAAATTTATCCCGCAGTTTTTGAGAAATAATTTTTTAAAATTTCTCAGTCCTACATTTAACATTGGAGCCAAAAATTTCAAGGGCCCATAAAACAGACAAAAATGATTCAATTAATAATCAGAGAGAAACGTCTGGAGATATGGTCTAGTAGTATGTTACTGCAAATTTACACAAAAATTCATCAGGCCAAAAAAAAGATAAAAAATGTTCCGGACGACGGATGACGGACGACAGATGACGGACGACGGACGACGGAAGCCACACCACGACAATAGCTTATCGGCCCATAGGGCCGGTAAGCTAAAAATAAAATCATTTTAAGATGGTCCTGGTTTTTAAGCGTTTCAAAACATGCGCGAAGTGGAAAACATTTTGCGAAGAATATCGAACATGAAAGTGAGAGAAAGTATTTTCGTATTCGATAGATAAATTCAGCGAAGACTTTGCAAACACATTCAGCCAAACGCAAATTTGTGGCATTTTTCATTTGATCATTGATTAAGATTAATTTGAAAAAGTAATTCACAGCTCTTGATTTTGGTTACTTTTGATCGACTAAATTGCAGTGAAGGTGGAAAACATTGTGTTTAAGCGTAGCCTATCGAACAGGACATGTTAATTGTTCGCACTTCAAACGCAGCGTGGCCAAACGTAAAACTAGAAATAGGCTAATCTAGCAAACACATTCTGGCAAATTACATGCTGAACAATGCAAAGTTAAGGTCTGCAAAGTCATCATCCTCTGCCCGACAACTGCTCTCACCCCCTTCCCAACTACTTTGCTCAATTTACAATCAAACAGTTGATTCGCTCAATTAGGCTCACAATTTAAATTGGTAGACAGGCCATCATTTTTGTTTGTCACATTTTGAAATTTAAATAACCATGAAAAACAACAGATTTGCCTCAATGTGTTTGCTAGATTATTTCTAATTTTGCATTCCGAAGCGCTGCGTGCAAATGCGTTAACAATTTGCTTGTGTTCTATATGCTTAAACAAAATGTTTTCCACCTTCACTGTCGGTTATTTGGACGCTCAAAAGTAAATAAAATCAAGTGCTATGAGTTGTATTATTTTAAATTACTCTTGTTCAATTATCTAATAAAAAATATAAAAATTAAGAAGATTCGCCAGAACGTGCATTGCCATATCTTCGGTGCATTTAACTATTGCGTGCAATGCAAACATATTCTCTCTCGCATTTACGTTCGATATGCTTCAAAAAATGTTTTCCACTTCGCGTAGGCCTATGTTTTGAAATGCTTAAAAATAAAAGATGGTCCCGGTTTTTAAGAAATCTTTTTAATGATATCTACGAATTCTACGAGAGGGGGAATTCAGAGGTCTGCTATTTATACAGATTATTAACACGGCAGCCTGGTAAGGTCTGTGTGCTTCTCATTATCTCTTCTTTATCATTATAGGCCACATTTTGGTTTTGATTGGTCAGTTGGCTGAATAAATGGCTTGATTGCAAGTTAGGCAAAGTACACGGGAATTGATTTAAAGTTAGCCAATTATGCCAAGGTGATGGAGGCTGTCCAACCTCGCTGGTAATTAGCGGACTTCAAATCACAGTTTTCTTCCCGGAATCATTTCAAATGACCGCATTAGGTATGCGTCATAGAAAAGGTAATAAGCAAGCATGTCTGTCTGCCTCCTAGTGGCAGTTACTTTTATTGCACCTAAAATAGTCGCGATTAATCGATCGGGACAGCCCTAGTGGAAATAAGTGTATATTAATCTAGACATTAAAAAAAAAAAACCTTGGCTACACTGTAGACCTATTTTGTGCACATTTGGCAAATCAAAGTAATAAGATTCAGAATTAATTACCATGAAATATTCTTTTATTTTAATGTTGTATATAAACATGACGACAACAACAACAACAATATATATTTTATATTAATTATTTCATAATTGACCCTGACACACACACTCACTCTCTCTCTCTCACACACACACACACACACAAGTTAAAAATGTGAATGCAATTCATTATTTTTTTTTTTTTTAAATTTGGCATCTGGGTCATTCCATGCCAAGTGAAAATGCTTACGGTACCTTTTGGGCCATCATGGTCTCAGATTTTTCTCTAACTTTGTATATTCGTTCAGTTGAACTCAAATGATGGGTATCTCCAACTTTTTCGCAAACGGCCCTCCGGTATGGATTTTATGGGCCTCTGAAAAAATGGCTTGTAGGGGGCGCTTTTTGAAACATGCCGTAGAAAAAGTCTTATATCTTTGATTCTATGACAGATACAGATCTGGAAGGTGGCTTGATCCTTGACACGCACCTTGCTCTAGCCTGACAAACTTAAAGGTTGCTTGTATCAATGGTGAATGCCATGAAAATTAAAGTCAAAGTTGGAGTTCACAAAAATATTTTCCACTTTTTCAATCCTAATTACTCGCTAATAGTTGGAGGAAGTGATCAACTGATGCCAGGAACCTTTTATTTCAGAAAGATTTCTGCCATTTCTATCAAAAAAATCGAAAGAAAACTTAGTAGTTGTTCGGATTAACCCTTTCAAAGTTGGTCTCAGCTGAAAAGAGCCCAACCATGATAAATGATGGTGGTGCTAGAGGAAGCCTCATATTACAAATCTATCCAAACGCCAGACCTGTATCAGTAACAGGGCCGGAGATATAAGGGTTCTTCCACAGCATGTTTTGAAAAGCGCCCCCTACAGGCCATTTCTTCAGAGGTTTATAAAACCAATAAGGGCAGTTTGCAAAAAAAATCATAGATATCCATTATATGGGCCAAAATGAACATATAGACAAAAGTAAAAGAAAATCCAAGACCATGATGGCCCAGGTGTGTTTCCACTTAGCATGGAATGACCCATCTCCAATCCCACCCGAATCTGGAATACCCAAAATGGAACTATGTACAAGGCTTGCTTGTATGCGACCCCTTGTTGCCAATTCAGGAGAGAGGGACAGTTCACAGCTCTCCTCCGAAGCACATGCCCGTCAACTACTGCTTCTTTACACTCATTGGTTGAATCCTTGCACGTTCAGAACGAGGGCAGAGGATACCCCAACATGAACAGGCTTAGAATCTTCCTGACAAGCGCCCGTCTGGCCAACATGAGGCGCTTGAGCAACGAACAAAGCAACCATTATATTTCCCTTCCCGGCAGTCCCTTCCCAATTTGCAACCCTGTAGCGCAATGGGCAATTTTACGCTACACTGAAAAAGCTGCCGACCACTGCCGGTTGGTACGACCGGGGCTCGAACCCGCACCATTATAGTCACTTCTGCTCCACAATGCAGTGCTTTAACCAAGTGAGCTATCCGGCAGCTCATTATTTCTTTTCTAATTACAGACTCCTGGACAAAGTCGCCCAAAAAGTATTGTTTGGGACCATTTCACAACTACAGACCAACCACCAGGGACAGCACTGTGTAAACACTGCAAAAGCACCATCAAGCTTGGCTCTGAAACGTCTAAAACCAAAAATACATCAAACATGTGGGCTCATTTAAAAGCACACCATCCCAATCTTTACGGTGCTGCAGAGGATAAACCTAAACTTACATAGTCATCTGCCATGAAAACTTCTGTAAAACCTACTGTCCCAGAAGCATTTGACCAACAGATGAAATGGAAAAACACTGACAAGAGGTCCAAAAAAATGGACAGAGCTGTTGCAGAAATGATAGCAACTGATAATCAGCCATTCACCATGGTCGGAGACATTGGCTTTAGACGGCATATGGGTGTTGCTGAACCATGGTACAATTCAAAAAGTGAGAAATTTTATCGCACTGAAGCAGTACACTCAATTTACAAAGACATTAAGCAAAAGGTCAAAGACATGCTCACCCCTGAGTGTGCTGGGCTGCACCTAGCTTTTACCACTGACTGCTGGACAGGATCAACAGCATCATTAATGAGTCTGTCCTGCCATTTTATCGATGCTGATTGGAAGCGACAGCTAGTTGTCCTGAACACAAAGTCAATGGTTGGATCTCATACCGGAGAATACATCAGAGCAGGGCCGGAGTGGGACTCATTTTCAGCCCTGGAGTTTCACACTGTTGACTTTGTTGAGCGGGGGGGAGGGACACCGGCCCTCGCGGCCCCAAACCTGACCGGCCCATCTGGAATTTTCCAGATCCTCAAGATTAGCCACTCCAGGCCTGCATCAGACAGCTGTTCTTGGGAATGATGGAAGAATGGGGTGTGAAGAAAGAGGGTGGCTCTTGTTCTGAGATGGAGGAACAAATATGGTGAAGGGAATGTGTATATCTGAAGTCTCAGATTTCATTTGCTGTGCCCACACACTGCAGCTTGTCATAAATTACGGCATAACTAGTCAGAGGGTGATGGAGATAATTAGGGCCCTATGAAGTCCGTTTTATTTTTTCCAAATTCCATTTTTTCCGTTTTAATTTTTTGGAATTCCGTTTTTTACCAATTACACCAATTTTACCATCAGAGAGAGTGTGCTATTTATTTTAATGAATAAAATGTTCAGTAATTAAATAGAAATAACCTTAAATTAGTTGACGCAACCCTCCATTTTCCTCAGTACTTAAAGTCAGAACAAGTACTGCATAATGACGCAATATAACATTGCACTGTGATGAATTTTTTTTAAACCTAAAATAACACTACAAAATAAAATTGTCTCTTTAAAGGAAGTGTAACCTACAGTCAAAAAGGCAGACAACGGCCATACTGACATGTATTATTCTGACTGCCCCTTTTTAATCATTTATAATCTTATTGTATATATGATGTTTATATGAATGTATGAGAGCAGCAGTAATGACACTCAGTTTCCCCCACGAATCAACACAGTCGTCTGATTCCGATGAATCAGCTATTTTTAATTTATTTTTTTATTTTTAAGAAACTTTTGTTCAGTAATCCCAATACTGTGTATTCCATCCTAGGACAAAATGTTCTACAGCACCGGTAGTCAACCCTGGTCCTGGAGAGCCGCAGTGTCTGCTGGTTTTTGATGTTACTCAGAACTTAACTGATGAATTAAAGCAGTTGATTACACACTTAACTCATCTCACAATTAATCGCCCAGCCCTACAAATGAGCATGGATGTACTTGCTCTAAAAGTAACGTTACTTAGACCTCATCACTGTCGCATGATCGGATAGTAAAGTCAGTCTCAGACCACATGCACATGTTGTGGCGCCAATCTGGTCTGGAATTAGAATTATTTTAAAGATCAACTTTTTTCAAGATAGTTTGGCTTGTCAGAGTTCCGAATGCGATGTGACGTTGACATAAAAGCAATGAAGCATGCACTGATGCAGCTCAATGATAGTTAGAAGAATAGAGTACGACTAAAGGTTGACATAAGTACGTTCAGGTGGATTAGATTCACTCTGTATGGTTAACTGTTCAGTTTTCATATCCACACAGATTTTGTGGTAATGTAAATAATGTGTTATTCTCGCCAATTCTGGCATTGGTTATATCGTTTTCATAAGCAACAGTGTTTTTCTGGCATTTGCGAAGAAATACAATGTGAAAATGAGGTAAAAGTCGTTAAAAAAAAGCAAAACTTCATGAAAAGTGAAATCCCGCTTTTGTCGTTAACATGTGTCGTTTGCGAGGCTGTATGGCACACGAAAAACAACTTCTGAACATGTTGGCTTAGATTGACTTTCTGTATCAGGAAAAACTCATTTGACAAAGGGAGAATCTGGTAAAGGATTTCATGCAAAATACTTCACCTAACGCACCGAATCACTTCCATTTTATCACAATGTCCTGGAGGGGCATTCTCCTGGACACACGTTATTAACGTGTTACTCACTTTACAAATTGGTTTTAAGTATCTGGAGGTTCACCACACTGCATTTTACTGATCATTCACAATTTTTCGGCCACATCAGCCATTTCTACTGAAGAGGCCTTCATGATTTCCAATTTCTCTCCCCCCCCCTCCCCTCCACCGGACAAATGTTACATTCATGGCCCTTAGTTTCTCAGAACAACCAGTAACACAACTTCAGTATGTGTATGATGTCAAACTTTTATTTAATATGCATACCAAAAATATTTGGTTTGCCTCAGACCTTCGATTTCTTCTGAACCATTCACCTGGATATACTAACAATACAGCCACACATACATTGTATTGCCATTTCATGTTTAAATTTTCAGTGGTCATGTTACACTTCAGCTGGAATAGCCCTAATGTAACGTGTGTACAATGCTGTGAAAAAGTATTTGCACCTTTCCCAGCTTATTCAATGTTTGCTTATTTTAATACAAATATGTGAAAAAATTATTTCCCCCCTAAACCTAATTACTGGTTGTGCCACCCTTGGAGACAACAACTTCAAACATAAGCAATAACAGGAAATGAGTCTTTTACTTTGCTGTGGAGAAATTCTGGCCCACTGCTCTTTGTTTATTTCAACCGCATTGACACGGGAGGGTTTTCATGCGTGAACTGCCTGCTTTAGGTCATGACACCACATGGCAATTAGATTTAAGTCAGGACTCTGACTAGACCACTCCAAAACTTTCAATTTGTTTCGTTTGAGCCATTCAGAGATGGACTAGCTTGTGTGCTTAAGATCACTGTCCTGCTTCATAACCCAACTGTGCTTCAGGTTTAAGTCATGAACCGATGGCCAGCCATTCTCCTTCAGGATTTTCTAGGAGAGCAGAATTAATGGTTCGATCAATTACGGCACATCGCCCAGATCCTGAAGCAGCAAAGCAGCCCAAAAATCATCACACTACCACCGCTATGTCTGACTGTGGGTATGATGTTCCTATATTGGAAAGCCGCGTTATCTTAATGCCAGATGTAACCAAGAAGTTACATTTTGGACTGATCAGTCCACAGAATATAATCTCAAATGTCTTGGAGGTCATCAACATGTTTTTGGCACATGCAAGATGAACATTCTTTTGCCTTTTAGCTGGATCACTTATGCACAGGTTTTGTTATTGTGGAATCATGAACACTGATCATAAAGGAGCTGTGTCACAATTACTGCTCACGCTCAGAATTTACACCTCAAGACAGCAAATCTGCTCGACTGCAATATTAATATATTTTAGTTACTCTAGTTACTTATGCTTTTTATATTGATGAGCCATCAACAAAAATTTTAGGATTCAAAGCACTATTTTAAGCTTCAGCCAAGGGATAGGAAGAATGGTTGCAATCACTAATAATCACAGAAGAAGAAAAATACCTTCTAGATTCTGACTTGCAGTTGAACTGATTTACTTTGTTCAAAGTTGTGAGCATGATCATTAATCGCGACACAGCTCCTTTAACTGAGGTGAGTGAGGCCAGCAGCTCCTCAGGCGTTAGTCTGGCTCCTTTTGTGACCTCTTGGGTAAGCAGTCAATGCACTTTAGTTTGGACCGGTCAGCCACTCTTGGGAAGGTTTGCCACTGTTCCATGTTTTCTCCATTTATAGATAATGGCTCTCACCATGGTTTGCTGGAGTTCCCGAGCCTTAGAAATTGCTTTGTAACCCTTTCCCGAAAGATAGATGTCAGCAACTTTGTTTCCCATCTCTTTTGAATTTCTTTCAATCGCAGTATGACGTGCTGCCCTTTGCCAACTTCACATTGCCAGAAAGGTTCTATTTATAAGTGATATTTAGATTCCATAGGGCTGGCCAGGCAGTAATCATGCCTGCATGTGTCCACTGATCTTGAACCCAATTATCAATGACATTTTGTCAGGATGATGATTTAGAAACTAAGGATGGATTTTTTTTTTTTTTTTTTTTCACATAAGGCCAGGATAGATTTTCCTTCAATAAATGAAATCATCATTCAAAAACTGAATTTTGTTCACTCAGGGCATGTTTATCCAACATTAAAATTAGGTTGATGATCTGAAGCATTTTAGTGTAACACATAAGAAAAAATAGAAGAGATCAGAAATAGGACAAATACATTTCCACAGCAATGTACATCCAAATTAGACAGTAACTCAACATACACTTGCAAAAAGGGAAAAAGAAAAGTAGATTTCAGACCCATAAACGTACGATTCAACTGAAGTATTCATAGCAGATCTCTGCAATAGTGCTCAACTTGAAAATATCCGCAGCCTAGAATTTCATTTCCCTGCGATTATGAGCATTAAACAGACCACAATGGCCTCAGTCACATGTGAGCATGAGGTATAGCCGTCACTGATGCATGTTAAAAATACTTTTGGAGGCGATGCACCCCAATTGCGACGCACAGACGCTGGGGTTGCAGGCAAGTCGCCGGCATTTTAATCTTCATGGATTCAAGTCATCCCCCAAAAAGAACACAGAATCTTCTCCTCGTTGTTTTGCAACAGAGAAACATTAAGAAAAACGATAACGTAAAGCATTGTTCGATGTCACTATCTCAAACATTCATCTTAAATACAGTGCAAAACTGCGGTTTCTGCTTCGTCAGAAGTGTTGTAGAAATCAAATGTAATCGAGGAGGACAGGGACGCACTTTTCTGGCATTTTGTCGCAGATTCTAACTGTTAATGAAAAGACAATAAAATCAATCTGCAAGTAGATAACCTCCACACACGGACATACCTCGTGAAACAGAATTCACAGTGGGCCCCCCTTTCACTGACAGTCAAGACGTACGCGTACGCTGGGCAGGATAACAGAAGGTCCCCAACTTTGAAATGCTTTGTTGCCCTCAGCCCTCTTCCTTTTCCAGGACTTGTAAATCGTTCGAGACCATCAATACCCTCGGTTTTCATTTTCTCAGTGCGTTCCTCCTTATGTCCAAGGATGATAACGATTCCAAACCAGGACAAGTACGTCGTATATGAAGTAGCAATACCCTCGGCAACTGCGTCACCTTAAACCAGTTAACACTGTGCTATACTGACCACATAGTGCACCCAATCTACCCGAGGATTTGTAGGGTTAGAATTCTGCAAGGCCCCGAGTCCCTCCTACATCCGTATATGTTTACTCTGTGGAGCGAAGAGACCTTCTTGCTACTCGCTGATTCGCTCATTTTTCTCGCGTTACTTATTGGACTATCGATGAGTGAAATCATCAACCAAAAGCGCGCCACCCTTGAATGAAAAATGGGACATGTAGCTCATACTATTATCACTGCCAAAAAGGGTGCATTTAGATTGTGTTCGCGACAGGGTTAGAGCATTGAAACGGTTACACTGCCGTGTTATTTGTCAGGAATATGGACACGTGGTAACAGTTTGTCGGAAAAAGGATTCGGAGATGTAGAAGCTGTAGGAAAGAAGGGTGCTGTTAATAAAATTGTGAGTCATCTAAAGAGCAGGCGATACACCGAACAGCCATTACACTGTGACTACTTGC
This sequence comes from Gymnothorax javanicus, assembly GCA_029692085.1. Classification (NCBI taxonomy): domain Eukaryota; kingdom Metazoa; phylum Chordata; class Actinopteri; order Anguilliformes; family Muraenidae; genus Gymnothorax; species Gymnothorax javanicus. Next base: position 74,689,310 of record CM056198.1, read on the forward strand.
CTAATATTGTGTAGGTCCCCCTTTTTCCGCCAAAACAGCCCTAACTCATCGAGGCATGGACTCCATTGGACCTCCGAAGATGTGCTCTGGTATCTGACACGAAGACGTAAGCAAATGATCCTTTAAATCCTGTAAGTTGCGAGGTGGGGCTGCCATGGATCAGACTTGTATGTCCAGCACATCCCAAAGATGCTCGATTGCATTGAGATCTGGATAATTTGGAGGCCAAGTCAACACCCTGAACTCGTAATTGCAAGGGCGTAGGTTTGCGTATGGACATTTGGGAAGCCAGATTGTCCCTACCACTATTTCAGCGAAGTCATTCTTATCATCTTTCCAGATAAGCCATATTTTATGCGGCCTTCAAATGCAACTCGTGAAGCTGTGAAGTCAGGTCGTGAAGTCGTGAGCAAAAAAGACTCAGCGTTCAAGTGATAACCGCGCGAAAACACCGTTGCTACGGTAATACGGACGCCAAAGCATCGTTTCTCCTGGCATTCTACACGCAAATATTACATTATTGTACAGACTAGCGCTCTCGCTAACGTTAGCTCCTCCAAGTTCCAACGCAGGGCTGCTAACGCGACTGCAGAACCCGCTAGCATGGGAATTACGGGAAAGGCATAATGGCATAATTCTAGTGCATTTTTTTTTTTTTTTTTTTTTACTTTTTTTATTGTTAATATAACAAAAATACAGTATACAGAGGCTTTCAAAACAGGTATAACATAGATAAGTCAGTATACACAGACAATTAACCAGGAAAAACTAAAAAATAAAGTAGCCAGGGGTATATTACATTAGACAAAAACATTAAAAAACATACAGTCATTAAGTGTTTTGACAGCCATTTTGTTAGTGGAATTAGATAGCAGTCTCACATATTCAACCTCCTTTAAGAAGACCACAATACAAGGTTTATTACTACTGAATTTACATTTATGAATGAAGAATTTTGCCAATATCAGAATCAAATTTATTATAAAAAAATATTTGTTTTCTTTTCTTAGATTCTTAAAAAAACCAAACACCACATTTTCCCAATATAATGTAGTCTTTAAAAATATGATCAATAATAAATCTGCATAGGTCTTGCCAAAATTTCTTGGTGTAAGAACAATGCCAGAATAAATGTTGAACTGTTTCTGGATATTCATCACATAAAGAACAGTTAATGCTTCTATCTTTTTTGAATTTCTGCAAGTAATTATTCGCGGGGTAGTATTTATGAATAATTTTAAAAGACACCTCCTTAACCTTGTTCACAATTAGGTATTTATGAGGAAGCAACCATACTTTTTTCCAATAAATATCATTTGCAAAACGATTCCAGTATGCCATGACATATGGGATAGAGACCACCTCTCTTTGAAATAGGGCACGAATGGCTCTGTTGTTATTCTTAGGATGTAGTGAGAAACAGATTTCTCCTACCAGGGAGTCAGCTGCATTGGGTAAAGATATACATTGAGGTGTAGGCCTGGATACGTTCCTATAGAGCATCAATGTTCCTGTTGGAATGGCATCGAAAATTATGGCAAATTCCTTAGGGGTTACGGGGAATTTGTATGTGGATAGAAATTCTTTGTAAGTGAGTAAGAGTCCATTCTCATTAAACAACTGACTTACCAGTAAAATCTGATTCTGAACCAATCTCTCAAAGAACAGTGATTTATTTTTGAACAAAATGTCTCTATTGTTCCAAATAAGGTACCTGTGTGGTGAGAAATTGTGTTTATATATTAAAGACCAGGCAAGGAGGACCTGTTTATGAAATACAGATAATCTCACAGGGAGTTTTTCGATGTTATAATTACAGCATAAAATAAAACTTAGGCCACCAAAACGGGAGAAAATGTGATGGGGAATAAAATTTCACACCGAAATGGGATTTTTTAGAAAATGCTTGGCCCAATTAATCTTAAAAGTATTATTTAGTGTAGTGAAATCCAGGAAATTGAGCCCTCCAGATTCATAATTATTCATAAGTACACTTTTTTTAATATAATGTGTGTGATTTTTCCAAATAAAATCAAAGAGCATTTTATCTACCGCTTTGCTGATTTTATTGTCAAGGTGTAAAGAAAGAGCTGCGTATGTAAGTCTAGATAGTCCTTCAGCCTTAGTAATTAAGACTCTTCCTTTCAAGGACAAATCTCTTTGCAACCACTGATTTAATTTCTTTTGAGTTTTTTGGATAATAGGAGTGAAGTTTGAAGAGCATCTTGATTTTTGGTCTTTAGAGATAGAAAGCCCCAAATATGTAACTTCTTTCCTTACAGGGATATTGCAAAAATTGTGCTCATTACAGTCCTTCATCGCCAACAGTTCACATTTATTTATATTTAAGTATAGGCCAGAAGCCTGAGAGAAATCATTAATCACGGACAGGGCAACGGGTATCTGACTTGCGTCTTTCAAAAACAATGTAGTATCATCAGCCAGTTGACTGATGATTATTTCCCGATTTGCTATGGCAATTCCTTGAATATCACTATTGATAATATAGGTTGCGAGAATCTGTGTGCAAAGCAGAAATAAATATGGTGAGATAGGACATCCCTGACGGATGCCACGATTCAAATTAAATCTGTGGGTCGTGCCATGTTTCAATTTTATTGAGCTATTGCTGTTGGTATACAGAGTTTTGATGGCTTTACAGAAAAAGTTGCCAAAGCCGAATTTTTCGAGGGAGTGGAATATAAACTGGTGTTCTACTGAATTAAAGGCCTTATAGAAATCCAGAAAGAGAATAAAACTGTTTTCATATATCAGTTCAGAGTAATCAAGAATGTCAAATACAAGCCTAATATTATTAGAGATATGTCTATTTTTCATAAAGCCTGACTGCGTCTCATCAATGATTGAGTCTAGGACTGTTTTAATTCTTTCGGCAAATGTCAAAGCAATAATCTTATAGTCATTACTAAGCAGACAGACAGGTCTCCAATTTTCAATGAGAAGCAAATCTTTTTCGGGCTTGGGAATCAATGTAATTAGACCTTGAGTAAGGGTAGGAGGAAGAGTATTATTTCTTATGCTTTCGGAAAAAACCTGTAACAGGAATGGGGCAAGCTGGTTTGAGAAGGATTTATAGAATTCCGCAGTTATGCCATCAGTACCAGGAGATTTATTATTTCTAAGTGCATTAATAGATTCAACAACCTCCTCTACGCTAAGAGGGGTGTCACAGTAATTTCTGTCATTTATGTCACTGGATTTCAGACCCTTTACTGAATTCAGAAATGAGGTTGTGAACTCTTCATTATAATTCGAATCATATAAATTACTGTAAAATTTACAACAGAAATTTGATATAAGTTTGGCATTATCAGTAATGACCCCATCAATGTTTAATTGATGAACAGAGTTATTTTTTAAGTGATATTTTTCGAGTCTAAAAAAGTATGCAGAATTTTGTTCACCCTCCTCCATCCATCTCTTTCTGGATCTTACAAAAGCTCCTTCTGCCTTATGCCAACATAAGTCATCTAACTGATTCTGAAGGTCTAATAGATTTAGCCTGTCCTCTTCTAATATATCACTAGGGGGCTTTTGATAGAAAGAGGCAATTTTAGTAATTATATTTTCTTCCTCAGCTCTTCTGGATTTGGCAATAAAACTCCCATATCTTCATAAAAATTTACTTGCCTCATACTTAAACAGTTCCCAATTATTGCTATAGGACTTCTCCCTATTAGCTTTATTCCAGAATTGAGCAATTAATTTATTTATCTCTGCTTTGACAATCTCATGTTTTAAAAGTGAATTGTTTAATTTCCAATAGGAAAATTTACAGACTGTATTGTCAGGCACAAACAACCGAATGTTGATATAAATTGCCCTGTGGTCAGTTAGAGGTGTAGTAAGAATGTTAGTTGAAATATCATCTTTGTTAAAGGAATTGGATACCAACCAAAAATCAATGCGTGATTGTTTGGATGCCGCTCTGTTGCTCCAAGTGAAGGAACTGTTATTTGGAAATTTTGCTCGCCACACATCACTCACATCAAACTTCTCCATAAACGTCTTCAAGCTTGTATTAAAAGAGGAGGGCCGACCTGGGGGCCATCTATCAATTGCATTATTTAAAGTGATATTAAAGTCCCCACCAATTAAAAGAAAATAATTTGGGTATTTCGAAAGCCAGAAGAGAACTCTGTTTTCCAAGGATTCAAATAAATTATTATTTTCATGTTTCGTGTTGTATCCATATATGTTGACAATAATAAAAGTGATATTATTATACCTAATCACAAGACATATGTAGTGCCCTAAAGAGTCACAGTCTGAATGTAATATTTCACCACTGTCAGTGTTCTTGGCTGTTGTGACTCCAGCAGAGCGCTCGGATCCATGTGAAAACCAAATATCTTTACCCCATTGTGATTTCCAAAAGCTGACATCAGCAGATGTGGAGTGAGACTCTTGTAAAAAACAAAAATTGGTTTTGAGTTGTTTTACAAATAAAAATAAGGCTTTAAGTTTGCAATTTTGTCTTAATCCCCTGGTATTTAAGGAAACTATAAATAAAGACAAGGTTATTGAAGAACAAGAAAACAAGTATGTAGTGTTCACTAATCAGGTAATTAGAAGTGTAACACTGGATAAGGGGACCGGGTGCTGCATCATTAAAATAAAGCACTAGTAAAGGCGTAAAATGTGACATGCCAGCATAAAGTCTACAGCATTTTAACCTGTTGCCATGGCCTTAAAAATGGCATAACAAAAAATATATATACATAAATATGAAAAGGCCTATGGCTTTGTAAATTAAATAACAATTTAACTAAAACGTTTTTGTTTAGTCTTAGTAGTATAATTAACAACTTATTACCAGCATATAGTCCATGAACATTTGTAACGGAGCCAAATTAGCCCACCTTGTTTCACCGTGTTTGATTCATAATATGTGTTGCTCGACAAACGAAACAGTCATCAGGGAGGAAAAACTTTGGAACCGTTGATAAATGCACGACCTCCGATAAAATAGGCAGTGTTACCCTCGTTTCGAGCCTTCTGAATCATCGGCCACAGTTTGTTCCGGCGATCCCTGTCCTCCTTTGATAGATCCTCCGCAAACCGTAGGCTCTTACCTCGCAGGAAGGAGGATGTTTTGGCCGCTTTCCATATCGCATCCCTGGAAACTCGGGAGACGAATTGGAGAATAATACCTCTGGGCTTGGAGGCTCCCTGCCGCCTGGCCCCGAGACGGTGCTCAGTGTCGATGGTGTCGGCAATTCTGCTCTTTTGCTCTGGAAGGACTGCTTGGCAAATTTCGATGACCATTCGTCGCACATCTTCTTTTTCCGATTCTTCAACTCCATTAAGCCTGAGGTTCCACCTCCTGGAGTATCTTTCCAATTCGGAAATCCTTTGCTGACATGAGTTCACTCGTTCCTCCTCCTTTGCAACTTTTTTCTCGAGTATACACACTTTCCCTTTCATGTCTTTTATTTCTGCACAGGCAAAGTCCACTGTCTTTTTTAGTCCCTCAATTTTCAGTGCATTAGCACAGACCATGCTCTCAATATTGTCCGATCTTGTATTAATCAGCGCAGACAGAGAAGCAATTATGTCGCCCGCGTTGACTTGCTCTTGAGAGTTAGCACTTGAGATGTATGCATACATCACCTTCTTTGGAGCAGGGGATTTGCTTTGGGTGATGGGCAAAGGTGGAAACTCGTCCATTTTGTCTCCTAAAACTGGATGGCTCAAGGCAGCTGTATAATCGTGGCAGCTGTCTATCAGTGCATTCCCAGCCTTAGCACTGTTAGCTTTAGCATCATCGGATGCTCGTTTTCTTTCTTGCTGCTGGTTCAGCATTTTACCACTACCCGTTTTAAATTTGTTGTATAAAAGTTTTTGAGTAAACTACCAGTGTTTGGCAAACGTAAATTTTCAGTCTTTTTACTGTTCTGAGAGTTAAAGTATGCAGACCGCGGTAGAAAGCGTGTGCTCACTCGGCCATCTTGGCACGCCCCCAGTTGTAGTGCGGATACAATTCTGAAAATGTCATCAAACACGTCACAACTCGTGAAGTCGAAGCTTTCAGAAAAATTTGACTTAGGAGGTCGTGAATACCACAAGAGGGCAGCGTTCATATGGGCTGTGTCCTAATGGACCACATCGGAGTTAGCTTAGCAATATCCATTATCCATTAATGCGTGACGTCACGCATTTTCGGCTGGGGGTATAAACTCCGCCGTATCTCATATAGATTTCCATTAACAGCCGGCCACACAACGTTCATTCCTACGCGATATTTGCACACTTTTGTCAGAAGTTGCACAGCAACAACGACTTGGAAAGTACGCGATTTGGTGGTGTTTGTTTTATAAAGTTTTAGGGAGTTTAAAAGGTTGAATTACGTGATGAATGAAAAGGCTGAATGCATTCACTTTCATTTTTAATACGACTATGGGCTGCAAACCATACAGCGAGATGTGAATTAAAATTTTAACGCATGTAAACAGTGGGGCTTACGTTAAAAAAGAAATTGTCACTACTGTTGGCAGAAAAAATGGAAAATAACCACATGGTGTTTGCAATGGCTTGTCCGTTGAAGAGAACCATAATTTAGCATTTGTTCCAGATTTTTACATATTTTTACATATGCATTACATATGTGTCCCCTCCAATTGTCACATTAAACCTACGCCTTTGCATAATTGTGTCCTCAAGCCATTCCTTCTCCATTTTTTGCTGTGTGGCTGAGTGCTTCACCCTGCTGAAAGAGGTCAGCAAGAATGTTTATGTAGGTAGTGCAAGTCAAACTGAATGGCAGGTTCCAAGGTTTCCCACCTTGGGAAGCATCTCACTGCCTCCGCTGACTTGCCTTCCTCCTATAGTGCATACTGGTTCCATGTCTTGCCCAAGTAAGCAATGCACATGCATCAGGCCATCCACATAGTGTAAAAAAAAGTGTCTTTCATCAGACCAGGCCACCTTCTTTAATTGCTCGGCGATCCAGCTCAGATGCTCACAAGCCCATTGTAGGCGCTTTAGGTGCCAGAGAGGGGTCAACATGGGCACCCTGACTGGTCAATGGCTACGCAACCCTATATGCAACAAAATGCAAAGCACTGTGTGCTCTGACACCTTTCTATCAGAACCAGCATGAACTTTTTCAGCAATTTGAGCTACAGCAGCTTTTCCATCGCATCGGACCACATAGGCCAGCCTTCGTTGCCTACTCATTTAACAGAGCCTAGGCGAACTATGGAACTGTCATCAGATCACTTGTTTTCTTTCCTTGGACCACTTTTGGTAAGTACTAGCCACTGCAGACTGGGAACACCCCAGAAGAGCTGAAGTTTTGAACTTGATTTCTAGCAACGATAGCGTAACCAAGTAGAATGTAGAGTGGCTAACTAATTAAGCAAACAAACAGCGATGGCAAGGTGCTGGAAAATTAGAGACAGGAGACTTCTAACGCGTTCTGAACTCCTTCAGCTGGGGAATCAGGAGGATCATGGGACATGTAGTTTTTAGACTATAAAGAGGATTAGCATAGCGGCGAAAAATTAAAATGATTTGAAATATAGCTGATTCCGGTCAAGAAAAATTATATTTGTTTTTAGTCGGAAATATAATGCAAAATCTCGAAAAAGACAGAGGCTTGAAAACAATGGGAAGTGATTCAAAAGTGAACTGAAAAAACAGTCTATGGGTAAAATGAATGGGAAATTTTACTTCCGACAAAGCGTGACGTCATCACTTTAGTACTCTATGGAGAGGCGGGAAAGCTGAGAGAATAAAGGAAGCAGACAATGGAGCCTCAGGCTTTCAAATGCAAACAAAAATTGACCAGCTGTTTTGCCACGATGATCCTCATGTAACAAGCAGTTTTCATTTGGAGGGGGACACGGAAGCGGTGAGACTGATGTTAAATTAATAGGCTATCGCAAGTATGTGTTCTGTTAAAATTTGCTTGAGCTTACATAACGACCCTACTGATGGACAAGCTTAGCCTACTATTTGATGCATATTGATTCGTTGTTTTACGGTGCCAAATGAAATTTGTCCTGGAATATAGGAAGACTTTCCAAATTTTCCATTCCAAAACCCTGTCATTCAGAATCACCTGTCATTAAACTTGCAACTAAGTTTCTGCAGTTCTGAAGCTAGTGAGCTATTCTACGCCCTTTAGAGTTTGTCAGTAAAATATGTAACTTTATTTTAAAAAAGGCTATGTATGAGTCAATCTAAATAATGCGTGATCTTATTGAAAAATTCAGTGGTCCCCAAAATGGTCCAAAAGTCTCATTTCTTTTTCACATCCATTCATGTAAAAATAATAAAAATATTACTGTAAAATACATTAGTTATATGTTGACAATGTTATGTTTTTAATTTAGGACAGCATCATTGTATTACATGTATTTTAGGACATCTTTCGAGTAAATAGGATCTTTAATATAAATAGGATTGTTTGTTTTTGGGTATTACCCACCCAACCCCTGCCTACAGAATATTCCTGCCCTCTGGAGAGTGGGCAGTTCAGGTACGAATTCCCGGGCCACTTTTTTGCCCCAGTCCGCCCCTGGCGACATGCACACCTCCAACTTCTCAGCCAGGTGACCCAACTCCTCTCACTGTGTTTGTGGTTGGTTTTCATGGGATTGCACTATGTGCAACAGAGTATCAGGTTGCAGCTGCTCAAAGAATGATAGAAAAAGGCCAATTATTGTCTGACTTCTTTATTAAAAAGACAATCGATTGTTTTGCTGCAGAATTCTGGAATCTGTTAAATTAAACTGCTCTCTCTGTTATCACCTGAAACTAGAGGTGTCCAAAATCAATCAGGACTGAAATCTTGAAGATTACAACCCTTTAATTGTTATTCTTTTCTGAAATCATTTTTCATAATAGTTTAGACTTAGAAAGTCTCTGATGATAGTCAGTGTTATCGATGTATTTACTGTGAGCAGTCTATATGTTAAAGGTCCCCTATTATGCTGTATACAGTTTTTTAAAATATGTCCAATGGGTCATTAAAATAATGTTAAGAATTCAGTTACAAAAAAAAACCACCTACATCCAGGCCTAGTTAGACCTCTTCTCTCCCCCCGTCTGTGCCAGCCTGAAACACGAGCTGTTCTGAGTGGGCGGGGAGGCTATACTAAAGAGGCGCTGCTGTGTTTGGCTGCCTGGCCGCTTCGATTCCAGGGGAGGGTGCAGACCCGAAAAACCAGGACACCAAGATGGCAGGTATTTCAGGACAGCTCTCCGCGGCATCTATTTCTGTAAGACCGTACTTGTTTGATCCGGAATCCAACCCCGAACGGGAGGAGGAAGCAATTGTAGTAAAAGTATTGCAGCAACATTTACTGCAAGATGTCAATGAGTGGCAAGTTGAAAGTTTAGTGTTTTGCTCATACTGTCTCGCCTTGCATGCATGTGATTGTAGCTGGACTGTTATATAGTCATGTTATATACCCACTTAGCTATCTGGAGGAAACTTTGCTACAAGCTCCTGTTAACTATTTCTACCAAAACAAAACACAATTCTGACACCAAGCTACTAAATGAGTTTGTAGCAAAAACACAAAAACTGTGTAAGTGTTGCTTATGTGGAGCTAGCGAATCAATAACTTCTACCAGAAATTCGTATCCGACCTCCACTTGTTTTCCAGCTCTTTATTAGCCAGAACAATTTCAAAGGTGGACGAATTTCCGCCACGGCAATGCAGAGAAATCGCTTGTTATACCAGACACGTTATAGTGCGTTTTGCGATTGCTTTCACCGCGGTAGGATCAGAGAGCAAGCCCACAGCACGGCAAAGTGCCCGGCTGACCCCGGTCATGGATAAGTAAAACGATGGTTTCACAGCAGCAGTAAACAAACCCAAACACGTACCCTAAGCTCCGCAAAGCCTACCTCTGGTCTAACTGCAGCCTTATCAGCCCAACTTTGCAGACAAGCACAACACCTCTCTGTTAGCTTCAACTGTAGCAGCTACGGTCAGGTAACGTTATGATGAAACTACCACCTTGATGCAAACCAAAGTTACACAAGCACACCAATTTGAATTACTGCATATAAATTAACCAGGAGCATTTTTTAAGTAGCACGGAACGCAAACTTACTTACGGTAGTAACTGAGCGGTCATCATAACGACAGAGACAAACGTTACCCTGCAATAGAGGTTTAACAGACAATAAGTTCTGTTACCATGAACAGTTGTACCAAGCATCCAACTTACAAACAAGTATAAAAAGTTATCTTCAAATGAGGTTTATGTTCACACACCTTCTGTTGAATGTCCCCTGATATTACTCTTGCTTATTTAGGACATAAACATTAGCAACAGTAACTTAGCTACATTAGCCGCAATGCTACAGCCAGATTCAACAAGCTATCACGTTAGGTAGGCTTATGCCGTAAAGCAACACAAAATGGTAAAACTTACTGCTTCCGCATCTGTGAGTCACGGACAGTTGCTGCTGATCCAGGCTTTATCTTCAGATATTTTACAAAGCCTGCATTTGAGGCCAGTTGTTAGTGCTAAATATCATTAGCAGTCCTGCTAGCCACCCATAACACATTAGCTTCACTTACATTATGTGCTGTTATATCGTTACTTACAGCACTGGATCAATGCAACTACTCCAGGTTTGACGAGCAGCTGAGATGCATATCCAGCGTCGAATTATCCTTTAGTGACAAAGCTGTCTTCCTTGAAATCCCGAGCACAAACATCTAACGTTCCCTTTGAGTGTGGCTGTTTGCCGCCAGCAAACAAAAAAGCTACCCACTGATTTCTGGTGGCATCGTCTTTTGGAAGAGAAAATAGTTGTGCTTTTTTTTCGCATCCAAAAAAACACGTAGGAACAGCTTTTGGAGACATACTGATAAATCTAGACGTTGAATGATTTGGGCTCGTTTGTGTCTGATAGAATAAATTCCAGGGAGGGCAGGTCCAGCACCGTGATTGGGTCTGGTTAGGTCTGTCCTGATTGGACGCAACAACCTGACGTCAGGTTTTGCCCAGATCTCGTGAAGATCTCAGGATGAGCTGTTCAGAGAGGAAATCACATTCAGGAAATCACGTTCTTGGATTACGGCAGAACCCCTGTATCTTATGTTTAGAAACTTTGCAGAGGTTGAGTATCAACATCCAACATTATAACATTACTTGTATTCATTAAAAGAAGGATCAGCATAATAGGGGACCTTTAATATACCGTATGGTTAACTTATGTACTGTTCCATAATCCATGGATTAGTCACAGTTGTTATATAGGAAGGGGTGAGAGGCATTTTGATTTTGAACATATTTTCCGTTTTCAAGTGTTTATTTGTACTCATGGAATTTATTTTGTATCTGTTTAAATTATTTTAGGCAAAGAATTGAGGGTCAATTAGTTTGAAAATGATTCACAGGTATGTCTCATGCTTGGAGGAGAAAAGTCATGAGCCAGCAAAACCCTTGCAAAAGATACAGAAGTGAGAAAATTTAAATTGTTTTTATTGTTACATGGTTCACTGTCATGTTCCTCTCTCAGCTACATTTCAGCAGCTGCTTTGCTTCTGACAACAATGCTCAATACATTTAATTCCGTTCAATTCAATGGACAGTTTGGGTGTCTAAAGTGTAAACAGCCTGGTCAAACCGTTAAGACCGGAGAGAGAGGTGTCCATACCTTTCCTTTTCAGGAGGCATATCCAAAAGAACCCCCTCAAATCCACAAGGGGTTTATAGATAATGCCACGTTGGCCTATAATTCTAAAAGTATTTTTTATGGAGTGAAAGGCCTGTCTTAGCACACTAAAATGCTGTGATTTGATCTTGGGTATCGGCATAGAGTACAAGCATTCCGTACTACTGGGAGTCATGCGTTTAATGATGGTTTTGTGGTTCTCAAGAATTTTCCCGGTGCTTTTTTAGTATAGTAAGGTCGATCAAAGAAGTCAACAAACGAATTAAAGAAATTCAACCTCCATTTTTTATTAGATTCCGTCGCTCTACGTCCTCTCACAGAATGTTCTTTATACAGTCAGAGTATTGGTCAATTTTGTTGTTTTTTGGGTCAGTTGTATTCTGGGGCATTCTGGCAGGCCTATATTACAACCACTTTTTTTTTTTTTTTTTTTTTAGTAGTAGTAGTGCTTTATTCACATACACATTCACAAATCAATTTTTGTTACATCATGTTGTTGTGGACCGTTTAGGCATGTGAATATGGTCTCCTGAGGAAGCTATCTAAAGCTTGTAGTAGGAGCCACTTCCTGCCCCTTAGTGAGGTAATCTTCATTCCTCTGATGGAGTCAGACATCACTGCACAAATAGATCATGCTGAAAAACTGCTGTGGAATTTCTGTTCTCAAATGAGTGGCCTGCATGGTGAACGATACTTGACAGCCATTATGCACTTGTTTATTCGCTTAGCAAGTGTGCAAATTCTTGGACCTCTGGGGAAACACTCTTGCTTTCAGTTTGAAGACAAAAATTGGCACTTACTTTGTCTTTATTATTATTATTATTATTATTATAACCTTTATTTAACCAGATAGACAAATGAGATAAAATCTCTTTTGCAATTGTGACCTGGCCAAGAAGGCAGCACACAGCAGGTTGCATATTCAAACAAAGAAACAGGACAATGCAACAATAACATGACACAAAACAATACAACAAAACAATGCAAAACAATCAGACCACTTACCACGAACAATAAAAGTGGTGTGTATTCGATTAAAATATAAACTGTAGACTTCAACTGAAAGCTCTTTTATGTGATCCACTAAAATCTAATTGCAAACAATTAAGAACTAGACTAAAATCTAGAATATATAAACTACCTAAGTCAAACATTTAGACCTAAAATCTACAATGTAACCTTAAATATATCAATTAAATCTAAGATCTAAAATCTAAGCTGCAACTGAAATGCATACAGTAACTTAAAAAAAATAAATAAAATAAAAATCATACAGAGGAGAAAAAGTGAAGCGAAAAAGATTGTTGGTTTAGTAGCGGCAGTAGCAGCTTATGGTAGGGACTTCTGAAATTTTTTGTTTAAAACTCGATAAAGTAATAAGAGAGTCTAACTTAAGCCGTGTTTGCAGGTCATTCCAAGACCACGGACCAAAATAGGAAAGACTCCTTTTCCCAGTTTCTGTTCTCACAGGTGGCACTTTGAACTGAAGCCAACTGCTAGATCTGAGGTTATAGGAGTTATATATAGGCACAAACTTGGAGCAGATGTAAGAAGGTAATTTCCTAAGAATGGCCTTACATGTTAAAATATACCAATGCTGCATCCTGCTTACACGTGGGACCGAAAATACACCTGTCCAAATGGTGAATGCTGTCAAGATTATACAATGCCTCCCTACCATCACACAAAACATGAAGCTGGGCACTGTTGCTGCTTTGTTCTTGGCCAGAATGACACGTGACAGTAGTTATAAAGCAAGTAATGTTGTCAACAGAGTGGTAATAAATGGGGCATCATTCAATTTATCTCTTTAAGCTGATGATACGCTTCTTGTGGAACAGTCAGAGCTCACACAATAATGTTGTGAAGGCATATAACAGAGCTCAAGTCTGGAAAACTGTTTACACTTTTGTTTACACTTCAAAGCAGTATGTCAACGCCAAACAAAGGAACAATTATACAGTGTTCGTTTGTGATGGGATGCAGATGAAATATGGCCACTTGGCCAGATTGAATTATTGTGTTCCTACAGAGAAACCAGTGAGTGTCAAAATGAGAAAAACCTAGCATCTGTGAATGAGTTCTCAGCTGCAGCCATAAATCTGCTATGGGATACACTAACAGGTGGGAGCTTACTGGAAGTTCCCATAAGGCCGACAGTAGTTGCACTTGAAAGCATTGTGGCAAGTTGATGTTCATTGATTTGTCCTCAATGCCTGGGGTTGTGTTTGTTGCGCATTTCCCAAACAGACTTTAAAGGGATTAATGTATCTTATGAAGTCAAAGAAGAGATAAGATAAGATTTTTTTTTTTAAGATGATGAAATTTCTTACCGAAAATTTGAAGATTAAGTGGATGGACAGATGTTATGGTTTATATTATGATGGCATACTTAGACAAATGATCTCACAGCAGTTTCACTTGGGCAATTCTATTGTCCCACAAAAAGATGACTTTTGGGCCCTGCATGAGAAGATACAAACATGTGAATGTACTTCATTGACACCAGTTATTGCCTGAGATTTTGGAAGTTTTACTTTGATTCAACTGAAATGCTGTCTTTTCCTGGTCTTTAAGGCTGCATTTCATGAAGGTGATACAATGTTATGAGCTTGAAAGACTAATAGAGCTGATTGATTTTAATAATAATTGACTAATGGCCATCGTCCTCATTACTAATCAACAGCTTTTCATGCGTATGTGTCAATTGCAGGTCATCCCCAAAATATTGTCAGATGATTGATTTTGAGACATGCAACAATAAATATTGTTTTAGTTGCTTTTATCAGTATTATGTAATCCCAAAAAGCATAGCATTTTTGTTAAAAGTTTATTTTTAGTCATGGAGAAACGTGTAAAATACATTAAAAGCTCTTAAGCCCTGAGCCACTAGCTCGAAGCCCAAAATGAAATGAATATATCATTGCAACTACTTGGTTCATTAGAATAATCTTGGTGCTATAATAAAGGTAACACTTCAGGAATTTCTGTCATGGTGTAAAAATCAGTATATACTGTACTGTATGTCACGGAGCCAAAGTAAATGAAGATGGAACACAGCATGAAAGAAAGATCTCATTTCTGCCCAACAAAATTTTACTTTTATCCCTTTTGAAATATTTAGTTGCAGTCTGAAACCTCTAAAAATTACAGCACAGAATCTCACCATTATCTGTGCCAAAGTTTATTCTAATCAAGTAAATCACAGCAAAATTAAAGAGGCTTTAGTTCAGGAATGTCCAAGTGGCATCTCCAAATTGGCAATTTGGGCACCTTTTTGGACACTGTCTGCCATTACAGATTTCTCAGGTACCAAACTGTAAAACTCATTTAATTTCACTTATATGTCACAACAGGCATACATTCCATCAAAATACAACCAGTTCTTAATTTTTAAAAACTTTTTTATTATTATTTTTTTTTTTTTCTGCCAGTCCTGTATACATTTTCCCATTCAAAGAAAATACATACAAAGGAAATGAAGTTTGACTCCACTGGGGCACATTTATTTGCAAAAAAACAAGCAAATAAACAAAATTAAATTAAAATTAAAAAATACAAGGATACGGTAACAATGGTAAAAGTAAAATGAACAAACACCCCAGCAATTATTTATACAAAAACTATGCTTGCATTACTTTAAAAGATTGCAACGTTAACCGAGATTTGAACCTCGCTCCACCTTAGCCACAACACTGGCTCAATGGACTGCACTGTGCTCATCTCATTGCTAATATGAAGAGTGAGTCAACAAAACATGTCATGCACCCCAATTTGGCGCTTGTATAGCTGCACTCTCTTAGTACTTGTGCATAATGGTGCAAGGATTCTCAGTTAGAAAATGACATTGAAATTGTACTGTTGAATATTTAGAAAAAAACATGCATGGAGACTGAAAGATCTAGTTTAAATATAACGTGGTCACATTGGGCTAACAATTGCGAGCGCAGATTTCCCCTTGAACACAGTTTTTTATTAAAAAATATCAAAGATAAGAAAAAAATTTTTGCTCATCGCTGTAGAATGTAAAGTGTATGCCTGCTGTTCAATGAGTGTGGTGTTGGTTTAAAATGACATTGCTTATATCGTTGGATTCTGTGGACTTCCTGTTTCATTTGATGTATCGTTATTTATGTATATATATATATATATAGCACAGATTCAGTAGAAATGCCAGAGATCAAGCACTGATATTATCATATCCTGTGTTCTGCTACATTCTGATTGCTTGGTGCTTCAATAGTGTTCGGTAGAGGTAAAAATGGTCTACATGAGCTTTTTGCCTAGTTTCTTCACGAAATGTGGATATGCCGCATGACAATGTTGCGATTTGGAAACATGCTGTTTTTATTACGCGTAAACACTGCCCCCCGGTACCGGGGCATAGGGCTTAAGGGGTTAAGTGGGTATGCCGCTTGAAAGTGTTGCTATTTGGAAACATGGTGTATTTATGATGCTTATTGATTGCCCTCGGTACCGTAGGCATTCGGGTTTCAGAGGTTAAATTGAGGACCATTTATTTGAGTCTCTGCTTATGTATTGACATATTCTATTTCATTTTTGTAACCATAGAGGTTGGTAGTTTTATTAGGATTGTATATAGATTGGGTTCATTTGCATGACTATAAACCCCCTGCTTCAGTGTTTGCCTTAAACAGCTGTCACTGCTCTCCAGTTTCCTGCATGTGTCTAGTGTTGATGGCTGTGGGCCTTACAATTCATATTACCTCCAAGGTCAATGGGAAGCAGGCCCAGTTTGAAGAAGTCAAAGTTCTCAGAAACCAATTTGAAAATTGAAAATATCTTCTCCATTAATTTTTGATGTATTTTTAGCTTATTGGCCCATATTGTTGTGGTGTGGCGTTCGTCGTCTGTCGTCCGTAACATTTTTTATCTTTTTTTTTGGCCAGATGAATTTTCTTGTAAATTTGCCATAACATACTACTAGACCATATCTCCAGACATTCTTTTTTTTTAGATTTTTGATTGAATCATTTTTGTCCGTTTTATGGACCCTTGAAATTTAGGCCCCAATGTTAAAGATAGGACTGAGAAATTTAAAAAAAATTGTTTTTCAAAAACTGCGTGATAAATTTTTTTCTAAATCAGGCAATCAACTTTCCTTGGTACCGTCGCTGTATAGTGCAAGCCCCATTTTGATTGAATCGACAGAAGTGGGTCTAGTGGGGGCGTTGTACTTTATGAATGTGCAAGATGGCCTGTGGAGGCCAAATGGTTGCAGATAGAGATTAAGTTTGTATTATCAACATACAAGAAGTCATATATTTGGCGATGTTAAAGTTGACTTCAGATGACTTTGAAAGGTTAAACTCGAGGTCAAGGAAAATATTAACAATGTTAAAAGATAGGACTAGAAATTTCAAAAAAATATTTCTCAAAAACTGTCCAATAACTTTTTTTCCTAAATCTGGCAATCAAGTCACATTGATACACTTTTTGTACAGTGTGACTGTCATTTTGACTGAATCGACGGAAGTGGGTCAAAGGCTTCTAGGCTTGAAAATATTGAAAATTGGGAACATATGTGTATTGAACACTTATAGAAAGTCATATATGAACTTTCATTTGGTTGCCTTGAACTTGACCTTTGGTGACCTTCGAAGGTCAGACTTCACATAGTGAAATTTCAATGACTTCTATCACCAAAACTATTACAGATAGAGCTTAGGTTTGTATTGTTAGCATATAGGCAGTCATGCATGAAATTTCACTTGGTGACCTTGAACTTGACCTTCAGTAACCTTCAGAGGCCAAACTTTACAGTGAAATTTTTATGACTTATATCAGCAAAATTGTTACAGATAGAGTGTGGGTTTGCATTGGAGACGTATAGGAAGTCATATATGAACTTTCATTTGGTGACCTTCATATTGACGTTCGAAGGTCAAACTTGATCTATTGAAAATTGAATGACTTATATTACTAAAAAGGTCACAGATGAAGCCTAAGTTTGTATCACAGACTTAAAGGAAGTCCCGCATGAACTTACATTTGGTGATATTCAAAGTGACTGTTGGTGACCTTTGAAGGTCAAACTTGACATAATACAATTACATTGACTGTCTTGCCAAAACGGTCAGCTGGATGGAGATGGAGATGGAGCCTAGGTTTTTATTAGAGACATATAGTAAGCCATATATGCCATTTGGTGACCTTCGTATTGACCTTCGAAGGTCAAATGTTACCGAGTAAAAATTCAATGACATATATCACTAAAATGGTCACAGATGGAGCCTAGGTTTGTGTTATAGACATCTAGGAAGTCACATATGAACTTTTATTTCATGACATTCAATTTGACTGTCAATCCGACAGTGAAAGTACAATGACTTGTATCACCAAAACGGTCACAGATTGAGCCAAAGTTTGTATGAAGACATTTAGAAAGTCATACATACACCTCAACTTGACCTTCTGCGACCTTTAAAGTTTACAGTTGACATATTGAATTTTCAATTACTTGTATCACCAAAACTGCTTCAGTGCTTAGGGTTGTATTGCAGTGGGGCCTTATAAATGTATGTTAACTTTTATTTAGCGACCTTGACATTGACCTTCAATGATTTGAAGGTCAAACTTCACATGAAATTTTCCCAACTTGTATCATCAATATAAGATTGCTTGCCGGTAAGCTACAGGACCCTTAGTCCTATTTTTAGGTTGCTGGCCATAGGCCAGTAAACTATTGTCGTCACTGTGCGTCCGGCGGCGTCGTCGGCATCGTCCGTTTAAAGCCGTATCTCAAAAATGGTATGATGAATTTTTTTTAAATTTGGGGATGTGATCAAATGGGTCATCAAGTTAATGCCCGAGCCAAAATTTTTTTGATTAAAAAGTTCGTTTAGACTTTGGCACTTAGGTGCAATTTTCTCAAAAACTGTCTGATGAATTTTTTTTTATCGCAGCAATGGTCAGTATCATGACCTGCTTCAACGGTGTAAACGGCGTTTTGATTGAATCACTCCTTCATAGCGCCACCTAGGCAACGTGTCTGGACTTCATCATTTTTCGGGGTGTTTTGCCACAAAATGTGCCGTAACTTGCTTATTATTGCATTGATAGTGTAGGTATGAATTCAGCATGTATAGCATATCATGCTTGCCGAGCGTTGTCGGTTGGTCAAATTTGACCTTGAGCCGAAAGGTCAAGGTCAAATGGAAAAAATGTGCTATAACTCTCTTAAAATAGTATTTAGAGTTTAGGTATGTATGAGGCATCTATAGGGAATCAGGTATGCCGAACATTGTGAGTCAGTCACATTTGACCTTGGGCCTCAAGGTCAAGGTCAAATGACAAAAATGTGCTATAACCAGGCCTTTTTATGAAAGGCGCGCAATTGTGCATATGCGCCTTTGCGCGCCTAAAATTGCATTTCAGGTGCACAAATAAATGCGCGCCTATCCATCAAAAAACGTTCAATTTCTGCGCGCCTAGCTATCCGAACTGCAGCGCCATCTAGACAGCATTTCCAAACTCTTTCGCATAACGCGCGAAGGCCCATGAGAAACAGTGTGAGGACATGGAGACTTCAACTAATGGAACTGCGCGGTGCATCAACCACTTAAGATTAAAAAAAAAAAACCCACCAAAGATGGCGAAGTGGGTTGGACATATCGTCCAGCTTGCCACTCATAGAACTTGGGATGTCGAAACCAAGGGCATAAAACCCATTAAAACTGTCAGAAAGGACGGGAAGGAGTGGGTAATGGAAGTAAGCTTCCTCTTATCTATCGTACAAAAGTTTTCATTGCCGAATTTTGGTTTTTTTGACGGTGAAACTTGGTGTGATCAATCGGTCATTCCTGCTAATAAATGGAGCCCTGGGTCATTTCCCAGAAGCATAGTTGCTAACGTTGGCAACTAACGTAGTTCATCCATTCAAAGTCAATGGTTCCAACCATGGAATTTAGCATCAGTGATTTCGGGAAACGCAAACCAGATTAGCTCCATTCACATCTCGACTGCAGTTTTTTTCCTAACCGTTCGAAATGAGAAAACTCTTTGGAGCCCCCTATTTTCGCTACCCTTTGTGATTCTGCTGTTGCACTTGAGAAGTTGAAGGATGACTGCACAATAGACTGATGCCTGTATTTGACCCCACCATAAAACTTCGTAGGTTGTTTTACTGAATAGACCTGGTTCATCTTATTTCTGCTATTGAGAATTTAAGTCCCAGTATCGTTTTATTGTTAGCTGTAACAATCATGAAGTCGAAAATTCTCAGGGACTCTAATGTCTCTCAAATGGACACAAAATGGAAATGACATTAAATAAAGAATTGAGCTGAATAAGGGTTATTTTGTTTTCATTTCTGCTATTAATTGTTTTAGAGTTAATTTGTTGGGTTTTTAATTTGAGCTTGCAGAGAACAGCTACGTTACAGCCCTGCTGAAAAAACCGGCATGCACCAGCATGGAAATCATGCTGGTCCCTGCTGGTTAAATGCTGGTCCATGCTGGTTTGTTGCTGGCCCAAGCTGGTCCGACCAGCATAGACCAGCATTATCTCCATGCTAGTCCATGCTTGTTTTGTGCTGTTCGATGCTGGTTTTGTGCTGGTTAAAGCTGGTCTATGCTGGTCAATGCTGGCTGACCATCAACCAGCATGGAGATAATGCTGGCAGATGCTGGTTTGGTGCTGGTCAATGCTCGGAGACCATCAACCAGCATGAAGATAATGCTGGTCAATGCTGGTAGACCAGCATGGACCAGCACAGACCAGCATGATCTCCGTGCTGGTTGATGCTGGTTTGGTGCTGGTCTATACTGGTCTGCCAGTATGGACCAAAACACAACATATGCTGGTCATCAGTAAGACCAGCACATGCTAGCCTGTGCTGGTTTTTTCAGCAGGGAGACCATTCCAACAGACTACCGCAAGGGATACCTTGTTTTTCCTCATTCATTGAAACCGCAATAATAAATTAACCAGTAGAAGTTCACTTTGAGTCGAACAGTCGTAAGTATGTATTATTAATAACTAAATAACTAATCTATGAAATTACTGAAGAATTAAATTGGATAAAGCAAATTCACATAATGACTCAAATCGCAACTTGCAAAATGTATTGCTGAGTGAACGGAAACAGCGTTCAGTAAAAACCATGTTTTTTTTTTTTACTGTCACACATAGCTGGTCAATGATCCGCGACATGAAGTTTGTTATGGTGTAATACATTCCGCTAAGTACCGAAATAAGCTAAAAAGAAGTTTTATTGGGTTCGTTTTAATACGGTTTAAGCTTGTCAGACTGGCTTCGGTGACATGAGTTATCGCGCTTTCTTTTTCGAAGGTATTAGCTGGCTGTGTTTGCGTTAAACCTGCAAGTTGCAATATTACTGCTCGCGATACAGTGGAGATGCACCTCGTCATTCAGTTTCAATTTAAGTACCCTGACTAACTAGCGTTTCAAATTACCAGATAACATATAACAACTTAATATTAATGTTCACCTATAAAGCACATTTAACAGGTTTATGCGCGGAAAGAATACTAAGTAAGCTCATTTTGTTCTCAAGTGGTAGCCCCGTTCGCAGTTGAGCTGGGTAAGCGAATTGTTGCTTGCAAATTCATTCAATTTTTTTCAATAATCTGCGACTTACAGGAAATTCTGCCGAACTCCTGGTTTTTTCTTTAACAGTATGTTCCAAGACTATATCGAAGTGAGCAACTAATGCCTATATCACTTATCTTAACTGTAGTTTGGGCGGATCTTAGGACAGAATTGAAACGCACACTTGCGTGCCTATGTAAGAAGGATATAATGTAGGAAAAGAAAGGTGGTGTTGCACATGGTAGATTTACATATTTTAAAGATCGCCATAATATATTGCTTTATTAGTTTAGATTAATTATGTGCAACATTCATATCACCTTAACTTTTCATGCAGGGCGCGGTTTGCGCGCCTAAAATAGCATTTGAGCTGCATTAAAAAAATGCGCACCTAAGGCCGAAAAATTAAGTTTATGCGCGCAAATGTTTGCGCACCTAAAGATTTTTCAAGAAAAGGCCTGTATAACTCTCTTAATATAGCATTTAGAGCTTAGGCACATATAGGGAATCAGGTATGCCGTACATTGTGAGTCAGTCACATTTGATCTTGAGCCTCAAGGTCAAGGCCAAATGGCAAAAATGTGTTATAACTTGCTTAATATGACATTTAGAGCTTAGATATGTATGAGGCACCTATAGGGAATCATGTATACCAAACATTCTCGGTTGTTCGAATTTGACCTTGAGCCTCAAGGTGAAGGTCAAATGGCAAAAATGTGTTATAAAAGCTTAATGTGGCATTTAGATCTTAGGTGTGTGTGAGGCACCTATAGGGAATCATGTAAGCCAAACATTCTCGGCAAGTTGAATATGACTTTAGGCGTCAAGATCAAATGGCAAAAGGGTCAGTGACATTTTTGAGTTTCAAACCAGCAAAAAAATAAAAATGAAGTTATAAGTCAGGTTCAGCTTTTCCTGTGTAAATCCACATGTGTATTTTTGATTTTTGTGAGTGCCCCTCGCAAGAGATGACAATATATGACATTTTAATGCATTTGCCTGTATACACCCCTTAAAAATGTCATGCGGTAAAACTAATTTATTTTCAATATAATATTAAAATGAATGTTAGTGGCTCTGTTACAAACAATCAAAATGTAATTATTGATTTACACAGATGCTATACCCTGGTGCAGAGTGTCAACACTAGAATTTCAAATATTAGATATTTTGTCTTTAAAGACAGCAGCATGTTATTTGTCAACATTTGTTACATCCTTTTTCAATTAGAGAGGCAAAACTGCTTTAAAATCTGGCATATCTTTAGGTTTTATTAGCTCTTCTTGATTGTGTTCATACACAATTTAACTTAATAGAGTATTTTGTATATTTATTTCAAAATTAAGCGTTTTTACAAGATGACATATTTTGTTTTACCGCATGACATAGCACAACTGCATTAGACCATAACACATAAGTGTAACAAGTTGAAGATGGCTACTTCTGAAAAATGCCAAAGATAGTCAGGGCTTTCAAAGTGAACCTTATAATGACATTAAAATGTATTTTCCAACTGAAAATCAAGAATCATAATAAAACTATTTATTTGGTAATATTCATAACATGAATCTGATATATGAATAAAATATACTCATTAATAGTTCATTTATTCATATCTTTATTTACTGCAAGTCATTGAAGACACTTTATACTAGTGTTGATGATAAAGACTAATTCAGGCTTAAAGAGAATGCAGCCTGTACTGACATAACTGACATGTATACGGACATTACTACCATCATATACATTTCCCTTCTCTTTTCTAGTCTCTCCTCTCTAGCAGCAGGATCTGCCGTGATCTTTGCACGGAAACGTGCACCCCTCTCTTTACTGGAAAGAGGCATCTGTAAAAATTTACAAACCAATTCCAAAAAAGTTGGGACAAAGTGTAAATTATGAATAAAATCAAAATGCAATGACTTTCAAATCACATCAGCCAGTATTTTAGTCACAATAGAGCAGAGATAACGTAGCAAGTGTTGAAACTGAGAAATTTTACAATTTTATCCACAAAATGAGATCATTTCAAATTGGATGGCTGCTACAGATCTCAAAAAAGTTGGGACAGGGGCCTGTTTACCATGGTGTTGCATCCCGTCTTCTTTTTAACACAGAGTGGAGGCGTCTGGGCATCGAGGAGACAAGTGTCTTGCGTGTAACCATTGGAATTTGATTCCACTCTTGTTTAATACAGGCTTCCAGCTGCTGGAGAGTTTTGGGTCTCCTTTGACTGACTTTTCATTTAATTATACGCCAAATGTTCTCAATCAGCGAAAGATCAGGATTGCAGGCAGGCCAGTTCAGCACATTGACTCTTCCACTACGAAGCCATGCCGTTGTAATAGCTGCAGTATATGTTTTTGAATTGTCCTGCTGAAATACACAAGGCCTTCCCTGGAATAGATGTCATCTGGAGGGGAGCATATGTTGCTCTAAAACCTTTATATACCTTTCAGCATTCATGGCGCTTTTTAAAACATGCAAGTGTCCCACACCATATGCACTAATGCATCCCCATACCATCAGAGATGCTGGCTTTTGAACTGAAGGCTGATAACAGGAGGGGTGATCTTTCTCCTCTTTAGCCCAGAGGGCACGACGCCCATGATTTCCAACAAGAATGTCAAATTTGGACTCGTCTGACCACAGGACACTTTGCCACTTTGCTGCAGTCCATTTTAAATGAGCCTTGGCCCACAGAACACGGTGACACTTCTGGATCATGCTCAACAATGGCTTCCATTTTGCATGATAAAGTTTTAGGTGGCATCTGTGGATGGCACGGCAGACTGTGTTTACAGACAGTGGTTTCTTGAAGTATTCCTGGGCCCATTTAGTAATTTCAATGACAGAATCATGCCGGTGAGTGATGCAGCGGCGTCTGAGGGCCCGAAGATTACGGGCATCCAGTAAAGGTCTTCGGGCTTGTCCCTTACACAAAGAGATTTTTTCGGTTTCTGTGAATATTTTGCTGATGTCATGTACTGTTGATGATGAGACCTTCAAAGCCTTTGCAATTTGCCGTTGAGGAACATAGTTTTTAAAGTATTCCACAGTTTTTTTTAATGCAAGTCTTCACAGGTTGGAGAGCCTCTGGGCATCTTTATTTCTGAGAGACTCAGCCTCTCTTAGACATCCCTTTAATAGCCAATCATGTTACACACCTGATGCCAGTTAACTTAATTACTTGCTAAATGTTCTTTCAGCTGATTCTCTTTTATATTAATTGCTTTTTCAGCCCTTTTTTTGCCTGCGTCCCAACTTTTTGGAGACCTATTGCGGCCATAAAATTTGAAATAAGCTCATTTTGTGGATAAAAATGTAAAATGTCTCAATTTCAACATTTGAAATGTTATCTATGTTCTATTGTAAATAACATATTGGCTCATGTGATCTGAAAGTCAGTGCATTTTGATTTTATTCACAATTTACACTACGTCCCAACTGTTTCGGGATCGGGGTTGTAAAATAATGTTTAAAATATACAAAAATGTATTACAAATGTTAAAAGTAATTAAGAATAATTGTACAAACTTCACAAATGATTAAAATAATTAAGAAAGAAAAAGATAATTCAGTTTAAATCTTCTGTATCATGTGGGAAAACAGCATGTCATTTGTAAAAACGTTTGTCCACATGACATATTTTGTTTGTCTGCATGACGGATTCCATTATTTTCATTCCTAACAGGCAGTTGCATGGCCACCTATTCACCACACAAACCTTGACCTTGACCTATAAACTTTAAATTTCATGTCTAAATCAGTAATTTTAAAATGTTCAACTTTATCAACACTTTTTTGACGTTGGACCGCATGACGCTCAAATCTGTGACACTTTGTATGATCCCTGGAAAAGGTGATAATAACTTAAATATAGAAGCACATTTTTGAACTTGCCTCCAACTCTGGTTGTCCTCAGGGGTCCTCTGAATGATGTCATCACAGGTCACATGACTTGAGTCATATTTCTAAAGTACAAAATGGCTTCCAATCTTTGTTTTACTACATGACATTGAGGGAAATCTGTCTTTGCAGAACAAAGTGATTTAGATATTAATGACATTTCTTAAAGATATATCCTATTAATACTTTGCAGTGCTTTTCTGTACACTATAAAAAATATGCCAAAGACCAAAGTTGATGATTTTAAACATTTTTCATCATTTTAAAAGCGGTTGTCTTTTTTTGAAATTAAGTGACTCCTGTTTTACCACATGACATTTAGCACTTGAATGGTGTAAAAGTCTTCCAATTTTGTATTTTTCATGCAAATATGAATAGTGAGGAGGGAGAATGATGTAAGATTAATGAATATATACAATATCAAACTTATTTTATACAAGTACGTAATAGAAATTTCCCCTGGAAGCAAAAATTAGTGTGGCATGTCACACACCCAAAAATGTGCTATAACTTGCTGAATATGGCAATTAGAGTTTAGGTATGTTTGGGGCATCTATAGGAAACCATGTATGCTGAACATTCTTAGGCAGTCAGTCAAATTTGATGTTTGGCCTCAAGGGCAAGGTTATGTGACAAAAATGGCCCATATTTGTTTAATATTGTTTTTAGAGCTTAGGTATGTATTGGGCACTAATAGCAAATCATGTATGCTGGTTGTTTTTGACATATTGGATTTGACCTTGGGCAACAAGGTCCAGGTAATGACAAAAACAGCCTAAAAGTCCTTTAATATTGGCTTTAGATCTTCGGTATGTATTGGATACTAATGACAAATCATGTATGCTGATCAAACACCCCATATTGGATTTGACTTTGGTCTTAAAGGTCAAGGTCATGTGACAAAATCAATCTATTTATTTCCTCGTTTAATAATGTGTATGTATAAGGCACTAACCCATATATAATTAAAATTTTAAAGGGCATTGTAACCGCATGGTCGACCTTTTTTTTGCGATCGATTACAGCAATAAAAACTGGTCAAAATCCATTTTTGGATGTTTGTTCCTATTAGCATCATGGAATAGAAAGAATAATACTAATTAGACCCACTCGGTGGCAGTGTTGTGTAAAAAAAAATCATTGTCTGAAAGCAGAGCAAGAACCAGAAGTGAATTAAGAAGATGGCGCACTTCACAAATTGACAGCAGACGACAGTGAAAGTCCAGGTTAGAAAAAAATCTAATCGGATTTCATGATGTAGACTTCTTAAAGATTATATTTTTGCTAAATGGCAGAAAAGTGACATAAAAATGTTGCTGTCTGTCACTCATGAAAAGTGTGACCGCTCAGTTGAGTTGCCCAATAATGGTAACTAAAACCCCTTTCTCACTGAGCTGCATTGGGCCGCGGAAGTGTGTGGAGGGAACAGTTCTCTTCTTTCGCAGAGAAGAATTGATTCGAAGAACCGTGAATTGATTTGCAGTGGTACGGGACCATTCGCCATCACCGGCGAAATTCCAAGCTGGAGCATTTTAACGCCAGTATCGTGTAGACAACGTGTTGCTAACGCAAGAATTTGTGTTGGCTTCCTGTTGAATCCGCGGACTGATGCTAGTTACTTTTCTCCAGTTGGGGCTGTAACTGCCGGCAACCTTCAGGGCCATTGGCACTCTAGTTAATACATAAAACTATTTTAAGTAACTGTCAGTCGGGAGATTAAAAATTTTTTATTCTGATATTGTACATCGTTAAAATAGTTTGTACTATATAGTATAAATGCTGTACACAGAAATGCGCAGTGATGATTATACACTACCACTGAAAATGCATTGGTGAAATGCATTGAAAAATACTGTTGTAGCCAATGAGAACAAAAAATAATTCCGACCAATATATTGTGTTAAAAATATGGGTAATAAACAAAAACACTGAAAACATCATTTTTTTATAACAATTTGAGCAATCATCAGTACACAAAAAATAGCCGGATCTAGCTTTTTCGCCAAAATTTCTTATGCTTCCGAGACTACCACACTTCCAGTGCACAGCTTACTAGTGCTTGGGTCTATAGCATCCACATAGTAACATTGAACAACCGCAATCTTATCATCCACATCATTGCTTTTCAAACCTCTCTTAAAGTACCACTTCTCTTGTGCATTTTAGAGCTCTGCCTGGTCCAGCACAGGTGAGTCAAATGAAGCTTGTTACCCGTGAAGATGTTTGATAATGAGCGAATCATGAGAATCATCCATGCTAACGGGCATCTAAAACATGCAGGAGAGGTGGTACTCTAGGAGAGATTTGAGAAGCACTGATCTACATCATTTGTGATTGTTGACAGCATCGCCAAAAATTATACAGGAAATTATGTGAATCACCTGAATGTTGCCATGGAAGGCCCTTCTTGAAACTTTGAGAAAATTACCATTCCCCAGCTAAAAGCTTCTTAGTACGGCCAAGTATCTGTAACTACGCACGTTAAAGGAACTTTTCACAGCTCCGTGAGACCAGAAGCGACTTGACCACCAAACTATCGCATAAAGCATCAGAAATGGGGGGGACTGCAACATCAGGGTATTTTTTTCGTATTGACAATTGCTCGAATTGAAAGTTGCTGCAATTTTTTTTTGACTCTTGCATAGCATGCACTGCAAAAGATGAAAGATAAAAATTCTAGGTAAGATGAATTTACTTATTTTA
Organism: Gymnothorax javanicus; assembly: GCA_029692085.1. Classification (NCBI taxonomy): domain Eukaryota; kingdom Metazoa; phylum Chordata; class Actinopteri; order Anguilliformes; family Muraenidae; genus Gymnothorax; species Gymnothorax javanicus. The sequence continues at coordinate 74,717,160 of CM056198.1, forward strand.
AGATTGAAAAACTTATTTCTATCACAATTTTTCTGAGTAAGACAAAAAATTTGTCCTTGATTTGAGGTCATTTTGACTAGCTTGCCAATGGTATAAGTAAATTTCACTTGTCGAGCAAATAGTAAAAAAAAAAAAAAGGAAAATTTTTTCCATTAATTATTTTCTTCAGATTGAAGGTTAGATTTTAATTGATACAGTATTTCAACAAAAAGATTGGGAGGATTTTTCATCGCCTATTTAGCAAATATTTATTAAGGTGCCAATATTAGGAGAGGGCTCTGTCTGTTTGCATTTGCTCTATGCTGGCTCTTGTGTTAACAGCTATAGCTACCTATGTTCCTTATATGCTATTCAGGAGACCTGATAATGGGCATTTAGGTCTAACATTGGCTTTAACTCTACATTTGACAGCAACTCATGGACAGACAGCTGATCAAGTTCGAAGGTTTACTGCTGAACTTAATCCAGGACATATAATCTGGTTCAGAGCCACACCAAAGGAATGCAGTATGAAACCCTGAAATCCAAATCATAACCAAAATACAGTCCACAGATCAGACACCACACGGGACGATTGCCAAATCCAGAGGACTAAATTCTTTTTAATGTTTATTACTGGAACGCAAAATAACATAGAACAGGTTTGATTCATTTCAATCTGCTTTGTACATGAATTCTTTGTTATCTGATAAATGGCTAGTTTTAATGACTACGTGTCCACAATTTCACCAATCAGGAATCAGTTGATTCTTCACATTTTACCTCTTTCTATACAATGAAAAGTAATTTGCTGTATGGTTAAACATGAGTATGGAACAATTCAGGGCATGCATAAAAATTTCAGACATAATGTGAGATAAAATGTTAAATAATCTCAATAAACATAAACAGCCAGTTAACACCTTTCTGCAGACGTAGACGCCTGCGGACATAGAGCAGCTCTTTTTATGGAAGCAGTTGCACTACTCTATCGCGAGATGGCACCCCCGGATCAGTTATTGAATATTCACAAGCCAGCAGAGCTGGAACACAGTCTAGAATATTGACAAGTTCACTCCTATCCCTGTTTTTCAGGAGTTGCATGAATTAAACTCCTCAGCTAAGCCTGATGTGCAAACTGCTCAATATCCTTGCCCATAGTATCTATCCTGCAGTTTAAAAAATGATCTCAGCGACAAAAAAAAAATCGTTGTCCTCTGTAGCAACCACTTCAGTTACAGTGACTCAATGGTATTCCAAGTAGTTAAAAAAAAATCTGTTTCCTGAGGCAAAGATTCGCCATGATATTGACTCTATGTCATTCTACTATCAATTTTAGCCATGACACATTAAAAACGCGCAATTTCCTATCGTGGATTAACGCGTAGATATGTCGGTTGAAGAATTTAGCTGTCTTTTAGAGCCTCATACAAGCTCTCACGAAAATCCAATCACTTTAATGGTGATTCAATGGTATCTGCGTGAAAGCCCACGTGAAATTCTCCTGGTGGTTACCAGTTGGTTGACACGATTTTTATCCAACTGCAGACAGTATAAGCTTTCCTCAGTAAGTGAAAGACATTGATTGGACCTTGACATTGAAAATACTTGCGTAATAGGGTTACGTTGTATCCAGTACACTTTACACAGCTCAGACTGACGTGGTTGCAAGGGAACAAAAAACCTCCAGAACTGAGCCTGGAGAGCTGAGCTTAGCGCGGGATGGAAATGTGATTCTGAGATGGAAAATAGCAGTTATTCTGAATGGGACAGGAGGGCTGACAGAATTGATACTTTTGAGGAGCAGCTCAATAATTCTCTTGAAAAGTGAGTAAAGCTGTCTTTGTATGGTGTAGCTCTATCTTACTTTTAGCCTGCTAGCTAACTAGCCAGCTATTTCTTATTTTTGGTTTACCACTGTGATCACAGAGCTAGTTTGTCACATTGGGTTACAAAAGAGTAGTCGTTACTGCAGTGTGCTGGCATTCTTCTTAAAGGGGAACTCCGGTCGATTTCAACACGTATCTTTGTTGTTTGTGGTGAAGGAGTACTGTCAATAGCGAGACAATCGAAGAAAACTGGTTTTGCCTACACCGAGTTATGCTCCTGCAAGAGTTCACACCTAAGCGGCTCAAACGGGGCTGGCTTTTAACGTGCTTTTAGCCTCTTAACACGATCGAGATGTAATTTTCAAGTACTTCCTGTGTTCCGGTGAAGTCCACACTAGTCGATTGTCGAACTCATACAATCCAATATTCCAAAATGTAATTTTTCCACCAAAAAACTATGGTTACGCACTGCTGTGGTTATGTCCATAGTAATTAATGACTATATAGCAACATAGCTACACCGCAGCCTAACATCACAACTAGATTTTAATACTCGCACGCGTGCTCATTGGGAATTAGCACTACTGGTTAGTGTCGGCAACATCAGAGTGGAGATCGGAGAGCTGACAGACGAAGACGGAGAATTGGAACAACAACGACATTTGGTCAGTATCTTGAAAATATCTGCGCAGATTGATAGTTCATCCGGATCCGATGTGGAACACAGGGAGGAGTTTTTTGAGTTTGATGGCCGGGGTTATCTCTTCGAACCTGAATATACGGACGAAGAGTTATTGGCACAAGATGTCGACAATCGACTAGTGTGGACTTCACCGGAACACAGGAAGTAAACAGAGGTATGTGCACTGAGTGAATTAGCACAACTTTTATGCATTTCTAGGTCAGCTACTGCAGTCAAATTCACTGTGGTCACTTGGAAGGGTTAGATTAACATGGCTATGGACTTGAAATGACATCTCGATCGTGTTAAGAGGCTAAAGGCACGTTAAAAGCCTGCCCCGTTTGAGCCGCTTAGGTGTGAACTCTAGCAGGAGCATAACTCGGTGTTGGCAAAACCAATTTTCTTCGTTTGTCTCGCTATTGACAGTACTCCTTCACCACAAACAACAAAGATACGTGTTGAAATCGACCGGAGTTCCCCTTTAACTAGGTGATCAGTTTTAGAATCTATACCACATTCAATGAAACGGAATGCCTTGCATTTTCACTCTTTTGTGCGAACAGCTATTACTGTGACCTGAGTTATACTTGTTCCATAGAGGGTTACAAGCTTGCGTTTCGCTGGGATGATCGGAATTGTAAACAGCAAGCTTTCCGCCTGCATGAACATTCTGACCGTAAAATATGCAGTTCCTCTAATGAGTATGTGTGCTTGCTGACGTGGCTTTGTAGATAAATGACGAGACTCTGAACTTTATCGTGGAGAAAAGGCATGTTTTTAGTTTGGAGAGGTCAGTGGTGACCATTGATGTCCAGCTGCGCCTATATTGATAAACTAATGCCAAATTCACCAGAAAATCATCCATTCATATTGAACTTCATGAGTACAAAGTTGATTTGCATTAAAAATATGATTATTGGGGCGCCCCGGTGGCTCATCGGTCTAAGCGTGTGTACCATAAAGGCTGTGTCCTTCCGGCAGCGACCTGGGTTCGATTCCGGCTCAGGTCATTTGCTGCATGTCTTCCCCCATTCTTCTCCCCAACTCTCCTGTCTCTCTACACTGTATAACTGTCAAATAGAGGAAAAATTCCCAAAAATATATATATGATTATTTTATGAATTGAAAGTGCGCCATTTTCAAGGCTCTGGGAGTTCGGGGAGCCACCTGGATAGCTATCTTATTTGGCTTATAAAAAGTGGATAATTTAATATTTCATGTTCAGATGAGGAGTACTTGTGGTCTAGGAGTTTATCATCCCAGAAATGTATTGTTTTAACCCCCAGCTGTTTTTCAATCCTCAGAATTATTTTTTTTACAGTTTCAATGGTGAATTCTCCTGAAGATTTTTTTATGTTTGCAGCCCATTTCCTCTACCAAAATAATGAAAATAAACTGAAATACGATGTAATTCTAAATGCTGTAAGTTTCTTTTCTGAGTTGAGCCACATTCGTTTTCTTTATGAAGCTTAAATCTTGAATTATAAAGCATCAAATTGGGTAACCCATAAATAGCCAGATTTGGCTTCTGCACAAAGGGGTTAAGACAAAGTAGCCACTTGTTAAAATTTTGGGAATGCATCTGTGTTGGTTGCCCCAGGTCCAAGTTTGAGAACCACTGATATATTATTATAGCATAAATCGTGCAAAGAAATAATAATGTCTTCACTAACGTGGAATATTGTTCTAATCACTTTAATTATATTGATGAAAAACTTATCTAAAATATTCTCTTTTTAGGACTGAGCATGCGTCAGCTAGCCCTGCGACTGGAGCATCAGATTGTGGATGTGCTCTCAGAGACTCGGCTCCATCAATGTCCAAGAACATTAAGTACGGACTCAAATGTCCAGATAAAGAACATTTGAGTACAATAGAGACTTTAAGACTTTTGTATAAAACTGAACAGTTTACTCTGTTGCAATAACAAATAATGATTTAAGGTTATTTTAAAGACTTGTCACATAGTCTTGTTCATTGGCGTGGAATAAAAAAAAAAAATCTTTATGAATTTTTATAAGGCCTTATGAAATGTAATTGCAAGCCCAAGGTTTTCCAAAATGACCACAGACCAGGCACAGCTTAGAGTTTTTTTTTTTTTTTTTTTTTTAAACATCCAAGCAGGCGGCGTCCTGGGACATGTCGAATTCCACTCACCTCTTGCAAGTGACTTAGCACTTCACAATGAAGTGGACTCGTGGGTGATTCTCAGTATTTCGCGGCTCGGTCTGACAAGATCAGCGAGGGGATGGATTACATCCTGTTGGAAAAGGGATGGATGGGACAGCTGCTTGGGTGGGGATCACACTGAGGGTCACACACATTCTTATTATGAAAAATGACACTGTTTGCAGTTCTGTTTTTATCATTACATGCTGACGTGGGCAATGATGACACAACTTAAACTAGGAAGTAGTAGTCAGTGGAGCACAGCCTTGACAAAACAGTAATCCTTTTTTAAGTTTTATAATAATAACTTTGAAATTGTCTCTGTGGAGATCATTAGATGTCGAACCAAAAAATTTAGAGAAACCCACCTCTTTTCTATCTACATCTTAGTTTTCCCTTTCACTGGCAGGTAGCCTTAGTTTGTAACACCTTTTTGTTGAGAGCACTCCTTTATTGCTCTTAAGTTATTCCCTTTGAAGTTTTGTCTTTGTGTTATTTTATTCACAATTTTTATTTAATAAACTCCACATGCTGTACATGGGTCCTCCATGTTCCATCACTGTCCTGGTGCCCTTCTAACACCTTTGGGCACCAGGACGTTGCACTTAACTTCTGATGTCAACAGGTAAATCTTCGACATTGGGCCTCCTGAAAAAACTATCAATAGTTATTGGTAATGTTAAATTGGAGAATTTTAGGTATTGGATTGGATTGAATTGTTTTATTGCATTAAAAGCAAATCTATATAATGTTTAGTTCAATGTTTTAGTTTGTTGCCAAAAAACAATTTTGTGTTTTCATGACTTCACGTCATAATGTTAGATCATAACATCCCCAAAATTGTTAAACGTTAAAGATGAAAGTTAAAGAGGCATTTCACAAAGAAACCATGCTTTGTGTTTTTGGGATTATTTGAAATTATGAGCAATGTAATTAAATTGGTTTGAGAGTTATTGAATTTTCATTTCAAATTGAGATTTAAGTTAGTGTGTTGAACAGATTTCCAGAAATTTGTATAAAAATAGTGCTACAAATGAATCACGTGAACTACAGAGGAGGAAAAATACTTTTTTGAAAGATGAATTACATCCAAGGCCCGAATAAAATACAAAAATGTCTCACCCGTGAATTGCCCCTGCAGCCGGACACTAATCACTGAGCACCTAAACAAATGAGACAAGTGTCCCATGATAAGGCCTATAACCTTTGCAGAGAAAATTAGGAGTAAAAAAAATTAAAGGAGAAATCTGTAAGTCAAGTTGCTTCAGTCTCGAACATGTTACCAAATGGCTAATCGTATCAGGTTATAGTACTGGGTAAATTCTCGCAACATCAATATCCTAATTTAGCCAGTGTCAATTTATCTGTGTTTGTGCACGTGTGTGTGTGCATGTGTGTATATATGTGTGTGTGTGTGTGTGTGTGTGTGTGTGTGTAGGAGTGTCAAAATGTTTTTACTGTCCACTGAAAGCATTCCAATCTGACATTGTCTTCTTGTTTGAGCCTGTGGCATCTCGCTCATGGATCATATCCCACAAAACCTCTGTTTGAATGATAGAGAGGAGGGTTGCTACGCATTTGTGATATGGAAGATGGAAGGTGTAGTAGTAGGCCAGGACATACAGCAGACCTTCATGTGGTGTTTCTTAAAAAAATGTGAGGAACAATATCGCTCCTATGGCGAGAAGGCAGGTGGAATCTCATGAAATCAGCACAGAACTGGAGTCAGGTTTTTCTCCAAGTAGGCTGCTGGATCTTCCGACAGCTAGAAGACAAAGACCAAAAAAGAATAAAAAGAAGTTTAAGATGCAAGAAAGAACTCATTTCAATTAACAGGAGAACCGGCTATTAGCTACCTCAGGCTCTTCTTCCGAAAACAGCTCATCATCAGGGTAAAACAATGTTGTGAATGCTGGCAAGAAAACTACTGCCAAAGACAAAAAGATTTTGATAGCCATAGGGAAATTAGGTTGTCACAGCAACCTAATCAAAGCACATGCATGAATAAAAAGGCCCCATTTCTATTAGCATTTTACAAAACACTTAAACATAACTAGATATGGACTTTGTCTCACAAAAAGACATTATTGTCCGGGGGTACTATGGATTTGCGGTTGTCCCACGTCCGCGTCCTGGCCCAGAACTACCCCTGCATGAGGGAAACGATAGAAGATAGATGATAGTGATAGAACAATAAGAGTATCAATATCATGTCAATTTTTTGCTTCAGAAAACCGATTTTTCTTAACTACTAATTTGAATACCACTGGCTCTCTACAGATGAAGTGGTTGCTACAGAGGACAACAATTTTTTCTGTCACAAGAGAGCATTTTTTTGAATTGCTGGATAGATAGTATGGGCAAGTATATTGAGCAGTTTGCACATGAGGCTTAGCTGAGGAGTTGAATTCATGCAACTCTTGAAAAACAGGGTTGGGACTGAACTCGCTAATGTTCTAAACTGTGTTCAAGGTCAGCTTGCTGGTGAATATTCAATAACTGATCCGGGTGTGCCATTTAGTGAGAAAATAGTGTAACTATGTGCATAAATAGAGCAGCTCCATGACCGCTGGCATCAAAATCTGCACAGACGGGTTATAGATCGGACCGGTACGTATATATATATATATATATATATCTCTAAATAAATAAAAACACTCGCACGTACCCAGCAAACATGCCCATATGGGCCCGCTGTGGGCAAGTGTTTGTTTACTGTGGGCAGCGTGGGCAGGGGCATGATCCCACACAGCAGTTTGCCCTTTGGGGCCCCTATGTGGGCTCTCTGTGGGCAAACCCACACGAACACACAGACAATTAGTAATAATTAGGCTTATAGGCAGGATTACTAAATTAAATGACACAAAATGAACCATGCAAGCCTACTATTTCATTATGAAGTCTGGAATATGTCACTGTAATAATAATACACATTAAATATTACATTTTTTCAGTAATAACTGCATTTCTTCTCTCATTTTAAAAAAGGTAATATTATTCAATTAATATTTTACTCAAAATTTTATATTAATTGAAAATTCAATGACAAAATAAATTTCTAAAAACTTAACTTGGTTAAATAGATGTTGTTTTAAATTTGTTAATTTGCCATATTTTCAAGACACGAAAATGGTACATTTGTGCTTGGCAAGTAGGTATAATACTTTTTTTGAAACATGCATTGAGAAAATGAAATTTAAAAAAAAACATTGTCAATTTAATGTTCATCTTCCATATCTTTCATTTTCATAACAACAACAGTTTCTGTGAGTGTTTCTTCCCCTGAAACCAACTGAGTGAATTCGAAATGAGCTGGTGTCATTGTTTCTTTCACATTTTTTTCCTGCAATTTATTTACTTTAGGCTACTTTACGTAAAATGCAATAATCACTTGGAATAAGCTAAACTGAGCAATTGCGTAATGAGTTCATATAATCAAAGAATTTTGCAGTCTGTTTCAGATGGCATTTCCATAGTTCCATGATTGAGGTGCAGGAACGGCGGTTTTGTTCCCAAATGTCTAGAAGGCAATAAGCTTTGGCCACTCTGGCTGCATTTTGGCTGCAGCTCGAAAGAAGAAAAAAGTTATCTTTGAAAGTCGTCACTGGTGAAGAGTGCCTGTGGTTTTCTTGCCATTAAACTTGCCTCAACATCAAAGGGAGAGATCGGCTTGATATCACGATCCATTTTCAAAATAAGGAGGAGGAACATACTGTAGATACAGTCGGCAACAAAGGGAACGCCCACAAAAGTAGAGCCGAGGGGGAAAACAAACCGGTCTCTGCCATTAGCCATAATGCCGAAGAGTAGCTGTGTACCCTTTGGCACCGCAAATAAACAAAAAAAAAATCACCAATTAAAGTTTTACATTTTATCAAATAATAAAATGGAACCACAAAGGAGGACAAAATGGCTTCAAGCTGGGGCGCCCCGGTGGCTCACCGGTCTAAGCGCGCATACCATAAAGGCTGTGTCCTTCCCGCAGCGACCTGGGTTCGATTCCAGCTCAGATCATTTGCTGCATGTCTTCCCCCATTCTTCTCCCCAACCTTCCTGTCTCTCTACACTGTATAACTGTCAAATAAAGGAAAAATTCCCCAAAAAAAATCTTTAAAAAAAAAAAATGGCTTCAAGCTATCAGAAGAGAGGACGAGTTTGGCAGATTATGGCGGGACCCCACAGCAGAACGTGTATGTCTGCAGGCCACTGAGTCGGATCATTCGCCCAGTCTTTTAAAACGTATGGACAACAATCCAACCCCAGTATATTTAATTTTTAATATATCAATCATTGTCAGCAGGCAACAGCGACTCAAAGCACGTCATGAAAACTTCTTTGCGTTAGCAAGACAAGTTTAAATTCCGCGTTTTTACAGTATAGCGGATGGGGGGGAGGGATTGTTTTCCCCCTCGGCTCTAACCAAATGTGACGTTTGTGGGCGTTCCCGTTGTTGCCGACTGTATCTATTGGGAAAAGAGTGTTACCTTCCTGAGGTCGGAGCGCGAGTATCACTGATAGATGCTGCCTTCAAATGGAACTCATGAAGTCGTAAAGTCATGTCGTGAAGTTGTGAGCAGAAATGGCTCAACGTTCAACTGATAACCGTGCAAGAACACCGTTGCTACAGCAATAAGGACGCCAAAGCATCGTTTCTCCTGGCAGTCTATACGCAAATATTACATTATTAATTTGTTTCTGAACATCACTCGGAGGAACAAAAGACAAAACGATAAAGATGACGACGTTCTACACTGTTCCTTCTTGTCCAGTAGGTTAGAGTAATGTTATGCAAACTACACTGTACTGGCTAGCGCTCTCGCTAACGTTAGCTCCTCCAACATAGAGTTGCTGACGCAACTACAGAACCCGCAAGCATGGGAATAGAGATGACTGGTTCAATGTCATCAAGTGCTCAGCGCAAAAGCCGCGCCCCTTTTTGGGGGAAAACAAACGCTCTTATGCATTGAAATCAATGAGAAATAAGCGCGTTAATTGAGCGGTAAAATGCCCAAAAGTTGTTGTGTGCCGGGTTGCACCTCCAATAAAATGACCAGTCCGGACCTCAGGTTCCCCATCCTACCTGGAAAAGGGAAGAATCCAAAAAGGAGAGTTAAGACAAGATGAAGAGTAAAAGTTATGTATCCAGTGTCTTTCCATGTTTATATGTGTGGGAAACTTTTCATAACAGTCCATGCTACTCTTTTTTTAAACTTAGACAGTAACGTAAGAACCCTTTAATATGTAAGACTTGGTACTATACTTTAATTGGTTTATTCGCTACGATTTTTGTCTCGTGTCATTATTTATTCTTTAATTGCTTAATTAGCTAACGTAAAGTAGCGTCAGCCAACCAAGTCAGGTTTGCGGTCTAACGTTATATGCATTTGTTAGTTATTCTTTTTTTTGATAAATTTGGCAGCTCCAATCCCACCAGAATCTGGAATACCCAATTAGTGAACTATGTACAAGGCTTGCTCGTTTGCGACCCCTTGTTGGGGTTCAGGAGAGTGAAGACAGCTCACTGCTCTCTTCCGAAGCACGCGCCTGTCACCCACCGCTTCTTATACACTCATTGTTTTAATCATCGCAAGTTCAGAACGAGGGCGGAGGATACCCGGACATGAACAGGCTTAGAATCTTCCTGACGAGCGCCCGTCTGGCCAACAGGAGGCTCTTGAGCAACGAACAAAGCGACTTTTATTTTCCCTTCCTGGTAGTCCCTTCCCAATTTGCAACCCTCTAGCGCAATGGCCAATTGTGCACTACTCTGAAAAAGCTGCTAACCACTGCCGGTTGGTACGAGGCGGGGATCGAACCTGCGACGTGATAGTCACTTCTGCACTGCAATGCAGTGCCTTAACTGAGTGAGCTATTCGGCAGCCCTTTGTTAGTTATTCTTAACCCCAAACTTCACGGTAGTGAAAGGGCAAGAGGGTGGACCAATCAACCTTAATTTATTAAGATAAAGCGAACGCTCAGGTTCGGGCAAGGTAGCAAAATAATCGCTTGACATATCAATAAATCAATAAATGAATATAAACAGGAAATTAAGTTAAATAAATTGGATAAATTTTACACCTGAAAACACATCAAATTACATTAGGGTCAATGGGATCTGAGGTTTTCTATACCTCAAAAAGGGGCGCGGCCTTGACGTTTGGTGAAGTACCCGGATGTGTCGGTCGTCTCTATTAAGGGATTACATGGAAAGGCATAACGGCAAAATTGTACTCCGGACACAATTTCTGAAAATGTCATCAAACACATCACAACTCGTGAACTCAAAGCTTTCAGAAAAGTTCAACTTACGACGTTGTGAATACCACAAAAGGGTGGCGTTCATATGGACTTTTCTCGTGAACAGGGTAAACATGACCCCATTCGAAGGCACTAAGAGATAACCTGTCAGTGATGACGAGCTCGCCAGGCAGCTCATTCAGGTAAGCTAAACCGAAAATAATGTTTAAGAATTTTAAGACTTAGCCGCTTCCCTGTATGTGAAAAGTCTTTTAAGTCATGAATATTTTTGCAGTTGACGCTTAAACCTATTCCATCCTGTTGTGCCCGGTGTTACGGATCAACTGGTTTCCCTGGGTCAGCATTAAGCAGTAGTTCTCTCCGGTTTAAAGGCCGGAAGTGACGTAGCTCAGCGGGTCCTTGGACACCTCAAAAGTATTTTTTACTTTGCCTGCATGCAGCACTTCGCTCGATAACACAAGGAACACCAGCACAATCAAAACGTCTATTCCGTGAACAAGTTATTGCTACACATTTGAGGCGTCCAAGGACCCGCTGAGCTACGTCACTTCCAGCCTTTAAACCAGAGAGAACTACTGCCCAATGCTGACCGGTTTTTCTTGTTAACTGGTGACCTTTGTTTACAAAAGTTGGGTCTTTCTCACAGCAGCAGAAGATTTTCCGCTGGCCTTAAATGTCTGTGCAAATGCCTTAACAAGTACAATCCTATTTTACTTGTTAACTATCCATCTGATTCAAGTATTTCATTGATTGTTGACAGTTGTGAAGTCGTGATGGCAATTTAAAAATCGAGCTTAATCTACTTGCTCTTCAAAATAAAAAAAGAAAAAAGAAACGTAACCTCACCCGGGATTCGATACCGATATATGAAGTAAAAAATACACAAGCACGGCAGGTGAACCCGCTAGGCCATCGTAGTACACTCCATAGGTCAAGCAGAAACAACCAGACATAATTTCTTGGTTGAAAACACCTCAGCTGGATTAACTTGTGACCATTGTTACCACAGAGATAGTAGCTGAACCTGAGTTTGTTGCACCTCTGAAGTCAACATTTTTGGTTTTTGTTGATACAAACCTAATCGGCTGCCGCTTTTTTAATATATTGAATTTATTTTGTCATTAACCAGTCAAAACAAATTCAGTTTATGGGATTATCCCTACCGTTTGAAATCTGAAGATAGGAACCGTGTCCCATCGGGTTACCCCTTTTCAATATAATCTGTAAGTAACTAGCCATTATAAATGCATAACCAGCCAAAACGAAGTCGATGCATTATGTATTTAAGATGTTTTATAGATTTAGCAGAAACAACCTAATATTAATTTGTCGGTGGAAAACACCTCGGCTAGATTAATTTGTGACCACTGTTATTGCAGTGATTACAGCGGAACCTCAGCGTGTTGCGCCTCTGAAGTCAAACATTTCGTTGGGAAGAGTCTTGCTGAGTTACCCCTTTATAGCAGATTTGATTTAATTTTATAGTTAGCCAATCAAAAAAAAAAACACACGTACAACGTTGTCATAATTTATGAGTTTATTTTAGACTAAAATAATTGTTTAAATGGCTTTTCGCATCCCCTCCCATCTCCGCCATCTGAAAAGGGAATTGTTAACCTAAAATGTTCAACTTCAGAGGCGCAACAAACTCAGGTTCAACTACTATCTCTGCGGTAACAATGGTCACAAGTTAATCCAGCCGAGGTGTTTTCAACCAAGAAACTTATATCCAGTTGTTTCCGTTTGACCTTTGGAGTGTACTTGCACTACTTAACGATTGTTTCGATGCCCTAGCGGGTTAACCCGCCATTCATGTGTATTTTTTACATCATATATCGGTATCGAATTCCAGGTGAGGTTTCATTTCTTTTTTTTTCTTATTTTGAAGAGCAAGAAGATTAAACTCGATTTTCAAATTGTCATCATGGCATCACAACTGTCAACAATGAAATACTTGAATTGGATGGATAGATAACAAGTAAAATAGGATTGTAATTGTTAAGGTACTTGCACGGACAGCAAAGGCCAGCAGAAAATCTTCTGCTGCTGTGAGAAAGACCCGACTTTTGTAAACAAAGGTTACCAGTTAACAGGGAAACCAGTTAATCCGTAACACCTGCCAATGTCAGAGACTAGATTAGCTTTCCAAACTATAGCCTAACGTGACTGCAGCTAGCTAGCAAACCAGCCCGACACTCCTCAGGTGGTCGGTCCTCCGTTTAAGTTGTAATGTTAGCCAGCAGGCTGGGTAATTTTTGGTATTCGTGTCAGTTAATTTCAGAATACTGCAACATGAAAACATTTACAGTCGTATCAAAAGCACTAAAACTAACATAAGGACTGTGCGAATAGTGTAGTGATGGATAGGACAGCTAGTGAAATTAGGTCGCGGAGCAGACTTTACTGCCGTCATAAAGCTGGCTAACATAACTTGCTTGCTAAAGTGTAGGATGAACCTAGCTGCGTATCTGGCACTGGCTTTTGTTGCTAATAAAATTTTAGTTTGAAATATCTTTGTTATGGAGGGGAGATGTCTTGTTGTGTATTAGTCCTCGTCATGATTCCTGAATTGTTACATATTTTATATTAACTTTTTACATTTAACCTATGTTTAATTTAGCTGAGGTTCGAAAATGTAGCTACATTTTCAATAGCAGATGAAATTACTGATCAACACATCTCAGTTGAGTAATGGTATATAGCAGAGGTGGCCAACCCTGGTCCTGGAGAGCCGCAGTGTCTGCTGATTTTTGGTGTTACTCAGCACTCGATTGATGGATTAAAGTAGTTGATTACACACTTAACTGATCTCACCTGGTGTCTCAGGTTTAATTTGGAAATAATGAGCCAATCAAGCAATTAGCAGGAACAACCCACAAGACTCCTACAGCCAATTAAGCAGACTTGCAGGTTATGACAGCAATCTACGTGTTAACCAAGATTTGTCAATGTGGTTGGATATTTAGCGTAGTTGTGATGCAGAAAAAGTAGAAGTAGCTACAGAGTACAGATAAAAGTTTAGAGAGCAGAGGTGGATAACACTGGTCCTGTAGAGCCAGAGGATGTGCTGAGTTTGGTTTTCTCCACCCAATTTAAACCTAAGACACCAGGTGAGATAAGTGAAGTGTGTAATCAACTGCTTTAATTCATCAATCAAGAGCGGAGTAACACTAAAAACCAGCAGACACTGCGGCTCTCCAGGACCAGGGTTGGCCACGCCTGGTATATAGGGTGTTTAAGATGATGTAGAATAAGTGGATTTATATGACTTTATAACTGATCAACCGAAAACCATTCTATGAAACAAGGAAAAGCCCTTCCGGACAAATGCTTTATTTCTCCTCTCAGAACTGACCAATTTTTTAGTACGTACTGGCCACCTGCCCTTGTCTCTGAGCAATCAATAGTATGCACCAGTCAGCCACAAGAATAAAACCACCTGCTTCATGAAGTGAAGGTCCCCCTTGTGCTGCTGAAATAGCTCCGTCATACTGATGTCACTTGAATGTCCAAACTCAGGGTTTCCCAGCAGAACATTTCCCAGAGTATCACATAACCTTCACCAGCTTGTTCACTTCCCACAATGCATCTTGATGCCATCTCTTCCAAGGTAAATGATGCACACGTACCTAGCTGAAGCATCTGATGTAAAAGAAAATTAATCATCTACAACCCCAATTCTGGAATAGTTGGGACAAAGTGTAAATTGTGAATAAAATCAAAACGCAATGACTTTCAAATCACACCAGCCAGTATTTTATTCACAATAGAACAGAGATAACATAGAAAATGTTGAAACTGAGAAATTTTACAATTTCATCCACAAAATGAGCTCATTTCAAATTTGATGGCTGCTACAGGTCTCAAAAACGTTGGGACAGGGGCCTGTTTACCATGGTGAAACATCTCTTCTTTTTAACACAGAGTGGAGGCGTCTGGGCATTGAGGAGACAAGTTTCTTGAGTTTAGCCATTGGAATTTGATCCCACTCTTGTTTAATACAGGCTTCCAGCTGCTGGAGAGTTTTGGGTCTCCATTGACGGACTTTTCGTTTAATTACGCGCCAAATGTTCTCAAGTGATGAAAGATCAGGACTGCAGACAGGCCAGTTCAGCACACGTACTCTTCTACTACGAAGCTATGTTGTAATAGCTGCAGTATGTGGTTTTGCATTGTCCTGCTGAAATACACAAGGCCTTCCCTGGAATAGATGTCATCTGGAGGGGAGCATATGTTGCTCTAAAACCTTTATATACCTTTCAGCATTCAAGGTGCTTTTTAAAACATGCAAGTGTCCCACACCATATGCACTAATGCATCCCCATACCATCGGAGATGCTGGCTTTTGAACTGAATGCTGATTACAGGAGGGGTGGTCTTTCTCCTCTTTAGCCCGGAGGACACGACACCCATGATTTCCAACAAGAATGTCAAATTTGGACTTGTCTGACCACAGGACACTTTGCCACTTTGCTACAGTCCATTTTAAATGAGCCGTGGCCCACAGAACATGGCGGCGCTTCTGGATCTTGCTCAACAATGTCTTTCTTTTTGCATGATAGAGTTTTAGGTGGCATCTGTGGATGGCACAGCGGACTGTGTTTACAGACTGTGGTGTCTTGAAGTACTCCTGGGCCCATTTAGTAATGTCAATGACAGAATCATGCTGGTGAGTGATGCAGTGGCGTCTGAGGGCCCGAAGATAACGGGCATCCACTAAAGGTCTTCGGCCTTGTCCCTTACACACAGAGATTTTTCCAGTTTATCTGAATTTTTTGATGATGTTATGCGCTGTCGATGATGAGACCTTCAAAGCCTTTGCAATCTCACGTTGAGGAACATTGTTTTTAAAGTATTCCACAATTTTTCTATGCAAGTCTTCACAGGTTGGAGAACCTCTGGCTATCTTTACTTCTGAGAGACTCAGCCTCTCTAAGACATCCCTTTTATAGCTAATCATGTTACACACCTGATGCCAGTTAACTTAATTACTTGCTAAATGCTCTTTCAGCTGATTCTCTTATATTTCAATCAGGAGACTCGAGTGAAATCAAGAAAAATTTTAAGTTGAGCATGAGTAGAATTCAATTCAATTCAATTTTATTTATATAGCACTTTACATAGAGAAAAGGGTAGAGCCCAGACTAATCCCTAATCCCCGAATAGCAGTCAAAAAACTCCCTGTAGGGAGAAAAAGCCTCGAACGGTGGCGAGAAAAAACTCCTCATTGAGAGGAAATCTCAGGAGGAACCTGGCTATTCTGGGGAAGCCCATCCTCTGCTGGCTGAATAATAAATTGATGGTAAATTAGGGATGAGAGGATCAGGACAGCAGGAAGACAGCAGTCAGAATTAACATGCTTAAAATCAGACAAGTCTTTGGAGCTTGGACTCTTCGGGAAGACTCGTAGAGCAGGAGCTCGGCTCAGAGCAGCAGCTGGAAAAATCCCCCAAAAAATGGGGGGGGGAAGCCCCCTGAAAACACAGCCTGATGAATCCCCCAAAGAAAGGAAGGAATACTCACCAAACAGGAACATCATAATGACTGAGAAGCACGGGCTGCTGAGAGAGGAAAACATGATGAGCATGACATGGGACACAAATGAGGTCTAAAGAACTATACAATCCAGACAATAGCAAACAATGGCTAGGGGCTGCAAAGCCCCGCTTTTTTTTTTTTTTGTTTTTTTTTTGCGCTGCATGATGATAGCCAGCAATGGCTAGGGGCTACCAGGCTCTGCATTTTTTGCATAATGATAGCCAGCAATGGGTAAGGGCTGCAAAGCCCTGCATTTTTTTTTTTTTTTTTTTGCATGGTGATAGCCAGCAATGGCTAGGGGCTGCAAAGCCCTGCAATTTTTTTTTTTTTTTTGAGTAATGATAGCCAGCAATGACTAGGGGTGCAAAGCCCAGCGTGAGATTAGCAAGTAACCGCAGGAATACAGATAAAACAACCACTGACCACCAGTTATTTGCAAGCTTACCATGGACTGAAAAGGCTTCAGGGATCTTTAGGCTTTGATGATTGCAGATGCTTCAGGGCGCACGTAGGATGCGTTTGCTGAAGATGACCAGTGGCTTAGTTGATAGAGAGAGCGTAGATATACCTTGCATAGCCGCTGAAGAGCAGCACTTATCATGAACAAATGATCCAGGTATTGCTTGGGCTATTAGAAACAGGCTTGGAAAAGATGGGTCAGAACATCTAGCTCCAAACTGAACCCCGGCTATAGACCTCATATATGGTGGAATTTGAAGTGACGAACAACAACCAATGACAACAAGAAGATCAGAGATTGCAGACCCTCGCCCCTTAAAGCATTCGCAGTGGTGACAATGAGTAAAAAAATTTAAAGTTAAACAGATATATTCATCTGTAAAAAAAAAAAAAAAATCAAGTTAATCCGATCAACGGTTGATGAGTTATGCGAGTGGACAGATCGACGGACAGACATATATATATATATATATATACATACATATGGGCTGCCGATTGCAATACCCTCGCTCCCCTTCGGGACGAAGGTAATAAATGCGCAGACAGCACTGACTGAAACAGGATTTAGTGGCAAAACAGAGAAACGCAAACGAACATCCTCCAGCAAAATCATGCAGTTTTAGAGCAGAGAGAGCGAAACTCTTCATATAGAACCTAGCGGAATTCAAATAGGGCTGCATGGGAGGCTGAACCTAGAGAGGGGACTGCAACCGGTGATGAGCTGCTTTCAGGCCAAGGCTCCTGAAAACCTGGAAATTAAAGTGTGACAAGGAATTTGCGTGACCTGGCAAGAATATTTATTTATTTATTTAGGCGTGATGATAGCCAGCAGTGGCTAGGGGCTGCAAAACCCTGCATGCAATTAGCAAGTGAAAGCGGAAATACAAATAAAAGCCAACCACCGACCAACATTTATTTGCAAGCTTAACCTGGACTGAAAAGGCTTCAGGGATCTTGGGGCTTTGATGATTGCAGATGCTTCGGGGTGAACGTGGGATGCGTATGCTGAAGATGACCAGCGGCCAAGTTGTTAGAGAGGCCGTACGTATACCTTACATAGCCGCTGAAGAGCAGCGCTTATTCTGAACAAATGATCTAGGTATTGCTTGGGGGCTATTAGAAATAGGTTTGGAAAAGATGGGTCAAAACATCTTGCACCAAACTGAACCCCAGCTATTAGACCTCTTATATAGTGGAGTGTAAAGTGACAAACATCAACCAATGACGAACAAGACTATCAAAGATTGCAGACCCTTGCCCCTTAAGGAATTAGCAGTGGTGACAATGAGCAAACTTTCAAGTCAAACTGATAAGTAAATTTTTTTTTTTTTTTTTTTTTTTTTTTTTTTTTTTTTTTTTTTTTTTTTTTTTTTTTTTTTTTTTTTTTTTTTTTTTTTTTTTTTTTTTTTTTTTTTTTTTTTTTTTTTTTGAGTAATACGGGCTGACAAATACAGTGCCTGACAAAAGTCTTGTCACTTATCCAAGTTGTAGGAACAACAAATAATAACCTGACTTGTAGTTGATCAATTGGAATCAAAAATGGCTTATATGAAAGGCAAAGCCCTCTAGATTATGCTTAATATACCAAAATAGAGTTTTGTGTCATTGATTGAGTTTTATAATTTAATTTGTACAGAAAGGTCAGATTTTGCTTGGACAAAAGTCTTGTCGCATTGAAAAAAAATGTGGAAATTATACATACACTTTATTTTGAATACACAAATATGCCACTATAATATCAGAACATAAAGCCATGGTGCCTTGGAAAAAAGAATTAATATTGCGTATGACTCCCATGAGCTTGGAGGACTGCATCCATACGTCTTGGCAATGACTGAGATAACTTGATGATGAAATCATCTGGAATGGCTCAGAAAGCAGTCTTGCAGGACTCCCAGAGTTCATCAAGATTCTATGGTTTCATCTTCCAAGCCTCCTCCTTCATCTTACCCCTGAAATGCTCAATAATGTTCATGTCAGATGACTGGGTTGGCCAATCCTGGAGTACCTTCGCCTTCTTCGCTTTCAGGAACTGTGACATGGAGGCAGAAGAATGAGAAGGAGCCATCCACTCTGCAGATCTTTCTCACACCCCCATGCTGGATGTAACAACAAACCATGATTTTTCCTCCACCAAACATGATTGTTTTCTGGGAGAATCTTGGGTCCATGAGGGTTCCAACAGGTCTTGTACGGCGACTGGCATGCAGTTCAATGGATGATTCACCAGAAAAATAAACTTTCAGCCACTTTTCCAGTATCAATCCTTTCTGCGAGCTGTGGGCCTTGGCAAATGCAATGCAGGTTTTTTGTTTTCTGTTTAATGCAGACTTCTGTGTACTAATTTGGCTATGAAAACCACTTTGAGAGAGAATTTGACAAACTCTTCTTGTAGATACCGGGATTTTTGGTGACATTTCCTCATGTAGCTTCGCTGTAGTTGAAGAAGGGCTAGCCTTGTACAGTTGAAGCAACAAACGGTCCTTTCAAACAGTTGTCATACCGGGGTCTGTCTGACCTGCGCTTGCCATGAATGTCACCAGTTTCTTCAAATATTTTTCTTATCCCCTCCACTTAACATTTGGATACATTAAAGATGTCTGCCACCACAGCAGCAGACTCAGTCTTCAGGCTCTTGATGATCAGCACTTTGGTCTGTGGTTGAATCTTTGGTATGTTGTCAGAGGTCTAGTCGCACCTCATATGAAAGTCTGGTGTGCTGGGGTTATTTCTATACACGTCTGGGAATGTGCTAATTACAGTATTTTTCATAGGTTAAACTCTAATCTGCGATTTGTTGCATCATCTGAAGAGACGACAAGACTTTTGTCCTAACAAAAACAGATGTTATGGGCTTAGCCAAGCTGTGAACATCAGAACACTTTTTGACGGTTTCATTTTGCACCAAGTTATTAATGTGAAAGCCCTTGACATTAAAATGGACTATTTATTGTAACAATTGATTGGTTAGAAATAAAGTTATATGCTATTTTTAGTTACTATGTCCTTATGCGACAAGACTTTTGTCAGGCACTGTAGACATATGGCGAAAATTCAGAAAATGGTTCCCAAATTCCATCTGGATCCAGATCCAGATCATCTCAGAGGAGGACCTAGCAACGGTAGACACCCATGACCTGAAAAAAAAACTCAGTTGTTGAGTTATGCCAGCGGACAGACATATTACAATTACAAATATACAAATAATTCCAATAGATGCGCCGACGGCACTGACTGAAGCAGGTTTTAGTGGCAAAAACAGAGAAATGCAAAACATCCTCCAGCAAAATCATACAGTTTTAGAGCAGAGAGAGCGAGACCCTTTCTCATGTAGAACCTAGTGAAATCTAAATAAGGCAGAAGGGGAAGCTGAACCGAGAGAGGGGACTGGAGTACCCAGCCCAGAGGAAACCCGCGTAAACACGGGGAAAACATGCAAACTCCACATGGAAAGGCCCCAGGCTGGATTCAAACCCACAACATTGTTGCTGGGAGGCAGCTGTGCTAACCACTGTACCGCCCTGACTTCTGACAATGATGCTTACTGCGGCTTCATTGTCGCACAGAACTGCAATACGTTTGCGATGCCAGAACATGCTCCAAATGCAACAGGCTACGGCAATGGTTAAATTTCGTGCAGTGCTGAGGATTAGAGCTTAGGCAAAGACAGAGGCCATTTACAGGCAAACCACTGACCTTGAAAATAACCACCGAACCCGACAGATGGGCAGCATAGGCAAAAACTGAAGAGAATTGGAGGAACAAACCACATTATAGAGAACGTCATGCTAATCCAATGAGTCGATAGTCTTGACCAGAATTTCAAATCGGGCGGCGGCCCTCATCCAGGGATATGACGTCATGCAGTTTAGGCACAGAGGAGGCCGAACGCAGTAGATGGGAATTGGGCGCCTGACTTTGGGGAAATACACAAATCAATTGAAAAGATACATTCAAAACAATAGCAACCTCTTATGACCATGCGCCCCCAGACCAGGGCAGTTAATATGCATCATAAATGCAGCACGTTCCCTAATAGCAACATCTTCGTTCGGCATACACTCAAGGGATGAATTCTGATAAAACTCATTATGACAGTTTCCTAAACCGAACACAATTCAAGCACCAATCAAGTACGTAAGCATCTAGCAAAACGTAGGATAACATAATATTAGAGCTCTATCGCTAGCATTTCCACTGGATCTGTGCCATGTATACCAACGATACGTCAAATGAAAGAGGAAATCCACGTAATCCGACGATATAAGCCTTGACATTTTAAACCGACAGCGCACTGAATGAACACCAGGCCTGCAATTTACAAGCTACAACGATGAGCATTTTTTTTTTTTTTCAATTTTATTGGCCCATTTCGTAATAAAACTGATCGTGGGTAAATCTGCGCAGGCCATTTTTAGCCGATTGTGTCCGTGTTATTTTTGAAACGACCCGTAAAACTCCGTACATGTTATTTTCCGGTGTTGATACCGGAGCATCTCAGCAAACCAGAACATCATCAAAAAGAAAGCCGATTAATCCCGGTAACTCGACTCAAAAGCGAAACTCATACTATATGGATTCACAACACGCAGACCAACCATTTCAAGTGTCCACCTCTTCCAACTCCGATGATCACAACCTACAGCCAATGAAAACCCAAAATTCAGCATCTCAGAAAACAGAACATTATTAAGACCAATAAAAGAAAAGGATTTTTTAACACTGGAATAATGGACTACTAAAAGTATGAACATGTACAGCACTCAATACATGGCCGGGGCTCCATTTGCATGAATCACTGCAGCAAAGCAGCGAGGCATGGAGGCAATCAGCCTGTGGCAAAAGGGGCTTGCGCTGAAGTAGATGGCTGGAAAGCTGGCACCGGAGATAACGCGCGTAGGGTAGGGGCGACCGAAGCGTGGTCTGGATGATGCGAGCGTAGATTGCAAGAGCGGAGCAAATCTCAGCGAACGGCAGCATGAACGAACTAGAGCAGAGAAAAATGACATTTTTAAAAAAGACAGCAACATAACGATTGGCTAGCGATGTGACTGAGGTGTGCCACGGTTGGATGGAAGAGATCAGCCCCAGACACTGACTGCAGAGGTTTATGGGCGAGCATGCGAGTGAATGAAAAGAAAATAAACGGAGTTGACGTGCGCGAGAGAGTCTTCCTGACTGAAGTTTCGCTAAGCTTCATATTAATTGCTTTTTCAGTCCTTTTTTCCCTGTGTCCCAACTTTTTTGAGACCTGTTGCAGCCAGAAAATTTGAAATAAGCTCATTTTGTGGATAAAAATCTAAAATGTCTCAGAAAACATTTCTAATGTTGAAACTATGTTCTATTGTAAATAACATATTAGCTCATGTGATCTGAAAGTCATTGCATTTTGATTTTATTCACAATTTACACTTCGTCCCAACTATTTTGGAATTGGGGTTGTATTATTTTGACGATATTCTTCTTTTTGCTTTTTATCAAATCTGCATAGATGCCATTCACAAGCTGCCCCCATTTCTGCTGCACCAAGTGAGTGATATCTTTTCAGAAAGTTGCAGCTGGACCTTGCAGAAGTTGACTGCCTGTGAGTATTGATCACATGATTAAGCAAATATGGCAAAGATTTTTAAAAAATTTATTCAGCATATCTGTAATTACGGTGTCATTACTGGTTTCGAACTCTTATCCAGCCTTGCACTGCCCAGTTTGCAGTGATGGGTCTATAATAATGCTGACTTCAGTGTCTACATTGGACTGTACCTTTTTTTCCACTGAGTAACAATTTATTTTAGTCTACACTTATGGGGACTGTGCCATCTATCCTCACTGCATGGTGCCAATACCCCAAATGCTAAAATGTTGTCAAATGCATTAAAATGGAAACAAAAACCTGCAACATGCGGAAGGAAACGTGCAACTGCTGTTAAAACGGATCAAAGAATAGTCAGAATGGCAATGATTCAGCCAATCATCACCTCCAGAAAAATTAAAGAGGATATAAAATTACCTGTAAGTGTTGTTACAGTCAGAAGACGTTTGATCGGAGCTAAGTTATTGGCAAGAAGCCCCCGTAAAGGACCACAGTTGAAAAAAACGGCATGTGCAGAATTGGTTCAAATTTGCCAAGAAACACATTGATTGGCCCAAAGCGAAATGGTGTAACATTCTGTGGACTGATAAGAGTAAAATTGTTCTTTTCAAGTCTAGTGGTCATCGGCAGTATGTCAGACGACCATCGGGTACTGAATTCAAGCCACAATACACTGTGAAGACAGTGAAGCATGGTGGCGCAAAAATCATGGTATGTGGAGGTTTTTCATACTATGGTGTTGTGCCTATTTATCGTATACCAGGGATTATGGATCAGTTTGAATACATCAAAATACTCGAAGAGATTATCTTGCCATATGCCATAGAGGAAATATCCCTGAAACGGGTGTTTCAACATGACAGCGACCCCAAACACACGCAAAATTGAGCAACATCTTGCAGTCCTTTACACTTGTGCCTTCAGTGTCTTTGCCTATCTTCATATGCCATTGGTGCAGCCCATATTGACTGAATGTGAATGCCAGTCGCCTTGAAACATGAGAAACCGCTTTGATCTCTTCCAGAAAATGTCATCGCGTCATAGCGGAAGTGCATTGTCTTTAAAAGGAATGAGAGCAGCTGATTTGATTGGTCTTTGTGGAAGTTCGCCCAAACGCTCACTTGCGCCTTGCTGAATAGGTAGCGCTAGGCTTACTTCATATCACATGATAGCCAACAGCTTACTGCATGTGATAGGAAGTAGTTTTCATCATTACTGCTTGTGATAGGAAGTAGACCTCCTTATGTGTTTGTCATGTGTTTCCCTGGCAACCACTCGCGTTTTGGAGTAGCGCTGCAGCACCCCATCCAAGTGCAAATTATTATCAGTTTTTGGATTTTGTTTACTTGGCCTGATCTTGATGATAGACTACTGCAGATTGCATGAGAACTGTAGGTCAGCATAGGCAAATATGGACGCAGCTGAAATGTTTCATTTCTATTCTTTTTTTTTTAGTTGTTGGTTGTGTAATCAACCTAGCCATGTCCCAATCTGTGTCAGCAATGGACAAATTGAATTTCCTTGAATCTCCATGTATTCAATTCATTATTTAATAAAATATGAATCTCTCATTTGTAGTTTTTAACAGTCATATATACAAATAAGTATAAATAAGTTGCACTTAAACGCTAGGCCTATATGGTGACCCACAACAATGTATATTGAGGTCATACATTTTTTTCCTAATCCATTTTCAAAACGAATGGTGATTATTCCACATTCTTGATTCCGCTGCCTCTGAACGACCTCCCTTTTCAAAGGGTTGGACCTGGTGGGACCTCTTCCTCGCTCGGCCAGGGGGCACCAATACATCCTGGTAATCATGGACTATGCCACCAGGTACCTCAAAGCCGTACCCCGGCAGCAGCCACCACTAAGAACGTCCCCCGAGAGTTGGTGCAGCTGGTGAATCGAGTAGGCATCCCCGCTGAAATTCGTACTGACCAAGGAACTCCTTAGCCTCCGTTGCAGACGGAGACAGATGTTGTTTGCTTCGCTCACACATCAACGTCTGTGTGCTTGAGCCGAGTTTTGTGTTCAGAGAAACTCTAAAATTTCTGGAGCTAGCTAATTACATATGCACTCACTCTTGTGGGAGCATGGGAGGGAAGCGAACCATAAACTGTTGCCCTGTCTGTGCCTGCTTCCCTGGTGGTTTGCCACACCAAAATCATGCTTGTTCTCTATGACAAAGCTTAGAATTTTGTCCATTTTTCTTTAGAGTCCCATCAGCTAGTTCACGTACTTATTAAAAGAACTGCTTGTTTTACAATCAGAACGTTCACCCTGCTACAGATACGTTGCTATTTCGAAACTCCCAGCATTCAAGCAAAACAAGAGCCTATATAAAAGCTTTCACATCCTATCAGGAGCAAGTATAAGTCACTAACACAATCATTTCTGAAATAAACCTTATTCTACATTCCGCTATTAGGATAATGCAGGCAATATGCTATCCTAGATTGAACAGAATTGGCACAACGAACATAGCAGGGGATTTACAGAAGTAAATAAGCTGTTCACATTTTAAATTAGCAAAAATCCCAAGCATTCTTTTTCATTGAATGCGTAATAAATTCGAAAAGAGACACATTGAGCTAAACGCAACCACATGCAGTATTATTAGCAAAGGCTCACCGTTACTCTTGTTAACCAATGTGGCTAACTAGCTCTGTGATCACGGTGGTGATTTGAAAATAAAAAATAGCCAGCTAGCTGGCTATAAATAAGATACATCTACTCCATACAAAGACAGTTGCACTCACACTGCATGAAGAAAAACTCAATCAATGCTATCAGCCCTCCAGACTGTTCCATTCAAAATAACTGCCATTGTCCATCTCTGTATCACATTGCTATCGTGTAAATGTAACATGAGCACTTCAGGGTTGGTTCTGCAAGTCTTGTTTTCTTTGCAATCATGTAATTTTCAGCTGCGTAAAGTTGAGAGTATACGACCTAACTTGCTGTTACGCAAAGGTTAAAATACTGTTCTGAGGGTCCAATCAATGTCTTTTAATTACTGTGGAAAGTACCCTCTGGAATTGGATTTTTTTTAAAAACACACCAATGAATAGATAATTACCGGGAAAGTTTCATGTGGGCGTGAACTATAACTGCACTTTGCACAGATAAGCCTGAGCAAGCATGAAGGTGACTGGATTTCAGTGAGAGTTCATATGAGGAGATAAGGGAGCACTGAATTCTTCGATGGACAAATTTACAGGTAAATCAATGGTAGGGAACTACCCGTTTTTAATATCAAATGACGATACTTGATAGTAGAATGACATAGTATCAATAACATGTTGAATTTTTGCTTCAGAAAACTGATTTTTTTCACTACTTAACTAGGATACTATTGACCTATTGTCGCTGGAGTGGTTGGTACAACGGACAACAATTTTTTCCGTCGCAAGCGATCTCTTTTTTTTTTATAAATTTGGCATCTCCAAACCCACCCAGATCTGGAATGCCCAATTGAGGAACTATGTACAAGCCTTGCTTGTATGTGACCCCTTGTTGCCAATTCAGGAGAGAGGGACGGTTCACGGCTCTCCTCCGAAACAAGTGCCAATAAATACTGCTTCTTTACACTCATTGGTTGAATCCTCACAAGTTCAGAACGAGGGCGGAGGATACCCGAACATGAACAAGCTTAGAATCTTTCTGACGAGCGCCCGGCTGGCCAACAGGAGGCGCTTGAGCAACAAACAAAGCAACCATTTTATATTTCCCTTCCCGGCAGCCCCTTCCCAATTTGCATCCCTGTAGCACAATGGCCAGTTGTGTGCTACTTCTGAAAAAGCTGCCGACCACTGCCGGTTGGAACAACCGGGGCTCAAACCTGTGCCGCGAGAGTCACTTCTGCTCCGCAATGCGATGCTTTAACCGAGTGAGCTATCCGGCAGCTAGAATTGCAAGAGATCATTTTTATTAACTGCTCGATAGATACTATGGGCAAGTATATTAGGCGGTGTGCATATCAGGCTTGGTTGAGGAGTTTAATTCATACAATTCCTAAGGAACAAAGATGGGGCTGAACTCGTCCATATTCTTAATCATTTAGAGGCACCACTTCCTCGTGAATATTCAATAACCATTTCAGGTGTAAAGCAGCTCTATGTTCATGGGCGTCTACATCTGCGCGTACGTGTTAAGGGGGTTATTAGAGGGGTTTCATTTTCAGTGGAACCAGGTGATTTTTTTGAGTTGGAAGGAGTTTGTGCTTCACAGCGCTTGAAAAGCAACAGGAACACAAATGAGTGAGACAGTATGACGGTGCTACTAGAGTTTGAAAATGAGCTGCCTGAAAGGGTTTTCATTGATGATGTTAGCTAGGAATAAAATGTCATATGAGGAGGTTACAAATAAAGTCAGGCTAGAAAAGAGATTTGTGAGGAAAGACTTTGACACAATAGTAATGAAGAGGAGAGAACAAAGTAGACTGGACGAACAGTCTTTGACTATAGATGGGTCAATGACGTGACATTCAGATTTTTGTGTCCGAGCGCACTACCTTGGTTTAAAATAATTTTAAATGATTCATAATAAGCATCATTTTATTCCATAAAACCTGTTTAATTTGAACATATTTCCAGTTTATCATAAAAATGATATATATTTTATGTTTTGCGATCTCAAACCTTCAAAATGTCAGGTGGCGCAACCGTCCAAGCAAGTCAACACTATGTGAAATGTATTAAATATGTAATTTAAAATATGAATTAATATAATATTAATATGGGGGCATAATTTTATATTGAAAACCTTTCAAACGAGTGGTGCCAGGCACAACAAACCCCGCCCCTGGCACATACTTTGACCTACTTTTTCTAAATTCAATAGGCATCTATTCTGGGTCAGTGGCAATCCCTAAACCCAATTTGGGGTGAATCTGGCCATTCGTTTTGCTGCTAAAGTGTTAACAAACAAATGAAAGGTCATTCAGAGAATGACAACTTGCCAAAATCGTGTACAGATCTCTGAAACAGAAAGAACAGAATGGAGTTGGTTTAAAGTCCGTAGCTGTAATAGTAGCAAAGTTATGAACCAAAATGTGTTTTTTACGTTTTTGGCGAGCATCACTTTGACCTTGACGTTTGACCTATGGACCAAAAAAAGTACAGGTTTCTGGCGACGAACCTCTTCTATCATATGGTGAAGTTTCATGAGCATAAACGACATGGAAAGGGTAAAAAAGCATGTTACCAACAAACAGACAGACAAACAAACAAATAAAAAAATAAGTAAAATCAAAAGTTTAAAAATTACGTTATATTGTGGTGTCATTTTGACGTACTTGTGATGACGCTACTTCAAGTTTGATGGGATATTTCTTTAAGCTTTTTCCTTACGGAACAAAATGGCGTTAAATTGACAATGATATCACAAATAGAAACAAAGTTATTAGTCAAAACATGATTTTGACCTTGATCATGATCATGACCTTGTCTTTGAAGATATCAACTTCAAATTTCTTACAGCGACATACATAATATTCCTGATTTCAATAATAGATCAACATTTAGTCCATGCACAAAGGAAATGGTTTAACAGCAAAACGAAAATAATGGTCATTTTTGTAAAATACGACTTTGACGTCAAAAAAAACGTGAATTATGTCACAACCGTTAGACCAATTGGGCTCAAATTTGGTGTGTGAGGTACTTGAACAATGAAATAAAAAAATTGAGTAAAATAAAAATTTTAAAATTTTCGTCATTTTGTGACGTCATTTTGACGTACTTTGACCAGAGGATCGTCTTCGGGACCCATAACCGCTAAAATGGGCTATGTATGGTGAACAAAATGGCGTTGGATTCAAATTGTTATCTCAAATGCAAACAAAGTTATCAACCAAAACGTGTTTTTGACATTTTGCGTCACATTGACCTTGACCTTGAAGTTATTTTTACGAGAATCAATAGGCTTTTTACAAGGTCATAGGAGATTCAAAAGCTGCAAAAGACATTTCGATTAAGCCAAGAGTTTAAGAAAAAATCGCGTTTGTAACAAACAGACAGACTGACAGACAAACAGACTAACGGAACCAACCAACATACTTGTCGAAATTCTGATTTCGGCAAGTAATAACAAACAAACAAACAAACAAACACAAACAAACCGAACCAAAAACAATATCCCTTGCCCTCCCCCCTTCGGGCGGGGCGGGGTAATAAACAAAGTTTAATAGTTTAATTGTTCTTATATTGTTTGGAAAACCAAAATACCCGCCCCCTACAATAAAGAATCCATAAGTTATTTTTAATACCCAGCTCAACTACAAAATAGTAATGTTTTAGGCAGAGTAGACACTCTCAGGTATACTTACTAAAAAAAATCATTTAGAAAAAAAAGAGGGAAGTGTGTTTTGTTTTTTTTTCAAGAAACTTTTGGTTGCGCCACCTGACATTTTTTGGCTGGTGAAATTGCAAATACAGTCTAAAACTGTACTAAAACCCTGCAAATGTTGTGCAACCATTAAGATTTGTTTAAACCCACTCTTGCAACTTCAAATAAATGTATTTTGTACATTTTTAAAGATTTATTAAAAAAAAAAAAACATTTTGAAAAGGCTTAATTGTCATTGACCCAGATAAGAGAAGTTTTTTAGCCTTCAGTGCGATGGTGATCAACTGCGCAGGCGAATTTGAAACAAAGACTGAAAGGATAAAGATGGTTGTACATGCAGCTAAAGAGATTTTAGAGATAACGGACATCACAGGGGAGGAAATTCAAGGAATTTTGGAGAAAGGGTTAGGCCGAATTAACACGTTGACTGCCAACTACGAGATAACTCGTAATGGCAGGTCCGGGCCAGCGCTAGACTTGAAAATTCGGGGGAAATTATCCATCCCATTATTGACAACAATTAATCCTGGCTAATTCTAGATGATTTTCCTTTATAAGCACATTTTCCAATTCAAGAATAATCAAGTGCACTGGCAATTGAAGACACGGCTTCTCTCCCCCGTGCGATCTAACAACAAATAATTGGCTACATTCAGTAGAGAAAATAATTTAATTAAAATTAGGTCTATGTACTGGCAGTCAGCAACGTTAATTTTTTTTTTCCAGCGAGAGCGGCATTTCAGAACTCATTTGCAAATGAAGGTAATTTCGGCAAGTACGTACACCTGTTTTTGCAGCACGGTCACGCAACTTGCTGTAAAAAATAGACAGCTGTCAGACTGGAAAATGTAAACGGAGGAAACCACGTGTACTTGTCACCAGAATTACCTTCATTCGCTGAAGAGTTCTGAAATGCCGCTCTCGCTGGAAAGTTGCTGAGTGCCAGTGCATAGACCTAATTATTATTAAATAATTTTTCTGTCCTGAATGTAGCCCATTATTTGCTGTTAGATCGCATGGGGGAGAGAAGCCGTGTCTTCAATTGCCACTTGATTATTCTTGAATTGGAAAACGTGTTAATATAGGAAAACCATCTAGAATTAGCCAGGACAAATTGTTGTCAATAAAGAGATGGATAATTGCCCCCGAATTTTCAGGTCTAGCGCTGGCCCTGACCCGCCATTACGAGTTATCTCGTTGTTGGCAGTCAACGTGTTAAAAATCAAGTTTGAAATTATATCAGAGTAAACACTGTCATCAAAGATTACAGTGAAGGGAGAGAATTTTTTTATTCATTAATTTTTTTTAAGTCCAGCCTATCTGTACAGTAGAAGGTAGTAATCCACATACATTTGGCAACCACCAATACGACTCAAAAGAAGAGGAAGAAGACCAATGGCATGCATAGCAATCAATTTTGTAATGGCCTTACCACCCCCAGGCAGGAGTACGGTCATCCTTACCATCAATGACTGATTCTAAGTCTGCCCATTTTGTGCCATTACTGAAGCTGCCCACTGCTAAGGTGACTGCTAACCAGCTCCTGCAACATGTTGTCCACCTTCATCGCGTGCCCAGGGAGGTGGTGTCCGACCACTGTCCACAATGCTCAAGCCTGTTCTGGATTGTCTTTTGCACCTCTGCGAGTGCGAGCCCGCGGTACTCACGGGATTTCACCCTGACATCAATGGCCAGGTGGAAAGGCAAAACCAAGAGCTGGGCAAACTTCTTCATTGCTTGTGTGAAGGTAATCCTACCAAATGATCAAGTCATCTACAACCTTGTTTCCAGAAAAGTTGGGACGTTGTGTAAAAAGTAAATTAAAATCGACTGCAATGATTCTCAAATCATTTAAACTCTGTAATAGATTGAAAATAGTACAAAGACAACATATCAAATGCTGAAACTAAGAATTTATTTATTTTTTTTTAAATATCTGCTCAGTTCGAATTTGATGCATTTCAAAAAAAGTTGGGATGGGGCCATGTTTACCACCTTGTTAAATCATCTCTTTTAACAACACCCTATAAGTAAAGGTTTAACTTCTTCTATGTCAGACAAGAAAAAAAACGTAGTTATGTTTTCATACCTTGACATGTTTTGACGGGAACCCCCGTCTTCTTCAGAAGCGTCACCTGATGGTGGTGTGACGTGTCTCATCAGCTGTTGTTACTGAGGCGTGACCGACCTGTCAAAATCTGACAGGTCAGTCACGCCTCCTGCTGTCTGTTCGCTCCTTTAGAACGGTGCTCCAAGTGTGAGACAGCATGAACGCCCCCTCGTACCGGTTCATCGTCCTTTGGACTCGCTTCGGGATTTCTATCGCCTCTATGATCCAGCGTTGGTGTCTGTTTTCCTCCGTGCGGATGACTTTGGCCT
The DNA here is from genome assembly GCA_029692085.1 of Gymnothorax javanicus. NCBI lineage: Eukaryota > Metazoa > Chordata > Actinopteri > Anguilliformes > Muraenidae > Gymnothorax > Gymnothorax javanicus. Next base: position 74,748,397 of record CM056198.1, read on the forward strand.
TGTCCCAGTCCATAATATGATTTTCCGTTTTACAATGGTCCATAGTGGCTGATTTAAGGTTCTCTTGTTGTGGCTTTTCTTTTACTTATCTTGACTGTCTCTTTTCCGTTTCTTTATCGCATTCGGTTTTGTGTTCTTTCTTTCGTGTGTTGAAACTTCGTCCTGTTTCTCCAATATACGTTTTATTGCAGGAGCAGCATGTTATCTCATATATAACGTTGCATTTATTGTTTTGTTCAATTTTGTCCTTTGGATGTTCTAAAAGCTGTCTCAACTTGGTGTGTGGTCTGACCGGTGTGTTGATGTGATATTTATTCAAGACCCTTTGTATACATTCGGTGACTCCTCTGATGTAACTGCGCCTCTGTTCCCTGTGTTGTTTATGCATTTCTTTTTGCCTTCCTGTATGTTGTCTTTGTTTTTATTTATAACCTGTGTTATTCCCTTTTCTATGGCCCATTTTGGGTATTGGCATTTCTCAAGTGCATCCTGAATGCGTTTTTCCTCATGCTTTCGGTCCTCCTCCTCCGTTACTATGCTGGCACGTTCATATAAGGTTCTGATCACTGAGAATTTGTGTGTTGAGGGGTGGTCTGATGCCCATAAAATACTGGTCTGTACGTGTGGGTTTCCTATGGATATTTATCTTTATGGCCCCGTTGTCCATGTGGTGTATTTTCTTGTCTAAAAAGGCTATGTATTTTTCTGATTCTTCCTCTTGTGTGAATTTTATTTTTCCGGTATTATCTATGATGTTTAAGTTGTCTGTGAGCTCCTGTGTGTGTCCTGACTTTACCTTTTTGAGTATGTCATCCACATACCTCTTCCATAACGTTAACCGGCATTGCTCAGGTGCTGATGTTATCGCCCTCGCTTCAAGGTTTTCCACAAAGAAACCGCACATAATGGCCGATAGTGGGTCTCCCATGGCAAATCCTTCTTTTTGTTTGTAGATTTTATCCCGGAACTGAAAATAGGTGGATATGGCTACGAACTCCAGTAGTTGTGAAGTAGTTCTTGAACTGTTAGATTTGTGCGTTCCTTGAGTGTTTTGTCAGCTTTAAGGTGGTCCTGTACTATCTTTAAAGTTGCCTCTACTGGTGTTGTGGTGAACAGTGATATGACATCACAGGATATAAATATTTCATCTGTTTTTACTTTGACGTTCTTTAGTTCTTGTGCAAGTTGTTTTGAGTTTTTACAGTGCTGATTTGTCTGGCCTAGAAGTGGTTTTAATATTTGTGCGAGAGCTTTTGACAAGTTATATGTGACCGATCCAATGCTGTCTACTATGGGCCCTAGGGGTGCTCCTGGTTTGTGTATTTTTGGGGTACCGTATATCTGGGGGATGATATTTGCTGTGGGAATTAAATGATTGTATGTCGGTTTGTCTATTTTATTTTCGTTTAGTAACCTGTGATGGCTGGTGAGTTTGAGACGCCAAACGCAGCGGCCAGAATAAAAGGGGGAACCGCAGATGAGAAAGAGACAAAAATAAAATAAGAGAGCAAGACCCGCGCTTTCAACGGACCTAGATGTCGTCCGAGGCAAGGAAGCAAGGCGAGCTCGACAGGACGAAAAGAAAGGGAGAAAACAGAAAGATTCTCTTGCTGTCTAAAACTTGTCCTCAAATATGCAGCTAAACCCTCAACAACTCTCTTACTAGAGACCTTACCGGCTAAAGTGCAAACATAACACAGACACTCTAGCAAGGGAAGTGAGGCGGAACTAGGGCTTAAATAGAATCCGGGCGACGCCCCCAATTAATGCCAGCTGGCCCAGGAATCCGATTGAGAGCAAAAAGATATCGTCCCGGACGAGAGCAACAAAGAAAGCTCTCAAAGCCTCCAAACCATGACAGGACCCCCCCCTCTAAGGCTCTAAGGGACAGCTCCACAAGTCCCCAAGGAACCCCGTGCGCGGAACTCAGAAATTAGCGTGGGATCCAGAATATCCCGCAAAAGGACCCAGCAGCGCTCCTCAGGGCCATATCCCTCCCAGTCCACGAGGAACTGGACCCCACGACCAACACGCCTCTCGGCAAGAATGCGGCGCACGGTGTAAACCAGCCCCCCCTCAACCATTCGCGGTGGCGGCAGGGGTGTGTCGGCAGGTGCCAGGACGCTAGTGCTAACTGGCTTAATTCGAGAGACATGGAAAGATGGATGGATGCGTAAAGATCTCCGGAGCTTTAAGTGGACCATGACCGGATTGATCTTCCGCACTATCTTGAACGGGCTAATATAGCGGCGCGCCAGTTTTCGGGATTCAACCTTCAAGGGGAGGTCCCGGGTAGACAGCCAAACTCTGACCAACCCAATAAGATGGGGCCAAACGACGCCTTCTATCAGCGGCGGATTTTTGTTTGAGCCTTGAGCGCAACAGAGAAGAACGGACCCTGGTCCAAACCGACCGACAGCCATTTAATGAAATGGTTGACCGAGGAACCTCAGAATCATTCTCAGTCTCAGGAAACAGTGGGGGTTGGTAACCCACCTGAGCCTCAAACGGGGAAAGACCCGTAGAGGAATTACTCAGTGAGTTATGGGCATACTTGGCCCATGCTAAAAATCGACTCCATGAGGATGGATTATCCGCCTCCAAACATCGAAGAGTGTTTTCTAAAGACTGATTAGTACGTTCAGTCTGCCCGTTGGTCTCTGGGTGAAACCCAGAGGAGAGACTCACGGTGGCCCACAACTGCTTGCAAAATGCCCGCCAGAATCTGGCTGTAAACTGAGGGCCTCGGTCAGAGACCACATCTTGCGGAAGCCCATGCAGCCGGAACACATGGTTAACCACAAGAAGGGCTGTCTCCCACGCTGAAGGCAACTTGGGTAGCGCGACAAAATGAGCAGCCTTAGAAAAACGGTCAACCACGACCAGGATTACCCTGTTGCCATCAGATACAGGCAGCCCCCTTGCGAAGTCCAACGCAATATGCGTCCAAGGGCGCCTGGGAACGGGCAAAGGTCGCAGCAGACCAGAGGAAGGGAGGTGGGAAGTATTGTTCCTGGAGCATGTGCCACAAGCAGCAACAAATTCCCGAATGTCTCTCATCATACCAGGCCACCAAAAACGTCGGGCCAGGAACTGCTTGGTCCGATGGGCCCCCGGGTGCCTAGCCAAGTGGGAAGAATGTCCCCACTGGAGGACCTGTGGCCTAACTGTAGGCGGAACAAACAAACATCCAGGAGGCTCCCCCCCCAGGACCAGGGTCAGTCTTTAAAGCCTCCTGAACCACTGCCTCAATCTCCCACTGAATGGGTGCAACAACCTGAGCAGCCGGAATAACTGGCTCCGGGGCAGGATCGCGGTCGTAAATCCGTGACAGGGCGTCAGGCTTAATGTTTTTAGAGCCCGGGCGATAGGTCAGTGTAAAATCAAAGTGGTTAAAGAATAATGACCACCGCGCCTGCCGGGAATTACGTCGCTTGGTTTGCTGAACATACTGGAGGTTTTTATGGTCAGTCCACACCACAAAAGGGTGTTCAGCTCCCTCCAACCAGTGGCGCCACTCCTCAAGCGCCAGCTTGACCGCCAATAACTCCCGGTCACCAATGCTGTAATTGCGTTCCGCGGCGGACAAAGACCGGGAGAAGTATGCGCATGGGTGTAGCTTATTATCCCAACGAGGGCGCTGGGACAAAATAGCACCCACGCCCACCTCCGAAGCATCTACCTCCACAACAAATGGGAGGGAGGGATCGGGCAAAACCAGAATGGGCTCTGAGCTAAAACGTTTCTTTAATTCCTGAAAGGCAGCATCAGCTGCTGGAGACCAAAAAAACGCTGAGGAGGTATTCTTCTTGGTGAGCGCAATAATGGGGGCGGCAACTGCGCTAAAATTGCGGATAAACCTCCTATAAAAATTAGCAAAGCCCAGGAAGCGTAGAACCTCCTTAACACTCTGAGGCACAGGCCAATTCCTGACCACAGCCACCTTGTCCGGGTCCATATGAACCGACCCCTTAGAAACAATAAAGCCCAGGAATGAGACAGTTTGGGTGTGAAAAACACATTTCTCAGCTTTAACAAAAAGCTTGGCATTAAGGAGGGCCTCAAGCACGTCTGATGTGTTATTTATGCTCCGAGAGTGTTGAAGAAAAAATCAAAATGTCGTCAAGATAAACGAAGACGAATTTCTCCAACATCTCTCGGAGGACGTCATTAACGAGTGCCTGAAACACCGAGGGGGCGTTAACAATCCGAACGGTAAGACCAAATATTCATAGTGCCCGTCATGAGTGTTAAATGCCGTCTTCCATTCGTCCCCCTTCCGAATGCGAACCAAGTTATAAGCATTGCGAAGATCTAGCTTCGTAAAAAATGACGCCTCCTGCAGACATTCAAACACGGAATTCATTAACAGAAGGGGATACCGGTTTTTAATGGTGATCTTATTCAAACCCCTATAATCAATACAGGGTCTCAGACCGCCATCCTTCTTCCCCACAAAAAAAATTCCCGCTCCGGCAGGAGACGTGGACGGCCAAATAAAACCATTAGCAAGAGCTTCCTGAATATATTCTTGCATGGCCTTACGCTCAGGTCCTGACAGCGAGTATAGTGAACCCCTAGGAGGAGTTGTACCAGGGTAGAGATTGATTTCGCAGTCGTACGGACGATGGGGAGGTAACGATGATGTTCATTGTTTACTAAACACTTCGGCGAGATCAGCATAGTCATTAGGAACATTAGAAGGCAAGCTAAAGTTCAGGGTGGCCCCAAATTCCTCACCCTGCTCAGAATCTAATGTCTTCGTGACTGATTCAGAATCGATAAAATCCTCTAAAAGGTAATCGTCCTCTGGCTGTCGTCAATCAAATTGAGGATCCCATTCCAACCCCTCCTCTGCCCCTTTCTCTAGTTTAGGAGGGTATGGTGAGATAGCCTCCTCACACTCGCTCCAGGCATCAGCCGGCCCCATAGCTTGATGTCTGGGAAAACAAGTTTCATTATCTCTACAATGAGAGTTGCAATTGGTGCCCCAGCGAACGATAGGATTGTTCTGTTCCCCCCAGCTGATGCAAGGTCTATGTTCCCATAACCAAGAATGCCCTAAAACAATGGGAAAAGCAGGGGAACTGATAATTAAAAACCGAACCTCCTCAGAGTGGCCACCAAAGGAAATGAACATATTTAGCGGTTCAGAAACTTCGGTTGTAACTCCCGTTCCAAGCGGGCGACCATCCAAAGTTCTGACAGAGTGTGACTGTGAAAGCGTCACGGTGGGAACGGAGTGCTTCCTAGCCCACTCAATATCCATGAAACATATTACTGCACCCGAATCCATGAACGCTTCAATAGTAACTCTCTTGCACCCCACAGTCAGTTCAACAGGGATTAGTGTTCGGAAGGGAAATTGGGTCTGCCCCTCTAGCGCCCCCCAAATCGCTAGAGGGGTTTTCCGTTTCCCTGAAGCTTCGGACAATGTGGACGGGTATGACCCGGCTTATTACAATTAAAGCAGATTATTCTTCTGCGAGTAGGTTTATTAGTCCGACTGTCAAACGAACTATTAACTTGCATGGGCTCAACCGGAGTAGAATTTTCAGTGGGTGGAATAGGAGCCGCACACTCGCCACGAGCAACTTTAGCCCCATTGTCAGCAAGCGGCAATCTGTTTAGCTTCTCCCTGTTGCGTTCGTGTATGCGGTTGTCAATTCGCACAGCCGTACAAACTAAAGAGTCTAAAGTCGAACAGGGTTCCAATGTAGCCAACGCATCCTTTATCTCCTCAATAAGAGCATGACTGAACACAGTCATAAGAGGAGCCTCCGGCCAGCCTGTCTCTGTAGCCAGAGAGCGAAATGCGATAGAGAACTCAGCCGCACTTTCTTTGCCCTGTTTAAGGTGCATCAAAGCAGAGCCGCGTCCTGACCACAAATATCTTGATCAAATACTGACACCATCTCCCCAACAAGAGCCTCCACAGATTTTACGACCGGTGAATTAGATCTGATTAGTGGGCCGACCCAAGTGAGTGCTGTGCCAGCCAGCAGGGATAATATAAATGCCACCCGAGAATCCTCATTAACAAATCGTGACGGCTGAGCCCTAAAAAATATTTCACATTGGGCAATGACATCCTTACATTTTCCGGCCTCGCCACTATATCTTTGAGGGCATTGTAACTTAGGTTCTCGGGGAAGGTGTATAGATGATGCTTGTGCAACATTTTGTAAACTTGTGTAGACAGAGACCTAACACTCTCGGTCAAGCTTAACAGAACGCTCTCCTGATTCTGAAGGGAATTCTCTTGAAGGCGGAGTCTCTCAGCTAACTCAGACTGCTGATTACTCAAATCTGAAAGCCCCTTAGTGAAACCAGACAGCATATCTCGCTGGCTGGTAACAGCCCTTTTAATCTCGGCCACCGCTGATGTCTCCATGTTTGGCTAGAGTGTACTGTGATGGCTGGTGAGTTTGAGACATCAAACGTAGCGGCCAGAATAAAAGGGGGAACCGCAGTTGAGAAAGAGACACAAATAAAATAAGAGAGCGAGACTCGCGCTTCCAACGGACCTAGATGTCGTCCGAGGCAAGGAAGCAAGGCGAGCTCAACAGGACGAAAAGAAAGGGAGAAAATAGAAAGATTCCCTTGCTGTCTAGAACTTGTCCTCAAATATGCAGTTAAACCCTCAACAACTCTCTTACTAGAGACCTTACCGGCTAAAGTGCAAACATAACACTAACCATTTCAAGAATGCCTTAAGTTTGTTTTTCTTGTCCTCTGTTGGATCTTTTTTATATTATCTCATATGTGTTCATGTCCTCAAGCATTTGTTTCATTTGGCTCTCATATTTTTCTGTGTCCATGATAACTGTTGTTCTTCCTTTATCTGCCGGGAGGATTGTGATGTCCTTGTTTTTAGCTAATGCATTAATGGCTTTTGCTTCCTTTTTAGGAGCACCATTCTAAAGGAGCAAACAGGCAGCAGGAGGCGTGACCGACCTGTCAGATTTTGACAGGTCAGTCATGCCCCAGTAACAACAGCTGATAAGACGTGCCACGCCACCATCAGGTGACGCTTCTGAAGAAGACGGGGGTTCCCGTCAAAACATGTCAAGGTATGAAAACATAACTACGTTTTTCTTCTCTTGTCTGATACAGAAGAAGTTAAACCTTTATTCTAAAATTAGAGACATAATAAATTTCATTCAACTAACACCCTATAAGTGTTTTGGAACTGAGGAGACCAATTACTGTGGTATTGAATGCAAAATGTTTTCTCATTCTTATTTGATTTTAGATTTCAGCTCCACAACACTTTTGCAGACTCTTTTGTCACATTCGTGCACCAAAATTTTCAATGTGTGATCCATCTGGACTGCAGGCAGGCTCAGTTTAGCACCCAGACTCTTTTGCTTCAGATCCATGATGTTGTAACACATGCACAATGTGGTTTGGCATTCTCTAGCTGAAATAAGCAAAGTCTTACCAGGAAAAGATGTCTGGATGGCTGTATATGTTGCTCCAAAACCTGTATATATTGTTCAGCATTAATGCTGTCTTCACAGATGTGCAAGTTACCCATGCCATGTGCATTAATGCACCCCATACTATCATGGAAGCTGGCTTTTGAACTGCGCACTGATCGAAAGCTGAATATTCCCTCTCTTTCTTAGGCTAGAGGATGTGGTATCCTGGATTTCCAAAAAAAAAATTCTGATCTTGATTGGTCAGACCACAGGATAGTTTTCCACCTCGTCTCAAGCCATCAAAAATGAGCTCAGGCCCAGAGAAGGTGACGGTGTTTCTGGATCTTGTTTATTTATGGTTTTTCTTCTTTATATAGTACACTTGTAACTTGCATTTGTGGATGCTGTGATGAATTGTGCTCTCTGAAAATGGTTTTCAGAAGTGTTACTGAGCCAATGCATTGATTTCCACTACAGAATCCAGTTTTTTTTTTTTTTTTTTTTTTTAATGCAGTGCCACCTGAGGGCCTGAAGATCACGGCCATTCAATATTGGTTTTTGGCCTAGTCCCTTGCATACAGAGATTTCTCCAGATTCACTGAATAATTTTATGATAATAAATACCTTAGATGATTAAATGCCCTGTTTCTGGGCAATTTATTCTTAAATTCTTGAACAATTTTCCTATGCAGTCTGTTACAGAGCGATGAAGCCCTCCCCATCTTCTGAAAAACTCCCTGGTACTGACACAGTCCTCATGTGAATCCCTAGTGTGTCTCATTGCAATTAAACAGCATGCGTGTATGTTAGGTGAATGGGTGTTGTGATTGGTGTACATCTACTGTGTGTTTCCCCTATCAGCTAAATCTTGTTACTCGCTTGTCTCTTATCGAGTGAATGATGGGTATGTAAGCCCTTTAGTGCATGAGCTTGTTGCTGGAATGCAAAGTCACCTTTGCACTCAGATCGTAGTCATATGTGGGTTACGAGAAAAATTCTTTGTCAGTACTTTACTGGAAGCCAAGTTCTAGTAATTTAGTCGTGTCATTAGTAAATTTGAACAAGCTTCCAATCCTAATCAGGGTCCATGACTGAGACCGCGTTCTTTTTCATCCTTGCAAGCCTACTCTCTTTATCAAGTTTATTAGGAACAAGCTTCCAACCCTGAGCTGGGGCTAGGACGGGAACTGAATTCCTCTGAAGCATCAACCCTCCTCTTCGTGAGTAGTCCACTGCTGGCAAGTGCTTCAACATCTGGCAGCACACCAGAAGCCACAAGCTGGTGACAGCAACCAAAGCATTGCCTTGTTCATCTGTGCTGAACTGTCTCTCTGGGATTCCATCCCCACCTATCCACTCCGGGGTTCCATCCCCGTCATTAGTGTACTGTTGCCAATAAATTACTAGTTGCATCGCAAGTCTGTCCTCGCACTTGATTCCTAGTCTGGACCATGACAGAAAAATTGGAAACACTATCACTCCCAACAGTATTTTTATACATCCATCTACATAAAAAAACAAATGAAAAAATACTCAAAAAATCAAGGAATACTATGGCTTTTACTATGGCTCATTTTCGTATGAGCTGTGGCCTTCTCTGTAGAACAGTGAATTGGTCAGAAACATTGACTGTCTATTATTGCCCCATTTTACATTTCTTTCCTAACCTATACAGTGTTTGCAAATTTTTTTTCTTCAAAACAATAGTAATATGATGTATCTATTCAACTGCAAAATATTCAGAATTCGATTATGCGCAAGTTATGTCTCACTCACATGGCTGAGTTCCTTGAAGCTAGGATATGCCTCCATTATCTTTGCCAGCCTGTCCTGTTCTCTCATGAATCAGTGTCTATGAAGTCTCCTCTGGTTTCAACTTCAAAATCAAGGAGTTGTGAAACAGCCTCTTGTTTTGGTTTGTTGCCTGCACATCTCCTGCATGGTCTTGTAATGCCTGGCCAGTGAGCTGCAACTTTCTAGGGTTGTCTGACTGTCTTCAGTGCTACATCCATTTTGGTTGGCTATGTATACGATGTTACAGATGAAAAAATGTCATTTCAGCCTAATAGGGGCTTGCATTTTGGGAATATTTTAGCGATTTTCAAAACACATACACAAAGCTCAGTAGTGAGCAACTTCTTGAGAGCAACAAACTAGTCAATTGCCATAATGTCAGCTGAGTTTCCCAGGTCTCTCAGCTCTACTGTTATGTGATTCAAAGATCAACTGCACTAAAACTGTTACCATCAATACCAGCATTTGCATACCACATACCAAGCTGAAAACCGTACACACATGCACTAAAGCATGGTGAAATGCAGCAGGGTTATACTGAATTAGATTTTCCTTACTTAAATTTTCATCAGATTCCTCAGAAGACCAGTCCAGAACTAGTGCTGTCTGCTGAAGCTGCTGATGCTGAACTGCAATTGCAGAATTAAGACAAATTGTTTGAATAAAAGTGAAATTTTTAAAGTGTGAATGATTGTAATGTTACCATGAATTGCTGAAAATATGAAAGAGTAGAAAGACTCTTGAAATAAGTGTGAATAGTTGTCAAACTTGGAAAAAATATTTAATATGAGTGAAACTGGAAATGTTAGTAATGCCCAGAAATGAAAAAAATTAAAATGTGGAGAAAATTAAAAGCTGAAGCCAAACTGCTATGGCTGCTGTCTGTGAAAGCTGAAGCCAAACTACTATAGCTGTTTATTGTGTGTGTGCGAACACGATCAGGCCCAAGTTGTCCTCCAATCTCCAATTTCCTGACTCCAATTCCACTGAACTAGGTTGCTAGGCAGTTGCTAAGGTGTTCTGGGTGGTTGCTAGGGCGTTGCTAGGTGGTTGCTAAGGTCTAACAGGTGGTTGCTAAGGCATTGCTAGGCGGTTGCTAAGGTGTACCAGGTGGTTGCGAGGTGGTTGCTATGGTGTTCAGGGTGGTTGCTAAGGCATTGCTAGGTGGTTGCTAAGGTGTTCTGGGTGGTTGTTAGGGCGTTGCTAAGTGGTTGCTAAGGTGTACCGGGTGGTTGCTAGGTGGTTGCTATAGTGTTCAGGGTGGTTGCTAAGGCGTTGCTAGGTGGTTGCTATGGTGTACCAGGTGGTTGCTAGGCGGTTGTTATGGTGTTCTGGGTGGTTAGTAAGGCGTTGCTCGGCGGTTGCTAAGGTGTTCTGGGTGGTCGCTAGGGCATTGCTAGGTGGTTGCTATGGTGTTCTGTGTGGTTTCTAGGGCGTTGCTGGGTGGTTGCTAAGGTGTTCTGGGTGGTTGCTAGGTGGTTGCTTTGGTGTTCTGGGTGGTTGCTAAGGCGTTGCTAGGTGGTTGCTAAGGTGTTCTGGGTGGTTGCTAGGGCGTTGCTAGGCAGTTTTTATGGTGTTTTGTGTGGTTGCTAGGGTGTTGCTAGGCGGTTGCTATGGTGTTCCGGGTGGTTGCTAGGTTGCTAGGTGGTTGCTAAGGTGTTCTGGGTGGTTGCTAGTTGTTAGGTGGTTGCTAAGGTGTTCTGGGTGGTTGCTGGTTTGGTTTGGTGTTCAGGGTGGCGTTGTTGCCAGGTGGTTGCTAAGGTGTTCTGGGTGGTTGCTAGGTAGGTTTTTTATGGTGTTGTGGGTGGTTGTTGCTAGGGGTTGCTAGTGCTAAGGTGGTTTAGGGTGTTCTAGGTGGTTGGTGTTGCTAAGGTGGTTTTGGCAGTAGTGTTATTGTTGATGGTTGCTACTATGGGTTCTGGGTGGTTTGCTGATGGATGCTAAGGGCAGTTTTATGGTGTTGTGTGTGGTTGCTAGGGTGTTGCTAGGCGGTTGCTATGGTGTTCGGTGGTTGGGCTAGGTTGCTAAGGTGTTCTGGGTGGTTTTAGGGCGTTGTTAGGTGGTTGCTAAAGGTGGTTGCTTTGGTGTTCAGGGTGGTTGTTAGGCATTGCTAGGTGTTGCTAAGGTGTTCTGGGTGGTTGCTAGGGCGTTGCTAGGCAGTATTTATGGTGTTGTGTGTGGTTCCTCGGGCGTTGCTAGGAGGTTGCTATCGTGTTTCAGGTGGTTGCAAAAGTGTTCTGGGTGGTTGCTAGGTGTTGCTAGGCGGTTGCTATGGTGTTCCGGGTGGTTGCTAGGCGGTTGCTACAGTGTTCTGGGTGGTTGCTAAGGCATTGCTTGGCAGTTGGAAAGGCATTCCTGATGGATGCTAAGGTTTTGCTAGGCAGTTTTTATGGTGTTGTGTGTGGTTGCTAGGGTGTTGCTAGGCGGTTGCTATGGTGTTCCGGGTGGTTGCTAGGGCGTTGCTAGGCAGTTGCTAAGGTGTTCTGGGTGGTTTCTAGGGCGTTGTTAGGTGGTTGCTAAGGTGTTCTGGGTGGTTGCTAGGTGGTTGCTTTGGTGTTCAGGGTGGTTGCTTAGGCATTGCTAGGCGGTTGCTAAGGTGTTCTGGGTGGTTGCTAGGGCGTTGCTAGGCAGTATTTATGGTGTTGTGTGTGGTTCCTCGGGCGTTGCTAGGAGGTTGCTATCGTGTTCCAGGTGGTTGCAAAAGTGTTCTGGGTGGTTGCTAGGTGTTGCTAGGCGGTTGCTATGGTGTTCCGGGTGGTTGCTAGGCGGTTGCTACAGTGTTCTGGGTGGTTGCTAAGGCATTGCTTGGCAGTTGGAAAGGCATTCCTGATGGATGCTAAGGTTTTGCTAGGCAGTTTTTATGGTGTTGTGTGTGGTTGCTAGGGTGTTGCTAGGCGGTTGCTATGGTGTTCCGGGTGGTTGCTAGGGCGTTGCTAGGCAGTTGCTAAGGTGTTCTGGGTGGTTTCTAGGGCGTTGTTAGGTGGTTGCTAAGGTGTTCTGGGTGGTTGCTAGGTGGTTGCTTTGGTGTTCAGGGTGGTTGCTTAGGCGTTGCTAGGCGGTTGCTAAGGTGTTCTGGGTGGTTGCTAGGGCGTTGCTAGGCAGTTTTTATGGTGTTGTGTGTGGTTCCTCGGGCGTTGCTAGGAGGTTGCTATCGTGTTCCAGGTGGTTGCAAAAGTGTTCTGGGTGGTTGCTAGGTGTTGCTAGGCGGTTGCTATGGTGTTCCGGGTGGTTGCTGGGCGGTTGCTACGGTGTTCTGGGTGGTTGCTAAGGCATTGCTTGGCAGTTGGAAAGGCATTCCTGATGGATGCTAAGGTTTTGCTAGGCAGTTCCTATGATGGTCTGGGTGGTTACTTGGCTCTGATCAGAGCAGGCTAGAGTGTGGCTAGAGTTCCGCATTCATTTCTAATGGGAAAAATTTTTCGGAAAACGCGGAATATCTCAGAAATTATGAATTTTTGGTAAATTCTGAATACATCCGATAATGTCTGAATAGGGCTGAATAATTTGAAGTTTGAATGGTTTGAATATGTTGTAGTACGTGGAAGTAGTTAAGGTCCGTAAAATGGCGGAAGAGGAGGAGGAAGATGAGGCGGAGGAGGAATAGAGCCTGATTCATGCTTCTTGCGGTCGGCGCGGTTTCAGCAGTGCGGACGGCGCGCATGGTCCCCACGAACGTCGAGTCGTTTCATGCTTGATGCGGTCAAAGCGGCTCCAAGAACGGGCCTGTTCTAATCTTGCGCTACTGAATCTTATTTCTTTGATCAATACGTTCATTTTTACTTTCATATTGTAACTATTATTACTGTGATTTTTACTACCAAACACACGGCTCGATTATTTTGAATTAGATTAGACAGTGCGTCGCTGTCTAAAACAAATATTACTGGCCGCTCTTTCTCCACTATTATGATAATTGGGTCACTTGAAACTTCCGAAAACTAAGTTGACATGGTTTGCATTTCAGCAGTTCCTGCACCGACGTCTGGCAATGAGCATCCTTGTAGATCCGACAGGAACTGTAGTAAAGATGTTTGTATTTTCAGCTGTTTGTATGTTCAGCTGGCTTTTCTTTGAAATTTTTCATTTTTAATTTTAATAGGTATCGATTCGGTCCTGAAGCTAGCCAATCATTGTAACGCGGGTTCAGCGACCCGCCGCATTGTTACAAAAAATCCTCCAGGTGCGCTGCTCGGGCGTTCAGGGCCTCCGCAGACCCTCCGCGCTCTGTCGCCTTGGCCGCAATTGCGTCATTTCACCGTGTAGGCCGTGCTGACCGCGCCGACCGCAAGAAGCATGAATCAGGCTTAATAAATAAACTGGTAGAATAACATATAGTGGGATTGCTGCATGCAGCAATCCCACTCAATTATGGCAGATGCACTGGTATCCGCATCATAGTCCTCTTCGCCTGGGTTGCTTGCTGCCAGCTCGATTCAACACCTCTTCCTTGGCCGGCCTCACTCAGGTATCGCACCCTGCACTTTCTTTGGAGACTTGATGTTGAGATGTTGCTTGTGGAGCTGGTTGTACAACCCCAATTCCGAAATAGTTGGGACAAAGTGTAAATTGTGAATAAAATCAAAACGCAATGACTTTCAAATCACACCAGCCAGCATTTTATTCACAATAGAACAACAGATAATATAGCAAATGTTGAAACTGAGAAATTTTACAATTTTATCTACAAATGGAACTCATTTCAAATTTGATGGCCTCTACAGGTCTCAAAAAAGTTGGGACAGGGGCCTGTTTACCGTGATGTAGCATCCCCTCTTCTTTTTTACACAGAGTGGAGGCGTCTGGGCATTGAGGGGACAAGTTTCTTGAGTTTAGTCATTGGAATTTGATCCCACTCTTGTTTAATACAGGCTTCCAGCTGATGGAGAGTTTTGGGTCTCCTTTGACGGACTTTTCGTTTAATTATGCACCAAATGTTCTCAATCGGTGAAAGATCAGGTCTGTAGGCAGGCCAGTTCAGCACACGGACTCTTCTACTACGAAGCCATGCTGTTGTAATAGCTGCAGTATGTGGTTTTGCATTGTCCTGCTGAAATACACGAAGCCTTCCTTGGAATAGATGTCATCTGGAGGGGAGCATATGTTGCTCTAAAACCTTTATATACCTTTCAGCATTCATGGTGCTTTTTAAAACATGCAAGTGTCCCACACTATATGCACAAATGCATCCCCATACTATCAGAGATGCTGGCTTTTGAACTAAATGCTGATAACAGGAGGGGTGGTCTCTCTCCTCTTTAGCCCGGAGGACACACCGCCCACGATTTCCAACAACAATGTCAAATTTGGACTTGTCTGACAACAGGACACTTTGCCACTTTGCTACAGTTCATTTTAAATGAGCTTTGGCCCACAGAACATGGCGGCGCTTCTGGATCATGCTCAACAATGGCTTCATTTTTGCATGACAGAGTTTTAGGTGGCATCTGTGGATGGCACAGCGGACTGTGTTTACAGACAATGGTCTCTTGAAGTATTCCTGGGCCCAATTAGTAATGTCAATGACAGAATCATGACGGTGAGTGATGCAGTGGCGTCTGAGTGCCCGAAGATCACGGGCATCCAGTAAAGGTCTTCGGCCTTGTCCCTTACGCACAGAGATTATTCCAGTTTCTCTGAATCTTTTGATGATGTTATGCACTGTCGATGATGAGACCTTCAAAGCCTTTGCAATTTGACGTTGAGGAACATTTTTTTTAAGTATTCCACAATTTTTTTTACGCAAGCCTTCACAGGTTGGAGAACCTCTGGCCATCTTTACTTCTGAGAGACTCAGCCTCTCTAAGACATTCCTTTTATAGCCAATCATGTTACTCACCTGATGCCAGTTAAAGTAATTACTAGCTAAATGTTCTTTCAGCTAATTCTCTTATATATTAATTGCTTTTTCAGCCCTTTTTTGCCTGTGTCCCAACTTTTTTTAGACCTGTTGCAGCCAGAAAATTTGAAATGAGCTCATTTTGTGGATAAAAATGTAAAATGTCTCAGTTTCAACATTTGCTATGTTATCTCTGTTCTACTGTGAATAAAATACCTGCTGGTGTGATTTGAAAGTCATTGCATTTTGATTTTATTCACAATTTACACTTCGTCCCAACTATTTCGGAATTGGGGTTGTAGATGGTCAGCAGCCGTATGTAAAACAGTTAATCAGGACAGGGCCTTATATGCATATTTAGCTGCCGTCTACTTGTTTCAAAAGCTCAGACAATCTACACGGGAAGGAAATATGCCAGCTTATCTGTTTTTCTTGGGGCCACACATCTGCTTATGTTTGAATGACCTTTAAACCTCGTAAATAAAATCAAACTACTAACATGTTTGTCAGATTCTTTGTCCCGGAGCATTGGATAATACTGCACCACCCGCTTTGCCATGGCAAAGAGCTCTTCCTGAGACAGGATATCGGACCTCCTAACTCCTCTCACTAGCACTCAAGATCGATATCATACTGGTGATGGTGCTTTTAAAAGGCAAAATTTAGACATAATGGACTCTTTGGCTCTGTCAAGGCGGGCCAACCCTGAGAAGCGCTTTCGAGTCTGTTCCAGCTCACTATTGGTATAAATGACATACTCTGGTGGATTTGGCAACCTTAGGGTCTACTGTGGGGAAGATATCTTCTTTCGTGTGAATGAATCACTTAAAGAAAATCCAGACTTTAACTCACAAGAAACATTTAGGTAAAGTTGGATGTGGGCCTGCTCCAGTGAAAGCAAATTATTGAAAATTAGTGACAGTCTTATCTAAGGCAGTAGAATTTTTTCATGAAAGAGAAAATAAAATTCTAGTAATGTATGTTAAAGAACAGGTATCTTAGAAAATGAGGTTTTTATTCCATTTTTGCTCATAAAGCAGGTCTAGATGCTATGAAAACACTGTGGAAGTATCAAAAAAGTACGCAGAAAAATGCACACAGCCCATATTCATGTGTTGTCTCTGCTTCTTTTTAAGAATGTGACATCACAATCCAACGCTGCTTTGACAACGTGAGCCTCAGGAGAAATGAGATGTGTCTTATTGTAATTTGGTTAGTTAAGCTAAGCTTACTCAGGGTAAGTTTCACTTAGCAAAAAAGGATACAGAGAAAAAATATACATATACCATGAACTACTGTACTATATGGGCATAATGCATGGAAGAGCAATGGCACCATCTTGTGGCTAAAATAGAAACTGCCAGTGGAGAACAGGGGTGAACGAGAACTCGCAATAAGGCCAAATTAGAATGTAATCTGAGTGGCTGCTTCTGTGAACAACTTCAAAGACATGTTTTGGAGACCTTTGAGACCCATAAATGGAAATCTCCATTTCAAGGATATGGGACCTTCAAGGTACAATAAATGAATAACTGAAAAGGTAAACCACAGGTTTCTACTAAGTTAAATCAAGCAGTGTATCACCTAAAATGACAACATGCTGATGTTCAGCACACAGAGATATAAAAAAAACTAGAGTGGACAACGTCATTGTCTGGACCAAAGCGCACACGGCAGAATGGGCAGAATAGCTCCGCCATCTTCAGTATGTATAAATGTCCAATAAGGCACATGTAAACAGTAAATGTGGGTGTCGACAAATTTTATTTTTTGGGTGGGGGGGGACTTGTTTTCCATGTTCTTTTTTATCTATTCATACTTAAAAAAAGGACACGAATAAGGAATTGTAAATCAACAATATTTATGCTCCATTATTTGGCAAAGCTAAAGAATAAGCTCTACGATTGCTTTACCCTTTATATAATCACTCAGTTACCTACGTTTTTGTTTCGTTCAAAGAAAAAGCGTTCGCATTCAGCTGTGCCTGTAAGTCTGACTCAGGTCTACTCCTGGAAGAAACTAGTTATTATATGCATAGCCTATATTAATTTATATGTATGCTTTGTGTAGATCGGAACAACCTCATTCTGAAGCGTTCATACCTACTTGTCTTCATTTAGTCCGTCTTTGCCCTGACACAATGGATAACAGGATGATATTGTGTGTTTCCCCAACTGGGATCAATGTAGAAGTTCAAAATTAAAGTATGTAAATGAAACCGCGCCAGTTTCAGTTTCCGCGAATACACTGTTAATAATAAACGAATAAACTGAAGCCTTTTTTTGCCAGGTAATTTAACTGGCACCTTTTTGCCAGTTATTTTAACTGTAATTTTACAATAAGTTTACCACAAAGTTCAGTGCATGTTCAGTGTAAACCACAGTTAAATGCGCGCAGGACTCCACTTACAGTTAAAATGACAGGGAGACAATGCGTTAATTTAACGGTTAAATTCGGTCAGTTTATAACAGTGTTGGAAAGCCGAACTTGATTTCGTTGCTCTGTTGCGACTGCGTATGTGCATGGTTCAAACCAGCTTGCCCGGTATACACAAGTGCTTTTGAATGGAAATGCATTGTGACGGGACTGGACATTTTGTCCGATGTAAGCGAAAATCCGTCATATAAAATCTGGTATTTGGTAGTAACATATTCTATGTTTATTTAATCAAAAACATTACAGAAAAATCGGGGCTTCAGCTCTTGTCAGGTATGAGCGAGTTCCCGTTTTATACGAGAACAGTTTAGGCGAGTTCTACTGTATTTTCCATTGAACGTCTGCCCCGACATTCATACACAAGATGGCGACCGAGTGCTGCCACAGAAACGAGGCCGATGTCCACTCTAGCTTTTTTATATCTCTGTGGGTCAACATACGCTGACCGACGCGATCACTAGTCTTCATTAGGGGTGCATGTAGTTTCCTTATGGACGAACCCTTCACCACTTGGGCCCCTATTTTGACGAACTAAGCGCAAGATCTGAAGCGCTCGGCGCAAGTACATTTAGAGCGTATCCAAATACATTTTTGTTTGTTTAGCAGCAGGTTTTCTGGGCTAAAAGTATGGTGCATGGTTCAAAAGGGTTGTACTTAATCTCTTAATTAATCAAAGGCATATTATAGGCATAGCATGAAATAAACCAGCCAGAGTGTCATCTCCCATTCCCTTTAAAAACCAGATGCCTTTGCAACTTGGCTAATTGCTATAATATGGGCGTATTTGTGCCCAGTAGCAGGGGTAAAAACGGCATGCTGCAGATGAAAGGGTCTGCGAAGTGCGCTAGTGAACAATTTCTTAAAGTAAGGAAACCTGAACACAGTGATCTCCAAAAATGTTCTGATAACATAACATAACATAACATGAGTGGCGGCTCGGCAGTTTCTTTTAACTATTGTGAATATATCACTTCAGATACTCAATGTCTCAACGGTATCTAGCTTTAAGTCAAGCCTGCTCTTGAAAATTGCCAAGGTTTCTGCCTCAACAATATGGTCAGGCAAGCTGTTCCACATCGAAATTACTCTTTGGGTGAAAAAATATTTCCTAATATCAGTGCTAAATTTACCTTTGGTCAACTTCCATTTATGACCCCGAGTTCTACTAACAGAACTTGGCCGAAGGAATCCTACATAATTCACTTCGTTAATCCCTTTAACATATTTAAAGACCCCAATCAGATCACCCCTGAGTCTCCTTTTCCTAAGACTAAAGAGATTAAGGATCTTCAGCCTCTTCTCATAGCTTTCATCTTTTATACCCAGAATCAGCTTAGTTGCTCTTCTCTGAACTTATTCTAGAGCCTCTGTATCTTTCTTAAAATATGGTCCCCAGAACTGTACGCAGTACTCCAGATGTGGTCTGACGAATGTGTTGTACAAGAGAAGTATCACCTCCTTGGATTTGTACTCAATACTTTTGGCAATGTATCCCAGCATCCGATTGGCTTTTTTAACTGCTACGGCACAAGGACTAGAACCTGTGAGCGTTTGGTCAACAATCACTCCTAGATCTTTTTTTCATGTGGAGCACATTCCAGTTTTAAACCTCCCATGAAGTAATCCTGTCTAATGTTTTTATTACCTACATGTACAACTTTACATTTTGCTAAATTAAATTTCATTTGCCACATTTCTGCCCAACTCTGGATTCTATCCAAATCCTCCTGAATCACTTGAGTAGAGTCTAAACTATTTGCCAAACCTCCCAATTTAGTATGATCCGCAAATTTAGCTAATTTACTCTCAATATTTCTATCAAGGTCATTAATGTAGATGAGGAACAGCAGGGGTCCCAACACTGATCCCTGAGGGACGCCACTCCCCACCATACCTAGCTCAGATGAGTTTCCACTGACCACCACTCTTTGTGTTCTGTCCTGTAACCAGTTTTGAATCCACTCCAGAATACCTCCTGTAACTCCAATGGAGCTCTTTTTAAAAATTAGTCTCTTATGCCGTACTTTATCAAATGCTTTCTGAAAATTCAAGTATATGATCTCATAAGCCCTGCTCTGATCATAAGTCTTGGTGGCCTCTTCAAAAAATTCCAGGAGATTTGTCAGGCATGACCTTCCCTTACAGAAACCATGTTGGCTATCCCTCAAAATATTATTACGTTCAAGGAATAATTCCAGCTCATCTTTTATGATAGATTCCAGTATTTTGCATGCAATGCAAGTTAAACTGACTAGCCTGTGATTTCCTGGCTCAGTACGGTCCCCTTTCTTATATATTGGTACTATGTTGCCCTGCTTCCAATCATTTGGTATTTCTCCAGTTTCTAAAGACCGTCTGAAGATAGCGGAGAGCGGTTTAAAGATGATCTCACTAACTTCCCAGAGCACTCTAGGATATAAGCCATCAGGACCCGCCGCCTTATCTGCCATTAGTTTATGCAACTTGTCTAATACTTCATTATCCCTAACCTCAATTTCCACAAAATAATCTTGAGCGTTGGACATGCCCTCTGGCCGAATAAAAACCCGCTCCGAGGTAAAATTCTCAACAAAGTAACTGTTTAAGGTATCCGCAATATCCTTGTTATCATATAGCAGCGATCCATATTTATTCTTTCTGCACTTAACCCCCTCTTTGACTTTCTTTTTTCTGCTACAGTACTGAAAGAAGCGCTTAGGATTAGTTTTTGCCCCTTCTGCAATTTGCCTTTCATTCAGTCTTCTAGCATTCCTCAGCTCTTTTTTGACCACAGCTCGCATTTTACAGTATTCAGCTTTAGTATTCTCATTGTTATCCTTTATGTACGTCTTATAAAGATTCCTCTTATTCCTCAGACTCCTACGAATAGCTGTGGTCATCCATGGAGGATTTTGCTTTTTCAGCTTACTTTTGGACACCTTTGGAATGAATTTACATTGTGAATCAAGTAAAACCCCCTTATATCTTTCCCACTGCTCATTTACAGACTCACAGTCTAGAAGTGTCTCCCATTTTATTTCGCTCAGATATGAGCGCATCCCATCAAAGTTTGCTCGCCTAAAATAAAAAATTTTGGTTTTTGAAGACACCTTTTTAACTTCCCATGAAATGTCAAAATTAACAGTAGAGTGATCACTAGTCCCTAGTGGCTCCAGTACCTCAACATTGCTAAGTCTATCAGAGTCATTACAAAGCACCAAATCTAAAATTGCCTTCTCTCTTGTAGGTTTATTAATATACTGCACCAAAAAATTGTCATTTATAACATCCAGAAATTCTTCCTCCCCTTTACCCTGTCCTTTCACCATTTTCCAATCGATACCAGGATAATTCAAGTCTCCCATAATAATAGTCCCTCCTCCTCTACAAGCTTGCCTAATCCTCTTAAAGAGCAGTTCATTGACAATATTGTCCAAAGCTGGCGGTCGATAGCATACCCCTATGTTTAAACCTGTCTCGTATTTGCCAATGAGCCTGTGTACAACCCCTAAATGTAAAATCGCCGCAAAACGTAAAACTCCCCCTAAACGTAATAAAAATTAATGCTAAACGTAAAACTCACCCTAAATGTAATAATTTCTAACGCCAAACATAATAATTGACCTTCCCCCTAAATGTGAAATTTCTAACGCAAAAAGTAAATACTCAGCCTCCCCCTAAATTTAACAAAAACTGCCGCTAAACGTAATATCATCGGCCTGCTGATAAAACCTTGTATCTTCAAAATGATAAACTTTACAGGAAAATAAAAAAAATAATAAAGCAATATATAAAATAAAAAATGTTTAATTTTGCATGTAAGAATAGTGGACACACGAGTTTTTGTTTCTTATCAATTTGGAGATACAAGATTTTACCAGCAGGCGGACGATATTCAATCTTTTGTTGTTCATGAAGTGAGCTTCAAGTGTTCGACAATGCAAAAACAATATTTCGAGAATGCGGCAAAAACAGGTGCTGCCTCACTAGCAGCCAAATCTGCCTACCGAAATTTACGTCAGATCTATCATAGATAAAGATCGACAGTGATTCCTCGAGGATTTTTTGACGTTAGCAAGTGCTGCCTTACAGTGACTACCTGAAACATCCCTCTTTCCATAATTTTAACCCACTCTCGCCATACCTGTTGCAGGCCAAATTTTGAGCGAATCATATTTTATTCGTGTTATAACTCTTATAGCCTACCCTGTATGTAATAGAACTGCCGCTAAAAGTAATTTTCAGAAATCTGTTATTGGAGTTGAACGACTTCGGAGGACACTATTAACCAAGTGTTGCCTTACCGAGAGTACTTGCTAAGAACCCTTGAGCCATGAATTTGTCTCATTTAAGAGACACGTTACCTTAACGAGACTACCAGCCATATCCACCTACCAAGGTTGACGTTACATCCGTAATAATTGTATCCCCGATACTATGGTTTTGTGTCCACGCATCGTACACATCCGGAGACATTTCTGTGAGCATTCTACAGGCGCCAACTTGAAACTTAGAGGGGCTCAGCCCCCCATTTATCATCTGATAGAAAAATATTTTAATGTCAAATACCTGGAGAACGTCTTATAGTTTGTAGTTGTGAAAATGTGTGTTCCTATAAATAACTTACAAACGAATCCCCATGAATAATTGTTTTAATTATTTTCACGTGTATAATACATTGGCTACAGGCCCCTTCCCCCATTCTGATGTGCTTCCACCGCCCCGATAACATTTCAACCGTACCATTATCTAACTAAGCACATGACCCCCCCCCATATGTAACACACCTTGCCGCAAAATGTAAGAATTCTCCCTATATGTAACAAACCTTAACCCTAAACGTAAGAACTCCCACTATATGTAACAAACCTAAACCCTAAACGTAAGAACTCCCCCTATATGTAACAAACCTAATCGCTAAACGTAAGAACTCCCCCTAAATGTAACAAACCTTAATGCTAAATGTAAGAACTCCCCCATATGTAAACCTTAAACAAACCTTAAACCCTAAACGTAAGAACTCCCTAAATGTAACAAATCTTAATGTAAACATAAAACCTTATCGCTAAAACCTTAAGAATGTAAGAACTCCCCTAATGTAACAAACCTTAATGCTAAATGTAAGAACCCTAAATGTAACAAACCTTAACGCTAAAATAAGAACTCCCCCTATATGGAACAAACCTTAACGCGTAAGAACCAGTGTTTCTGTTTAGTGATAAAGTTAAATGGTGAAATCATTGTACAGTTTTGTAGCTCCTAAATGAACTGTTCTCCACTGCTTTCTCTCTTCTATCTTTTAATTTCACTGCCCCTTCATTTGCAATGTAACAAATTGTAAAAACCTTCCTGATCGAGCAAACTTCCTGATGGAAAAAACCTCAGTTGTAGGCCTGCTGCCTTTGATCCACAAATGGCAATTTAATATATAAAATTCATTGAAAAAAAACCCGCTTAGATCTAGATGTAAGAATTAATAAGAGATGCGGTCACCGAGGCTCTAAATGGGTGTCGCTTTTATTTGTCTGTTTTCGTAGAATTGCGACGGAGCTTTTGATTCCGAAAAGCGACACTAGGTCTCCACAGCTTAAAATAAACTTAGCCGGGTCTACTCTTTCCTTATATCGTCGGCCTGCTGATAAAACCTCGTATCTGCCAAATTGATAAGAAACAAAAACTCGTATGTCCACTATTCTTACATGCAAAATTAAACTTTAAAAAAATTAAAATTAAATTTTTTATTTTATTTATATTTTAAATTGTATTCATATGTTTATATTATTTTATTTTTTAAATTTTATATTTATTTTTTATTTTCCTGTAAAGTTTATCATTTTGAAGATACAAGGTTTTATCAGCAGGCTGACAATATAAGGAAAGAGTAGACCCGGCTAAGTTTATTTTAAGCTATGGAGACGTAGTGTCGCTTTTCGGAATCAAAAGCTCCATCGCAATTCTACGAAAACAGACAAAGAAAATTTTACACCCATTTGGAGCCTCGGTGACCACATCTCTTATTAATTTAAATCTAGATCTAAGCGTTTTTTTTTTTTCAATGAATTTTTAGATATTAAATTACCATTTGTGATTCGAAGGGAGCAGGCCTACAACTGAGGTTTTTTCCATCAGGAAGTTTGCTCGATCAGGAAGGTTTTTACAATATATGCCACACGATGATGCAAATGAAGGGCAGTGAAATTAGAAAATAGAAGAAAGAAACCAGTGTAGAACAGTTCAGCAATCTGAGGAAAGCTACAAAACTGTACAATGATCACCATTTAACTTCGTCACTAAACAGAAACACTGGTTCTTACGTTTAGCGTTAAAGTTTGTTACATATAGGGGAAGTCAATATGTTTAGCGTAAAGCTTTGTTGCATTTAGGGGGAGTTCTTACGTTTAGCGTTAAGGTTTGTTACATATAGGGGGAGTTCTTACGTTTAGGGTTAAGGTTTGTTACGTTTAGGGGGAGTTCTTACGTTTAGCGTTAAGGTTTGTTACATATAGGGGGAGTTCTTACATTTAACGTTAAGGTTTATTACATATAGGGGGAGTTCTTACATTTAGCATTAAGGTTTGTTACATTTAGGGGGAGTTCTTAAGTTTAGCGATAAGGTTTGTTACATATGAGGGGGGGCTTGTGCTTAGCGGTAGATAATGGTACGGTTGAAACGTTATCAGGGGCGGTGGAAGCACATCAGAATGGGGGAAGGGGCCCGTAGCCTACGTATTATACACATGAAAATAATTAAAACAATTATTCATGGGGATTCGATTGTAAGTTATTTATAGGAACACACATTTTCACAACTACAGACCATAAGATGTTCTCCAGGTATTTGACATAAAAATATTTTTCTATCAGATGATAAATGGAGGGGGGCTGAGCCCCTCTAAGTTTCAAGTTGTCGCCTGTAGAATGCTCACAGAAATGTCTCCGGACGCGGACGACGCGCGGACACAAAACCATGGTATCGGCGATACAATTATTACGGATGTAACATAAACCTTGGTAAGTGCATATGGCTGGTAGTCTCGTTAAGGTAACGTGTCTCTTAAATGAGACAAATTCATGGCTCAAGGGTTCTTAGCAAGTACTCTCGGTAAGGCAACACTTGGTAAATAGTGTCCTCCGAAGTCGTTCAACTCCAATAACAGATTTCTGAAAATTACGTTTAGCGGCAGTTCTATTACATACAGGGTAGTGGAGACCGTGGAGTGTTGTAACACTGGATGAAATGTAACACTGTCTTTTTGACCAATCAGAAATAGATGCAGTGATGTCATCAATATAGAACACTCCCTACTTCCTCTTTGTGATCACAGGAGAAATGGCATATCTCTGTGTGCAACTTTGTGGATTTTATAACCAAAAAACTGATTTTCAGGTAAGAAACTAAAATTTTCATGAAGATTATTTTTTGTCTTGTGTTCATTGTGTTGTAGATACAATTATTTGATTTATTATACCTAAAACAGCAGTTTCTATCGTTTAATCAGGTACTTTGCATTCATGCTAACTTTAAACCCACATGCTTAAAAAGCTAGCTATGTAATGGCTGCCTGGGGTGGGGATTGTTGTAACACTGTCTGTTCTGAGCCCACAAAGCCTGCATCCCAGGGGCAGCCACCTAAATTTGCCACAACTGCAACAGTGAGTGAAAGAATAGTCCTGGACACACGCACGCACACACACACACACACACACCTAAACCAACACACACACACGCACGCACGCACATACCAATACCCACACACACACACACGCATACACATGCACACATGCTTATACCTACACACATGCACACACAAACACACACAGACCTCTACTTACACACATGCATGCAAATGGGCACTCATGCAAACATACATGCAGCAGTTGTTTTGCTCTGAATTAAAAGTTTTTGAGGAACTTTGCTTTGCGTTTACTTAAAATGGTTCAGCTTGTTGATAATGTTAAATCTTTATTCTTCAATGAAGTCCTTGCAGAATTGAATTTAGAATATTCTATTTCAGCAGATTATCTCTGTGTTACATCTATCCCCACCCGGTGTTACAAATCATCCCAGCAGCGGGGTGGGTTGTAACAAGTGCACTCTTCGTATTTGATGCTCATTCACATGTTCTGTGATTGTGTTATAGATGTCTAAGTGAGTGCTATTTGTAGTCAACAAACATGGATGCTATGCTGCAAAGTTTGAGAGATCTGGCATAAAGAATCCCTGAGTTACAGATACTCAAACAAAAAATGTTACTATCATCCCCGGTCTCCCCTGTAGGAGTTATAGCACGAATTAAATATGATTCGCTCAAAGTTTGGCCTGCAACAGGTATGGGGAGAGTGGGTTAAAATTATGGAAAGAGGGATGTTTCAGGTAGTCACTGTGAGGCAGCACTTGCTAACGTCAAAAAATCCTTGAGGAATCACCGTCGGTCTTTATGATAGATCTGACATAAAATTTGGTAGGCGGATTTGGCTGCTAGTGAGGCACCACCTGTTGAATGAGTCAAATTCGCCGCATTCTCAAAATATTGTTTAATGCGTTGTCGAGCACTTGAAGCTCACTTCATGAACAACAAAAGATTGAATATTGTCGGCCTGCTGGTAAAACCTCGTATCTCCAAATTGATAAGTTACAGAAATTTGTATGTCCACTATTCTTACATGAAAAATAAAACATTTTTTATTTTATTCATATTCTAAATTATACTTATATATTTATATTATTGTATTATTATTTTTTATTTTCCTGTAAAGTTTATCATTTTGAAGATACGAGGTTTTATCAGCAGGCCGACGATATTACGTTTAGCGGCAGTTTTTGTTACATTTAGGGGGAGGCTGAGTATTTACGTTTTGCGTTTGAAATTTTACGTTTTGGGGGAAGGTCGATTATTACATTTAGCGTTAGAAATTATTACATTTAGGGTGAGTTTTACGTTTAGTGTTAATTTTTATTACGTTTAGGGGGAATTTTACGTTTTGCGGCGATTTTACATTTAGGGGTTGTACAGCCTGACCCAGATATCTTCACAGGGCAAGGAATGTTAAATTTCGGGAATTTCCTGTACATTTATGTTTTCGTTCACATAGAATTCTACGCCCCGTCCTCGCCTATTACATCTATCCCTCCTAAAGAGCTTATAACCTTCTATATTATATTCATCTCCATCCTCTTCACTAAGCCATGTCTCTGTAATCCCAACTATGTCATAGCCCTCACTAATCATAACGGCCTCAAGTTCTGGAAATTTTTTTTTTTTTTTTTTTTAATTCTTTTTCAAAGATTTTTTTTGGGGAATTTTTCCTTTATTTGATAGTTATACAGAGTAGAGAGACAGGAAGATTGGGGAGAGGAACGGGGGAAGACATGCAGCAAATGACCTGAGCCGGAATCGAACCCAAGTCGCTGCGGGAAGGACACAGCCTTTATGGTACGTGCGCTTAGACCGATGAGCCACCGGGGCGCCCCGGAAATTTATTTTTTATGCTTCTTGCATTTAAATAAAAACATTTCAGGTTATTACTAATGCTCTTCCCCCTTGATTTCCCATGCGGCTGCTGCTTCAAGCCCCCCACTACGCTTTCTTGCTTTAAAAGTATATCATCAATAGTGCACGTAACGCTGCCAGCTTCCATCAGGGCTGTCTGCATTTCCCTATGTGTAACACTCACTAACCTCACTGCCCCCCAAGTCCCTAGTTTAAATAATCCTGTGCTACCCTCAACATACGCTGACCCAGTGCAAAGGTATCCCTCCAGTACAGGTGTAGCCCGTCAGGCTTGAACAGTTCACCCCTGTCCCAGAAAAAGTTCCAATGCCCCATAAACCTGTACCCCTCTTTCCTACACCAGGTTCGTAGCCACATGTTAAACCTCCAGATAAAATTCTGCTTTCCTCTGCTTGCACGTGGTACCGGAAGAATCCCGGAGAAAACTACCGTGGAGGATCTGCTCCTAAGCTTCTCAGCTAATTCCACAAAGTTGCTTTGCAGAACCCTCAAGCCTACCCTTACCTATGTCATTTGTCCCAACATGGACCATGACAACTGGATCCCTCCCCGCTCTGGCCAGGAGCTTGTCCGCACGCTCCAGGAGGTCTCCTACCTGGGCACCAGGCAGGCAACATACCGTCTGAGACTCCTTGTCGCCTTGAACAGACTAAGCTGTCTATTCCTCTAATGATTGAGTCCCCCACTATCACTAACTCCCTTTTCTGAGGGGAAGAGGCTAACAGGGTGCCCTGATGCTCATCAGTCCCCCCACTCTCAGGGTCAGGGGCCAAGTCGAGTTCCTGCAAGGGCTGGAATCAGTTGGACACCTCAACCACTGGAGGAGCTGTCGCTGTACGGCGTGCACGCCCTTTCCTGCACTGTCAACCGACAGTCACCCAACTTTCTCTCTCTGTAATCAACTTTTTCAACTTTCTTTCTCTATAATATTGTTAAAAATTGTTTTATTCATATCCACACGTTAAAAAATCATCATAATGAATATCCGGGGCTCAAATTGAACTTTACATTACAACTTGTGGATAGAATGAGCAAACGAAAAAAAATAGATGGTAAAATTAAAAAAATAATAATAATTATGTGCTGATGGAGCATGACCAACAGAAATTAAAAGGAGGAGAAAAACAGCCAGAAAGAGACGAAAATATTGTAATTTTGATGACGCCATAACCCTTTGAATGATATCCAACAGGACTGAAAAGAACTTCCTTCCACTCGGCTGACAATTGAAGCTCAAGTCAGATATAAGGAAGAAATTCAGATTAATTACGGACAGTGAAAACAGTAGGCCCTATTTAAACGATCTAATCGCACAGTCTGAAGCACGTGGCGCAAGAGCATTTAGGGCAGAGGTGGGCAGCATGGGCCGTATCTGTTCCTGGCTTTCACACCAACTTCTGGCCTTTAATTAGTTGATTATCTAAATTAGCCAAACCATTTCCGAAATCTGACTCTTCAGGCACATTTCTTTGAATTATCATGAATGACCATGAAGACTGTTCTTGTCTCTCTTCATAAAACATTTTTCTTTGATCTAATCATTGCGTAAATCTATATTTGTGTATGCAATCAATTAACTCAATTAGTCAGGGTAATCAATAGAAATAAAAACCTGCATACATACTTGCCTACCCCTGATTTAGGATGTGTCAAAATACATTTTTGCTAGTTTAACGGCGGGTTATCTGGGGCCTGTACTATGAAGCACGATTTGGGCTTAGCGAGGTAACTCCAGGGTTAACCCTGGGCTTTCAGTATTATGAATGTGGTTGACTTTTTACTAGTGTACCTCACCATGGTAACTTATGCTGAGAGTCTAACCTACTCTGGAGCAAGTTAAGTTTGAGATCATCGATCAGCAGTTAGAAAGCACCGCCTACTGACCAATCAATTCTCTTAGAAAAGGGCCTGCCCATTCCAAGAAGATCCTGCTGACCTTGGTGGGCAGTTAGTGAGACGAGCTCAGGAGAGAAAGGAATTTCAGAAAGATCAGAGATCGCCAAAACCCGTTTGTTCTTTTTACTCCGCCGGGGTTTCATCTGAGATAATAAGGCTAAAATTGTCATACACGTCATTAGAATACATCTAAGAATCAATTTAATAAAATGCACAACTGTAATTGCAGTCAGATTTACTCGTGCCTTACTGATGGGGCAGTGATATTATAAACGATAAAAAGACACGCACATTCCTATACCGAATAGGCTGGGTGCTGGATCAAACATATACTGTAAAGTAGAAAAGGTGAGAGATGCGCAGTGGCAGACTGAGAGAATAATTCAGGCCGGTAATTTTGAGTCCATCCCGGGCCACTCCCACCCTTTTCACCTAAACCACCAGACCACAAATCATGTAGGCTAACCCTGTTTGTTGATGTAAAAGGAACCAGACTAGTCATAAATTTGGCCACTACTTTAATCTGGGTGGAAAGTTATGTAGATGACAAAATACAAAAAAATAGAACTGGGAAAAATCTGAATACTGAGTTTTCAATGTATACTATGGCTTTGGGCAAACTAATAGTACTAATAGTACTAATAGTAATGCCTCTAATAGTACCTTAAAGGGAAATCAGGATAAATCATAATGCTGTTTTATACAAACGTAATTAGTAAATAAATATTGTAAAATACAAAAATGTGGAATTTTTGTTTTCAAAGATGAGATAAATGAGGTTTTATTCCCCCTAATTAGTTGTCGTCTGCTTCAACGGTCACGTGATAATGACGTAACGTCGCCCGAGAATGACAAAACATCACCCTTCGCCCAGAGGTATGCACTGTTATTGTGTAGGATAGTGTGATTGTCCCAGTCCATTATTTTATGACAAAAGATCGTTCAATATGGCCCATTGGCTAGTTGCACGAGATGGTGTTGAATACTTTCTGAAATACGCAGGGTTGCTTCAACATTAACGGTTTGCTTCTGTCACTTATCAGTTTATATCAGATGCTGAGCAGATGACAGGTATATCATCCCAGATATGTGATTTTAGCTATCGCTGATATTCCCAGGATTTGGCTTAAATAACCACGAATGATGTTTGCAAGATTTGTCTCGTTTACCTGTGACTGACGGTTGTTCGTTGGCACTCATCAGCTGCTCCACCGAGAAACGAGTGGGTTTTTAACGAGCATCACATTTCCAGCCATTCTCACTGATGACTGATGAACTGGCTTTAAGCGACAGACAACAAATGTGAAAATATCTGGTAATTAATGTGTAAATATTCCATAACGTCGAAATGCCATTTCATAAATCTAACATTCGATCGATGCATATTTTAATATTGTCGATACTTTGTTTACCTTCCCACTCGGAGACAGTTGCACCCTCAGGACTATCACTTCTGTAGCTATGGTTACTTGAGTACATTTAAGAAAACCATAACAATGATGCAGAACAGCTAGGGAGTTGCATCAGAAAATGTCGAAGTAAATTCACTGTAAAACCGAAACAATTAAGCCAAATCCTGGGAATATCGGCGATAGCTAAAATCACATATCCGGGATGATATACCTGTCATCTGCTCAGCATCTGATATAAACTGATAAGTGACAGAAGCAAACCATTCATGCTGAAGCAACCCTGCGTATTTCAGAAAGTACTTAACACCATCTCGTGCAACTAGCCAATGGGCCATATTAAACGATCTTTTGTCATAAAATAATGGACTGGGACAATCACACTATCCAACACAATGACAGCGCATACCTCTGGGCGAAGGGCGACGTTTCGTCATTCTTGGGCAACGTTACGTCATTATCACGCAACCGTTGCAGCAGACGACAACTAATTAGGGGGAATAAAACCTCATTTATCTCATCTTTGAAAACAAATTCCACATTTTTGTTTTTTTTTTTACCAAGCTCCATTCTAACATGAGGAACATTCAGACACAATGAGTCCCGTGACCGTATCCCATGGCAACCCACTCGCCGCATAAGAAGACGAGCCAGATGAAGAGGGATTTTCAATAAAACACATTTATAAACAAATGAAAACCAGTAGTAGTCTCATCTAGCTTTCAATGACGCCCACCCTACTGACTTGTATAAGACACACTGGTTGGTGCGGAAGTCAAGACCAGTGATAAATCTAATAGCAGAATGATAAATAGAATCTAAAGGTTTTAAAACAGAGGTAGATGCATTTCTATAAATCACATCACCATAATCAAGCATGGGGAGTATTACTGAGTGCACAATTTTCTTTTTACTTTTGAAATTGAAACAAGCCTATTTCTGTATAAGAAGCCTATTTTACTCCTTATCTTTTTGGTTAAATTTTCAATATTCATATAAAAAGTCAGCTTGTCATCCAGCCAAATGCCCAAGTATTTATAATGGGGGACATACTCATTGTGGCTACCCTGGAGGGTACAAATATGAAAATCAAGGGGGTCCCTTTTTTCTACCTTTGGTGAATACTATGAACTTGGTTCTGTCCTCATTTAAGACGAGCTTCAACTCTATTAGAGATCTTTGAATAGAGTTAAAATCATACTGCAGATTATATATGGCCTGCTGAACTGAAGAAGCAGTCGAGTAAATGGTGGTATCGTCAGCATATAAATGCAGTTTACAATGATCCAAAGATAAGCCAATATTATTAATATAGATGGTGAATAACAAAGAACCAAGAATTGAACCTTGTGGAACTCCTCTGCTGATTTGAGCACTTCGAGACTGAATGTTTTCAAATGAAATATATTGAGTCCTATCCTCAAGATAGTTTTTAAACCAATTACAAGCAGATTTGTCAAGGCCAATGTCTGACAATCTTTTCAAAAGAAGGGCATGATCAACAGTATCAAATGCCTTAGACAGGTCAATGAAAAGGGCTGCACAATGCTGTTATCTAGTGCTCTTATGATGTCATTTATAACTAAACAAGTAGCAGTAACAGTGCTATGCCCAGACCTGAAACCAGATTGGTCAGTATTCAAAATAAAATTTTCAGTTAAAAAAGATTGTAATTGAGAATTAACTAGGGACTCCAGAATCTTAGCCAGGCAAGACAACCTGGATATTGGACAGTAATTATTTAAATTACTTGCATCTCCCCCTTTTAATAAAAGGAGAACAGCAGTTTTCCATACTTTTGCTATGTTGCTTGTCATAATAGACATATTAAATATATGAGTCAGAGGTTCGGCAATGAGTGAGACAGAGAGTTTCAAAAGATATCGATCTAACAAGTCATCCCTCGTAGACTTATTTACATTAATTTCATTAAGAGCTTCAAGAACTTCCTCAGTTGAAACGCAACGTAAAGAAAATACAGTATTATTATTCAACAAATAAGAGGTTGAAGGACAGGTAGATAGATCAGAGGTGCACTGCCTATCATTGGTCTGCTCAGAAGAGCTTGGGTCTGCTACAAAAAGATAGCCTGCTGAAACAAAATGCTGATTAAAAGCATTACTTATTTCAACTTTGCCAGTAATCATATTTGAATTAAAAAGTACTTGTGATGGAAGAGAAGGAGAGGAACTTGAACTTTCCAGCATTTTTACAGTTTTCCAGAATTGTGTGGGATTTCTACCAGCATCTACAAGGGATTTTAAGTAAAAATCAGATTTTGCCTTTCTAACTGACGCTGTGCATTTGTTCCTAAGCTGTCTAAAATAAAGCCAATCTTGGGGTAAGTGGATTGATCTAGCTTTCGCCCATGCTTTGTTCCTGTCTCTGAACAGTTGTGAGAGCTCCAACGAATACCATGGAATCAATCTGTCCTAAATTCTCAGCGATTTTAAAGAACATGCTTGTCTGCCACAGAGTTAAATATAAAGGAGAAAAATTCAAGTGCAAGCTCAGTTTTCAGGAATAGCAGAGACATGATGAAAATTACAATTATACATGTCATGGAGGAAGCCATGAGCATTAAACTTTTTATAATCTCTCTTTTTAGCTATACGCGGCTTGAACCTTTGGAGTTTTGTTGTTCTTACGCATGCAATGGGACAATGATCGCTAAGATCACATGCAAAAACTGCATTAGCCAAATACTTATAAGGATTTATTGTAATAATAACATCAATTAGAGAAGATTTTCCTGGTTCTTTTAAGTTCGGGTGTGTGGGCTCTGAAATTATCTGGAACAGATTTAGTTGAGTACATACATTCTTTAAATCATCAGATACAGAAGTGAGCCAGTCCAAGTTTAAATCCCCAAGAATAACTAATTCAGAATTCAGGTAGAGTACAAGTAAGTCTAATGCATTCACAGAAATCTTAGATGCACATGGCGGCCGGTAGGCTCCCGATTTATATAAAAATTTGAATTAGCATTCAATATCAATTTAATGACTAAAACCTCAAATTGTTTCTCAACAGAATGACTGATGACACAGGTATCCCTTAGTGTATTTTTTACATAAATGGCTATACCACCACCTCTTCCTTTCCTATCACATCTGAAAATATTAAAACCATCCACTTTAACAGTATCATCCGAGATCGAGTTATTCAGCCATGTCTCTGATACAACAAAAACATCGGGATTTGTGTCTATAACCCAAATTTTAATCATGTCCAATTTAGGAACTAAACTCCTCACATTTAATAGACCAAGCCCATTTCGTTTGTAAAAATCAAAAGGAGTTTTCAACAGTAAAAATCTACAGTTAAAATTAACCACAGTATTCATCTTAATAGGGATTAAAATCCCAGGGTTAACACCATTTGGCCTTTAGGGATGTCGATTAAAACTCCCTCGTTTTGTGCACGTTGTAGAATTAAGACCACCATACCTGCAGGGGGTGTCACACAGGCTGAAATTGTATGGAACATCCAAGGGATGATTCTTAGAATTAAAGTTCAGGTCACAGTTGAGTAGTCACCCACGCTGGGAATTCAACACACAGTAGACCATGTTTGCAGTAAGCATGTGAATACCACGCCAATTTGGATGCACCCCATCCCCTTTTAAAAAAAGCAGCATGCTCCCAAAATAAATTAAAATTGCCAATAAAACCAAAGTTGCGAGAGACGCATGGTGCCTAAGCCACGAATGAAGGCTCAGAAGTCGAGTGAATCTTCCCAAACCCTGACCAAGAGCTGGAATGGGGCCAAAGATAAAAATGTCCTGGCTATATCCATCCAAGAGATTAAAAAGTTGAGTTAAATCACTTTTCAGGAGGTCCGATTGTTGGCGAGGAATGTCATTTGCGCCAAAGTGCAGAATTACTTTCTTTGCGGACATATGCCGATCCAGAATGCCAGGAGTTTTCGCAATGATACCCGCTACTGTGGCCTCAGGGAAACAGCACATAACTGCTGCCTTATTCTTAAAACCCCGGACAATGGAGTCTCCAATGACCACCATTGTCGGAGACAGGGAAATAGATTCTGCCCTCTGCGCATAAGCTGTGCTCCGTGACTGAGAAGGAAATGGCGATGAGCTGGGCCACGGACCTAATGAACGATCGGGAGATGGCCTCGAAGGGCAAGCACCAGACGACAAGGCAGACGACGGAGAACCGGGGGGAGAGGACGGCCCGCAATCAGCAGAGGAATGACAGTTCATGTCATCCAAGATGGAGTACCTGTTGCTGAGCGTAAGGGTCTGTGGAGGTTCGGGACGCAGTGAACGATGGCCTCCTCGTTTTCCACCTTGGATTATGCTCCACGGGGCAGGTCCCATGGGAGTTGAGGCAGACCGTGTCTTTGGCTTTGCACCCAGTCGGACCCAGGAACCTTCGTATGTTGCTGGCTGACCTCAAATGCAGGACCCCGAGCTGAATTGTCCAGCTCACTGGCGACACAGGGGAGAGTTGTCCCCAGCGAATCGAGAAGTTGTTCGTCCTCTTTAATCTGGTGAAGAGTGGATATTCTTTTTTCAAGCTCAGCGATCTGCACTTGCTGTATGTGAAGTTTGTGTAATTTTTAACTGCTTTGTTTGTCGCTAAATTCCCATTGTAAATGTCTATATTGTGATCAGGGCTCCCCTGCAAAAGAGACCTCGGTCTCAGTGGGACTTCTCTGCAATAAAGGTTTATAAATAAATAAAATTAATACATGTTTGTGGGTTTAGAGGTATGTCTATTTTTTCACATTCCTATAACAAATGTAATAGTGATCCTGTTGTTTTAGTCTCCATCTTTAAATTTTTTTTTGTAGATAATCGCTAATCAGGATGGTCTGCAGTAGCATCACAGCCTTATACCTGAAAAACCTGAGGACACTGGGAGTCAGACTGTAATGACCTTTTTGGTGCACTGGGCAAAGTGCACTGAAAAATGGAAAACATGGGACTGGATTCAGATGCAAAGATGAAGCTGGTTTTATTATGCCTTTTCTGTATTATAGAAAAGGCAAAAAAAGACATATGCAAAACAAAAAGGAAACGATGTTCCAAAATATCTAGTAAAAAGCGCTGTGCTTAAACAATCACTCCAGCGCTTAATAAGATATATGCAAGCATATGGTACAATGTAGACTAGAGCAGGGCTATTCAACATTATCCTGCAAGGGCCAGTGTGGGTGCAGGCTTTCATTCCAACTAAGTACTTAAACACCTGTTACTACTAATCAAGCTCATTAGCAAAGACTCTTGGCGTTGATTAGTGGTGTCAGGTGTGTAAGTGCTTGGTTGGAATGAAAGCCTGCACCCACACCGGCCATTTCTGGACACGGTTGAATAGCCCTGGACTAGAGCATGACAAGAGGCTTACGAGACTTCGCATAAAGTGCGAAGCTCTGGCTTATATAAAAGAATCAATGAGACAATAGTAGTGAGTAATACATGCGGATGAGCGGATGGAACTTGAATGTGGGCCAGGTCTTAATAGACTGGTATCTGGAACGCTAGGGGCGTGGTGTTACAGTACCCCCTCCTGAGGCAAGACTCCCGGCATGCTTGGGCGGGGTCCAGGAGGGCGACCCCTGGGGCATGGAGCAGGCCAGTCTGGACGTGCCAGGTGGAACTCTTTCAGGAGCTGGGGATCCAGGATGTCTAGGCGATCCACCCAGCTTCTCTCCTCTGGACTGTTGCCCTCTCAGTTTACCAGGGTTGGGGTTATCTGATTCACCAGCCTGAGTTTTGAGACATGAAAGATATTGTCAATGTGGTAGTTAGTCGGTAATTGGAGAGAACATGCTGTATCATTGACCCTCCAGAGAACAAGGAATGGGCCAGTAAACCGTGTGTTCAGTTTCCGACAGGGCAGGTGGAGGCGTAGGTCCTTGGTGGCGAGCCAGACCCAATCCCCAGGGTGGTAATTGGGGGCATCCCGATGCTTCCGGTCAGCCTGGGTCTTTTGGCGGCGGAGACCTCTTCGGAGCTGAACGTTGGTGTCATTTCATACCTTCTCCGCCTTTTTGAACCAGGCATCCACCGCCGGGACTTCAGTCTGGCTTGGATCCCACGGGCACAGCGGAGGCTGCCGACCAACCATACACTGAAAGGGCGATAATCTAATGGAGGAGCTCTGTAAGGAGTTCTGGGCATACTCCACCTAGAGCAGGTATTTTTCCCAATCTGTTTGGCAGCAGTGGCAATATCCCGAGGTGAGGCTCACGGAAGCTCCCAGCTTCCAGTAGAAGGGTCCCCACACTCAGGACGTGAATTGTGGCCCAAGGTCCGAAAGTATGTCCTCCGGAAGGCCAAAGTCCCTAAACACCTGGTGGTATAGCACCTCTGCCAATTGAAGGGCAGAGGGCATGCGGGGGAAAGGCAAAAGCTTGCAAAGTTTGAGAACCGATCTACAATCACTGGAATAGTGGCGTTACCTTCAGTGGCAGGCAGGTCCGTCACAAAGTCTTCGGCCACATGCAACCATGGATGATGTGGGACAGGTAGTGGGTGTAATTTGCCAACTGGTAACTGCCGTAGTGTCTTAGTAGTTGCACAGGTTGAGCAGTACTTGACTGCAGTCTGCTCATGTATTGATTATGTATTGAGTTAATGGGAGCTTGTCTTTGTGTGTATCTCAAAAAAGTTGGGAGAGGGGCAGCAAAAGGCTGGAAAAGTGGTACTAATAAAAAAACAGCTGGAGGAGCATTTTGCAACTAATTCGGTAAATTGGCAACAGGTCAGTAACATGAC
This sequence comes from Gymnothorax javanicus, assembly GCA_029692085.1. Taxonomy (NCBI): domain Eukaryota; kingdom Metazoa; phylum Chordata; class Actinopteri; order Anguilliformes; family Muraenidae; genus Gymnothorax; species Gymnothorax javanicus. The sequence continues at coordinate 74,785,428 of CM056198.1, forward strand.
TGGGTATAAAAAGAGCATTTGAGAGAGGCAGAGTCTCTCAGAAGTACAGATGGGCAAACTGCGAAAAACTGTGTCTAAAAATTGTGGAACAATTTCGAAAAAATGTTCCTTAAAGGAGACCTATTATGCTGATCCTTCTTTTAATACATATAAGTAATGTTATAATGTTGGATGTCCATACTCAACCTCTGAAAAGTTTCTAAACATACGATACAAGGGTTTTGCCGTAATCCAAGAACGTGATTTCGTGAACGTCATTTCCTCTCTCAGCAGCTCGTCCCGAGATCTTCACGAGATCTGGGCAAAACCTGACGCCAGGTTGTGCCATCCAATTAATACAGAACTAGCCAGACCCAATCACGGCATTGGACTTGCCCCCACCGGAAACTTTTCTAGCAGGCACAAACAACCATGGATCATACTATGCCTTAATAGGGTCTACATTTTTGGAAATACAAAAGAAGAACCGCAGATCATTTGAGATGCAGTTTTGTCAGTATCACTCCCAATGCTGCTTGTCCGTTTACTTTTGGATGCGAAGAAAAGCACCTATTTCTCTTCCAAAAGACGATGCCACCAGAAATCAGTGGGTAGCTTTTTTTGTTTGCTGGCAGCAAACAGCCACGGCCAAAGGGAACGTTGGCTGTTTGTGCTCAGCATTTCACCAAAGACAGCTTTGTCAATAAAGGATAATTCGACTTTGGATAAGCAGTTCAGCTGCTTCTCAAACCTGCAGCAGTTGCATCGATCAAGCGCTCGGAGCCACAAGCTGTAAGTAAAGATATAACAGCAAATAATGTAAGTGAAGCTAATGTGTTACGTGTGGCTAGAAGGACCGCTAATGATAGTTAGCACTAACAACTGGCCTCAAAAAGGCTTTGTAAAATATCTGAAGATAAAGCCTGGATCGGTCGTAACTGTCCATGACTCACAGACGCGGAAGCTGTAAGTTGCTTTACTGCATAAGCCTACCTAACATGATGGCCTGTTGATTGTGGCTGTAGCACTGCGGCTAACCTAGCCATTACTGTTGCTAATGTTTGTGTCCTAAATATGCAAGAGTCATATCGGGAAATTCAACAGAAGGTGTGTGAACATAAACCTCATTTGAAGCTAACTTTTTATACTTGTTTGTAATTTGGATGCTTGGTACAACTGTCCACGGTAACGGAACTTGCTGTCTGTAAAACCTGTATTGCAAGGGTTTGTCTCTGTGGTTGTTATGAATGCTCGGTTACCAGCTACTGCATGTTAGTTTGCGTGCCGTGCTAATTAAAAATGCTCCTGGTTAACTTATATGCAGTAATTCTGATCGGTATGCCTGTGTTACTTCAGTAAGCATCAATGTGGCAGTTTCATCATAACGTTGCCCGATTGTAGCCACTATAGTTGAAGCTAACCGGAGAGGTGCTGTATGTGTCTGCAAAGTTGGGCTGAAAAGGCTGCAGTTAGACCAGACGTAGGTTTTGCAGAGCTTGGGATATGTGTTTGGGTTTGTTTACAGCTGCTTGTGCTACGCTTCACTTATCCATGACCGGGATCAGCCGGATACTTCACCAATATCTGGGCTAGCTCTCTGATGCTACCGTGAAAGCAATCGCGAAACACACAAGCTCTAACGTGTCTGGTATAACAAACGATTTCTTTGCACTGCCGTGGAATAATTTCATCCCCCTTTAGAAATTGTTCTGGCTAATAAAAAGCCGAAGAAGGCAGAGATTGAATAGGAAATTCTTTCCTGTAGAAGTGATCGATTCGCTAGCTCCACATAAGCAACTGTCCACGCTAACGGAACTTACGGTCTGTAAAACCTGTATTATGTTCATAACAACCGGAGCTCTGTCTAGCTGTCGCGTACTAGCCATAAAGCTGCTTTCACATCGGACGCGAAACAAATTTTTCGCATGACTGATTACATTCAAAGTCAATGCAAAGACGCGAATACACACGTTATGGGCGCGTTAAGCCGCTTTCACACCGGACGCGAAACAAATTTTTCGCGCGACAGATTACATTCAAAGTCAATGCAAAGACGCGAATGCACGCGTTATGGGCGTGTTAAGCCGCTTTCACACCGGACGCGAAACAAATTTTTCGCGCAAAAGATTACATTCAAAGTCAATGCAAAGATAATGCTTCCTAAATGGTATGCTGAAACCAATGGGTGACGTCACGGTTGCTTCGTCAATCTTTTAATACAGTCCATGGTTTTGGATTATGGATTCCGCGTGAGTTTTAGTGGTATATTTACGTTCCCCTGCTGTAGTCACTCTAACCCTATGGCGGCAGCGGTGGGTGCCACTTGTGGAGGCTCTGTTTGTCCTCGCACAAAACCTGCAATCTACAAAACGGATAATGGGAAGGTAATAGTGGAAGATGAACTGTTAAACTTTATCGTGGTTAAAATGAAGACACTAAGCCATGATGAAATTGTTTTGTTAACAACAAACAACTTTTCATCTGAGTGGATTGAGGAGTCCAAGCAGCTTTTGTTTAATGTATGCCCGAATACCACGCTACGCTGTGTCGCACACAAAGGCCCACAGAAGGACATAAATAATAAAGGCCTGTTTGAAGGTTCTAAATGAGTGTGATGAAAATATTCCGCGGTTTGTTTCACATTACTTGGACGAACTGTCACCTGTCAGGTTTGGCAATATGGACGCCTCGGCGTTGCTTATCCATGTGGAGCAGCTCAGCCAAGAAGTCTCTGGCCTGAGGAGGGCATTGGAAACACAGGCAGAGGTGAGTGAGAACTTGAAAGCAGTTGTTGCGGCCATGGATCGCCGAGTGATAGCGGTGGAGACGCACTGCTCATCGGACTGCGGCTCTGGGGCAACTGGCACTGCACAAGAGGGGGTGCAGGGGATAACAGGCTCTGTTCGGCAGCAGGAGTCAACAACGTCTGCCGCTGGGAAGTCTCGTCTCCTGGGACTGGACACCGAGATTGCCAGCACCTCAAGTGGGGGGGTGAAGGGGCTGGTGGGCTCCGCTCAACAGCAAGAGCTCCTGGATGTAGCGATAACATTGCCACGATTTCAACTACAATCCCCACAGTGGAGCGTAGTTGTGAAAGAAGGTTGTAAAAAGTCGGGGTCCCATAAAGCAACTGTGCCATCGAAACCCCACAATAAGCAAGCTCACTTGAAACGTGAGCAGAGGAATGTGGGAATAATTGGAACCGGTACTGAGAGCAATATTGGAGTGGTGAAAACAAAGCTGGTGAATGTGTTTGCCACTAGGTTTTCTCCCACTCTGGATGCAGACACACCACGTGACTATTTATCTGAGAAATTGGAGAATGAAACAGTGACGTGTCGAAAGATCGAGTCGACCCACAGCAGGTACGGCTCATTTCACATCACCGTTGAATGTAACAATGTTACTGATATGTACGATCCAAAACTCTGGCCCGCCGGGACTTATATTCACTGCTATTATGAGGCCCGTGGACCTAAGGTTGTTGGTAATGAGGGGGGGAGTGAACTGAATTGCCATGATACACCTGCAGCTCCACATGAGAGCTAGTCTGCATAGTAGCTGCTATAATGTGAATTAACCTCTCTATGAACATCTTTGTCGTGTCTTACAATGCGCGTGGGCTGCGTGTTGGCCACAGTGAAACTGATAAATCACGCCGTGTCGTTGTGGACAAATTGATGGAGAGATGTGACATTTTGTGTGTCCAGGAGACGTTCCTGGCTAAACAAGACCTCGAAGGACTAAATTCTATTCATAGGGACTTTCATGGGGCAGGTGAATCAACAACTGATTTAAGTGCTGAAGTCGTCCGGGGGAGGATTCCAGGGGGGAGTAGCCATGATGTGGAATAAAAAATATGACCAGTTGGTTAATGTTATAAGATTGGGAGTTGACTGGGCTGTTGGGATTGAGCTGTGTTGTAATGATAAGAAGCTATTAATTTTGAATGTCTATACGCCGTATGAGTGCATACAAAATGAGGATGAGTACCTCAGTAGATTGGCATCATGGCTTTTATTCAGGACAATCCTTCTACCTGCATCTATGTTGTTGGTGACATGAATGCTGATGTAACTGATGCCAACTCTATATTTGGTAATCATTTAATTCAGTTTTGTTCAGACAGTGGATTGATTGTATCTAGTAAGGTACTATTGCCAAATGATAGTTATACTTATATCAGCGAGGCCTGGCACTCAACTTCTTGGCTGGACCATTGCCTTTGTACGGTGGATGCCCTTGACTCCATTGATACGATAAAAATTGATTATGATTTGGCTACAATGGACCACATACCCTTTCTTATGGTGTTGAACGCGGGTAATTTACCAGTCTTGTTGCCTGTGGATAATGGCATTGGTGTAGGGAAGATAGACTGGTCAAAATTGTCTAAGAAAGATCTTAATAAATATGTCAATCATTCTGATGCATTGCTGGGTAATATTAAGGTACCAAAAGATGCCTTACTGTGTCGGGATATGAACTGCAAGAATGTTCAACACTATAATGAATTATGCTCCCTGTATGAAGCTATTGTGGAGTCTCTCGGTATTTCGAGCAGGCCTCTACTTAAACATAGGACAAAAGTGTGCAATGTTAAGCCAGGATGGAAGGACAATGTAGAAGAGCTCCATGCAGAGGCCCAAAATGCTTTTTAAAAATGGGCTGAGTCAGGTAAAAGCAGGCATGGCCCTTTGTTTGAAAATAAAAAACGCACTAATACTAGATTTAAATATGCACTTCGCTATATTAAAAGAAATGAAAACACTATGAGGTCAGGCTCACTGGTAAGAAAGCTGCAAAAAAACAATGTTAATGACTTCTGGAAAGAAATAAAAACTATTAATAATTGCAAAACATCTCTTCCATCTAATATAGATGGTGTGAGTGGTCCTGATGAAATTGCACAGTTATGGCGGGAACAATATTATGAACTATTAAACTGTGTAAAAAGTAATGTGTTTGTAGTTGATAATGTAGAGTTTAATGATGATGTTATTTTCACTTCTGCTGAAGTTCATGAAGCAAGATTGAAGTTAAAAGATAATAAGGCCTGTGGTCTGGATAATGTTACAGCTGAACATATTAAGCTCGCCAGTAAGAAACTGTGCCCTCTGGTGGCTATGTGCTACACTTTTTTGTTCACGGAGTGTTAGCTGACTCTGATTTCTGTTGTGCTAGTGCCAGTTATCAAAGATAAAGTGGGGAAGCTGAACAGCTCAGATAATTATAGGCCAATAGCTTTGGCCAGTGTCATGTCCAAAGTGCTGGAGACAGTTCTACTGGGTAGACTTGAGAGGTACATCCTGTCTACGGACAACCAATTTGGTTTCAAACAAAAGCATGGCACTGATTTATGTATTTTTGCACTAAAGGAAATTTTAGATAAATATAATAGGCAAAATTCTACAATGTTCATGTGCTTCATAGATGCTTCTGAAGCTTTCGATCGTGTAAATCATGAGAAATTATTCTTAAAATTGTCTTAAAGTGGGGTCCCTGGTTTTTTAATTAGAATCTTGGTTTTTTGGTACTCGCATCAGACAATGCAAGTGAGATGGGGGAATGTAACATCAGATCCCTTCCATGTGACCAATGGTGTTCGCCAGGGTGGAATTGTCTCCTTTTTTTTTTTTATATGCATATGAATGATTTGTCTTTGATTTTAAATGCATGTGGTACAGGAGGTAGGGTTGGTGTCTCACTAATTAATCACCTGACATACGCAGATGATTTGGTCATCTTTAGCCCATATAGTGCTGGTCTCCAACAGCTATTGAGAATTTGCTCACAGTATGGTGCTGATTTTGATATAAAGTACAATGCTAAAAAGAGTAAGATCATGATTGTCAGAAGTAGAGAAGACAGACAGTCAACCCTCCCTGACTTCTATCTGTCTGGCACTGCACTCATTGTGTGCAGTGAGATTAAATATTTGGGCCATATTATTGCAAATGACCTGTCTGATGATAAGGATATATATAGGCAGCGTCGTAAGCTCTATGCTCAAGCAAACACGCTGTGTCTTAAGTTTAGCATGTGCTCCGTATTTGTGAAGATCTCACTCTTTAGAGCGTATTGTACACCTTTGTATACTGCCTACCTGTGGTGTCGTTATAAACAAGGCAGCATTAGAAAGCTCACAGTAGCTTATAATGACAGCATGAGGCTACTGCTGAGAGCCTCAAGAAGCTCCAGTGCAAGCCATATGTTTGTTAGTGTCGGGGTACCTACCTGCTCTGCTGTTCCACGTAACCTGATAGATTTATGTGTAGGGCATCTGAGTCAGAAAATGATCTAGTTGCTGTTTTGGCTAACCCTGTACGCAGTTCTGTTAGATTTTCGTCCAGACTGTGGAACCATTGGAGAACATGTCTGTATGCTAGAAATTGAACATTGTGGAAGGCTTTGTATTTTTCTTTCTTATTTTTATTCTGCTGTTTTTTTTTTAATTGTGTTTTATTTATTGTGATATGGATCCCCCTGGGTCTGAAATAAAGAATGAGTTGAATTGAATAATGCATTGTCATTTTACTTATCCATGACTGGGGTCAGCTGGGTACTTTGCCGTGCTGTGGGTTTAGCTCTCTGAGGCTACCGCGATGAAAGCAATCGCGAAACGCACTATGACGTGTCTGGTGTAACAAACAATTTCTCTGCATTGCTGTGGCGGAAGAAAAGCACAACTATTTTCTCTTCCACAACAGATGCCACCAGAAATCAGTGGGTAGCTTTTTTTGTTTACTGGCGGCAAGCAGCCACACTCGAAGGGAACGTTAGCTGTTTGCGCTCGGCATTTTACTGAAGACAGCTTTGCCAATAAAGGATAATTCGACGCTGGATATGCGTCTCAGCTGTTTCTCAAACCTGGAGCAATTGCATCGATCAAGCGCTCAGAGCCACAAGCTGTATGTAACGATATAACAGCAAATAATGTAAGTGAAGCTAACGTGTTATGGGTGGCTAGCAGGACCGCTAACGATAGTTAGCACTAATGCTGCATTCCATTTGTACTGGGAGTCAGGATTTCCGACCTACCAGTCAGAAATTTCAATTTGAACGTCCCCTGAAGTCAGATTTCCAACTAGGAAAGTCGGAGATTCCTCACCTACCCCAAGTTCCGCGTTCCGAGTTAATTTGGCCGCACTGTAAATCAAAAGTAAGCGAAAGCTGTAATAACAAACTTTATATTTGCAATTGTGGGAAATTTGCGTTTCATTAAATCAGTCGTACACACAGTATTAAATAGAGTTTATCGGTGGACTTATTGCTACGATGTTTGCACGCAAAAAATACGAGTAATGTGTTATTATCAACTTGTATTGCTAACAAAAGCAAATAAAGGCTATCCTGGCTAGAGGACATTCCACTGACCTCAAGTCAGTTTTCCGACTTACTTAACAGAACACAGTCAGCTTGGGTATGACGTTATTCCCGGCCCCGACTTCCAACCTCTGAGCCAAATTGAACGCAGCATAACAACTGGCCTCAAATGCAGGCTTTGTAAAATATCTGAAGATAAAGCCTGGATCGGTAGCAACTGTCCGTGACTCACAGATGTGGAAGCAGTGAGTTTTACCATTTGTATTGCTTTACTGCATAAGCCTACCTAACGTGATAGCCTGTTGATTGTGGCTGTAGCACTGTGGGGGCGCATGACGTCTGTCCGACTTCCTATTTCTCCGACTTCTTATTTCTCCGACTTCCCATTTCTCTGACCATACATTCCTATATTTTTGCGCCCATTAGTCTGACTTCCTATTTCTCCAACTACCCAAAAGTTCGACTTCCCATTTCTCCGACCATACATTTCTATATTTTTGCATCCATTAGTCCGACCTCCCATTTCCCCGACTTAAGTATGCCCGGTGTTCTGACTCCCAGTAATTATGACAATGTATTAGACTGACTAATCCGGCCCAGAAGCAGGATAGGAGTACATATCGACTCAGATATCAACTTAATCTCCTGTATTTTGACGGTGCCACAGTCTAGTCAAAAGCGCCTAGAGGGTTCGGCTCCTGTTCATGCATTTTTCATGTTTTAAGACATGTACAGATGTGATACAGTCAGTGAAAGCTTAATTAATAAACACAAAGTCTCAGCATCCGAAGGAGGAGATGCTTTGAACGGGAAGCAGACCGTGGTGGTTTTCAATCACAGACTCTGACGCCGCTTGTTGCAACTTTAGAAAATTTAATCCAGGAAAAAAAGGCTTACAAACATGGACCAAAACGGCTCCATAATACGCACAATAATCCAAAAGATACGAAAGTGTCTAAACAGCATGAAGTGGTCAAAATTGGTGTTTTACGCATGCCTCTGTGCATCTGGCACATGCGTCTTGGAGCTCTCCCATGTTGGTTTGTGGATGAAAGCTGTATGTTCAGCTCCCCTTGCATGTAAAATTAATCTCTACATGACATTTGGGTCGGCGAAATCCACAGACAAGACGTTTGTTGTCCATGCTCGCAATCATTATGCAATCGTTATGGCCTCGCAAAAGTGACATAGGACAATTAACAAACGAAATTCAACGAAAGCAAGTCATTTGGTGATTTGAAAGCCCATCTATTAAACTGAAATATGTTTTAATCGAACATGACAGTAAAAATATTTTCTCTAGCCTGTAGATTTTTAGGCTTTAAAATAATGATTATACTAGTTTGTTTTACATTATTGCAGTTGACACAAAGTTGATGCATCAGGACACGTGTGCTGCTCTTATGTTATGAGTCGATGTTCACTGGATTTTTATTTTTGCTAGGTCAGTTTATTATCAACTCCAGGTGTTTTACAGTTGTTCTACCTGGAGATGACTTGGCTTACACACCCACAGAGACCCATTATTACCGGTGTCTCCTCTCTTTCTCTCGCTCGCTCGCTCGCGCGCGCGCGCTCGCTCCCAATTCACATAATAAATCTGACAGTATGAAAACATTACAAGGATTTAGTCCTAGTCGGAATATAGGGATTATTTTGGTCAGAGCAATGGGCAGTCGGGCCAATGGGACGAGGAAAGTTGGATTAATGGGTAGTTGGAGACAGGGTTTCCTGCAGAAAATCGGTTAGTCAAGGTGGTGACTGGGGGGGGGTCAACAGCCAGCGTTTATTTACTCTTTATAAATTGACAAAGCAGTTAAAGTGCAATAACAAAGTGACAAAGTCAACAGTCTTGTAACTTTATTTCCAAGTTTTTATAGTGTAACACTTGCTTGTACACAGTGTATTTTAGCCTTACTGTAAGAGCTGAGCTGGAAATAACAAGATCAAATAAAAACACACAATCTTACCAAAATTCATGCTACATGCATAAACACAGGCAAAATTATCAAAAAAAAAAAAAAGAAGAAGAATGAATAGCGCATAAAATGCGCACAACCGTCCCTAAGGGTTAAATGAAAATTAATGTAAGAACGGAAAATGTATTTGTTATCTGTTTTGACTTCAATTCCCCAAATGCTTTGCGGTTGTGGTTATGTTTGGGGAGAGGAGAACGGTGTTATGTACGGAAGCGCATTGCATTCACAGGATTAAAAAAAATACACCTTTTCTCGTAATTACGAGATCTTGAGAAAAGATTAATGCTACACTCACCGTGTTCTTTGTGATATAGCCAACCTGAATATTTGAGGGTCCACAGTCCACTCTGGGTTCCACCCACTACCTCGATGTTTAGAGGACCGGAGGTGGCGGGGGGTGGTGGAGGAGGAGGTGGCGCAGATGGGGAAGTAGGCCGGTGTTCTGACAATTTGTGCTGCCTTGTCAAAAAATGCTACCGTAATGCAAAGCAATCATAAAGTCTTTGTTTTCGCCTAAATATTGCAATATGAATCAGTTTACAATAGTAACTTTGTAATTTGTTTGCTTATTATAACATAAGCAGATGTTATAATGAGTTGCGTAAGTTTGTTTAAAGATATATGCCGCATGCCATTATCATCCAATCTCTGCGTTTTAAGGAAAATCCAGCGTGTACATGCAAATATGTATACGCTTACAGGTCGAAAGGCGCACCGAAAAAAGACGTATGTTTATGATATTTGAAGATACTTGAGATGTGAGCGACGAAATGGAGCCCAAGATTTTAGGTTTGCGCTAGCACAGAACCGCGAGGTAGCATATTTTGATAGGTAGCACAATTTGACAGAACACTGGCTTCTTTGAATAAAGTACCCTGATATTTTTGACTGCTTTTTCCCATCCATTACTGTACACTAGAGAAAACCACGTGCAATTGTCAAACATAGCAGAAAGCCACGAGCTAACACATCGGTAGCCTTGATAAGAAACTAAATGAATTGCATATAGCCGATCTTAATGAAACAGAATATGTGGGCAATCAGTTGATAAGAGACACTATTCAAATGTTTAGTTTAGATGAATAATTATTTTGCCTCCACGTCCTTCCCACAACGACAGCAGGTTATTGTATATCCGGATAATTAGCTTCTTCCCGATACACAAAAATTATGTTGGCGTAGCAGCAGGTGATAGATGGCGCAGTAACATATTTAATCAACAGATGCCGGCCGCTATTCGGCCTCATCGCGATGCGGCCTTATTTTGCTGTCTATGCATGCGTGGATGCAAAAGAATTTTTTTTTTTCGGGGGGGCGTAGTCAAGGCAGGGGGTATTTGTTGTCAAGGTGGCCACCCTAACTATAAAGCGCTGCGGGAAATCCTGGGAGAGATGGGCAGTCGGACTTTTAGGCGGTCGGACTGACGCATGCTTCCCACACTGCGGCTAACGTAGCTAAGTTATCGTTGCTAATGTTTGTGTCCTAAATATGCAAGAGTAATATCAGGGGACATTCAACAGAAGGTATGTGAACATAAACCTTGTTTGAAGCTAAATGTTTCTTCTTGTTTGTAATTTGATGCTTGGTACAACTGTTCTCGGTAACGGAACCTGTATTGCAGGGTACCGTTTGTCTCTGTTGTCATGATGACTGCTTGGTTACTACCGTATGTTAGTTCGCGTTCCGTACTGCTTAAAAAATGCTTCTGGTTAATTTATATGCAGTAATTCAGAGTGGTATGCTTGAGTTACTTTGGTTAGCATCAAGGTGGTAGTTTCATTACGGCGTTACCTGACCGTAGCCGCTACAGTTGAAGTTAACCGGAGAGATGTTGTGCGTGTCTGCAGAGTTGGGCTAATAAGGCTGCAGTTAAACCAGATGTAGGCTTTGCGGAGCTTGGAGTACGTGTTTGGGTTTGTTTACTGCTGCTGTGAAACGATCATTTTACTTATCCATGACCGGGGTCAGCTTGGTACTTCGCCATGCTGTGGGTTTAGCGTTCTGAGGCTACCGCGGTGAAAGCAATCGCGAAACGCACTATAACATGTCTGGTATAACAAACAATTTCTCTGCATTGCCGTGGCGGAATTTCATCCACCTTTGAAAATTGTTCTGGCGAATAAAAAGCGGAAAAAAAGGGGAGATTGGATACAAACTTTTGTTCGGTAGAAGTTATCGATTTGCTTGCTCCACATCAGCAACGTTTACACCGTTTGTGTGTTTTCGCTACGAACTCATTTAGTAGCATGGTGTCGGAATTGTGTTTTGTTTTGGTGGAAATGGTTAACAGGAGCTTTTAGCAAAGTTTCCTCCAGATAGCTAAGTGGGTATATAACATGACTATATAACAGTAGAGCTACAATCACATGCATGCAAAGCGAGACAGTACAAGCAAAACAGTAAAATTTCAACTTGCCATTCATGGAAATCCTGGTGTAAACGTTGCTGCAATACTTCAGTTGCTTCCTCCTCCCGTTCGGCGTGGATTTGGGATCAAACAAGTATGGTCTCACAGCAGTACATGCCGCGGAAAGCTGTCCTGAAATATCTGCTATCTTGGTTTCCTGGTTCTTCGGGTCTGCACCCTCCCCTGGAATCGAGGCGGCCAGGCAGCCAGTCAGAGCAGCGCCTCATTAGCATAGCCTGCCCGCGCATTTCAAAATGGCTCATGTTTCAGGCCGGCACAGACGGGGTGAGAGAAGAGGTCTCACTAGGCCTGGATGTGTGTGGTTTTTTTTTGTAACTGAATTCTTAACATTATTTTAAAGACCAATTGGACATATTTTAAACAACTAAATATAGCATAATAAGGGACCTTTAATGTAAAATTGTGAAGACATTGAATACTGCACCATCTACAGTACATAATATCATCAAAAGATTCAGAGAATCAGGAGAAATCTGTGCACAAGGAACAAGGCTGAAGGTCAATATTGGATGCTCGTAATCTTCGGGCCCTCAGGCAACACTGAATTAAAAACAGGCATGATTCTGCACCGGAATTCACTGCATGGGCTCAGGAACACTTCCAGAAACACAGTTCACCGTACAATCCACAAATGCAAGTTAAAGCTGTGTCATTCAAAGAAGAAACCATATTTGAACACAATCCAGAAATGCTGCTGTCCTCTCTGGGCAAAAGCTCATTTAAAATGGACTAAGGCAAAATGGAAAACTGTTTTCTGGTCAGATTAATCAAAATTTGAAATTCTTTTTGGAAACCATGGATGCCGTGCCATGCGGACTAAAGAGGAGAGGGACCATCCAGCTGTTATCAGCGCACAGTTCAAAAGCTTGCATCTCTGATGCTATGGGGTTGCATTAGTGCCTATGGAATGGGCAGCATACGCATCTGGAAAGGCTCTATCAATGCTGGAAAGTACGTATATAGAGGTTTTATGACAACATATGCTTTCATCCAGACAAAGTCTCTTTCAGGGAAGGCCTTGCATATTTCAGCAAAACAATGCCAAACCACATACTACATCCATCCCAACAGCATGGCTTTGCAGTAGAAGTCTGAGTGCTAAACTGGCCTACCTGCAGTCCAGACCATTCACTAAGAGAAAACATTTGGCGCATCATAACACAAAAAATCCGGCAAAGAAGACCCAGGACTGTTGAGCAGCTAGAATCCTACATCTGACAAGAGTGGGACAACATTACTCTCTCAAAACTTCAGCAATTGGTCTCCTCATTTCCTAAAAGAAGAGGGGCTACTAAACATGGTAAACATGGCCCTGTCCCAAATTTTTTGAGATGTGTTGCCGCCATCAAATTCAAAATGAGCTAATATTTTTCATGAAATGGAAAAATGTCTCACTTTCAACATCTGATATGTTGTCTGTGTTCTATTGTGAATAAAATGTCAGTCTATGAGATTTGGAAATCATTGCATTCTGTTTTTATTCACATTTTACACAGCATCCCAACTTTTTGGGAATTGGGGTTGTATATTATATCAATCAACATCGCAGATGTTGGTGTTACTCTTGTTGGCTTTGGAACAAATTGTTTTAAGTTTTATTTTTCAGTCAGATCTTGTAGATGTTTCACTTGACTAGAAAGAGGCTTTTTAATTAAGTCACAATTTATATCACCATAAATGATTAAATCTTTTGAGGCGAGTTCTATGGATTGGAGTAAAGTTTCAAACTGATCAAAACCTATGGAGTATGAACTTGGTGGTCTATACCAATAACCGAGTATGAGCGGTTTTTGTTTTGGCATACAAACTTCACCACATATCAACTCAAGGCCGTATATATATTAATCATGTCTGACATTATACCGTAAATTATCTGTAATGTATGTGAGGATACCACCTCCATCTCTATTCTATCTAGTCTGACACTTCGGTAACCAGGGATATACAGTTCTGAATCTCAACACAGAATTTTCCAGTCTAGTTTCACACAATGACAGTATATGGATGTTCTCATTCACAAGTATTTAGGGAATCTCATCAATATTTTTCAGCAATGCGCAAATATTCTAATGAGCAACATTTATATTAAAAAATGTACCTAGTTGTTTAAAAATTTCTTTAACATCATTTATAAGGCTATCAGATACTCTTTGATCTTTTAGTGCAGTATGAATATCACACAACTCAATTTGGGGGAGTTTTTTAACAGGCATTTATCACAGATCCAGTCTTTGTTCAAAATAAATAAGTCATGCGATGCTCAAGAACATTCGAAATGAGCCCATTTATCACAAGACACGCATAGTAGGGCGCTGTGATTATATGTCACATTTTTCTAACAAATTATACATGGAGAAGTGACAAAATGCAACATGTCGATGTCGCTGCCTTGGAGGTTTTCATCCGTTTTGCATCCCTTGTCAGTGCAAAGATCGAGCCATCTTGGTTCCAGCAGGTTTTTGTCTTCCCGCTGTTTATGACCTGCCAGAACAGGGCTGCTCACTTGGATGTTAAATCCTCTGGAACGAAGAGCTTGGGTCTGCTGATGTTCTTTAGTCTCGTGCAGGCTTTGTAAACTTCACTCTGCGAGTTGTACCGAGCAAACTCGACTATGATCGCCTGCGGCTTTTTCCTCCTGGAGGCATCCGCGTACGTCAAGGGATCCCATCTATTGTGGTCATTGGCCTTTTCATTTCGCTTCTGTCGTGATGTGATGCGGTGTCTCCTGTCAATTGCATCAGGTGGGACGTTTAGACCCATTTTAAAGTTGAAGACTTCCAGTACAAGCTTGCCTGTGTCTTCGTTTGGCACTTCAGCTATGCTGTACATTCTCAAATAATTGTGCCTGCTATATCACTCTGCATCGTCCTTCTCCTCGTTCATCTTTTTGATGTCATTTTTCAGTTCAGTCACTTTCTTTTTCATGAATCCAACTTGGTTGATGTGTTTCTTTAAATCCTTGTTTACAGCATAGTATACTTTCTTGGTGATTCTTTTCTCCAGCTGTGCTGCAATGGCAGCAACAACCTTTTTGGCTATTTGTTTTACAAGGTCCAATGAGCGAAGAGAATTGGCTGTTTTGCATTCAATGGCGTTTTTGAGAGTAGTGTCCAGACTTAGTTCTACCCTCGCGGATTGGTGCTGAGACCCCTGCCCATCCTCATTTACATTAATGGCTTTGACAGGAGCTTTGAAAGCAAATTAGACAAATTTGCAGATGATACTAAATGGGAAGGTTTGGCTAACAATATAGTGTCTACTACAGTGATTCAGAATGATTTTGGTTGAATTCAGAATTGGGCAGAAACATGGCCAGGTGGGGCCACCAGTATTTGCGGGCAAAGATTTATGTGGTTCTTTGGACTCCCGAGTGACTGGAGGACAGGGAGGTGTGGACCCATAGGATGACCCTGTCCTGAAGAGCAGAGGGGACGTAGGTCTTCCCTGCAGGCTCCGAGGCAGGAGCTGGTTCTTTCTTGGATTCTCTTGGGATGTCTCGATCCAACTGCCATCGGATCAGGGCGACAACACGGGAAGGTGGTAAAAGTTAATCTGCCTCCGGGATGGTTTCCGCTTTATATCTCCGGGATACGGCATCTGCCTTGGTGTTCTTTGTGTCTGGACGATAGGTTATAGTAAAGTTGAAACGGGTAAAGAATAGAGCCCACCTGGCTTGGAGTGGATTAAGCCGCTTAGCCTCCTGCAAGTATTTCAAGATGAAGTGGTCGGTCAGCACTGTGAATTGATGGAGAGCCCCCCTCCAGCCTATGCCTCTGCTCTTCGAATGCCAACTTCACCACCAGTAGCTCCCGGTTGCCCATATTGTTATCTGCCTCCGCTGATGTGAATGTACAGGGAAAGAAAGCACAAGGGTAATGCTTTTCAGGTGACCCAAGTTGTTGGGATAAGACAGCCCGCACCCCAGCATTGGAGGCATCCACCTCCACGACTAAGGGTTTTTCTGGGTCTGGTAATTTGAATATAGGAGCTGTTGTGAACAGCTGCTTCAGAGAATCGAAGGTGCGTTGTGCTTCTGGATTCCACAGCAATCCCTTTTCCTTGAACAAGGCGGTAAGAGGTTGGGCAACCGTGCTGAAGTTCTTGATAAAGTGGCAATAGAAGTTGGCGAATCCCAGGAAGTGCCAGAGCTCCTTTAGGTACTGTGGGACTGGCCATGCTGCTACTGCCTCCACCTTCTTTTTCTCCATTGCCACCCCCCAACCCCCCCCGGTCTGATCACCCCAGAAAGGAGATGTTCGTCGTATGTTGGGGAATATACTGGGATGTTGTCAATGTAGGCAATGATAAATCTTCCAAGCATGTCTCTGAGCACATCATTTATGAAGGACTGGAACACAGATGGGGCGATAACAAAGCCATAAGGCATCACACAGTACTCATTATCGCCAGATGTGGTACTTCCATTCGTCTCCCTTCTGGATACGGATCGGGCTGTATGCGCTGCGAAGGTCGAGTATGGTGAAGAACTTTGCACCTCGGAGCTGCTCCACAGCGCTGGGAATCAGAGGGATTGGGTACCGGTTCCTCAACATGACTTCGTTCAGCCCTCGGTAGTCAATGCAGGAACGGAGACCACCATCTTGCCTCTGAACAGAGAAGAAGCTGGCTGAGGCTAATGAGGTACAGGGACAAATGAAGCCCTGCTGGAGTGCTTCTTGGACGCACTGTTCCATAGCTTGGGTTTCAGCCACCAAAAGGGCGTAGACTTGGCTTCTGGGAGGTGATGCACCGGACAGAGGCTCAATGGCACAGTCCCATGGGCTATTCGGGAGGAGCTCAGTGGCTCTGGTCTTGCTGAGGACCTGCTGGAGCTTCCAATACTCCCTAGAAATCTCTAGATCGGTCTTGATGTCAGGGCTCTCTCCTGTAGTGGAGGCAAGGGCAAGGGGGCTACAAAGCTGCCGACAATATTTGACCTGGCATGTGAGACGATGTGATTGTGCCAGGTGATGATGGGTTATATCTTTGTAGTCATGGGAGGCTGAGGATCACCGGATGGTTAGAGAACGGTAGGATTAGGACCGGGAGCTCCTCTAGGTGGCACCTTTGGAAACAGAGGGAGATTTGAGCCGACTGATGAAGGAAGCTTCCATTCCCCAGAGGTCCAGCGGGCAATCCCCGGCCTTCTTCCCCGAGTGAATGCCTTGAACTGTAAAATGAAGCTTTCATAGGTGGGGAAGGCAGTTTGATCTCAGACGGCAGTAGCCCATTCTATTGCTTTGTCTGACAGACGGGTGATGACCGTGGCGATCTTCTCAGCATCACT
Organism: Gymnothorax javanicus; assembly: GCA_029692085.1. Taxonomy (NCBI): domain Eukaryota; kingdom Metazoa; phylum Chordata; class Actinopteri; order Anguilliformes; family Muraenidae; genus Gymnothorax; species Gymnothorax javanicus. The sequence continues at coordinate 74,802,427 of CM056198.1, forward strand.
GAGGGTGGAGTGGTAGGCGAAGTAGAGGGAGCATAGGAGCAGGAATCCTCTGCAAACAGTCGGGGAACCCTAATAGTGGTCAGGCAGTCGTACAGGTAAATCACTCTGAGGAGGGGCTAGGTACGCCTACGGATGTATAGGAGAGACTGGAGCTGTGGGTGGTGGGGGCGAACTGGAGATGGCAAGCTCACGGAAGCCACAGACGAGTTCCTCCAGAGTGGCTCTTAGTCAGACAATGTCCCTCTATTGCGCTGCCACAAAACTGAGGATATCCGGAGGAGAGTGATTGGTGGCAAACTCTCCTTCATTGGGTAGGAGTATCTTTGCTGAATTCATGGTGGTTGGCGAAGTCTTCTGTAATGGTTTTGCATTGCACGTTTGTATGTGCAGTGAAGATAAAAGAAAGGGAGGCAGCATCTAAATGCTAAGAAGTGTTTGGCTTTAATTACCTTCATAGAGAAGCCACAAAGGTTATTGGAAGAATATAATGCGACAAGAGATTCTGATCTCAAAATGTATTGCAAAAATGCAAGCTGGACTAACACAGTCAGCCATATAAAAAGTTCCAATTAGAATAGCGAACCACTATGGCAAAAGCTTATGCTAGACAAGAGCTTTACGAGACTTCACGCCGTAATGGTGCGGAGTCAGGGCTTTTACGTGATTACAAACACTGATTGGATAATTATACACAGGTGGCAGTAAGGAGTGATAATGATTAGAGCAGGCCGGTTCTGTTAAGAACAGACGGAAACTCCAAATGCAGATCAAACTCAGCAGGGCGTTTATTAGACGTGAGATTCGATCCCTTACTCATGGTCAGTTCAGAAAATAGTCAGAAGCCAGCAAACAGATAGATACAGGTGAGCAGAATCGTAATCAGTAATACAGGCCAAGATCGGGAAACCAGGAAATCAGTCCGCACAAAGACAATGAACAAGAAGGGGGAAAATAAACTAAAGGAACGAAGGGAATGGGGAAAAGGGTAAGGGGAAAATAGGGAAGGAGAGATTAGGGAAACTAACTAAACAATTGGAACACAAGGGCAAAGGGAATACAAGGACCTATCAATCACCCTGCAATCTCACTTTAAACACAAAACTAAAATATACAGACTGATACAAACAGACAAATACTTTCGAAAGAGCAATCACAAACCAAATAGCGCAGAGACGAACCAACCAGACAGAGTCAAGGGAAGAACGAATCGACTTGGAACAAAGGGGGAATGGGATATTTAAGCACAAGACAATTAACGTGATTGCCTGACTAGATAGGGAACAGCTGTGGCAGGAAGCCAGAGAGGGGCGGAGCCAGGAAGAGCAGGACAGGGATAGGCGAGTAGAATGGAAAGGGCGTGGAAACCTATGCTAATCTGCTCTACACACCCAGGCCCTGATTCTAAACTACTCTCAGGTGCAGACAGGCAGCAAGAACAGAATGAAGGAAGTTAGAATCACCTCACCGAATTAACAGGGGAATTAGTGTGTTAACAAGGACTGACAGGAGGGAAGAACACAAGGGTTTACACTGACAATGACAATCAATCAGAACAATACACAATCACTCAGAAAAATAACAAAAGGTTCATAAATGAAAATAAAAACTAACAATAATGAAAACTAAAAATAACAGGCAGACAAAATCCTACTTTCTAACAGTACCCCCCCCTAGGGACGCCGCCTGGCGGCCTAACAGGCTTAGGAACAGTTTTATGGAAATCAGAGATAAGAGTCTTATCCAAGATATGGCGAGCAGGAACCCAGGAACGCTCTTCGGGGCCATATCCTTCCCAGTCGACGAGGTATTGCAGTTCGCGACCTCGCCGACGAACATCCAGAAGCTTGTGGACAGTGAAAGCCTCTCCACCATCGATGAGCCTAGGGGGAGGAGGCTCGGACGGGGCAGGGGAGTGGGTGGAAAAACAAACTGGTTTGATATGAGAGACATGAAACACTGGGTGGATTCTACGCATGGAGAGGGGTAATCTTAGCTTAACAGTCACAGGGCTTAAAACTTTCTCTACGGTAAAGGGTCCGATAAATCTGGGTGATAACTTTCGGCTCTCCGTGTGGAGGGGAATGTCTCTAGTAGACAACCAGACACGCTGTCCTACTTGATAAGATGGTGGGCTTGAACGATGACGGTTGGCTTGCTCTCTCATCTCCTCACCCGACTTGAGTAAGGCCCCCCGAGTGCTGTCCCAAGTCCGCTTACACCGTTGTATGAACTCCTGCACACTAGGAACGTCCACCTCAGACTCCTGGGAAGGGAATAGAGGGGGTTGGTAGCCAAGGCAGGCTTCAAAAGGCGAGATACCTGAGGCGGCAGATGGCAGGCTGTTGGTTGAGTACTCGACCCAGGGCAACTGTTCACTCCAATCCTCCTGATCCCTGGAGGTCAGGCAACGAAGGACACTCTCCAGTTGTTGGTTGGCTCGTTCAGTCTGGCCGTTGGACTGTGGATGGAATCCTGAGGACAGGCTGACAGAAATACCTAGAGACTTGCAGAAGGCTTTCCATACATGAGATACGAATTGAGGACCACGATCAGAAACAATATCAGAAGGTATGCCATGGAGGCGAATAACATAGTTAACTAACAGGTCAGCAGTCTCTTGGGCAGATGGTAACTTAGGCAATGGCACCAGGTGAGTGGATTTGGAGAAGCGATCAACTATGGTAAGTATTACAGTGTTACGGCAGATGGAGGAAGTCGGTGACGAAATCCATGGCTATGTGGGACCAAGGCCTGGATGGCACGGGAGAGGTTGGAGGAGGCCCGCAGGTGGCTGGTGAGGGTCTTGTTCTGAGCGCAGACTGAGCAGGCAGATGTAAACTCTTTGACGTCTTTGCGTACTGACGGCCACCAGAACCTCCGGGACAACAGTGCCAGCGTACGGCGCACTCCAGGATGGCAGGCGAGCCGTGAGGAATGGGCCCAGTGTAGAACCTCTGACCTTAGGCCTTCAGGAACAAACAAACAAGATCTAGGACAGTTAGATGGTGGTCCCCCAGGCGGTTGAGCCCTTCCCACTCGGTCCTCCAATTCCCAATTCAGTACCCCCACAGTACACTTTTGAGGAAGAATGGGTTGTGGCTCCCTGGTGGTTAAATCTGGGGCGAACTTCCTAGAAAGTGCATCTGGCTTGCCATTAAGGGACCCTGGGCGATAAGACAACGTAAAATTAAAGCGATCAAAAAAAAAGTGACCAACGGGACTGTCTGGAGTTTAGCCTCTTGGCAGACTTGAGATACTCCAAGTTCTTGTGATCGGTCCACACTAGAAACGGAACCTGGGCCCCCTCAAGCCAGTGTCGCCACTCCTCTAGAGCCATCTTAACGGCCAACAGTTCCCGGTTGCCGATGTCATAGTTGCGCTCTGCCTGAGAAAGTCTGCGAGAAAAGAAGGCACAGGGGTGAATCTTGTTATCAGTAGCATTGCGTTGAGATAGGACTGCCCCTACCCCCACATCAGATGCATCAACCTCCACGATAAACTGCCTCTCTGGATCCGGTTGTTTAAGGATAGGGGCAGTGGTGAATCTCTCCTTGAGATTAACAAAGGCCTTCTCAGTGGCTGGGGACCAAAGGAACGGAACCTTGGGTGACGTGAGAGAGGTAAGTGGGGCAGCCACAGTGCTGTAGTTTTGAATGAACCTCCTATAGAAATTAGCGAAGGCCAAAAAACACTGTAGTTCTTTACGGTTGGTGGGCATGGCCCAGTCCTTGACTACCCTCACCTTCTTCTGATCCATGAGGATACCACCCGGGCCCACCACAAAACCCAGGAAAGGAACGGTATCCTGGTGAAAATCACACTTTTCAAGTTTGGCGAACAACTGATTCTCCAATAAGCGCTGAAGGACTGACCGGACATGGCGTACATGCTCCTCCTTAGAACGAGAGAAAATTAGAATGTCGTCCAGGTAAACAAAAACGAACTGGTTGATCATATCGTGTAGGACATCATTTATGAGGTTCTGAAAAACTGCTGGAGCATTGGCTAGACCAAACGGCATGACCAGATATTCGTAGTGTCCTCGAGCAGTATTAAACGCGGTCTTCCACTCATCTCCCTCCTTAATCCTAACTAGGTGGTATGCGTTACGAAGGTCCAATTTCGTGAATATGCTAGCTCCTTGTAAGAGTTCAAATCGGTGTTCATGAGGGGTAATGGGTAGCGATTCTTTACCGTGATATTGTTCAGGGCCCGGTAATCGATGCACGGTCTCAGGGAGCCATCTTTCTTTTCCACGAAGAAGAACTCGGCGCCGGCTGGAGAGGAGGATGGGCGGATGATGCCCGCTGCCAGGGAGTCCTCCACATACTGGTCCATGGCCTCTCGTTCAGGTCGTGACAGCGCATACAGGCCCCCTTTGGGAGGAGAAGCACCGGGAAGCAGATCTATCGTGCAGTCATAAGGCCTGTGAGGAGGTAAGGACAGAGCCTGTGATTTGGAAAAAACCCCTGCTAGATCATGATACTCCCTGGGCACCCTTGACAGGTCTGGAGCAGGATACTCCGTTCTGGGGCGGAAACTGGATGGACTGGCAGGTGCTTTCAATAAGCAGGTTTTCAGGCAGTTGGTACTCCACTCCCCAATCTGGCCGTTGCTCCAGTTGATCACTGGGTTGTGGATCTGTGACCAGGGGAGCCCCAGAACGACAGGTGCGGAAGGAGAGGAGGTGATGTGCAACCGGATCCTCTCCTGGTGATTCCCAGAGACAGACAGTGTTAGTGGAGAAGTGACATGAGTGACACGGCTTAACAATTGACCGTTGAGGCCCATAGCTTTGAGCGGAACTGGTATGGACTGGGGCAGAATCTTTAGTTCGGCGACCAGACTTTTGTCGATGAGGTTCAGGTCCGAACCTGAGTCAATGAGAGCCAAAGTGCACAGAGTGTTGAGTTCATTGACAATAGTGACCGGTATCAGCTTACGTGGAGAGTTGGTATTCTCCGAAACGTGACTAAGGTGCAGCCTCACCGGTTCCTTCTTGTTCTTGACCGGGCAGCTCGCCAAACGATGACCCTCTTGAGCACAGTAGAGGCATACTCCAGTCTGTAATCTTCTGGCGCGCTCTTGCGGAGAAAGACGGAACCGATCTACCTGCATGGGCTCCTCCGACGCCTGGGGCTTGCTGGTCTCCTGAATAGGAGCATCGCCCCGAGACGAAGAAGGGTTGCCACGCCATTCAGACCGGACCGTCTCAGGGATGGTGCGACGCTCGCGTCTGCGCTGCAGGAGGTGGGAGTCGATCTGTATCGTAATCTTCATAAGACTCTGAAGATCGGGGGGCAGCTCTTGTGAAGCCAGCTCATCCTTGATCCTATCCGCCAATCCCTGATAGAACACATCATAGCGCGCATCTTCGCTCCAGTTAGTAGAGGCAGCCAGCAAACGAAACTTGATAGCATAATCCGAGACGCTCAGGTTACCTTGGCGAAGGGCGAGGAGTTCACTGCCGGCTTCCTTCCACGGTAGGAACGGTCGAAGACCTCTCGCATCTCAGCCACTTAACGCCTCCAGGGTTAGCGTGCAGGGGTGGCCGGCGTCCCACATGGAAGTGCCCCACTCCCTGGCACGGCCGGACAACAGCGTTATGATGTAGGCCACCCTGGAGCGAGAAGTGGGGAAGGTTAGAGGTTGAAGCTCGAATATGATGGAGCACTGGGATAGGAAGGCTCGGCAGGTCTGTGGATCTCCTTCGTACTCCTGCGGAGGAGACAGACGGGGCTCCCGGATGGGAGGGGCCACTGCTGCAGCGGCTGGAGGAGCAGGTGGAGTGGGAACAGAATGGCTCCATGAAAGACTCTGGAGAGCAGCCCTCATCTCCTCCAATTCGCGTCGTTGCTGTTCGATGACGGTAGCCTGATGTTGTTGGATACGCTGCAGCTCAGTAACATCTGCTGGAGTTGTAGCTGTTCGATTCGTACTGTTAAGAACAGACGGAAACTCCAAATGCAGATCAAACTCAGCAGGGCGTTTATTAGACGTGAGATTCGATCCCTTACTCATGGTCAGTTCAGAAAATAGTCAGAAGCCAGCAAACAGATAGATACAGGTGAGCAGAATCGTAATCAGTAATACAGGCCAAGATCGGGAAACCAGGAAATCAGTCCGCACAAAGACAATGAACAAAAAGGGGGAAAATAAACTAAAGGAACGAAGGGAAACTAACTAAACAATTGGAACACAAGGGCAAAGGGAATACAAGGACCTATCAATCACACTGCAATCTCACTTCAAACACAAAACTAAAATATACAGACTGATACAAACAGACAAATACTTTCGAAAGAGCAATCACAAACCAAATAGCGCAGAGACAAACCAACCAGACAGAGTCAAGGGAAGAACGAATCGACTTGGAACAAGGGGGAATGGGATATTTAAGCACAAGACAATTAACGTGATTGCCTGACTAGATAGGGGAACAGCTGTGGCAGGAAGCCAGAGAGGGCGGAGCCAGGAAGAGCAGGACAGGGATAGGCGAGTAGAATGGAAAGGGCGTGGAAAACCTATGCTAATCTGCTCTACACACCCAGGCCCTGATTCTAAACTACTCTCAGGTGCAGACAGGCAGCAAGAACAGAATGAAGGAAGTTAGAATCACCTCACCGAATTAACAGGGGAATTAGTGTGTTAACAAGGACTGACAGGAGGGAAGAACACAAGGGTTTACACTGACAATGATAATCAATCAGAACAATGCACAATCACTCAGAAAAATAACAAAAGGTACATAAATGAAAATAAAAACTAACAATAATGAAAACTAAAAATAACAGGCAGACAAAATCCTACTTTCTAACAGGTTCCTCAGAATTCTGGAGATGCAGACCGTTGGGGGCGTGGAATCTTGCCAATCATGTTATATTATGTTTGGACTATGATCCAAGGGAATTAAAATGTCCACTCAAAGCATACATTCACACTTTAGTGATTTTTCAAGAAACTTGGTGCAACTATGGTTCTTTCTGCGTAGTACTTTGTCAAAGGCTGCAGAGAAATTGAGTCTGGACATATCATGTATTGGTTTTCAAAGATTCATCTTCCCTGGTGCAAACAAAGAATTTTTTCTGTTCACCTGACTCAATCTGACAAATACTCAAGTCCGATTTAGAATTGGCTTTCCATAGCACAGCAAGAATCCATTCATGAAGTGAATCAATGTTCATTGAAGTTATAGTATCTAAACACACATTCGTAATATGCTAGGATCAAGAACCATTACAAACAGGTGCTCGGGATCTGTGAATTTCATAATTAAAAGTTATGCAACAAATTACCATTGATAATAATTTTGTTTATCCTACATCAAGTGAAGCAATTGAATACGTATGTGAGTGGGGCTTATGCTGTTGCCTTGTCTGTTTCTGAAGAACCTGGCAGACACATTTTGTGATTGATTTATTGCTGTTTAGCTGTGATTTACAGAATTTCAGATTTGCCCAAGCCATTTTGATTTATATTTTTGTGTTGATTTCTGTCAATATTATAGCGTTAAATCAAAATGACCAATTTTAAAAGTTTTTTACAGTTCACTGTCTCTATAAACAGTGTGAAATAATGGCTTTAATATCTATTACATTTTATAAGATAGATTCGCAGCTACAGCAAGTACAACTTGCACATTTTTTCAGGGAGCTATCTGACATTGGAAACCAGTTCGTCTATGAAGAGCTTCCGAGTCTGCACTTTAAGGACACAACCCAAAACTGGATCTTCTCTGGAAAACTGCATGGCTACTGCGCTCATCCAAACCTGGGTGGTCAGGAATGATGCAAGCTGTGAGTGAAGGAAAATGCCAAAGCTAATCTTCTATTATACATCTGATAATGATAAACATGAATGCCAGTGATATAAGTTGTGTGTACAAAGGCCAAACCTCACCAAACAACACCAATACAGCTCTTACACTCGAGAGCAATCACTATTTTTAATCAGTGAACCATCTGACACTGATCTGCATTCACTGGTTCTTTGTTTGGGTGGATTTCTTTAATTTAGTGCTGTTTATTGTTGATACCAGCACTTAAACATTATAATTAAGGAACCTCCCTTCCTATTTCCTTATCCTATTTTAGTAATACATTGTTACTTTGGCTAAAGCCCAGCGTTTGTATTACTAATAGCATAATTAAGGAACCTCGTTTCCTATTTGTTTTGTATTGCTTTGTGTGTGCCTCCCGCTTGCGCAGAAGGCATAATAAATACAAGCAAGTCCATCTTTGCACCTGAGTCCAGTCCTCAACTTCCTGTCCTCCGTGCACATGATCAGTGTGTAAAGCACAACGCTTACAGAAGACTTTGCCTTACACATGGATTCAGCAAGGATTCCTTTGCTCCAAGAGGTTGGAGAGTTTGCTGCCCAACCCTCCAACCTCTACAATCTGGTGGCAGAGCAACAGAGGGACATTGCGCGCCTGAGTGCTGCCCTGGACGGACTGGTTTGAGGGGTTTGCGACCTGGCTATGTCCCACGCTCCACTGCCACCATTCACTTCCATCTATCCTGCCAAAATGCAGGCTCCCTCAGCCATTCCCTGGGGAGAATCGCCAGTGCGCCTGCCAGAGCGCTACGACGGAAACCCCACTGCGAATAAAGGCTTCATTCTTCAGTGTGCTTTCTATTTCACCTACCATCGAGCCCTGAGTGACGCAGAGAAGATGGCCGCAGTGGTGATCCGCCTCTCTGGCAAGGCGCTTGACTGGGCGACAGCTGTTTGGGGCAATCGGCTTTCCCCACCTACGCCAATTTCCTCCAGCAGTTTCGCTCAGTCTTTGAACACCCTGGAAAGAAGGCTGGGGACCAGCTGCTGGACTTGTGCCAAGGGAGCAAGACCGCAGGTGACTACTCCCTCCAGTTCCGCACCTTGGCTGCAGCCAGCAGTTGGAATGAGCCTGCATAACTAACCATCTTCCGGAATAGCCTGGTTCCAGAGCTCAGGACAGAGGTGGCCTGCAGGGACTTAGACCTGTCCCTGTCATCGTACATCGATGCAGCCATCAGCCTGGACCAGCTCCTGCAGGAGAGGCAGCGGACTCAGCCCAGGGGCCCCACCCAGCTGTCCATGAAGGGGGCGGGGCCTATGGCGCTGGGGCTTGCCAGACCACCAGAGCGTCACCCCTGGAGAAGAACCGGCCCTTGCGCCCAATGGAGAGGAAACGGGGCCCCCCAAGGTAATGATGTTACCCACTGCCATCACTGGCCAACAATTTAAGATTCCAGTCAGGGTGGCCTTTAACCATGTGACCCTTACAACAGAGGCCCTGATTGACTCCAGTGCAGCGGGCAATTTCATCTCTAACAAGTTAATGCAACGACTTCAGGCCCCAGCTTACCGACTCCACACCCCCCTCGCAGACCATAAAGGAGCTCTGGCGCTTCAAGGGGTTCGCAAACTTTTATCAACGCTTCATTAAAAACTTCAGCGCTGTGGCCCATCCTTTGACGCGTCTCTTCAAAGGAAAACCCAAAAACCTGGGATGGAGTCCGGAAGCTCAGCACGCCTTCGACACACTCAAAAGTCTGTTCGTCACTGCTCGTATACTCAAGTTACCAGATCCGAATAAGCCCTCCTTAGTGGAAGTCGACACCTCTAATGCGGGGATGGGGACAATCCTGTCCCAGAGGCATGGAGTCCCCAAAGAACTATATCCCTGTGCATATTTCTCACTCAAGCTTACACCCGCAAAGGCTAACTATGATGTGGGTAACCGGGAACTCCTGGCCATAAAGTTAGTACTGGAAGAGTGGAGACATTGGTTGGAGGGGGCCCGTCATCCATTCTTTGTGCTGACTGACCACCGGAATCTACAATATCTGCCAAAGGCACAACAGCTGAATCCCCGTCAGGCCAGGTGGGCTCTCTTTTTTACTCTTTTCAATTTTTCAATAACTTATCGCCCAGGCTCCAAGAACATCAAAGCAGACGCACTATCCCGAAGATACAAGGTGGAGAAAGATCCGGAGGCAGAAGAGCCAATTCTACTGTCCTCCTGCATCCTCACCCCGATCAAGTGACAGTTGGACTGGGAAATAGAAAAGGAGACCAGGAGGAATCCCCCTACTATCTCAGCACCACCGGGTAAGACGTTCCCACTAATCTTCGAGAGCGAGTGATTCTGTGGTCCCATACATCCCTGTAAGCAGGACACCCCGGAGTCAAAAGAACAATACAAATCATCAGCCAAAAGTATTAGTGGCCCCAACTGGCCTCGGATGTGGAAGCAGCTGTGTGCTCTTGCACAATGTCCAGAACACCCCGACAGCTGCCTGTGGGTAAACTCAATGCACTGCCAGTCCTACATCATCCAAGGTCACACATTGCAGTTGATTTTGCTACCAATCTACCCTCATCAGAGGTTAACACCTGTATCCTAGTGATTATACAGAGTGACTCAAAAAAAAAACTATATGCTTTTTGTGATTGTGTAGCAATATACATGTATCCAACATATTTTGTACTTTTGCCTCAGATCTTTCAGCTGATATTGGTTGTTACACCTTATTAGGTTTCAGGCATGACTGCATAGAGGACAATTAAGGGACAGAAGTGAAATCTAACTTGTGCCAACTGACCAGGGCTGGATATGAAATTGACCATGAATGTCATAATGGGTTGTATAGTCATTTGAACTTAAAAACGGGCGTATGAATCTTGCCTGTGTGTTGGTAATGACCTGGCACTGCCAAGCTTTGTCATCCGGAATTCGATCGCTTGCCACGTGGTCCCGCTTTTTCATCCGGAATTCGTTCGCTTGCCACACGGGCCAGCTTTGTGTTGTCCGGGGGTCCGGAATTCTTTCACTTGCCACGTGTGCCAGCTTTGTCGTCCAGGGATCCGGAACTCGTTCGCTTGCCACGTGGGCCAGCTCTGGTTTTAGATCTGGAGATTAATTTCAAACCATTTTGTCCTGAATGTTTCAGTTTTTGACCATCTAGGCTTGCCTTGTTTCATCCATAATCTGGGCTTTGGTGCTCGTCTGATAAGGATTGCCTTTGTCTCGGAATTGGACTGCGTGCTTTCCATTGGGCTAGTCTTGTGTTCCAGATCTGGTTTTTTGTTTGCCATTTGTGTTTTATTCTGGAAGTGTTGTATTAGTCTTGGGTCTGCTCTACAGCTTTGTGTGTTCCCTCATTTGACTCTGCCTTATCCCTCCAGTATACCTCGATGGGGGCTTGATTGCTCATTATCGTAAAATGTGTAGCCTATTGTATTAGTTTGCTTTTGGGGCAACAAATTCAGGGCCTTATGGGTCCCTGTCTTTATAAGGAGGAGTGTTAAAGCCCTGTCGGTCTGTTTGTTAAAGGTCAGATGGGTGTGCATGCAAAGCCCCCACTTTGGTGATTAGTATCCGTCTTCGTCCAATTAACTCTCTCATTTTCAGGTGGATTTGTGAAGAGACAATTGAAGCTCACTAGCCTCACCAGTGTAAAACATTATTTAATGACCTGCACTGGGGGAGGGAGTGGATTCGTTTATGACCATGGTGCTGGCAGCTTGCAGATTTTATGGGTTGCCATCAGATAATTCAATGTGCTTAGCCTAATAAATTATTTTTTTTACCACTATTTCCCGGTGTGATCTCCCTTCTTGTTATGGCCTTTGATTTGGGTCGTAACAATTGGCTTTTAAAGGTAGCAGCAGAACTGATAGCTGAGCCCATTGCCCACATTATCAATTTAAGTCTGTTCTCCAACTCGATTCCTAAAAGCTGGAAATCTGCCTGTGTACTCCCCTTGTTTAAAGGAGGAGATAGATATGAGTTAAATGATTACTGCCCAATTTCAAAACTTTCAGTTCTCCCAAAAATCCTAGAATCCCGGGTAAATCGGCAGTTAAAGCAATTTCTGTTCAAAAACAACTTAAATTCATATCAATCTGGGTTTAGAACTGGCCACAGCACCATCACAGCTTCTGTGGCAATAATAAATGACATCATAAATGCTCTTGATAAAAAGCAACATTATGCTGCCCTATTTGTTGATTTATCAAAGGCATTTGACTCTGTAGATCACGTGTCAAATTGGTGCCATGGAGGGCCAAGCGGCTGCAGGTTTTCATTGGATCCAAAAACTCCACCAGGTGATTTCACTGATTACCCCACCTTCAAGCAGATTGAGGGGACTAATCAGTGAAATCACCTGGTGGAGTTTTTGGATGGAATGAAAACCTGCAGCCTCTTAGCCCTCCATGGCACCAATTTGACACCCCTGCTGTAGATCATGAATCGCTGCTAAATAAACTCAGTAATGTTGGATTTAGTCCTAAGACTACACAGTGGTTTAAAAATGATCTTACTGGAAGAACTCAGTGTGTCTGTGCAGGTGGCCACAAGTCTCAGGTTCTTTAGATTCATAAAGGAATTCCACAAGGTTACATTTTAGGACCGGTACTGTTCTCAATTTTAATAAATGATCTAGGGAAAGGCCTTCCAGCAAAAACCCATTTAAATGCAGATGATACAGTAATTTCCACTATAGCAAACTCCCTGGCCCTGGCTGTTAATGAGCTTCAAACATCCTTCCACTCTTTACAGAATGCTCTGCAATATCTAAAATTGGTATTAAATGCAAAGAAAACTAAGTTCATGGTTTTTTTCAAGGGCTCATTCTCAGTTAGCTGATAACTTTAGGACTCATACTTATTAAGGTAATATAATTGAAAGGATGCACTCTTATAAGTACCTGGGCATATGGGTAGATGAAAGGCTTTCTTATAGCGAGCATATTTCAAATCTTTCAAAGAAACTTAAAGTGAAGCTTGGCTTTTACTTCAGGAATAAGTAATGTTTTACTTTTAATGCCAAGAAGAAGCTAATTGAAGCTACTTTCTTGTCTGCATTAGACTATGGTGATATTTTGTACATGCATGCAGCTTCTTCTGTTTTGGATAAACTTGATTCACTTCATCACACTTCTTCGCATTTTGTTACTGGTGCTAAGTCTCTCACTCATCTTTGTATTTTATATGAATTGGTGGGTTGGACATCATTGTCAATTTCAAGGCAGAGACATTGATATGTTTTTATTTATAAAGCACTTTTAGCCAAACTCCCTGTATATCTCAGTAATCTCCTTTGTGCAAGCACTAGGAGCTATCAGCTGCGATCATCAGACTGGGTGTTTCTCTGTGTTCCCTGGGCTTTTTCAGCTCTTGGACAATCGACTTTTAGTTACTATGCACCATGGAGCATGGTCATGGAGCAAGTTGCGAAAGGAGCTTAAAGTGGACTGTTTCATATCCTTGGCTGACTTTAAAAGTGCTATACAAAACATTGTAACTGAAACATGTCAATGCTTTTTGTGAGCAAGCTAATGTATCCAAATTCCTCTTGTGATTTTAAAATTGCTTTGTTTTATATGTTATTTGTATTGTATTGTTTTATGTTGGTATTGTGTTGGCTGCTACCTTGGCCAGCTCTCTCTTGCAAGAGATTCCATATCTCAGTGAGACTTCCTGGTTAAATAAAAGTAAATAAATTCACATCCCGAATGTGGAGGGCGTTCTTCAGGAAGCTGGGAGCCACCGTTAGCCTCACCTTGGGATACCACTGCGAAGCCAGTCGGCAGGCGAAGAAAGCCATCCGAGACTGGGGGAGGTTCCTCCAAGCATACTGCCATCAGCGCCAGAGGGAGCGGTCAAAATACCTGCCCTGGGCGGAGTACGCCCTGAACTTCTTAAAGAGGGCTTCCACTGGACTCAGCCCCTTCCAGCTACTTCCCCTGTGCCTGTGGGACCAGAGCCAGACAGAAGTGCTGGCGGTGGACGCCTGGTTCAAGGAGGTGGAGAAAGTCTGGGAGACCACCAACTTCCAGATCCAAAAGCTCTCCGCCACCAAAAGATCCAGGAGGACCAGAAATGTCGGAAATCCCCCCAATACCAGCCGGGGGACCGAGTCTGGCTCTCGATGAGGGACCTGCGCCTTCGCCTACCCTGCTGAAAATTGGGCCCATGGTTCATTGGCCCCTTTTGTGTCCTCTGGAAGGCCAATGAATCAGCATATTTCATAGTGTTGCCGCCTAACTACCACATTAACAACACTTTCCATACATCTCTGCTTAGCCTGGTGATTGCTGGACCCCAGCAATTTTATCTTTAGAGTTAAGGAACCTTGTTTCCTATTTCCTTTTTCTATTTTAGTAATACATTGTTACTGTTGCTAAAGCCCAGTGTTTGTATTACTACCACACCAACTTTTTCCTGAGTATCCTGTATTTCTCTTCAGGTAGCTTGTGGATTTTTCTGTGTGTCCCAAACAATTCTCCTGGCAGTTTGGGCTGAAATCTCTCTTGGCCTACCTGACCTTAGCTTGGTATCCATATCCCCTAATTTTCCACCTCTTAATCACGGACTGAACAGTGCTGACTGGCATTTTCAAGTCTTTGTATATCTTTTTATATCCTTTCCCATCTTTAAAAAGTTGAACTACCTTGTTACAAAGGTCCTAAGACAGTTCTTTTCCGCTCCTCATGGCTCAGTGTCTAGCCAGATCGGTGCATCTACTTGGGAGCTAACAAACTCAATGACTATACACAGACTCTAGTTACAATAGAAAAACGTGTGGAAAATTTATCCTTGATACTAGTCATTTACACCTGAGTGTGTCACCTTGTATCGATATAATGAGGTCAAACATTCAATGGTATGTAAACTTATGATCAGGGCTGTTTGGGTGATTTCAGTTATCATTATGATTTAAAAAGAAACCAAACACCTATGTAACGGTAAATGACTTCACATGATCACTACCATTAAATAAAAGACGTTTTTGCATGATGAGTCATATTTTCAAAATAATTGGCAACATTTCACAAATTTAGCAAGGGTATGCAAACTTTTGAGCACAACATTCTTTTCATCGACATCCAATTCAGATGAGGAAGATTCCAAGATCCAGCAGAGCATGACTACTTCGACTCACTGTTTGCCTTCAGAGATGGATCAAGGAGATGATACACTTACAGTAGGAGACTCACTCTAACCTGCCCAAGAAGCAGTTTTACAAGTGGTAAGATGCAAATGCAAGACGGATTGTAACACGAAAAGATGTACATACAAAACATGGACTGCAGTGTTTATTTGCCTGGAGTGAGTCCAAGGGTATTAATAGCGCAAACTCACCCTTGCCATCTGTGGACAGCACTGATGAAGAATTCTTGGATCTCATTATGTTGAGTGAAATCTAGTTCACATTGTGATTGTTGCCAATAGTAAGTGAAGTTCAGTCGGTTTTATTCACATGATTTATGCTCCAAAATCACAGAATTTTTATAAGTAACATCTTTTTATCAATCAATCAACCAACTTTTTATTACAGACTCAAGGTCCAGCAAAAAGTAAAATAACAAACGCGGAATAAATAAATTCATACATTGAGAAATATTAGGAAGAATTGACCAAGAGACAGGTGTACCAGTGTCTCTGGAGCTGTGAGTGGTAATGCGTAGAGCTTAATTGTGGCTTTACCAAAGCCAAAGATAATCTCATTTTCAGAAGGATGCAGCCAACAGATAAACTTATATATGAGTTTTCTCAACACAGCCTGCGAAGTGCTAACTCCTGCTGTATCTTACTTACACTGCACCATCTCGGCCTCTTCAGCAATACTCTCATTGCATCATTAGAGGCAACCTGAAGTCTCTTTAGACTTGCCTTTCTATAGTCTGCCCACAAGTGCGCAGTACAGAGTGGCGTGCAATATGCTCTGAAGAGAGAGATCTTCACTTCCTCTGTGCATACATTAAATTTACATGAGAGAATGTTCGCTTGGACATACATCATATGACGCAGTCTACTAATGTCGTCATCATCAGTCAGGTCTCTTGTAATAAAATGACCAAGGTATTTCAACTTTTTACTGAAACCAACTATATTATTCGACAATATGAATTCTGGAAATTCTGAACATTTATCTTTGCTATATCACACATCACCATATTATTGTGATCATTTCAGTTTGTTATAGTTCACACCCTCATAGTACTGATCATATTGAATGAAATTAATTTGCAAAGGTCTTGCCATGTAATACATATATTCATATTGTAATTTTGAGTTGTACTCATAAAGATCATGTTACATTGTACACGCCCACTTCATAGGAATTAGAGCCTAAATTTGGTTTGTCTTCATGTATCAAAAGAATGTATTTTTGGAGATGTTACACTGAGTCCTGATGTAGATTTTTCATGTTATCTGGATTTTGAACATACAAATGCAGCAAAGGAGGACTCGCACACAGAAAAAGTGTCAGACTTAAGTCTTGAGTTTAGATATATCTTTTTAAATTCATCACGGGGCTGTACAGACCATCAAAAAATGTGCAAAAGTGCAAAAAAGTGCAGAGGTAGATATTGAATGTAAAATAATTTTTTGTGTCATTAGTTCCAGGCTGAACCACTTTTCAAGCTAGATTGACTGGACTATAAAGATTTTATGCTTAAATGTTCTCTTTGGTGCCAATACTTTGTTTGGTGATCAATCGTTTCTTCTTAAATCCTTTCCAATAAAAAAGCTTTTTCAGCGTGAGCGATCTGGTTCTACAGTACACCTGTGCAACTGGGCAGTGTAAGCGACCCAATTTTATAGTGCAGCTGTGCAAATGGACAGCGTGAGCATCCAGCCTGGGTAGAGCAACTGTGCGACTGGACAGAGCGAGCGACCCGACTGGATAGCACAGCTTGACTGGATTGCAAAGGGCAGCTGGATGGATGGTATCTACCTTGACCAGGCTTTTGAATTGCTTGGCCCACCCTAGACAAAAGAATCAGGGGCAGAGTCCAATTTGCAGAAATCAGGACAGACAATGGCCACATTGCATGCTGCGTCAGCCGTAACTTGACATTCATCATGGCAAAATAAGCAGCATTCTTCGCCTCTGAAGTCAACTAGCTAAGCAGAACACTTCTGTAAAATGAGCGTCAATCAGTCTTTTAAAAATTAGAGTATATAACTCTGAACACCTTAACAGCATCAACCATCTTTGAGAGATTGAGAAGTTAATTTTCTAAATGAGATTTTCAGGGTTCAATCATGCCACCAATAAGGTTAATTCCTCCAGGTCAGCCAAACTGCTGCAGTTGCCTCTCTGGAGCTACTGCTCAACTGTATATCTGACTTGATCTGGAGAGAGCTCAGAGGCACATGTGATCATCACATGAACATCATGTGGCCAGATATCTGAGCCAGTTGGACATATCAGCTTACAGCCATTTCCCATCATGCTCTGCAATTTACCAAGAACCCAACAAGACAACTAAGCCATCTGCAATCAACAGCATCAGCTGAACGCAGCTATAAGCATTTGAAAATTAAATCATTATTTTCCCAAACCCCCCAAAACAGCGTGACTTATCCAGGAAGCATTACACCCCCTGACAACAATTATGGAATTACCACACAAAGGATGTTCATCTAGCTTTTTTTTTTTTTTTTTTTTTAAATCACTTACCAACACAAATCTAAATATGCAAATTAGTCTGCAGTAAAAGTGCTTGCAGACTTTAAGGTATTGGACGTGGCAAATTGAGAGGTAGCATGGCACCAACAAGAGAGATGGCAATTGAAACAATGGATAGGATTATAAAACTGCTCTAAGAAGGGAGTCAACATGGAAAGAAGCAATCGATGTTGGTTGATCCCAGTCAGCTGTGTCTAAAATTTGGTGCAAGTATAAACAAAATGGAAAGGTTATAAAAGGAACAAAAGACAGGTAGACCATGGAAGATGTCAAAGTATCAGGATTAAGAACTTTGTTACTTTGTTAATATGCCTTTGTTACAGCAGCCCAAGTCATGGACTATAACAAAAAGGGAGCTCACACAGGGAAATATAAATTAAAAAGTAATTTAAACAAAGCACATTAAATAACTGAGAACAACCTCGACCATGAAACCAGGGGCCTATTGCACAGAAGTCAGATCCTGAGATCCTGGGTCAACGTCAAAGCAGGGACTGCCACATCCCAAACAGCATGTCACTGGCTTCATTGACTGCACAAATCCAACAGCGGGTGGAGGAGGATCGGTTAAATGAAGCCCGAGTGCGTGCACACGGCTACCTCAAAGAGACCCTGAGCTTGATTACAGAATCGCTGATCATCACCATTGATACTCAGTAGATGCAGCAGACACATGCGCCAGCTTTCACTCAATGACTGCGTTCAGACAGAGGGACGACGCTGTCTCTGAAACACCTTTGCTACTCCTTCAGTTTCTGTCTGAATGATGCAAGGCTTTGAGAGGTGTATTAAAGTGAGCCGTCTCTGATACACCTCGGGAGGTGTTTCAGTGCTGTCAAAAAGGAGTAGCTGATGCACTTCGGTGTCCATGTGAATGGGATAAGCCATCGTTGCTAGCCAGATTTTAGATATAACATCAAGACAAGAAAACAGGCAGATGTGATTGTACATAAAATGCACACACAAACTGCCAAGCAAACCCAAGTGCTTACAAATTTTCAGAAGCATATTTTTTCCTATGTCCCAAAATTTTGCTACAAGCCCCTTTTTTGTCCTACACAAACTGAAATGATAGTCCGATCTAGAAGACGTTTTCAGACTAGTTGACTTTATTTTCTGCTTTTAATCACTTCTGATGGAGGCACATTCAAATTAAAAAGTAAAATGATAAAGTCATAAAATATCGTCAAGGAGCCTCCTGAAAATGTTTTTTTTTTTTTTTAAATTTGGCATCTCCAATCCCACCCGAATCTGGAATGCCCAATTGGTGAACTATGTACAAAGCTTGCTCGTATGCGACCCCTTGCTGCCAACTCAGGAGAGCGAAGACAGTTCACGGCTCTCCTCCAAAGCACGTGCCTGTCAGCCACTGCTTCTTATACACTCACTGGTTGAATCTTCGCAAGTTCAGAACGAGGGCGGAGGATACCCGGACATGAACAGACTTAGAATCTTCCTAACGAGCGCCCGTCTGGCCAACAGGAGGCGCTTGAGCAACGAACAAAGCTATCTATTTATTTCCCTTTTCCCGGCAGTCCCTTCTCAATTTGAAACCCTGTAGCGCGATGGCCAATTATGCGCTACTCTGAAAAAGCTGCCGACCACTGCCGGTTGGTACGACCGGGGCTCGAACCCGCGACGTGATAGTCACTTCTTCATTGCAACGCAGTGCCTTAACCGAGTGAGCTATCCGGCAGCTCCTCCTGAAAATGTTTTATTCCAGTATCGCGAAGCTAGCGACATTGCACGCGTATCCGGCGCTAAGGCAACGACTCAACCTTACCCGTCACAGTCTGTATAAGACGGAGAAAAGTAGCAGCTGCTATGCCAATTTAGTACTGTATGAAGGGGGTTACCACAGCGATTTAAGAACGCGCTGAAACACTTCAGCTATACCTTTTTCTCTCTGAATACGACCAAACTGAACGAGAAATGACAGTCTCAACTTGGAGAATAAGGAAAAAATCTGATATTGACAGATTCTAAATATGGTTAAATGTGACATGGAAAGGAGATTGACTGAATTGTGATGGTGACTATCACATAGATAATTGAATATAATGATTGAATATTGACATCAATGATCACAATTTTTACTCTAGGCCTACTATAATTGAAATAGGAATGTGTAGTGGGAAATTTAGAATTACTGTTAAGGACATTGATTTTCAATTTGGTTGACTGCTAACTGAGGTGAGGTGAA
This sequence comes from Gymnothorax javanicus, assembly GCA_029692085.1. Classification (NCBI taxonomy): domain Eukaryota; kingdom Metazoa; phylum Chordata; class Actinopteri; order Anguilliformes; family Muraenidae; genus Gymnothorax; species Gymnothorax javanicus. Next base: position 74,822,104 of record CM056198.1, read on the forward strand.
ATTGGCTGGAGCCAGTCGCTTAGCTTGTTGCAAAGCCTGCTCTGGAGCTGGCTAGCTCCACAGACCTTGTTTCCATGGTAACTAGTGCCATGGTTTAGCCCACACGCTTTGTGCAACCGAAATGGGGCTTGAGATCAGGCTAATCCCGTGCTGACCTCTCCTCTTGAATTGGGAGAAGGCTGTTCATTAAATAGTATTTAGCACAGGTGGGGCCAATGAGCTTCAACTGGCTCTTAACTATTACACCTGAGAATGAGAGTTAATTGGATCAATATATCTGATACCAATTATGAAATTGGGATCTTTGCATGCAAACCCATCCAACCCTTGACACAAAAAAAAAAAAAACACATTTGTTGCACCTCGGCAACAAATTGAGGTCAGCTCACATCGATTGGAGAAGTCAAAAAATGAAGGTGAACTTGGCTGCCCAGACCCTGAGTGCCAGTGTTGCAGATGCCCTCCAATTCTGTGAAGAAGAGCTCCAACTCCCTCAGTTGGGCGGCTGCGCCCCAACATGCAAATTTATCAGAATATTTGATAGGCTTTTTGACATTCTCAATTCAAGAAATCCCATGGCGAGGGGATATAAAAGTCCTCTGAGGCCATCAAATGAACATGCAAACTTTACCTTCTTAAGGGAGGCCTATGATTACATCTAGTCCCTAAAAGAACCAGGCATCAGTGGTTGACCACTTGTGTCAACAGGCAAGAAAACTGCCTTTGTTGGCTTCCTGGTGGCAATGAAGAGCATTACCTCCATATATGACACATATGCAAGACCAAAGAAATCCCAATTATCCTATCTCCTGACTTACAAGCTAAGCCAGGATCACCTTGAGCTGTTTTTTACTGCCATCCGCTCAGCTAATGGATTTAACAACAACCCCACTGTGAAACAGTTCAAATCTGCATTCAAAAGAATGGTGGTACGGCATTCAATCAAAGCCGTGGGCAACTGTACTCCATTAGATGGAACAGTAGTGCTGGAGGCAACACCAAGCGACCAGCTGATATCTGGCCGCTTTGACTCTCAACCTCCTGATAACACAGAAGAAGGTAGCATCGAGAGCACAATTAGCTTAGATCTTCCAACTCTGTCACACTACAAAGATGCAGTAGTTGGTTACATTGCTGGCTTTGTGGTTAGCATGGTTAAAAAACAAATATAATGCACTACCTTCCAGTCTGCCCTCAGTGCAGAGAGCACTCTCCAGGATGAGCTTGGACACAGTCTGATCCAGCGGAAGTCCAGGGGGGGACTTGTCACGCCATCCAACAGTGTCCTTAGAATATGCCAAACAACTGAGAGGGTGATTCAGAGTTCACTTGCATCCCATCCTCAGGTTTCAGAACTAGATGCTAGATTTAAAATAAGTGTCTCCATCAAGGTTCTTGAGACACACGGCACCACTGCATTCCAGCAGCTAGAGGACCACATCTTTGATCTGGAGCCATTCAACAATCACACCCTGATTTTAATCAAATGCATCACAGCCTGCTACACAAACATTTGGATGCATCACATAGCAAAGCAAACTGCTGCAAAGTTGCATAGCAAACGCTTACGAAAAACTTTGGGAAAGCTCGTGCTTTTTAAAAATCAGTGAGGGGTGACCACGCCCTGCCAGCTCACAGCAACAAATCCGGGACTTATTCGCACCCCGACCTAGAGAAAATAAATATACGTTGTAAATTCTCATTCAAAATGTTATACTTATTTTATGCATTTTTGCAACAATGCTGTATATAATGGCCTGCTTCAAAACAGACTTATCACTCCATACAACCTGATAAGTCCCACACCTGATGACACAGAGGAGGTATTTACAGCCCCTCAGTCCACAGAAAATAAATTTTGTTAATTAACATTAAAAATGCCTTGCTTGTTTCATGTATTCTGGAAATTCTGCGAAGAATCAGCTTTGAGTAGTTTTACAGCTCCACGCAACATGACAGTCTTACATTTGGTACCACAGCGGAGAAGTTCAAGCCTTCCACTCAGATAGGCTTCGGTAGGTTCCTGTACTCCAACGAACATCCTCAGCCAGCATGGCATGTCACCACCCCTCCATCGCAAGCGGGTTTCAGAGGAGCAGCTGAATACGGGTTCTCGTGGAGATAGCAGCTTCTTTCTGTTCACTCAGCAATAAGGTAGCACAGTATTGACGTTAGCATGAATACTTACGACTAAAACAAAGGTAACAATGCATGAACACCAGTAACGCAAAATATCCTGAATCAACTAAAACTGGAAAGAATTCCGTATTCAGACTCTACCAATACTGAATGAAATCAGTACTTTTTCGGCCAACCGTGATACTTCGGTACCCAGAGAATCATTCGGGCTGTAAAAACGTCAAACGTACATCCAGTAAAGAAAATGTAGAGTTTAACTGCTAATGCTACCATGTTACACGTGGTAATAGCATATAACAATGGCAGCCGTTACTGATGACACATCGGGTAGCTAGGACATCCGCAGCATAAGCATCCGGGATATTACATATTAAATTCTAACACCCCTCTCACTGATAATCCCCGCAAAATATATTGGCGCCCCCTTTTAAAATCGCTTCAGAAAGTAAGAAGCCGAGTGGGTGGAGGGTTGGATAGCTACGGAACTCTTTCCCTGAAACTATCTGAGAAGCTAGCGAGGTCCTTAGCTACCCATCTCAGCCATAAAAATAATCTCAGCGCATAACCGCAGTCCACAACAATCGCAATAACGTTAGAAAATAAGTGAAAGTCAAATCTCTTCGGCCCAGATTTCAACTCTACTCACGTTCACTAACATAGCCAACATTAACGTTATGTCTAGCTATCTGTGAAGACGACGCATCTTAGCTTCAGTCGAATTTTTAAACATTAATGCTAGACTTTGTTGAAATCAATCAGCAGCTTATGCCAACAACTTGCTATTTTTCATAAACTTACCTTACTTTAAACTTGCTGTTGTTGAGGCGCTTTTCGTACGGTGAGGTCGAACAGAGGAGGTAACGTAAAATACTGCCTCTTCCGTGTCTGTGAAAAGATATCTTCTCCCTAAATTATATCGTTGGCTGCAACGTGTGCAATGCGAGTAATGTTCTGAGAGCTTGTAGTTGGGCATACCAATATGGTGGCACGGTTAATTCAAAATTATGACGTCATCAGCTATCCAGTTATTCTATATAGATCAGTGGTCTTGCCACAGAGCAAAGAGTGTGATGGTGCGTTTCCATTGACCAGATTGCATTTTTCGCACGACCAAATTACGGTCATAGTCAATGCAAAGACGCGAATACACATGAACAGACGCTAGTTCAAAACACGAATTACGCGGGAGATGTGGTGCGGCGCAATGCCTCATGCAATCAGCGCAGAATGCACGAAATTCGCATTTCGCTCCACGTCAAAATATTCTTTTGCAAAAAATTTGCGCGTATAGAGCAGTGTTCTGAATGGCATCATTGCTACTAGTGGCAACTTTGGCTAGCTAGGTTACCTAGCTTCATATTCAAATTAGTTAGCTGCATTGCTTGAGATAACGGGAACGCTGGCTAGCTGAGTCAAATAACTTGTGGATCTCAGTTTTACAACAAAATAGTGGTGCAGCTCAACATCGGATATGACAAGATCATCAGTTTTGTGAATATTTTTATTCTCAAGCCAGCACAATGTTCGTTTATTAAAATGTTTGTGACACTAGCATAGCAACATTAGCGTCACCATCTTGTTGATGATTTTTGGAGATTACAGGAAGTACCGCCCCTTGAGTGTACAGAAGGCTCAACTGGCATTGCCATTGGTCGGCGGTGTGAATTCGCATGTCAACCCTCTGCCAGGTTGTTTTCCCATAGAAGTGAATGGGATCTTTGCGCGAACTGGGCAGAAAACCTTCAAAGCAAAAAAATAAAATGATCCTGTGGTCAAACTCCCATGAATAAAGCAAGGAGAAATTTTGCTTTGCATTCGGTGGAAACGCGGCTTAAGAGATTTTCTTCAAGACAGCCAGATCAACTCAATGACATGCCCAGGAAACAGTCTGGAACTCAATCCAATTGAAAATTTATGGTGGAAATGTAAAATGTAAAAAATGGGGGGTGACCTGGTGGCACACCGGCCTAAGCGCACGCACCACAAAGGCTGTAGCCTTCCTGCGGCGACTGCCGCATGTCTTCCCCATTCTTCTCCCTAGCTTTCCTGTCTCTCTCTACTGTGTGACTTTCAAATAAAGGAGAAAATCCCCAAAAAAAAATCTTTAAAAAAAAAAATGGCCTGTGACAAGGCCCCATCCTGCAAATTTGATCTGTTAACCGCTATTTGAGAAAGTTGGAGACAGCCTAATGAAGAATATTGTTTTTCATCTGTGATGTTCAAGCCTCAAAGAGTTCAGGCCATCACAAAAGCCTGAGGAAGAGCAATAAGGTACTAATGCTGATTTTTTGTTGATAGTTCCATAATTTCTTTCAACATTGAGTGATTCCATAATGTTTTCCTCTACTTGACCCGGACCAAAATATCCTATTAGATGCAAGAATGGCATTTAATTAGTTTGAGGTACATTTCATGAAGCCCGACTGTTCAGCTATTATTTTGCAATCTGTTTATTTGCTATGAAGTAAAAAAGCTGGATAAATATCCTCCAATGTGGTGATTCCATAATTTTTCCAAGGAGTTGTAGAAATCAATCTGGGTAAAGTCAGCCACTAGTAGTCAGAGTTGCATGAATTTTAGCTATTATTTACAGTAACTAGGCATATTTTCTACTCTGTTTGATCAGTATAAATAACATCACACCACTGAGTTCAGCACATCACAAAGATTGTGATAGTGTAGGTGGAGCAGCAGAATCAGGCTAAGTATGGCTAAGTACTAATAATGGCCAAGAACTTTTTATTTTTCATACTTGTCAGGGGCTCCCCTGCCAGCCACGGGGTTTGCAACAGCTGTACAGTTCGCTTATGCCTCAAGCCAGCTTTGATTCAATCTCTTATAGCAACCACATTTATTGATGTATCGGCACAATTCAAGACGTATCTTGTTTAGAACAAGGTAAGTCTCCAGCTTATGCACCAAGCGTGGAATTAAATGCAGTGATTAAATTGGACACATCCAAATAACAACTTAGATTGGCTTGCAATTTGGCCATATTTCATTGTACCAATATGTCCATTTCAGATTTAGGTAGAAATTTTTACAAGAACTGTGCATACAAAATTTTGTGTCAATCAAATGGACAATTCATGAGAAAATAATTACCCCGTGTTGGTGCATTTGCTTCTGTGTTTGTTTGTTAGCACTTTAGCAGCAAAACTAATGGCCAGATATCGCGTTTCATTTTGTTGACGGAGGGGGGGATTGCATTTCATTCTCATTGAATTCGCATTACGCACTCCTTTTAATTGCGCTAAATATACGTTAGTAAGTCAGGAGGCGCTGGGGGGGCACGGTAAAAATCTAGGGGGGCGTAGCCCACCCCTGCACCCCCCTAGATCCGGCCATGCTTTGATGTATCAACACCGTTAAAGTCTTGATTTGTTTGGAGCAATGTACATTTTGATTGAAAACACATTTAAAGCTTGAGGACCCTGCCTGGAATTAATTACAGTGATTTGATCGGACAAACATAAATGATTGAAATTGATTGGCTCACTGTTTGGCCTGTTATGTTCCAGACCAGCAGCCCATTGCACCAGCAGTACATAAGTTCTACCTTAAGTTATTGTACAAAGTCCACACTAAACCAAAATTGAAACTTAGTTTGATACTAAAGCTGTGTCAACATTCGGTTGCACCATGAAAACCCAAGGTTCATCTTAACCACACTGCTGTAACGTTCAAACGAAGCAAAATACTGTCAGAGAAAATGATGCTCTCACTTAGAGCTGCCAATCAGTGAAAAACACTATGTTAATGCAGCATTTATTACTATGTTGTTTCTTGTGCCCACTTTTTTTCTGCGTGAGGGTAACGGCTAGAAAGAGGATGTGAGCGAAGCTGAGATGTCCATCGCCAGCAGTGGTTATGGGCATAACAGCCAGGTGGAGTACACATTTCGCCAGCACTGAACTGTCCGACTGGAGGATAAAGTAGCTTGAGTAGAACATGGTTACAATCCTGATGACTGTAGAAGGACAGGGAGCTTGTTCATCACGAACAGGACAGAAGAACAAACCAGAAAGGGTTAACAGGAGTGTAGTCCCAATTCTGGACCCTGGTTAGGCTTGGAAGCTTGTTCCTATTAAACTGGACAGAGGAACTTACGAAGGCTGCATAAAGCTGAGTTCAATCCCAATATTGGACCCTGAGTTGGCTTGGAAGCCTGTTTGAGATAACTGAGTAAAGAAGAAAGCTTCTGTGAATAGTGATCACTAGCCCCTGGGCACAGAAGCCAAATCTGGCTATTGAATGTAACCAGTGCACAAGGATGATGATTAGTTGACTGATTGAATGATTGACTGCTAATTAGACCAGAAGGAACCAGGTTTGCATGGAGCCCCAATGTGTGTGATAATACCAATGAAAAAAACACTTCAGGCAGATGGCAATTTTAACCATGAATATATTGGAATAAGACATGAAAAAAACAACACATAACACAGATAAACAAAATATGGGCCCTTAAAGTTTCAAAGTCCAATTTCAAAGTCCACTTGCTTTGGGTTTACCAGTTCCAGTTGGGTGAAAGAGAGGAAAGGGGGGTTTAAAGAGTAGTGAGCTCAGTTTTTTCCAATATCCTACCACACGCTGTGGGAGGAAGAGGGATCCATAGGTTCGGGGAGGCTCGCCATCCAGATTGAAGATCAGTTTCAGCTTATAGATCCTTCTCAAAAAAAAAAAAAACCTGACCTAAAAGGTCAGGTCAAATAAATAAAATCAGTATCCAAACTAAACTAATTTTCTTTCTCTTTAGTTGTACAACATAAATCTTCATCATTCATTTAACATAAATCAAAGCCGGCATATTAAATCTCAGAAAGTAAACACATTCAAATTAAATCATTCAACAAATTTTAAATAAATTGAACATGAATATCTTCATTCAGCTCATTTAACAAATCAAATAATCATTTCAAATAAACACTACAGAACAACAGCATGGTAATACATGTGATGCATTTGATTCACTCATATTTTGGAATGAAATGCTAGCCTGCAAATCACCCACCTTCAGCATTTAGCTAACAAGCTCACTCAATGGGAAATCTCATATTATTAGCCTTAGCACCAAACAATTTCAACTTTTGAAATTGGTCTTATTCAACAACCTTTTTTTTTTTTTTCTTTTTTCCTGTTTGGCAACCAAATGACACAGCTAGAGACACTGAGCCATGTTAAAAAGGTAAGTGCAAGATTTAAACTCACCGTTGAGTGTAGAATAAAGTTAAGATTGAGAACAGGAGCACATGCTGGCAGCAGCACCAAACACTTGCAGGTGAGGAGTGGGAAGAGGCTAAGAGGAAGTGACCTTGTCATGACCGGAACCTATACTGTTGAGACTGATTTTTTTTTTTTTAGTTTGGTTCCCATGGTTTCCTGGGTTACACTTTCCCCGGTCCCATGTACGTCTCGTAACATGTCACTGGTTAGGTGTCACTGGTTTGTCAATTGGTTGCTGAGGCATGGTACTATGGTCCCTTGGACCTGCCAAGGCATATGTAAAAGCTGTAGTTAGACCATGAAACAGTGATTGAACTGCATCTAATACTGGCTGCCCAGGTTTTGAATATTATGTCGATCTGGTGGTTTTCGGGTTCTAGTTGAATGCCTTGTAAGAAGGTTGTCACCGTTTTCTGAACTAGAGGAATCCAGTTCAGTAACAGGATTTCTCCAGTTTCTGAAACTGTCTGAAATGGGGAATGGGTTATTTCCTTGACAGCATCAGGTGTTACATCAGAACTTGGTTCTGCAGTTCCAGGTAAGTATGATCTCTCAGGATTTCGGGTGTATCAGGTAAGTGTGCACTTTCAAGTTCGTCCGGTGTTTCAGGTAAGTGGGAACTGGGTAAGTTAGGTAGGTTGTGTGGGTCATCCTTTGCTACTGCATCAGAGGGAGTGGCCTGTACAGTCTCTGGGGATCTCGGTCTTAGATCCTTAGGGGAAAGTAAATCTTTTGGTATATCAATCACAATTGTGAATTTGGGAGGCTCAGAGTTAAGTACAGAGTACCAGTGAGATGGAATGATCAAATCATCATCTGATTGATTATCTGAATCAATTTGACTATCTGAATTTGGGAGAGGTTTGTGCCTGAGTGGTCGTGTTTTTAGATGGAGAGATCTTGGGAGCAGATAGGAAACCACAAGGAAGCAGCAGATCTCTGTGTAATGTGCGAGAAGGACCATCCTTATTCTCAGGTCTGACTGTGTAGACAGGAAGAGTGCCAGCTCTTTTTACAACAATGTAAGGATCAGACTCCCATTTGTCTGCTAACTTGTGCCTGCCTCTCAGACGCACATTCCTGACCAAAACTCGATCTCCCACAGATAAATCAGAAGCTGTAATGTTTTTGTCAAATCTGGTTTTGTTCTTTTGCATGACTTTTTCTGCATTTTCTGTTGCTATTTTATAGCTCTCCTCTAAGTGAGATTTGAGGTCTTGAACATATTGGGAATGGGATGTATGGGAACTGTTGTCTGTAACAGGCAGTCCAAAAGCCAAGTCAATAGGGAGTCTAGGTTGACGTCCAAACATGAGTTCATAAGGTGTGAATCCAGTGACATCATTTTTAGTGCAATTGTATGCATGTACAAGTGGTTTGACAAAGTCCTTCCAGTGAGATTTATCCTGATCCGGTAAAGTTCCAAGCATGTCCAGCAGTGTGCGGTTGAAACGTTCAACTGGGTTTCCTCTGGGGTGATATGGAGTAGTGTGGATTTTGTGAATTCCAGTTATTTGGCAGAGTTCCTTTATTGTTCGGGATTCAAAATCCGATCCTTGATCACTGTGGAGTTTTTCGGGATTCCATAATGAATGAGGAAGTTGTCCCATAGGCATTTTGCAACTGTTTTGGCTTTTTGGTTGGGTGTGGGAATGGCAACAGCATATTTTGTGAAATGGTCTGTTATTACAAGAATGTCCTTGATCCTTCCATCCGGTTCCAATGATAAGAAGTCCATGCAAACAAGTTCCAGTGGTCTTGTTGTTTTGATATTGACAAGGGGTGCAGCTTTCTCAGGTAAGGATTTCCTTTTTACACACCTTTCACAAGTTTTGACCTTGGCGTGAACCTCAGCAGCCATTCTTGGCCAGTAAAATCTGGCTCGGACCAGATCGAGTGTCCTTTCTATTCCCAGGTGACCCATGTGATCGTGTAAGCTTGTGAGAACTTGGTCTCGCAGTTCTTGGGGAAGGACAAGCTGAAAAGAGCACTGAGACCCTATTTGCCTCCGTCTCATGAGAATGTTGTTCCGGAGCTCCAAACGATTTAATTCTCTCAGGAGAAGTGGCAATTCTGGGAGTTCATCCCTCAGGGTAGGTGATGGTGTTATTCCACATTCTAGCTGAGTGATGACGTGGTTAATTGTTTGGTCTGCTCTTTGTTTTTCAGCAATCTGTGTATCTGTAAGTTGGGGAATGGCTGAGGACCCAAACTGGCTGTCATTTACAAAACTATCAGGTAAGGCTTTCATGGACATGGACAGTGACTGGACAAGAGTGAAATTATGGGTACAGTATTGGAACTCAAGATCAGTTGTCTGTCACAAATGGCTTGGACAGCGGGTTGATCAATGGGAGTCAATGTAGGGTCAGACAGATGATGTTCATAAATTTCCAGATTCTTTCTCTTTCCTTTTGAGACTTAAGATCGTCAGATAAGTCACCGTGTGGTCTGCGAGACAGCCCATCTGCATCAGCAGCTTGCTTACCAGCCCGATACACGATCTTAAAGGAGTAGGTGGATAGTGGCAAGCCACCTGTAGCTGGCTGCATCAAGTTTAGCTGATGTTAAGAGGTAAGTAAGTGGGTTACTGTCTGTTATTACTGTGAAATGACTGCCATACAAATAGTCACTGAATTTTTCTGTCACCGCCCATTTAAGGGCAAGAAATTCCAGTTTGTGAGCTGGATAGTGGGATTCACTTCGAGTAAGACCCCTGCTGGCATAAGCAATGACTCTGCTCTGTCCTTCTTGCTCTTGATACAAGATGGCTCCCAGGCCGGTGGAACTGGCATCAGTATGGAGGAGATACGGTTTCTGGGGATCAGCAAAAGCAAGAACTGGAGCAGTGGTAAGCTTCTGAATAATTGTATCAAAGGCCTGCTGACAAGCAGCTGTCCAACAACCACCAAATGGCTCTTTGGGGTTCAGGTATTTTTCCGGTTTGAATATGGATCTGCACTTTTTCTGTGATGGTGGGTAACCGGATGTAAGATCATGGAGGGGTTTTACTATTTCAGAGTAGCCTTTCACGAATCTTCTGTAGTACCCAGCGAAACCAAGGAAGGACCTGAGATCCTTTAAGGTTTGAGGTACTGGCCAAGTTGTGAGAGTAGTAATTTTGTCTGGGTCAGTCTGAACCCCATTCCTTGAAACCACATGCCCCAAATACCGAACAGATTTTTGGAAGAAGATGCATTTTTCAACAGATAGTTTAAGGCCAAACTCTTTCAGCCGATTAAGTACTTTCATTAGCCTTGCTTCGTGCTCTTCTAAGGTAGGTGCAAAAATAATCAAGTCATCAATGAAAACAAGGACCTCCTTCAAATTCAGTTCTCCCATGCATTTCTCCATTAAGCGTTGAAAAGTGCTCGGTGCATTTGTCACTCCTTGGGGCATGCGATTAAACTCCCAAAATCCTAAAGGGCATACAAAGGCAGTTTTGGCTTTATCCATTTCCGCCATTTCAATTTGATAGTATCCAGACTTCAGGTCGAGTACTGAGAACCATTCAGATCCAGAGAGTGCAGTGAAGGCATCCTCGAGCTTGGGCAGAGCATAAGCATCCTTGATGGTTTGTAAGTTCAATTTTCTATAATCAATACAAAGTCGCACACTGCCATTTTTCTTTCGTACCACCACGATGGGTGATGCGAAAGGAGACTCTGATTCGCGGATTACTCCGCTTTCAAGGAGTTCCTGCAGGTGTTTACGGACAGCATCAACATCTTGGGGATGGATGGGTCTTGGTCTGTGTTTGAATGGTGTTTCATCTGATAATTTGATCCGGTGAGTAACTTTGTCAGTTTTGCCAAAATCTAGCTCATGTTTTGCAAATACTTCTGGGATAGTGTTAAGTTTTGTTGTGATGCGTTCTTTCCATTCAGGTGAGAGGGTTGAGTCACCAAAGTTGAAATTCAACTGCGGTTGTGGAGAAGAATAGGTTGCATCAGATATACTTTGCTCTTTTGAAATGATGGTATGAACTGCACTCATTTGTGCAATGGCAGATCTGGCTGGAATGATGACATCATGATCCGATTCATTGCTTATAATGACAGGCAACTGACAAGGTTGAAATTGTGGGCAGTCAACCAGACAGGATTTAACCATTAAGCTGCCAGGCAAAGAGAATGTAGATGGATGCTCTATAATAACAGTGTTCTGCAGAAAGCAACTGGCAGATGTTCCTTCCAAAACAACAGTGCTTCCTGCTGGAATAGTTTGTGGACTTTTCCCATGCATTCTAATGACACTACAAGTGGTTTGGTTGTGTCTAAGCTGAAGGATCTTCAGCACTGCTCTATATCCATATGGAAGTGAATGAGTGATTATCAAGTCATCTTCCAGACATTTTTCATAAAGGACGTCCAGTGTGTTTGTGCCAACAAGCACAAGGGACTGCATTGATTTAACATCAGGCACTACCAAAGCAAGAGTGTGTATGTCTATGGATGTACCAAGGAACTCAGGTGGAAAGGTAAGATCGAGTTCAATGTAACCCATGTATGGCACATTCTGACCATTAGCCCCCTCAACTTCCAAAATGTCAATTAAGGGTTTGATTTCTTGGTCAGAAAGATAATTGCGATAGAAAGAATGAGCCACTGTTGTCACCTGAGAACCTGTATCCAATAGACAGTTGAAAGGTGTTCCTTTCATGAACACTTGAGCCGTGCTTTTGGTTCCAATGAGTCCCTTAGGTAATTTGCACATATGAGAGGTGAGTTGTGGCTGATTGTTCATTATGGGACATTGATTGACTGCAGCCCCTGGTTGTCCCTCAACAAAGGCTGCATTTAGTTTGATGGATTATTATTGTTGGTATTCTGAAGGTCCCAAGCATGTTGCTTCTGCTGCAGCTGCTTTTTTTTTTTTTTGTCCTCACCAGAGTGGGGTTGGCTGCGTTACTGCATGATGAAGAGATGTGACCATCCTCGCCGCACTTGAAACAATACCAAGGCTTCGGTGTATTTGAGGATTGTGGCCTTGCAGTGCTTGCAGCTCTAGACTTTGGTGATGTGGTTTCTGACTGTTTTTGAGAAAGCAAAGATGTTAATTGACTCTGCAGTTTGTTCATTTGTTTCTTTAGATCTTCAATTGCACTGAGGTCATGATCTGATTTCGCTCCACAAGCGCAGGTACTGTGTGAACTCAAGTGAACTCGTTGCTTGGATGAACTGATGTGTCTTTTCATGAGATTGTCTTTCGTTAGCTGTCTTTCCTCTTCGGTGCGCAGCAAGAACAAAAGATTTGCAAAGGGAGGAGGATCGTCTTTCTTCTGTTCAAGTTGTAAGTTTGTTATGACTGAGTTATCCCAGCATCCACGACAAAATTGTTTAAGGAGATGTTTCTCTGTTTCAATGGATTGAATTCCCCCCCTTTTCACAACTGAATTCAGAGTGAGCTGCAGCCGCTGGAGATAGACTGAGGGCTTTTCACCTGGATCTTGAAAAGTGTTCAGGAACTGAGCAAAAAGCTCCTCTCCATCTTGAACAGTGGCGAAGGCTGAATCAAGGACCTGCAAGTAGGTGGCGGGTAAAGCGTCAGGGCCCAGCCCTTTTACCACATCAGCTGCAGGTGATAACAAGCTCTCAAGGATGCGTCTGGTGACATGTAAAGCAGACAGACTGGGATCAGCAAGGAGTGAGTCAATTTGAGAACGCCATGTTTCATAATCCGTTTCATTACTGGGTTTGGGACATTTCCCAGAGAAAGTCACGGAGTCTCAGTGGTGACAAAGAATGAGAGCTGTTGTCCTCTTTTTTTTCAGAATGTGTTCAACTACCACCTTCTGTATTTCAGGGGGGTTTAAGTAATCTCCTGAGAGGGAAATAGTCCTTCTGATATGTATGGGATTTCTGTTTGCATTTCCTATTCCAGCTTGTGGCTCATCCCGGTCAGGCTGAGAACCATCTTGTCTGGTCTGTTCAACTATTTGAACAGAATCCTCTCTGTCCTCACTGGCATTTTCCTCCTCTAGTGCACAGTATTGACTCATTTGGCTTAGCATGTCTTTTAGCAATGCTTCAAAGGTTCTGCCACTCAAGGTTGCTAGGTTTTTTATTTCACTAAGGTAGGTTTGGGTGTATCTGCCACCAACTGCAGCAGTGTACTCTGTTTCAAGTGATTTTATATGATAAACCACCTTTGGCCTGTCTTCTATGAAATACCTGTATGGCAACAGTGGCTTTAATACTGAGAAAGCAGAGCTCTCTTTAAATTCAACGACCAGGTTTTTGTGATATTTACCGGTGGGATCATCAACTGAAATTTCATTATGAATAGGCCCATATTGGTTTAACCATTCAAGGAGTGCTTCCTGTGTGTCTGCATCAGTGTTACCATCATCACTGACAATCACAGATTTGAGTATATTAACCCCTGATTGCTTAATGAAATCCATCTTGAAAGGAAAATATGTAGTCAGAACCAGAATTCAGTGGCATTCTCACACATAGGGCTCCTGGCTGGCTCGCCATGAATGTAACCAGTGCACAAGGATGATGATTAGTTGACTGATTGAATGATTGACTGCTAATTAGACCAGAAGGAACCAGGTTTGCATGGAGCCCCAATGTGTGTGATAATACCAATGAAAAAAAACACTTCAGGCAGATGGCAATTTTAACCATGAATATATTGGAATAAGACATGAAAAAAAAACAACACATAACACAGATAAACAAAATATGGGCCCTTAAAGTTTCAAAGTCCAATTTCAAAGTCCACTTGCTTTGGGTTTACCAGTTCCAGTTGGGTGAAAGAGAGGAAAGGGGGGGTTAAAAGAGTAGTGAGCTCAGTTTTTTCCAATATCCTACCACACGCTGTGGGAGGAAGAGGGATCCATAGGTTCGGGGAGGCTCGCCATCCAGATTGAAGATCAGTTTCAGCTTATAGATCCTTCTTCAAAAAAAAAAACCTGACCTAAAAGGTCAGGTCAAATAAATAAAATCAGTATCCAAACTAAACTAATTTTCTTTCTCTTTAGTTGTACAACATAAATCTTCATCATTCATTTAACATAAATCAAAGCCGGCATATTAAATCTCAGAAAGTAAACACATTCAAATTAAATCATTCAACAAATTTTAAATAAATTGAACATGAATATCTTCATTCAGCTCATTTAACAAATCAAATAATCATTTCAAATAAACACTACAGAACAACAGCATGGTAATACATGTGATGCATTTGATTCACTCATATTTTGGAATGAAATGCTAGCCTGCAAATCACCCACCTTCAGCATTTAGCTAACAAGCTCACTCAATGGGAAATCTCATATTATTAGCCTTAGCACCAAACAATTTCAACTTTTGAAATTGGTCTTATTCAACAACCTTTTTTTTCTTTCTTTTTTTCCTGTTTGGCAACCAAATGACACAGCTAGAGACACTGAACCATGTTAAAAGGTAAGTGCAAGATTTAAACTCACCGTTGAGTGTAGAATAAAGTTAAGATTGAGAACAGGAGCACATGCTGGCAGCAGCACCAAACACTTGCAGGTGAGGAGTGGGAAGAGGCTAAGAGGAAGTGACCTTGTCATGACCCGGAACCTATACTGTTGAGACTGATTTTTTTTTTTAGTTTGGTTCCCATGGTTTCCTGGGTTACACTATGTGTTACCTTATTTAGGGCTTTATAATTCAAGATTGCAGCTTCACAGAGAAGAATGGAATGGCTCAACTGAGTCAAGACACTTGAAGCATTTAGAATTCCATCGCATTTCAGTTTATTTTCATGACTTTGGTAGAGAAAAAGGGCTGCAAACATAAAAAGTCTTCATAAAATTCAGCACTGAAGTTGTAAAAAAATAATACTGGGAATTGAAACATGACTGGGGGTTAAAACTATACATTTCTGGTATTTAAAACTCCACAAGTATAATTCATCTGAGCATTAAATTCTAAATTACCTACTCCCTAGGAGCCAAATAAGACAGCCATCCAGGTGGCTCACCAAACTCTTAAGATCCCTCAAAATGGCACACTGTAAAATAAAATAAAAATAGTAAAATAATCATATATTTAACACAAATCAACTTTTGACGCATGAAATTCATGAACTAATGATTTTCTGGTTGAATTTAGCATGAGTTTATCAATAGAGGTGCAGTTGGACATCAGTGGTCACCAGTAACCTCTCCAAAAACAAATCATGCCTTTTCTCCATGATAAAGTTTAGAATTTTGTCAATTTTTCTCCAGAGTCCCACAAGCCAGCACACATACTCATTAAATGAACTGCTTATTTAACGGTCAGAACATTAACCCTGTAATAAAAAGCTTGCAGTTCTCACTTCCGAGCTCGCAACCTTATATAAACACATTCCACACCTTATAAGGAACAAGGATGACTTACTAACTCAGTAATATCTGAAATATACCTTATTATAACCGAACAGACATTCCACTATCAGGAAAGATCAGGCAATATTCTACCCTAGATTGAATGTACCAGGGGGTCTACCAAAGTGCTTGAGCTGTTGGCATACAAAACAAGCCAAATCCTTAGCATTCAATTTCATTGAATACGGTATAAATTCCAAAACAAAAAGCCACATTGAGCAAAATGCTACTACAGTAGCAGTAGCGGTATTTCTTCATTAAATCCCTCCTCCAGAGACAGATGTATCCAGTCGAAGGAACCCTCCAGTCCTGTTTCATTGGAAATAATTCCCATTGACCGTGTCCATACCTTATTTAAATCCTGGAAATGTAACTGAACACTTCATGCCGATTTTGGATGTATTTTTTTCTTTAAATTGCGCCATTTTCAGCTGCGCCACTGTGCGCAATGTTAAGAGAATACAACCTACCTTGCTGTTATGCAAAGGCTTGTATACATTTCTTATTGTCCAATCAGTTACTGTGTTACTATCAGTTTCAGTTACTGTGAAAAGTTTATTCTTTCTGGAATTGGATAAGAAACATGTCAATCAATACATCGTTACAGGGAAGTTTCACGTGGGCGCGAACTATAAGTGAGCAGTTACACACATGAGCCTTAGTAAATTTTTGAGCGATAGGCTATCAACATGGGTACTTAATAGGATATAAAGGAGCACTGAATTCGTCGATGGAGGAATCTACGCGTAAATCCATGGTAGGGAACTACGTGTTTTTCAATATGTGATGACTATAATTGATACTAGAATGACATAGTATCAAGACCATTTGGAATTTTTGCTTCAGAAAACTGATTTTTCTTAACTACAAATTGGAATACCATTGGCTCACTGTAGCTGAAGTGGTTACTACAGATAAAAACGATTTCTTCTGTTGCAATAGATAATTTTTTTGAACTGCTGGATAGATACTATGGGCAAATATATTGAGCAGTGTGCACATCCGGCTTAGCTGAGGGGTTTAATCCATGCAACTCCTGAAAAACACGGATGGGACTGAACTCCTCCATATTATAAACCGTGTTCAAGTGCGGCTTGCTAGTTAATATTCAATAACTCATCCGAGAGTGCCATCTAGTGATGAAATAGTGTAACTGTGTGCATAAATTTGCAGCTCCATGTCCGCTGGCATCTACATCTGCACAGAGGGGTTAAAGACTACGTTAAATTAATAAAGACAGAGAGTTTCAACTATTAAAGATTACAAAACACAGAATGAAGATGAGGAGTTTCTGCCAGGAATACTGACTGGGTTTAAACACAAAAGGCAAATTTACAATCCAGCTTGAAACTTGAAAAATCCCAGTTAGGGGTTTAATACAAGGCACATGGTGATAAGGAAATAACCATGAAATTAGAGGCAGTCGAGGAGGAGCAAATACCCAAGCCATGAACCAATCAAAGGCAGCATACTTCTAACAGACTCGCAAGTTGCTGAATCAGTAGGGAAACCAGAGGTATTCACAAGAGGGTAGTGACATGGCTGTCTTTAACTTATGAACTTCTCCTTCGTAATTCAATACGGTGGGACTAAGGGACATACCATGTTTCGAGTTAGTTTGACTTATGGTTCATGACTTTAAGTTTCTTGACTTTTTTTTTTTTCTTTTTTCGCAAAATTTAAAACCGCAGAAAATCTAAGTAGGCGCTAAGAAATGGAACAATTAACTTCTTGCTCATTTGGAGGGGGGACATCAAACAGTTTTTGTTTTTCTGTCTTTAAACCAAATATTCAAAAGCTATGGCCCTTCCTAGTAAAAAAATTTTGACCTTGCACTATAGCACCAGCATTTGGTCATTTGATGCTCTTTCCTAACTCATTGGAGTGTTACTATTCTTAACAAGTCAGCCAAATTTCATGAGTTTTCAGCATACCTTCTAACAGCTACAAGCCTTTAACTATTAAAAATAATAATAAGCGCAACAAAACAATATGATTCTTGCAGCTTCACTGCTTGGAGCCCCAATAATAATAAACAAAAACAATTGGATTCCGGTAGCTTTGGTGCTTGGACCCTAAATACAACATTTTTTTTCCATTTTTGCCTATTTTGTCACTTTACTGTGTTTGAGCAGTCGAAAAAATACTCAATGAATGTTCTGATCCATTTAAATTTTGTAAAATAAATTTATGCTGAACTTTGTTGCCCAGTTTCAAATATTTCTTGTTAAAAATCTTACAATAAAATAGACTTACATTTATGTGAAATCTTTGAAGCTATGTCTGAAAGCTGCACAGAACTCAATAAGAACTATTTACATATTCTTTGTACCGCAGTTTGATCACTGGCATCTCAGGGCACATGGCTGCAAGCTTCCCAATATACACTGATTCATTTTGCTTCTCTGGAGATTATGTTTTCCCTCTGGCTTTGTTTGTTTAGAGGCTACCTTATGTGCGACCCCAAGAACCTCAAAAGATCACTTAGGTCTCGATCACATTCTAGCATCAGGCACAATTCTCTGGAGAATTTCTCTGGTCTTAAGCTACCTTTGCAATACGATCTTGCAATGAAAAGCCTTACTTGACTTCGTTTATACATCTGATTTTAGAGTGGCTTAAGGGTAGCACTGAAACCATGCCCCGTGTTACTTCAGTAAGCTGCACTTTCACTGTGCAGCTTAGCACCTGACTTCAGGCCCATTTACTACTGGACAGCTGGGAACCTGCTTGCTAAACTTAGACGTGACGGCAGTTCAGTGATACCAATGCTAAATCCAGCGAGAACAGCACTCTCCACATATTGATAAACACTTCTCTAATATTCTTTTAAATTATGTATTTATTATTTAATTATGCATGTTATCACCGGAAATCAAAGCAATTACTGCAAGTAATCTGCCTTAAAGGAATTCTGACGAGCATTACAAAGAAAATGCACTACATAGCTGTGTGTGTGTGTGTGTGTGTGTGTGTGTGTGTGTGAATGATTCTGTGTAACCTTTGCTCTCTATACATTATTTGGATACCTTGCCGCAAAACTGAACCAACCCACAAATTAATGAAAATAAGTACCATGTAAACCAAACAGCATTGGTCCCAAAGGCACTGATCAGCAAATAACACTCAAAAACATCAACACACAGAGTCCTAAACAGGCAGATATAATCATGCCAACGAGAACTATCAGCTCCAGTCAAAATTTTTAAATGCTGAAATTAACCAACCATTTCATTCCACATTGAGACACAGATTTCTTGCTTCAGAGACCTTACATCTTTGTATGTGCCACATAATCCTTGTATTAAATCAGCAAATTTCTTGAAGTACATGACTTGTATCAAAGAGATCATAGTTCTGACTGACTGTTATAACACTGATGGCCTCTCTCTTCAAGTTGGACCGTGAAATAGTACTGTTCAGTGCTTAGACATCTCAGTGATGAACTTAACTGAAAATGATATACTGAGCATAGTGGTCAACCTTCCTCACCTGTAGTCCCTGACAGCATCCCTGACAGCACCTGACACTGCTTGTATCAGCATTAAGAGCATTAGAATGGTGTTGAAGAAAACACCTTCCATTAGATTCCTGTCTGTGGCATCTGCACTACGGTCGCACTCAGCCTAGTTCCATTTAACTCAGGAATTTCACCCCTGATTACTTTGGTTCAGAAATTCTGAGAAGCTGTGAAAACTTCCTGGAAGTGTGGTAGTTTTTCAATGATCAACATGTTAATTTCTCATGAAGAAGACTGTTGTGTAACACTGTTAAAAGTGTATGAAGATAGTCATGTTTGAAAGTTACTAAGTCTTGCCAAATGTGGTAATTTAATTTCAAAGCAAATCAATGAAATTCATGTATCAGTAGTCTTTTCCAGAAGGCATGCTCTTTTCATTTGAGCATTGTGTTTGACTTCTGAAACTGTAGAGACTTCAGTGGTTCAATTACATCACATGATACCTTTTTTTTTCCCAAGGCCTAGTGTTTGGTAATACATGGAGCGGTTTATTTTCTCTTGCAGACAACAGCTATCCATATCAGTTCAGTATGTGTAAAACTATTAATTGGCATTTACGTTTGTTTAGAGAAGTGTTGTTAATTTTTGAAATGTCATAGCATGGAGATGGGTTTCTTCAGCATTTCTGTTGAACAATATATTATGTAACATGAGCTGTAATGAACCAACCATTTCGAAGTAGTTTTTTTGAATAACATTTACATTTTTTCTTTTCAAAACAAATATAAGGATTTGATACAGATTATTGAGCTGCATCAAAGTCTGGTTTTTGATTTTACATGACCTCTTACAAACTCGTTCATTCAGATCTTAAAGTTAGAAAATTAAAATGCCAATATATCAAAATGTCTTCCTTGTGGACTGTTTCAATCTGGGTGCAAGGTATCCACTTCTATTCACTAAAAATAGCTCCTTTACATGTTTTCCCGCGGCACCAGTGCAACAATCAAAGGAACTCACTTTACCTAGGATAAGAATTCTTTCCTTTATCGTATGCATAGATGGCATGTGAAAGTGAAGTGAGGAGGATGGGGAGAGTGTTACCTCCAAACAGCTCATTGCAGTGTGAGGCCATTAAAGGTGGTGGGTTATGTGTCAGTGTCAACAGTGGATACATGGTCAAGCCTCAAATGACCCGCATCTCAAAGCAACTGCTTTCCTGGAGGCTAAAATAAGGCTTTGTGATATCTCATGGCTTTCCATTATGCATTTTTTTCGAGCTTGGGCTTTATTGTCATGCAATATTATTAAAATTTTCTGTTTTCAGTCATGTGGTGATAAGCACAAAAGAAGTATTTGAGGTGAAAAATAAAGTCATTGGCAACTTTAAGGATTCATACTGTATATTAGACTGACCTATCCAACTAAAAACATTGAGAAGGCCTTCAGTAACCTCACCTTTCAGTGCTTAATTATCTACTCCTCTCGCATTTTACTTTGCCTGACTCGCTACAGTTGCTAAGATGTATTGGAAGAATGACCGTAAAATTTATTTTCAATAGCATTGTTGCAAATTTCATCACAAAGTTATGAGGCGTTTTGTTCTGCAAATAAATGAAAAAGTAAAATGTAAATAGCCTGAGGATGACTTTATAAATTCTGAACTCATGTACCCCATGAAATGACACAGATTTGTGGATAGTAGCTTGCAAAGCTCATTGAGCAATAAGGCATGAGAATTAGTTCTATATTCTGAATATAGTCATGGCAAAAGGGTGTTGTTAGGCATGACGCACAGCAGAGCGACACTGTAAGGATCGCGATACTCCAACCAAATGCGAAAAATCCAAGAGAGATGGGAGTCAAAAGATGTTTTGAATTTTTGCATTTACTGTATATTGCCATCCTTACAGTGTCACATTGATTTTATCCTTGTAGCCAAAAGGCAATCACTTTGTCATTATTATTTCTAAATCATTACAGGTCATGTATTAGTCTTGGTTGCTCAGACAAATTGTTTGTTAATCAGGCAAACTCAAACGATAACAGCTTGAGAGCAATCGGGAAAGGGTGAGATTATTGAAGGCCCTCTGAACATCGGACAGCAGGTCACTGGACTCAACAGTCAATTGATAGTGGACACAGCATAAAAACTTCAAGAGATGAAAATAACTCTCCACCCAATAACATATAAAAATAAAGTATTAAGGACAAAAAAAGCACAAATTTGTTGATTTTATTACCCTAGACCCAGGGCCAGCTCGAAAATGGAAACTGGGGGGCACAGATGCATCCTTTTAAAACAATTACTAGTCCTGGCTTGTTCTCAGTCATTTTCTAAATTTATATTACATTACACTGAAAACACACCACACTATCAGGCGTTGCTAGTTCTCCCTGTTAAGGTAAGACAACAATCATTCATTTGGATGCCTAATTTGGTGCATTTAAATCAGCGTTATTCAAAATTGCGTACCCGTCAAGTCTTATGCTTTTTAGTGGCATATCACGTTCTCAAGCCACAGTCAGCAGTCTTACACTTAATAACAGTGATGATTGAAAATGTTAGTTTGGCAAACAAAATTATATTTAATTGCCGAGTCCCACTTTTTCATCAACCCACGCTGTATGGAGAGTGAAAGGTCATATTTTATTGGAACGGGGATCAGTTATTATTCAATCAATACGTATTTAAGAGATTCACACGCGGAATATAAGTCCTTCTGCATGGAAGTTTTCCAGTTTCAAGTGCGTTGCAGTAGATTTCAGCACTAGTAGCATGGAATGCGATTATGACTCCAGACTTCCCACGCTTTTCTTTTCTCAGGGGTTGGAAGCTATGAAATTGCATGAAGACATTTCGAATAGTCTTCTATTTCATTTAAACAATCATGAAGTGCAAGTAAGATCGCCTGATGTGCTGAAAAGGTAGCGTGGAAGTTGCAGAGCAGTTTAGCTTTCGTAAAGTATGGGCCTATTTATTAAGTAAATTATTTTTCTGTACTGAATTTAGCCCATAATTTAATCACTGTGAGATCACATGGGGGGAGAAGCCATGTCTGCAATTGCCAATTGAGTATTACTATATGTTACGGTTATGCTTTGTGCACAGTTCAGATGCACGGAGGAAAGGAAGTTAAGGACTAGACTCAGGCGCAAGGATGGACTTGGTTGTATTTATTACACCTACGAAAGGCACAAACATTGCAAAACAAAACAAAATAGAAATGATGTTCCTTAACACTATTAGTAATACGGACTCTGGCCTTTAGTTGCAGTAACAATGTATTACAAATATGAAAACAAAAGGAAGCGAGGTTCCTTCAAATGAAGTGCTGGTATAAAACAATAAACAGCACTTAATTAAATATTGAGAATAATACATGCGACATGCAGAGAGTACGTCTAGATATACAGCACAGGCATGTAGAGACAAGACTTTGCAAAGGCTAAGTGTGAAGCTTGGTCTTATATAGCACACTGCTACTGCACAGTGGAAATGAACAACAGCTGCAGGTGACAATTGAATAATAGGCGAAGTGCAGGCCCGATCTTAAAAGACCGGTGAGCTGGACGGCTGGAGGTGTGGTCTTACAGTACCCCCCCGAGGCACGACTCCCAGTGTGCCTGCTCTTTGGCTGGGAGGGCGTCCTCTGGGGCGCAGAGCATGCTGCTCCGGATGGGCCTGGTGGGATTCGCTGCGGAGCCAAGATGTCGTCACGGACCACCCAGCTCCTCGCCTCTGGACTATAGCCTTCCCAGATACTCCAGTCTGCCTACTTGACATCTGGACTGGAGCAGGCTGGATACCCGGAAGGCTGGGTCTCCGTCTACCTCCAGGACAGGGGGTGGGTCTTCAGGGGGGTCCGCCAGAGGTGCCGCTATCACTGGTCTAAGCAAAGTGACATGGAAAGTTTCACAAACTGTGGATACCCGTGCACAGTAATGTGTCCTGAGTACCGGCTGGTGCAGTACAAATTCATAAATAATAAAACAAAGTAACAGCACACACCAGGATACTCTGGAAACACTTTTATTCAAAACTTACATGTAAAAAAGCAAATAACGCTCTAGTGAATCTGATGAAGCTGATGGGAAACGCGTTATTCGCTTTTTTACATGTAATTTTTGAATAAAAGTGTTGCCAGAGTATCCTGGTGTGCACTGGTACTTTGTTTTATTGACATGGAAAGTGTCATTAATGCAGTAGTTTGATGGCAACTATATTGAGTAGGCTGATTCATTGACCTTCCAGAGGACACGGAATGGGCCAATGAACCATGGGCTTAGTTTTCTACAGGGCAGGCGGAGGCACAGGTCCCTCATAGAGAGCCAGACTCGGTCCCCCGGCTAGAAATAAGGGACGTCCCGACATCTCCAGTCTGCCTGGATCTTCTGGTGGCGGAGTGCCCTCCTGATCTAGACGTGGTGTTCTCCAAGTTGGTGTTCTTCTCCACCTCCTTGAACCAGATGTCCACCACCATGACTTCTGTCTGGCTCTGGTCCCACAGTCATAGGGGAAGTTGCCGTCCCAGTACACACCGGAATAGGGTGAGTCCAGTGATGCACTCTTCAACAAGTTCTGCGTGTATTCAGCCCAGGGCAGGTATTTTGACCAATCCCGCTGTTGCTGGTGTTAGTATGCTCAGAGAAACCTCCCTGGTCCTGGATGGTGATCTCTACCTGCCCATTCGATTCTGGGTGGTATCCCAACGTGAAGCAGACTGAGGCTCCCAGCTTCCTGAAGAAAGCTTGCCACACTCGGGATGTGAACTGTGGCCCACGGTCTGAGAGAATGTCCTCTGGAAGGCCAAAGTTGCTGAATACCTGTGTGAATAGTGTGTCCGCAACCTGGAGAGCGATTGGCATTGCAGCAAATTTACAGAACTTAGACAATCTGTGGATAATCACCAGAATACATGTGTTACCCTCAGATGTGGGGAGATCGGTAAAAAAATCTATGGCGATGTTTGACCATGGAGGCTGAGGTACTGGCAATGGGTTGAGTTTACCAATGGGCAGCTGTCGTGGTGTCTTGGAAATTGCGCAAATTGCGCAAGAGCGCACGGGCGCTTCCACGTCAGAGGTCAGGTGGGGCCACCAGTATTTTCAGGTGATGATGTTTGTTGTTCTTTTGGCTCTTGGATGTCCTGCTGACAGAGAGGTATGTGCCCACAGAATCACTCTCTCACGAAGGGTAGCGGGAACAAACGTCTTACCCACTGGCACCAAGGTAGAAGGGGAATTCCTCCTGTTCTCCTTTGAAATTTCCTGGTCCAACTGCCACTTGATCAGGACCAGGATGCAGGAGGAAGGCAGAATCGGCTGCTCCGCCTCCGGATCTTTCTCTGCCTCATACCTTTGGGATAGTGCATCTGCTTTGATGTTCTTGGAGCCTGGGCGATAGGTTATTGAGAAATTGAAACAAGTAAAAAAGAGTGCCCACCTCGCTTGCTGTGGATTGAGCCTCTGTGCCTTTCGTAAATACTCCAGGTTGTGGTGATCGGTCAGCACGAGGAATGGACGTGGTGGAAATAAACATAAACCATGTACCCCACACAGCATTCGAATGGGGACAGCTTGAAGGAAAGGAGGTGTGGCTGTTGATGGCGTACTTGGCCCAGGGAAGTTGTTGACTCCAGGATGCAGGATTCTTAGCACAGATACATCTGAGAACAGTCTCAATACATTGGTTAGCCCGCTCGGTCTGGCCATTAGACTGAGGATGGAAACCGGAGGATAAACTGACTGATGAGCCTAAAAGTGAGCACAAACCTTTCCAGAAGCGTGCAGTGAATTGGGGACCTCCGTCAGAAACTATGTCAGTGGGGATGCCAGGTAATCTGACAACATGCTGAATTAGAAGAGTGGCTGGGCTGAAGGTAATTTGGTGAGGGGGACAAAATGAACAGCTTTGGAAAACCTGTCGACTATGGCGAAGATAGTGGTGTGGTGATTAGAGGGAGGTAAACCTATGATGAAGTCTAGGGAGATTTGTGACCATGGACGGCTAGGTGTGGGAAGGGGTTGTAACAAACCTTGGGGGATTGATGAGATATCTTAGCTTGGGCACAGACTAAGCAGGCAAAGACATAATCTTGAATGTCTGTCTTTGTCCAACCACCAAAACTTGCCCTGAATGAAGCTGAGCGTGCGGTTGATGCCGGGGTGAAATGACAATTTAGAGGCGTGTCCCTAATCCAGGACTTGTGGCCAGACAGAGGCGGGTACATAGAGGCAGTGGCTAGGAAAGGAGCTGGGAGCGGTGGAGTCGTCTTCAGCTTGCTTGACTGTTTTTTTCGATGTCGAATTCGATGGCGTTGATAAAGACCTCAGGAGGAAGGAAGGTGTCAAGTGATGATCTTTGGCCAGTGGGTCAAATCTTCGGGACAGGGCCTCAGGTTTTGTGTTCTTTGATCCGGGCGATAGGCGAGATGAAAGTTGGAGAAAAATAGTGCCCACCTGACCTGGCAGGGGTTGAGCCTCTTGGTAGTCTGCAAATACTCCAGATTTTTCTGATCAGTCCAGACCGGGAAAAGAAACTGAGTGCCATCCAGCCTGTCTCCCCATTCTTTTAGGGCCGACTTAAATGTAAGCAGTTCGCAGTTCCCGATATCGTAATTCTGTTCGGTGGCAGTGAGTCAATGGGACAAGAAGGGGTGAATCTTGTTATCTTTGGGCAATCCTTGAGAAAGAATGGCCCCAACCCCAATGTTGGAAGCATCCACCTCAACAATGAACTGGGTTTCCGAGTCAGGGTGGATGAGAATGGGAGCAGAGGTGAAAGTGGCTTTCAGTTTGTTGAAGGCAGCTTCGGTGTTGTTATTCCAGGCATACTTCACTTTATTGGAGGTGAGGGCTGTGAGACGGGCTGCAATACTACTGTAGTTCTTGATAAATCTTCTGTAGAAGTTGGCGAACCCCAAAAACCGCTGGAGGGCTTTTTTATCTTCCGACCTAGGCCAGTGAATGACGGCTTCAACCTTAGCTGGGTCCATCCGGATGCTGCCAGGCAAAATGATGAACCCCAGGAAGGAGGTGGACACTGTGGAGAACTCAGATTTCTCTGCCTTGACATATAGACGGTTCTCCAGGAGTCTCCCAAAGACTTGGCGAACATGTTTAATGTGTTCTTCTTTGTCACAGGAGAAGATCAGGATGTCATCCAGGTAGACAAAGATGAATTGATTAATAATATCTCTGAGGACGTCAATGACAAGGGCCTGGAGGATGGCTGGGGTGTTGGTGAGTTCAAACAGCTTAACCATGTACTCCCACTGCCCCGTGTTGAAGGGAGTGTTGAGGGCCATCTTCCACTTGTCCCCCTCTCTTATATGGATCAGATGGTAGCATTGTGAAGATCCAGTTTGGTAAATATGTTAGCCCATTGGAGGAGCTTGAAAACAATAGACATCAGAGGGAGGGAATAACGGTTCTTGTGGGTGATGTTGTTGAGGCCCCTGTAGTCGATGCATGGCAGGAGGGAACCACCTTTCTTACCCACGAAGGACCCAGCTCTGGCAGGTGATGAGGAGAGGTGGAGGATGCCGGCAGCCAACGCCTCATTGACGTACTTCTCCATAGCTTCGGTCTCTAGTAGATCAACTTTGGTTTGGAAAGGGAGAACAGTCTTCCTCTAGGGCACGTGGTGCCCGGCTTGAGGTCTATGGTGCAGCCATATGGACGATGAGGTGGCAGACAGGTGGCCCGGGACTTTCTGAAGATCTTGAGGTCCAGGTGCTCAGGGGGAACCTTCTCCAGGTTCGGGATCTCATCAGGAGTGGGTACAGGGACAGGTGAGTGGGCTTTACTCAGGCACGTTTGCAGACAGGTGGGGCTCCAGGCCAGAATCTGGTGCTGCTTCCAATCTACCTCCAAGTAGTATTTGGCTATCCAAGGGTGGCCCAAGATACGAGAAAATGAGAGGATTGGATGATTAAGAGACGAATGATCTCTTGGTGGTTGCCGTAGGTTAAAAGCTTGATAGGAATTGTGGAGTGTGTGATGTGGCCAATCTTCTGGCCATTGAGGGAGTTGACCACTAGAGGGGGCGAAACCTTCTCCAGTGGAAGCCCCCAGTGTTCGGCTGCTCCAGCGTCCAAAAAACTCTCCTTGGCTCCTAAGTCCATGAGTGCCGACAACTTTCTGGAACCCCCTTCCCATTCCAGGATGATGGGCAGACAGGTATGATTCTTTGAGGAGATTTCAACAGAAGATGCGCCCACTAGGGCTTCTCTCTTCACAAGTGGGTGTTGCCTTTTAGAAGGACACTGTGATATATAATGTCCGGCCCCACCACAGTACAGACAGGCTTGTTCCCGGATGCGCTGTTCTCGCTCCCCCTTGGACAGTCTGGCTCGGTCCACTTGCATGGGCTCACGTTCTGAAAGGGATTTAGAAGAGCGGGAATCCCCTGAAGGCGGTGGCGACTTGCTCAGAAACGCAGGCTGTGACTGGAACTGAGGTGGCTTAGGGTGGCTAACCCATCTGCGCTCCTCCAGCCGAGAATCAACTCGGATAGCCAGGCTGACAAGCTGGTCAAAGTCTTCAGACAGGTCGCGGTT
The DNA here is from genome assembly GCA_029692085.1 of Gymnothorax javanicus. Taxonomy (NCBI): domain Eukaryota; kingdom Metazoa; phylum Chordata; class Actinopteri; order Anguilliformes; family Muraenidae; genus Gymnothorax; species Gymnothorax javanicus. The sequence continues at coordinate 74,849,846 of CM056198.1, forward strand.
CAGGGGCTTGTCCCTGATGCTTTGACAGACTATGGAGGAAGGCATTGTAAAGGGCCTGCTTATCCCAGCGGCTGTTGGTGGCAAGGGTCTGGAAATCAATGGCATAGTCAAAGACAGGCTTGGCCCCCTGACGGATGCACAGGATCTCCCTCCCAGCTGCATGTCCATGATTGGATCGGTCAAAGATACACCTCATCTCCTTAGCCAGAAGGTCCGCTGACTGGACGCAGGGTAGCCTCGCCTCCCAAGTTGGGGTCTCCCACTGCTTAGCACTCCCGTTGAGCTGAGTGATGACATATGTTACTCGGGAATGCTCAGTGGGGAAGGTGCTGGGCTGCAGACTGAAAATGAGCTCACACTGTGTCAGGAAGGCTCGGCAGTTGCCAGGTTCGCCCGCATACTTCTCAGGAGTAGGCAGTCGACAGAGCAGGAGGAGCAGGAGGAGCAGAAGGAGCGGAAGCAGGTGGTGGTAGGGGAGCAGGAGCGAGCTGGCTAGCCCGCATGGAAGCGGCCAGGTCCACCACACTGTGGGAAAGGGTCTGCAGGTCCTGCATTACCGCGAGTAGCTGTTGTTGTTGGGAGTTGATGATGGCTCCCTGCTGCTCCATAGTCGATTGCAGCTGACTGCTTGCTGGATCCATCTTCGTCAGGACGAACTGTTATGTCTGGAAACAAAAGCAAGTAGTCCAAAATGCAAAAATCCTGGTCTTTATTACAGTCCGACTCCAAGCCAGGTGATCACAATGACGGTACAGAAGGGCAATCCAAAAACAGTCCAAAAACAGGCAGGGGTTCAAAAGCCAGAAAAGCACAGAGTATAGGACCAAATCATAAAGCAGTGAAAGAGTCGAGTGTCCAAAATCCGACTTTGTAAGCCAGGGCAGCAAAAGACAGGAATCGTGGTTGTACACACAAAGGTTGTAACAGGAGGCAAACAAATCCAGGCAGGCACAGACAGAAATCGGAATCGGGCAGAAGGGTGCAGGGTTGTCATAATCAGGCGGTCAGCAATAAGTTTTACCATTTGCCATGGGGTCACATACCGCCTACTATGATCCGGAACATGGTATTTTTACATATCTAAATTATCAGCTTGATATGGCATGATTTGATGGTGAAGATCTCCAAAAATCTGAGTTTACTTGCAGGGACGCGGGAACTCAGTCAGAGTAGGGGGCGTTGAGAGAGAGAGAGTCTAATGACGTTATATAAATGCTGCGCAGTAGCGCAACATTTATGATAGGCTGCTGAGGATGGGCAACATTTATTAGGTGCTGGACATGAGCGAACACTTGTAAAATTTCGTTTCGGATGCTGTCTGACATCCAGTTGTCTCGTCTGAGAAGCCACTCACGAGCAGCAGGCAGGGCATAGGTTCGTTTCTGCATTAGCTGCCAAAACACACTGTCACGGTGCGCCTCTCCTCTCATATGTAGATACTCACTGCCTACGAACTTCACAGACTCAAATATCAGCTCCAAAACAGTCTGTGCAGTCATCTGCTCTTTAGCAATTGCAAGTAAGCACCGTGTTGTCGTTCTTTTGAATGCTGTCAGTTTGCTGTCGGCTTCCTAGTGAAAATGGGATTTCTTGTGCTCCAGAAACTTATTCCCGGCTTTTCTCTTTTCACAAATTTCTCATCCCTCATCCTGTCCACACTGACGAGGTTCTTCTGTATAACAGAACAGCACACAAAGCATACAGCTTTATAATTTTCCTTAGTATAGTGAAGCCTCGTCCTCTGCGAAAGCTGTCCTGAATTGAAGGATCTGGTGAAGTTTTTGTTTCCAAAGCGCTTGGCTGGGACTTTAAACTCCAGGTCATCCTGTAGGGGAACAGGGAGCCTGTTGCCAGTGCTAGTCCAATATACTTTAACTGGCAATATCATCTCCGTGTCATTCATTTTTATTTTGAGAAACCCTGTTAAACATGCTCAAACTTTGCTCAAAAAGAACATGTTGTGTGATTGATAAAAAATAAGTTTAGAAACAGTAATTTAACTGGCAGCAACAGTGGGGAGTTTACCAAAGTCAATAGCATGTAGCTATCTAGCTATTGCATGATCAGTGCAGCTAAATGTGTAGACGAGTCTGGTCTATTTCCTGATGCACTTTGTGGGTGAAATCAATATTTTGTTATGTTGCAGTTTAAAAAGTATTTCACGTGAAGGTGCATGCGAAGATGAATACTGTATGTGCTATATTGGTGCTAAAACTAGTAAAATGAGTAATGTGCTCTCGGTTAAAAGAATAACAACACGGCACGTGCACGATAGAATTCTTCTGTGCATTTTAACGAGTAATATGTTTTTTTTGGTTGTGTAATTTTCTAAAGAAGCTCTTTGTCATGGTTAGGCGTAATCACCATATATGGGCTCTAAATTCATTGACCAGGCGCGGCGAATGGAGGCGAATCCAGGCGTATTTTGTTAATTAATGTTGTATTTCACTTTGCTGCTTCAGGCATGTTTTCTGCACCGCTTACGTCTATATTAAGCATTACGAATATGAGTTAGCTGGCTAGCTAGGGCATTCGCAAATTTTCACCATTAGCAAACTTGAATGGAATTTCAAAACGAAACTATGTCAGATCATTCAAACTTATGAAGTTGGAATGAAGTACGAGATCTTAACTCAATACGAGATCATAGCAATCAGGCTGTATTCCTTTCCCCCACTAAAAACGATAAAACCTAAGTGACAATAATAGTATTAAGCCGCTTGCACACTGTACGCGAAACAAATTTTTCGCACGGCAGATTACATTCAAAGTCAATGCAAAGACGTCTTTGCATTGACTTTGAATGTAATCAGTCGTGCGAAAAATTTGTTTCGTGTCCAGTGTGCAAGCGGCTTTACTGAGCATAGAACACAAGCATTATATATATATATACATACATATATATATATATATATATATATATATATATATATATATATATATATATGTATGTGTGTATATATATATACATACGCATTACCTGATGCCGAGGCAGTTTGTGGTTGGCAGAGAAAGATGTGAAGTCGTTAGTTTGCATCACAGATTCAGCTGCGTTGATTAAGCCAGGTCGAGTTTCTATTATGCGTGCCAACCGCCTTTGATCTGACATCAGGACAATCGATATAGACACTATAATTTATGTCCTGATTCAGATAGTTGCATTAAATAGTGGTTGCTGTAATTATTTATCACATTGAAATTTGCCTGATATTCTGGAAACCTGCCTGTGAGGTTTCTGTGACGTGTGCGCACTGTGTGCCAGTCAGCCAAATTACCTCTGCATAGAAAGTAAACCAGGTTGGAGCTGGCGAGCTCTCTGCGCACTTTCGGCGGAGCATTTTGCCACAAAATTGTCACTGCGTCATGATGAATATGTGACACCTCCCCCTACTACGCCGCCACACCCATCTCGGTGCATGTCCGTTTACCAAATTGCCAAAGTGTTGCACCGCACACTGCGCAGGCTGCACTGGACGAAATTACCACTGCGTGGGCTGTGCCAAGACATTAGAGCCCATAACTTTTACTGACTTGTTTATTGCTTAAAAAGATTACCGTAAAGTTCCGTGTATACGGCGCACTGGTTTTTACGTCGGGAAATGTGAAAAGTTGGGGATGCGCCTTATATACCGGAACAACAGAATCGCGGCAAAAGTTCCGACATACATGCAAAGGTACACCCAATTTTATAAGGTCAAACTGGGGCTATATGCGCACGTGAGTTTGCACAGCTGAATAAATGGAAAAAAAATTACTGATTCAACATTTTTTAAATGCAGGATTTTAATTTTTATCTATGAATGAACTTTTTCCCATTTCACTTTCCATGATAACGTTAATGCAAATAACCATCGTAGTAGCATGGAGCTACAATGGTAGAATGCAGACAGAGAGGGATAGAGGCATAACTGCGGGATAGAAGTCCTGTCTGACGCACCATTTACTTGTCTCGAGAACTAAGCAGCTCGAGCTTACTAAGTGCTCTAGTGCAGCTTTATTGTGCAATATGGCATTTGGTTACGGCTCAGCACCAGCACGGCAGTTGTCCTTTCAAAGTGTTCCCTGCAACTCCGCAAATAACTTCCCAATGCAATGTATACGTATCACTCTGATGCATGCAAAAACATGCACGCTGTCCTATAGTCCATTATGCAGAGTGCACGCATCTATGGCGCGAGGCTTTCCAAGCTACCGTCTTACCTTTCACTCATGGTAAATGATTATGACTGAGTTACAAAAACTACCATCAATGAACTTACCTTTCGTTGATGGCTGTATCCTCTGCATTAACAGCGGATATTCTAGTTACAACATGATTGAGCTAGCAAAGCAGTTTTGTGTTGCAATGTGCAGTATTTATTCAGTTTTGGGAAATCACAATGTCATGAAAACATAAGCCCAAATTGGCTGGCTGACAGGGACAGTTAACGTCAGATCTCATGTATTTACACAGAAATGGAGAGAATACTTGCAAAAAACGAACAAATGCCCACAGTGTAAATAAATTTTGATTATACATTTTATTTTGTTGGTAATAGTGGCACTAGCGCGGAAGTGGGGGGCTGCCGGGGCTGCAGCCCCCCCTCCCTTTTGCAGCCCCTCCTGATGTCGGCTGCAGGCTCGTCTTGGATGTCACATTTTAACAGTAAAAATTAAAACAGAAAAATAAACGCATCAATTGGCTTAAAACCCTTTTGTACAGTCTGTGTCAAATACCTGTGTTTAAAAAATTTGGGTTGAAATATTTTCAAATTATTCATTTATGTATTGAGGAAACGCTTTCTCAAAGAAGCGGAAGGCGCGGACACAAATGCATTGGCAAGCAAAAACGGCAAACAGCAAGCAGAGAGGGATATATGATTTTTTTTCCTCCAAACAATATTTCAGAGAAAACTAAAGTAAGTGAAACAAACACTTACATTACTCGTGGAGAGTGATGAAAGAACAGTACAAATGATGGAAGCAACACTACTATCATCGCAATAGCTATTACCCAGGACTAGCTAGCTTGTCGCCCCGGTAGAGAGCATCAGCAGCGGCTCACTCACTAAAGTGCTGCCGTGCACTCGGGATCCTTTCTAGAGAACATCGTATTTCCTGGAAGCGAATTCGGCACGGTGTGATTTGACAGATCGTTTCAATGAGGTTTGTTTGAAAATGGCGATGATTGCATTGTGTTAAAGAAATCGACCTCATTCTTTGTTTTATCTGCACAACCTCAGTGGCAATTCGTTTGCTAAAGGAGGATTTAGCAACTGGGAAAAGGCAAAAGTAAGAACTTGGTCAGCATGAGTTGTCAGACCTGCACTCTGATTCATTACGTGTGTTAGCGATGCTTTAAGTAACTCCAGTCAGTGCTATGTTTTGGGAGTTTGCAGCTTGGAATCAACATTCTGCAAGGACACTGTTGTAACATTTAATCAGATCGACTAAATTCCTGGGCCATAAAGGAATACCGCTCAGAGGGCACCATCATCGCGACACGTACCGCAGCAGCTTGTGTGACAGAATGCACTTTTTACCGAAAAGTCGAGAATGGCTTTCACTTACCCGCTGTAAAAATATGTTAAAAAAAAAAAAAAAATTGCCAGTTTGGGAGAATTTTAAGAATGCTGATTATGATCCCAAAGGGCACGATTATTTTCGCCTTTTATGGGATTAGTCTGCTACCTGGATGTTGGCGAAACTGACAAGCTACATTCATTAAGGATAGTTGATTGAATTAAAAATTACCAATGCGATGAATCACTTTATTCAAATAGAGGACTTTGTCCGAGGATTAATTGTTTATTTTTGGGGCTGACGACCTCCTGTAGCTTATAAAACGGCGCATAATAGCTAGGCTTACAAAGTGAAGTCCTTCTGCACCAATGTTTTACTATAGAGCGCGACAGGAAGATATTTCTGTTCTAAATGTAAAAAATGCTGAAACGGGAGATGGAATTCAGAGAGAGGGAAACAATTCCATATCCAACCTAAAAAGCTTAAAAAAGTTTATTTCCCAGAACAATTTTAAAAGGGGGCTCGCCTTTATATTTTGGAGGGTTTTCTTTGTGAGAAGGTGGGGTAGGCTACTTGTCATGCCTACAGTTACGTGCGTGCGTTTTCAATGTAGCCTGTCGGTGGTTTCTTGGTCATTTCCTCATTAATAATTTCTTAATCATTATACGATTATGTATTGGTCTTGTTAATTCAAATAATAAATTTTTTGATTGTGAATCATGCGATATCACACTGGGAGGGGTTGTGAGCCATCATGTGTGAGACAGGCAAATCCCGGCAGTATTACCAGGAGTTGGGGTTGAAGAGGATGAAACAAATAAGGCAACAAAAGCATGATAGCTTTTTAAATGACACATGCGTACAAAACAAAGGAACTTATTGGGATAAAACGTGGAAAAAATTCAGGCCCCAGGACAACAAAACGATTATAAATTATAATTTTTTGTAATCGGTCATGATTTGTATGACAAGTATTCTTTTATTCCAGTACTCCCTCCGAGCCCGCGAGCGACCCCACTAAGCCGATGGAGTTCGGCATACAAGAAAGTGCGCCCATCAGCACCTGTGGCAGTGGCCCCATGTTATCCAGTTTTCCAAGACTTCGTACAGAGCGTGTGGGCATCTCCGGCGAAAGTCTCACTCCCAGCTGTGCGGTTCCTCCCCTGCACAGCTGTGGCAGGCTGGATGACTGAGTTCCTTGGCGGCGCCCCACCTGTAGACGCACCGCTGTTAGACCAGCTCAGGCTGGAGCCCACAGTCCGGTCCCAGCAACGACCCCTCCCGCCCAGACGTAAGCAGGAGGCTAAGTTGGTGGACAAGATGTTCATTGGCAGTGCACAGGCGGCATCTGCCGTGAATACCATCGACTTGACAGGAAATGCTCTGGCAGAGCTGTTGCTCCTCCACGCCCATCGGGAAGGGGACGACGTGGCTTGGCAGGACGCCCACCGGCTCACTGGTGTGCTGCTCCTTGCAGCCCAAGCGGCCTCAGTGTGTGTTGGGTGGGTCATGTCTCTGGCAGTAGTCTCCCTGCGTCAGATGTGGCTCAGTCAGACATCTCTAAAAGAACACCAGAAGGCACCGCTGCTCAACGTGCCACTGTGCCCATCCTCTCTGTTTGATCCACTACTCGACGCTGCCATACAGGAGCAGGTGGAAAGGTATTCGTCCAAAAACCAGCCATGAACGCCATTTTGCACGGTCACTTCAGCCGGCGGGAAGATGCGTCCCTCAGCTGCAAAGAGGAGGCCGCCTCCCAGTGCTCCGTACCACCTGCCGCCAGTCTGCGAGCCTGGTGCACAGCCTGCAATGCCTCCCCGTCTGGCAGACCAATATATGAAACAAGCGGGGCAGTCACGACCTGCTACAGCAACACAGCGTGGCCCCCCTTGCGACAAATGATGGTGCGCGGGGATGTGCATTTCTGCTTGTGTCTGTCACGTCTTAAATAAAGACGATACCTTGTCACTAAAAGTGCAGCCCAATGCACGTCCCCAACCTTACACTGAATATGTCAGACGCAAAACGGTTAAGTAGAGCGTGTTCGCGGGCAAATGCAGAATATGCAAATGAGCCAATATTGGCGCCATTTTCCGATGAGCCTGTGATGGTTACTGCAGCGCAGTTTTCATCCAGGTCCGCGTCTATTTTGACCAATATAAGTGCGTAAACTTCTGTTAACTCGCCTTCACATGTTCAAGTGGGTATGAGCGCTGGATTTTAACCACATGGCTGATAGCACAATGGTTAGAGAGTTAGACTATGGCGTGGGCAACCCGGGTACGAATCCTGGGTGTACCGCGTTAAACTATGACGTTCCAGTACAATTTTCTGTTTATTTGCAAACCGAAGTGTCTTCATTTAATTAAGGATGTCGTGGGCAACACAAATATGAATATTCTGTTGCTGTTTTTCCCGGGATTTCCAGCGCTTCCTGCACTAGAGATTCCGTACATCCCTTTCAGAGGCGGCCTCCCATGGGCAGGGGTGGGGTTTCTCCCCACAACCCCAGGGGTGGAGAGGGCCTGGATCAGCTTTCAGAATTTCATTATTAGCGCCCCCCCCGCTCTCAGGCGCACCCACTGTCAGAAAGACTGCAAGTGTGGTGACAGCTGTGTTGTTTACCCCCATGGTTCGACAGAACGTTAAGGACCCCCCCCCCGCCTCGCATTCGAAGGTCCTTTCACGGGAGATTCAGGACTTACTGCTGAAAGGCGCCATGGTGCGGGTACCAGTGTCGGATGCTCACAACGGTTTTACTCCAAGTACTTCCTGGTTCCCAAGAAATCGGGAGGGATGCGCCCCATACTGGATTTATGGGTGCTCAACGGCTACTTGTCACGGAAGCCCTTCAAAATGCTGACAGTCCAGCAGCTGTTGAAAGCAGTCCAGCCGGGCAACTGGTGTGTATCAGTCGACCTGAAGGATGCATACTTTCATGTGGCTATTCGGCATCGCCATCAGAAATTCTAACGCTTTGCCTTTCAGGGTTCTGTTTTTCAGTACTCCAGATAGCCTTTTGGGCTTTCGCTCTCGCCCCAAACGTTCTCCAAGTGCGTGAACGTGGCCTTGGAACCGCGTTGGGGGGGGGTGCGAGTCCTTCACTACTTAGACGACTGGCTCCTTCTGGCCAACTTGCCAGTTGAAGCCATAGAACAAGCGAAGCACCTGATTCTCCACATATCGCAGCTGGGGTTTGCGATAAATTGGGAGAAAAAAAAAAACTCAAAAATTTCTCAACGGATTTTTTTCCCGTTTTCATATATTCTACGCCATGTTCTGGAGTACATATCATTGGTTTCATGCCATTACAATTTTTTCTGACTTTTTTATGGTTAAAACCCGCTGTGTGTAAGTATTTAATTGTCAACTGTCAAGTATGAATAATGTCCATGTCCGAATCTTGTAAATCACATCGTGATCAACAGTGTAGGCTAGAGGAATTAATCGTACTTACACACACACAGAGCGTGTCTAGTCCCTGATGGACTGATCAGGTATTTTACGAATACCAATATTTACCTTTCCAAATGCAGTGGCGGTTCGTCGGCCGTAACAAAGGGAAGCCAAAACCTCACCCTTCAAAGCTTTATGACTTAAACCTTTCGCAGTTTACTTTTCTTGATCAGCAGTTGCTCAAACGAATTGGTAGAAGGACAGTCAAATTTATTTTCAATAGCATTGTTATACATTGCACCACAAAATTATGAGGGGTTTTTTTCACACATAAATTGCGACGTAAATTACCATAGGCCTACGTCTTTATAAATTCTGTGCTCAAGTAGCTCGTGAAACGGCACAGATTCGCAAATTGTTTAGTGAGGCTCATTAAGCAATAAGCTGTGCAACATCGCATACTTTTCTTCTATATTAAGATTGTAGAAAACGGATTCTCGTGGCATCTTTCGAAAGAAGCCTCGCAAACTAATTTATGAAGATGTATTGATAATTTGCGTCGTCATTTGCTATCGAAAATAAGTTTGACTGTACTTCTACCAATTTGTATGAGCAACTGCTAATCAAGAAAAATAAACTGCGAAAGGTTTAAGTCATTAAGCTTTGAAGGGCGAGGTTTTGGCTTCCCTTTGTTACGGCTGACGAACCGCCACTGTCCAAATGTATTTTCCAGATTCAGTTACTACATTAAAGTGTACGGAAATCCGACTGATGTCATTATTATCATTAATAAGTATTTCATTATACCATCATAACAATCCCATCGTCAAAACTCAAAATCATATCAGCACCCCTGAATTTCCCATTTCCTCATTATGATCATCATTTGATAATTATTCCATCAAGTTCAATCGTTACCGAATACCGAATTGCCGTTTTCATCATCACTATTACTATCAACTGGGACTATCAATCACAAGGACAATAAATATTTCATGTAATTTGTATCAATATCATCAAAATTCATCATCATAACTGTTGAAAAAAAAAAAAAAAAAAGACCATGACGCCGATGAGATTGAAAGGCAGCTAGCGAGCGTGAGATGACTAGACCAAGGAGGTAGGAATTAATACCTCCTTATATAAAATCTCCAAATTCCCACTGATTGATTCTCCATCTGTAAGTTGATAAACTAATCGTTGGTGCACGACAGTCGTGAGCTACAGGAATAAATAATGTACATGTTATTAGCGAATGTCTTGGTGATGCCATGAATGATTATCCATCATTTTATCGTGTGCACAATCAATGTACTGATTGTCGGGAAACAAGTATCGCAATTTTCTTCACGGGACCCGAACCTTTTGGGCGGGACCCAGGTACCCGGGTTTTAGTCACAGGCCTAGGTGACACCGTCGCAGACTGTGGCGTACCTGGGACTCACCTTGCACGCGGCATAAGGGCATGCGCGCCTGTCCGACGAGTGCCGCAGGGGCATTAAGTCCCGGTAATGTCGTCCCGGGAAGGTGTCAGCACTGACGGTCATGTCCTTCTTGGGCATAATGTCGGCTGCACGCGTGGTGGTACCGTTGGGCCTTCTCCACATGTGGTCCCTATAGACGTGGTTTCTGCGTCTGAAGCTGAGTCCCCGGCACCGGAATCTCCGCATGCTCACTTTGCCACAATGAGTGGTGTCTGCACCCTCGCATTGCTCAACAGGTGTGGGCCCAGTTTGGCCTCCCTGTAGCAGATCTGTTTGCATCCAAAGAGAACACTTTGTGCCCCCTTTGGTGCTCTCTCAGGGTGGAGGACGACTGGGTGTGGACGCCTTGGCCCAGAAAGGTTGGCCTCAGGGGAAGCTGTATGCGTATCCCCCGACTTCGCTGATCCTACCACTTCTGCTGAGAATCAGGAAGGAAGGCTGGACGGTGATATTGATAGCTCCGGATTGCCACAACTCAGTCTGGTATCCAGAAGTCGTGCGTCTAACAGTGATGGACCCGTGGCCCCTCCCCATGGTGGACTGGGCAATTTCACAGGCAAAAGGAAAGGTAAAGGCCCCGCCCATCCTGGCTTGGCTCCTGAGAGGCAGCAGTTAGAGAGGTGTGGTCTTTCCACAATGTCATTGCTACCATCCAAGGGGCCAGGGTGGCTTCCACGGTAGCGTCAGTGGGAACTTTTCTCTGGTTAGTGTAATGCGCGTAATGTCGACCCCATGACATCTCCTATCGCCATCATCTTGACTTCCTGCAGTCTCTTTTGGAGACTGGCAGGGCTGTGTCCACTGTGAGGGTGCATGCGACCGCTATCTCTGCATGTCATGAAGTACTACAGGGGGCTCCTGTGTTCTCGCACCCCCTTTTGCGGTGATTTTTAAAGGGCACTCTGCAGCTGAGGCCACCGCGGCGGGTCACAGTACCGCAGTGGGATCTCCATATAGTCCTTGACGGTCTTTGTAAGCCACCATTTGAGCCATTAGACAATGTTTCCATGCGGCTTCTGTCCTTGAAGACAGCCCTACTGGTGGTGCTGTCTTCTGCAAAGAGAGTTAATGATTTGTGTGCCTTGTCAGTAAACCCATAACGTGTGGTTTTGAGTGCATATAAGGCTATCCTGCATCCTAACCCGTCTTTCATGCCTAAGAACATTACAACGTCCTTCAGTTCTAGGACAGTGGTCTTAGCGGCTTTTCATCCTCTGCCTCATACTTCTGAGGAAGATAGCAGGCTACTTGGCCTGCTATGTGTGCCGTACATCGGCAAGTCGTAAGACGGAGCAGCTGTATCTGGACAACCTATATCAACTCAGCGTCTGGCTCACTGGCTATGTGACGCTATCTCTGAGGCTTATGTCACTATGGGAAGCACTGCCCCAACGGGGCTGTGTGCCCATTCAACAAGGGGTGTGGCAGCCTCTGTGGCCTTGTATAGGGGTGTTGCTGTTGGTGACATCTGTGCTGCTGTCTCCTGGTCGTCACCATCCCCCTTCGTTCGGTTTTATCTCAAGGATATGACGGTTGGTTCCTTGTCTGGGGCTGTATTAAATGCTGCGCTGGGCAAGGTTCAGGACCGGAATTGATGCCAGGATACTCCCCCTCCGACACATGAGGACAGCTGGGCGGCAACTCATCTATGCTCCGCCCTTTGTGGCACTAGCGGAGCTGTTAGAGGGCGGAGCCCATATGAAGTATAACGATAGTTACTGGGTATGTAACTTTAGTTATACGAGTATGGGGGGAACCCTCTAACCACCGTGGCCCAGCTGTTTTTTCTTCGAGGCTTCAGTTTTTCCATAAACGGGAGTCGAATGAAAGGGGTCTCGCCATTATATAGCCAGGAGGGGGATGGATATGCAAATTTCTTCAGGCGGGCTGCTCTACAGCAAGGGATTGGCACTAGCGGAGCTGTTATGGGGTCCGCCCATACTCGTATAACTGGAGTTACATACCTAGTAACTATCGTTTGCCATGCAGTCTACAAATGCAAGCTAAAGCTGTATCATGCAAAGAAGAAGCCACATGTGAACACAATCCAGAAATGCTGCCGTCTTCTCTGGGCCAAGGGGTAAGGTGTAAACATGTCAAAATATTCCTGTTATTATTGACATAACCCAGTTATCTTATTAAGGCTTCTCGTAATCGGAAAGAGGGCTTAATGTTGCTTTCATGAGTCATTGCATTACCAGAGTACTTCAGTACTCGGTCAGAAACCAGAAAATTGAGTGAACGTACCGAAACGTTATCAATGAGTTGCCAGATTAAAGCTACTGGCAGTATTCGCCAGTTTGCTGAAGTGTCTACTCTATTACTCGCCAGATATCAACTTTATTCCCTCAATCATAATATAGTCCCTTGAGGAAATATCAAGAAAGCACGAGTGTTGTTGCCATATGATGACGAACCTCTCCATTTCACTGCTCATCTTAACTATAACAGCATTCACTCTTCAGCTGCGCTTTGGTGAATATCACTTGTCCAAGGTGGATAAATCATTGGATTCACTGACAACTGAAGTCAATAACTGTTTTATTATATGACCCTACTTGAAAATATAAAATAGGAGAAGGGCGATAACTCTAACTTAGAGCTCCTCACAGGGATGAAGCGACATGAAATATGGACACTGTCAGGAGCTCTTGCGTGGAAGCCTAATCTATTTTTAGCTAGAGGTCATTTTTTATATTCACCTCTTGTACACTTTCGCACGGTTAACATCACCATTTACAGTCACCGGCTGAGCTAGCCTCGAATAAATCAGGAAACAGTGAATCCTTATGTCATGTTATATATAAATCATGATTTTCCTGCCCTCACAATGCGGGCTGGAGGCTGCCATCAAGAAGTTCCCCGATTCTGTGACATAGTGCATTCTTCAGCCTTTAATTAGACAATGCTATTTTAGGACTGTTAAAAGTTAAAGGAGCCCTGTGTAAGAATTGAGGTCAAAATATCCAAAAAATGAGCTAGACACAGCAAAAGAATAAGTAGAAATAAGGGCAATGATGTCATAAAAAAGATGACAAGGTATAGTGCTGCAGAGATATCAACCTGAATTAGCACGCTAAATCACAAGCCGCGCACCGTCCTGTGTCATAATACCAGTTTCTGCCATGGGTGGCGGTATGCGGGCAACATAACAGCCAGCCAAACTGCAGTGCACGAATAAATCGCACGGCTTGAGGGCATACTTGAACCTGATGTCAATTGTGTGGAAGGTACATTAGCTAAGAAGCTTGGAATGGCTTCGATGATAATGAACCCTAAATGAACGCATGAAACGTAACGGAAAACATTCCATAATGTAATGAAACATGACAGAATGTTTAGTTGTGACTAATGATAGCTACTTGATTGCTAGAAGAGGTCTTGCTAATGAAGACTGCATATCAGGCAAACTGGTTGCATACTGTGAAATTGGCATCAGGCGGGCGGCATATGTAATGTCCTAAAATGATCTTGTCTCCAGTTTTACTTATACATGTACAGCTAAGATTACTTCATAATTTTGAATTTTGTTTTGACGACGTACAGTAAAGTGATGGTCAACTAACAGTGGCGATCAACTGGCCAGCTGATTTTGGAATCAGAGACTGGTTATGATAAAGTCCAGCATTAGATACATTTATTCACGCAAATGTTGGTTCAGCATTAGTGCTTAACATTAGCTAACGTTACGTTGACGCTAGCTTGCTCAACAGCAGCGAATGTTATCTAGCTAATGAATTTATCTCCAATGAACAATGACACGTAATTTGGAGGTATTTACTGGATTGGGTGAAGGGGAGTAGCTTGAAGATGTCATAGTACAGAATCACTTGACATCAACTGACGTTCGTTCATGTGTTTATATCTCAGAGTTTTGGAGTCAGAGTGACTCTTTGGATTGTAGATAGTTGACTATGGCTCTGGGGTCGTTGAGAAGGTGGGGGCGAAGCATGGACAGTAGGCTTGATGGGAGGAGGGACTGCGCCGTTTCTCGATTGTTATGCTAGGGTAGACCAACTCACTTTCTGCAGTTATACTGCCCCCTTTTTCTTTGGAGTGTGTAGAGTATGAATTTAATTTTTGGCTGTCCATTACACAGGGCACCTTTAATAGTCAAAATTACTTTGTTTCATTATAATACAAGGTAATTGGGTCATTATAAAATATTTTATAACCAAAGAAATTAAAGAACAAATGCAATTTTTATCAATATCAAGCAGTATGTCATGGGATGGGATAGATACTTAGCTAGCTAGCATGCTAGCAATTTTCGCCATTAAATTATTAAATTCAAGCGTCTACCAGAACAGTCACTTGTGTAACTCATTAAATTAATGGCCAAAAGCATTAGCATGCTAGCTAACTAATTATTTATCCCATGGACTTGGATAAACACTTGGCAGTAAACCAAGATGCTCGCATGTAAACAACATCCTAGTTCTTCAGCTATGTCACATTTTCAGGGGGGTCTAGACAGAACACAAGAACATGGCCGCGTTCATGTGGAGAAGATGACACAAGCAGTTTGATATTTTTGGTACCTTTCAACAAGCTCTAGCCGTGCACTCACAGCACCAAATTTGATGATCGATACATCAAATTAAATAGTTCTCTTTCCTCGAGAATATGATGTATAGAAATTTCCTGAGATTCGGTTTCCTTTAACTTCATTGTCAAAAGACCGTCATGCAGATGTATAGCAATTATAATTCTATTAGCTGCATGGCAACACACCGTTATCTGCCTCAACTGCCTGTGAGAGGCTTTCTAGCACTGTAGGACTTATTTTTAATTCCAAAAGGGCATGCTTTGATTCAGAGAACTTTGAGAACCAGCCTCTACTGAGGCTGAATTAAAGATTTTGGTTGTCCTGTATAAGTGTGAGAATTTCTAACAAGAGTCTAAGGCTTAAATAGACCTGGACTGTGTTTGGTAATGTTTAATGTCATTGAAGACTCTTGCATATTTGAGCAAAGTTAATGTTCACTCTTTTCGGATTATTGTTTTTTCTTTGTTTGTTTTATTGTAATCTGTACATCTCTAGAACCAAAATGTTCCTCCACCCACCTCAAAGTTCAGTGGTCTCTCATCCCTCACCAGTCTTTTTCAGCGGGGATGAGGAAATTTCTCTGTAACGCAAAATAGGATAATCAATAATAACTGAAGTGTACCTCTGCATTGACAGAGATGCTTCATACATCAGGTGGTGCATCATGTCACTGGAGACGCAGGCAACCCTCCTTCAGCCTACACAGTGGGACTCATCTCCAGCCAACACTGGCATAATGGGGGAATTGTTTGAGTCAACACAGAGAGAAACTCACAAACACTTGATAAAGCTATAAAGAGAGAAGTGATATGCCAATTGATGCAGATAGGGATTATAAATCAGAAGTGTAATGAGCTAAGCATTTCTACATGCTTTTCTAAATAAATGGTTCAAGTTTAATAATCCTCTACATATATTAATTTGGCACGAGATTCAGTTAGATTGGCACAGAAAAAACCAGAGGAGTACTTTTTTTTCCTTTTTTACTTTGAGTACATTTTAGAGTCCGTACTTCTAGACTTTTAAGTAAAATAGTCCAAGCAGTACTTCTACTTTCACCAGTCTTTCCTTACACAATTATCTGCACTCCTACTTGTGTAAAGAATATGTGCACTTTTACCAACTCTGATTAGCACACATTGCTATCATCCAAACTAAGCTAGCAATAGAGCTCCGGACTTCATGACACTCGTTTTGTTTATGCCAGAATTCTGGCAGGCAAATCCTGAGTGAAAATGAACGGCACTAGTGCTGATTTAAAGCTATCAGAGTTCACTGCACACTTTACATCTAAATAAATTCAGCTATATAATTCAAATCTTCATAGGTTAAACTTTATTGACCCTTCTAGTACCTCAGGTCACCTTAACACAAGTATTGAGTCAGCCGGATCAGACAATGTTCCAGACCTGCAGGATCCAGACATCTACTTCTACCTGACCAACTTTCCCTCGTTCTACTCTGGAGAGTCCCTAAAGCCTACAAGAGCCTGGAGGGATACAAACGGGCACAATGTAACTTCATGATAAAGAGGGCCTGAGTCCACAGGACTTACTTTACAGGCAATGTAAATTTTTTATGTAAATACTCTGAAGTTAAGCATTGACAGCGTTCAACGTCCTCGGCGCACAGAACGCCCTCAGCACATAGCTTTTTCCCATGACGCTCTCGGCTGGAAATGGTTAAACTTTTGCAAAGCCACCAGGCTCATCAGTGTCACTTCTCTCTCACCGAGGGACTTACAATATCAACAGCAATCAGAGAAACTTTCCCTGCTGCCACAGTCGTGTCTCTAATCACGTAGCTAGCTACAGCTTAGATTTGCTTACTGTTCTCCATTTAGGGACACCAGGGGCCTGTCTCACGCAGCTGGATTAACATACCCGGGGTTTCCCTCAGTTACCCAGCTGCACTTAACCAGACATCCACAGTCTTGATTATCGGTCTCACGAAGCCGGTTATCAACTCGTTAAGTGAACCCAGGAGTTTCCAATCTAGATCTGTGCTTGTGCACATAAAAGGGGCGGTGTTAACTCCATTTGACTAATTGCGCACCATGGAGAAGCCGCAGAGAGCAACTTATTTCTCGACGGAGGAGCAAACAATAATTCTAAGGATATATGAAGAATATAAAGACATCATTCAGGCAAAAAGCAACACTGTTGCAGCTGCCAGAAGCCGCAAGGAATCTTGGCAAAAAATCGCCGACTCTGTCAATGTGTAAATTACTGGGATTGTAATATTAAATCACCACTGTGTGTCTCTCAAATGTTTGTGCCTGTTTCGATTTTCTTATGTTCTTTTTGACAATTTAACCTCATCATTTCAGTTGCAACCCCAATGGAGCCAAAATGACTGAGGAGCAAGTAAAAAATAAATACAAGAACATAGTTCAAAGTGGTCAGTAAGTTTATTATAATATCTTCCAGGCACCTACAATACAATATCTACAATAGTCTACACTACAACATACACAAAGCTTTACCTTTTACGCCGTCTTTGTGTGCAGCTCACAGGAAAAAATGTGATAAAAAGACGAGAGGGGTCATCCTACACAACCGTACACTCCTGCAGAGGAGTTGGCCTAATCTTATAATAAGGGTCGCCCGATAACAGAGGGTGTGGAGGGGGGAGTCTCATCAGACCCTGCTTTTAAAACATAATTATCCTTTTATTGTGAAAGTAGCTTAAGTAACATGTATTTCTTTGCTTTTTTTTTTTGTCAGGGAACACGCGCTCTCTCTGGAGCGCTCCTTTCACTATCCGTGCGGCTTCCTCCACGGGATTCTCAAGAAACGGGCAGGTCATTTTTCCAAGACAATGATTGGCCAATAGGTGCTCTTATATACCCACTGAGATCTTATCCTGAACTTAACCTGCCCCGGAGCAGCGCAAGTCACCGCGGCAACATACCCCGCTAAGAAGTGAACCAGCTTTGTGATATGGAAAAACCAGAGTTAATCCAGAAGTTACCTCGCTAAGCCGAAATCCAGCTTCGTGAGACAGGCCCCTGGTTTTCTGACAAGTTACTGAGTCAATATTATTGTTTACTGCAACTGTAGTGCCCAACAACTGTAGCTAGGTACTCTGTAATCACTTCGGTTCCCATTTATTTTGATCCGGGTAACTATATGTTTCCCAAAGAATGGTTGCAAGCTACTTTAGCAACCATTGGCTTTATTCGGTTCCAATTTCCCTTTTGGGAAATGAACATTTCATTGGCTAAATTGCTAAAATAATTCACTATTTCATTTAAATGTATTTGCAAATCCACAACGATGCATTGCAGAAATGCTAAGACGGATTTTCTAACTTAACAAAACAGCACCAGAGAGTAGTGCTCTGAAAATGAGGTCATGGGCGCTTCTGGCTCTAAAAGTGCTGCCTGTAGATGCAGGCCTTAAAGGGGACCTAAGATGCTGATCCTTCTTTTAATACATATTAGTAATGTTATAATGTTGGTTGTCCATGCTCAACCTCTGAAAAGTTTCTAAACATAAGATACAGGGATTTTGCCGTAATCCAAGAACGTGATTCCGTGAGCGTGATTTCCTCTCTGAACAGCTCCTCCCGAGATCTTCACGAGATCTGGGCAAAACCTGACATCAGGTTGTGCCGTCCAATTAGTACAGACTTACCCAGAGCCAACCACTGCGCTGGACCAGACCACACCGGAAACTATTCTAGCAGGCACTAACAACGGCAGATCATACTATGCCTTAGTAGCGTCTACACTTTTGGAAATACAAAAGAAGAACCGCAGATCATTTGAGGTGTAATTTTATTGGTATCTCTCCCAAAGCTACTTGTCCGTTTACTTTTGGACGCGAAGAAAAACAAATATTTCTCTTCCAAAAGACGATGCCACCAGAAATCAGTGGGTAGCTTTTTTTGTTTGCTGGCAGCAAACAGCCATGGCCAAAGGGGGCGTTAGCTGTTTGTGCTCAGCATTTCACCAAAGACAGCTTTGTCAATAAAGGATAATTCGACACAGGATAAGCGTTTCAGCTGCTTCTCAAACCTGAAGCAGTTGCATCGATCAAGCGCTCGGAGCCACAAGCTGTAAGTAACCATATAACAGCAAATAATGTAAGTGAAGCTATCGTGTTACGGGTGGCTAGCAGGACCGCTAGCTATAGTTAACACTAACAACTGGCCTCAAACGTAGGCTTTGTAAAATATCTGAAGATAAAGCCTGTATCGGTTGCGACTGTCCGTGACTCACAGACACAGAAGCTGTAAGTTGCTTTTACTGCATAAGCCAACCTGACATGATAGCCAGTTGATTGTGGCTGTAGCACAGCAGCTAACGTAGCCAAGTTACTGTTGCTAATGTTTGTGTCCTAAATATGCAAGAGTGATATCAGGGGAAATTCTACAGAAGGTGTGTGAACATAAACCTCATTTGAAGCTAATGAAGGAACAGACTGGAGCACTCGAATCACTTGCATCAGTTTTATTGAGATGCCAAGACTAACGTTTCGACGCACAGCGTCTTCCTCAGAGTCAAACTAGTATTGGTGAAGTTGGGACAGTTAAATAACTTCCTCCACACAGAGAATGACCTCCTATTGGAAAAGAGTTAAGTTGGGAGGTATCCATAATGAACCAATACTGTGATAGCGCTCAGTGAGTGGGTGTAATCTCAAATACTAACATTTCCTCCCATTAACACAAATTTCAGCCATCATGTATATACAGGACATAAATTACACATGTATACATTTACAGAAAACAGGACAGATTTAATTCTTCATTCAATCCATGTGGTTCCACAGTGTTCAATGTATAAATCCAATACGCTTCTCTTTTGAGCAGTCTGTTAATAATATCCCCACCCCTCTGGGAGGGAACAATTTTCTCAATACCCCAAAATTTAAGAGATGCTGCAGAACCATGATTTGCTTGGGCATAGTGCTTTGCTATTGCGTAGTCCATATTCTGATTACGAATAGCAGCCTTGTGTTCGGCAATGCGGATTTTGAGGGCAGCGTTTTGTTTGGCCTCGTAGACCAACCCACACGGACATTTGAGAATGTAAATGACATGTGTTGTGTTACAGTTTATAAATGAATTGATTTTGTATTTCATGCCTGTATGTGGATGAGAAAAATATTTCGAGTCCGAGGAATTGGAGCAGTGAATGCAGTGCCCACATCTATAGAAGCCTGTCGGTGGGGGGGGCAGCCATGTAGATTTAGGGGAGGGGGAAGGCATTACAGAAATGTTAGTATTTGAGATTACACCCACTCACTGAGCGCTATCACAGTATTGGTTCATTATGGATACCTCCCAACTTAACTCTTTTCCAATAGGAGGTCATTCTCTGTGTGGAGGAAGTTATTTAACTGTCCCAACTTCACCAATACTAGTTTGACTCTGAGGAAGACGCTGTGCGTCGAAACGTTAGTCTTGGCATCTCAATAAAACTGATGCAAGTGATTCGAGTGCTCCAGTCTGTTCCTTCATTTCTTCTGAATTTGTCCTTTTCTGTGAGCACTGACCTCTGGCTAGAGAGGGGCTGAAGCGCAAGGGGTTCCTTTATTTTCTCATTTGAAGCTAACTTTTAATACTTGTTTGTAATTTGGATGCTTGGTACAACTGTTCACATTAACAGAACTTGCTGTCTGTAAAACCTGTATTGCAAGGGTTTGTCTCTGTGGTTATGACCGCTCGGTTACCAGCTACTGCATGTTAGTTTGCGTGCCGTGCTAATTAAAAATGCTCCTGGTTAACTTATATGCAGTAATTCTGATTGGTATGCTTGTGTTACTTCGGTAAGCATTAATGTGGCAGTTTCATCATAATGTTGCCCGATTGCAGCCACTACAGTTAGTGATCGCTTCACTTATCCATGACCGGGATCAGCCGGATACTTCACAAATGTCTGAGCAAGCTCTCTGGTGCTACCATGAAAGCAATGCGAAACGCAGAAGCTCTACCAGTTTACAAATGATTTCTCTGCACTACCTTGACATAATTTCATCCCCCTTTAGAAATTGTTGTGGCTAATAAAAAGCTGAAAAAGGCGGAGATTAAATAGGTAATTCTTTCCTGTAGAAGTGATCAATTCGCTAGCTCCACATAAGCAACTTGTCCGCGCTAACGGAACTTACGGTCTGCAAAACCTGCATTATGTTCATAACATAACCGAGCTCTCTCTAGCAGTTGCGTACTATCCATAAAGCTGCTTTCACATCAGACACGAAACAAATTTTTTGCAGGACAGATTAGCCTACATTCAAAGTCAATGCAAAGACGCGAATACACGTTATGGGCAGGTCAAGCCGCTTTCACACCGGACGCAAAATGAATTTTTCACGCGACAGATTAGCTACATTCAAAGTTAATGCAAAGACGCGAATACAGGCGTTATGGGCGCGTTAAGCAGCTTTCACACCGGACGCGAAACGAATTTTTCGCGCGACAGCTTACATTCAAAGTCATGACCGCTTATTACTACTGCATGTTAGTTCGCGTGCTCTGCTAATTAAAAATGCTCCTGGTTAACTTATATGCAGCAATTATGATCGGTATGCTTGTGTTACGTCGGTAAGCATCAATGTGACAGTTTCATCATAACATTACCTGATTGTAGCCACTACAGTTGAAGCTAAACAGAGAGGTGCTGTATGTGTCTGTCGAGTTGGGCTGCAGTTAGACCAGACGTAGATTTTGCAGAGCTTGGGGTGCGTTTTTGGGTGCTTATGAAACAATCACTTTACTTATCCATGACCGGGGTCAGCCTGATACAACTCCAATGTCTGGGCAAGCTCTCTGATACTACTGATGAAAGCAATAGGGAAGCGCACAGGCTATAACGTGTCCGGTATAACAAACGATTTCTTTGCATTGCCATCGATTGAATATTAAATTCTTTCCTGTAAAAGTAATCGATTCGCTAGTTCCACATAAGCAACGGTTCACGCAGATGGAACTTACGGTCTGTAAAACTTGTATTTTGTTCATGTCATAACCGGAGCTCTATCTAGCTCTCGCACGCTATCCATAATGCGCCCATTTTCCGCGAGGAAAAGCTGGTCATTCCAAAGCAATAAGTAAACCATTACCACGGGCAATTTCCGAAAAGGGCGTTTAGCTTGGAGCTTTCGTCCCTCCGTCATATACCAGCGCGGAAGCTGTTCGTTTATCCACGCTAACAACACACCACAGCTATGCACACGAACCAGCAGGTCCTAATACACACTGAAGCAGTCCATAAGCTGTTGGTCCACTTTTAGCTGCTCCTCACTGTCCATGTTTCCCTCTAAACTCAGACCCACCGGATTTCTACGGTCTCCGGCCTACACTTGGGCATGTCGACCCGTTCTACAAATGTGTCTATATGGGGTGGATTCTAGCTTCCCCGGCATCCTAGCTAAGAAGTAGAAAAACCGCTGTACTCACCAACTGTTGCCATAGCAAACTGTAGCCGATAGCAAATTCGTGCTTGAGCTGCCAGACTTTCGTACTGCGTCCTCCACTTTCGCTGTTGCGTTTATTAGAACAAGTTAATTTCATTAGATCTATACACATGTACTGCGTTAGATTGCAGAATATGCCCGTCGATTCCTCTGGAGCCAGACCAGGAAAAATGCGTTCTACTGCCTCGTCCCGCCTAGATCCGCCCTCCACAGAGCTGGCCAGTCAGAAGAAAGTGGGCACACGGGGAGTGGGGGCCATAGCGGAAGAGCCACCCCAATGAGGCATTTCAGGGAGAGACTACTGTGGACTACAAATGGGGTTTTTTGAGGATGGCAGTATTAGCGAAATAAGTACCCTTTTTTTTACTTTGCGCGATCAGGAGTACTCTAGGGGAGTCAAAGACCAAAATATAAACTTGAAAAAATAGCATATAAAGTCCCCTTTAAGTGTTTCTTCATTAGAGTTATATAAGCATTAGCAACAGGGCAGAATAATGTAGCTACTCGCTATGCTTAACATGTATTTTAACTAGCTCGTGTCACTGCATTATCATTTTTTCCCCAAACTTTACTGCAGTTATAAAGTCTTACAAAGACAAGAGCCAGTCTGACAAAATAAAAAAGGTAAATCTATGCCAGGGGGACGTATATTCATGAGTACAAACAAATGAGTCCATTAATAATAAATAAATAAATAAATAAATAAATAAAATTCAAGTAAAAATTCCGTAAACCTTACAGAGGTTAAGAGTTTTAACAGTTTGTTTTCACTGTCAGAAATACAGAGAATATATTTTTTGAAGTGGATGTTTAATTTGAGGTAATTAGGTGTTTTTTTTCAGAATTTTCCAGAAATTTAGATTAATGAATGTAAAATTTGGTGTGAATAAGTCAGTTAATTATAAAGAACAGGGAACTAAGATTACTGTTAAAATCAGTAAATCCAAACAATACATTCTTTCAAAGCAGTACAAATTGAGGGTAAATGTGGAGTGTAACAAATTGAGACAGTTCACTCCACAGATTTTTAGTGTGGGCAGTGCCAGAACAGATGGACCAAAGTTTCATTATTTCCACCACAAGAGGAACAACTAACATCAATATCTTTCTTCAGTTTTTGCAAGTAGGTATTAGTTGGATAAAACCTGTAGATCATTTTAAATGATATGCCTTTTCACTTTATAGGTAAAAAATAAAACTTGTGAGGCAATATCAAAACTTTCTTCCAACAAATGTCATCAGCAAAAGGGCACTAATATGGTACAGCTGTCATGGTTTGGGGGGGTTGCTGCCTGTTGTGCATTTTCTTCGCCACCTGAGGCCTATCCTGCTCTCTGATCAGGTGGTTGATTGCTTATTGTTTGCAGCTGTGGAGAGGCTACTTAATAAGCTCATCCGGCACTGTTCTGTGCTTTTGTGTCACTCTTTCGAGGACTACTAAGCCCTAAGCATTTAGTCGGAAGAAACTCCTTAAAAGAGTTTAGGATTTGGTGTTTGTCCGTCCTATTTATCGTTCTGTTTGTCAGAGTATATGTTCTGTCCTGCAGAAGGTCTTGTTTGTTGGCGCATTGTCTTTGCTCGCAGGCCTCTGTTGGTTCGCTCCTGTTTTCACAAAGGGAGTGGTTACTCTGTCTCTTTTACGAGAGAGCTCTTATTTTTCTGGGAAGATTTTTCGCCCACTTTTTCTGGGTTGTTTATCGTTGGCATAATCGCCGGAAAGTGGTGTTTTTTTTTTTTTTTTTAAATTACTGTTTCTCCTTCAGTGGTCACTCTCGCTTTATGGGTGGCTTTTAGAAACCTTATCCTCTGTCGTGTCTGGGCCTCCATTCCATTCCCCCACCACAACAGCAGAGGGTGTACTAATGTCTGGTTGAAAGAGTTGACAGATTACCCAAATTTCCCAGGGCCATAATGGCAAAATGACTAAAGGTAGGAAGCTGAAATTCCTTCATTTTGGGGTCAAAAACTAATTTTAGAAT
This sequence comes from Gymnothorax javanicus, assembly GCA_029692085.1. Classification (NCBI taxonomy): domain Eukaryota; kingdom Metazoa; phylum Chordata; class Actinopteri; order Anguilliformes; family Muraenidae; genus Gymnothorax; species Gymnothorax javanicus. The sequence goes on from CM056198.1 coordinate 74,874,180, forward strand.
TTATTTTTTTTCAGTGAAACCTAAGACATGTCACTTGGGAAGTTTCTGGAATCTGTGAATTGACATGGAAAGACACTTGTACTAGTATTCAGTAGTTAACCCCTTTGCGCAGAAGCCACATCTGGGTATTTGGGGGGTTACCTTATTTAAGGATTTATAATTCAAGATTGCAGCTTCAGACAGGAAAGGAGTGGCTGAACTGAGTGTAGACACTCAAAGCATTTAGATTCCCATTGTATTTCAGTTTATTTCATGATTTTGGTAGAGGAAAAGGGCTGCAAACACAAAATCTTCATGAAAATTCAACATTGAAATGGGGGGAAAAAAATAATACTGAGAATTGAAAAACTACTGGGGCTTAAATTTATACACTTCTGGGATCATAAACTCCTTGACCACAAGTATAATTCATCTTGAACATTGCATTCTAGATTATCTACTTGCTATAAGCCAAATTAGACAGCTATCGAGGTGGCTCCCCAAAGTCTGAGATCCCTCAAAATGGTGCACTGTCAGATCATAAAATAATCATATTTAACACAAAGTTTTGAGGCATGAAATTTAATAAGAACTAATGATTTTCTGGTTGAGTTTAGCATGAATTTATCAATATCAGTGCAGTTGAACATCAGTGGTCACCAGTAACCTCTCCAAACACAAAACATGCCTTTTCTCCATAATAAAGTTTAGAGTTTTGTCCATTTTTCTTCAAAGTCCCCCAAGCCAGCACACGCACTCTGCTGATTAAATGGTCAGAACATTCACCCTGCAATGAAAGCTAGCAGTTCCCACTTCCGAGCTCACAACCCAATTTCAACACATTCTACACCTTATACGGAACAAGTAAAACTCACCAACTCAGTAATATCTGATTTCTGAAATATACCTTATTTTAACAGAACAGACATTCCACTTTCAGGGAAAATCAAACAATATATGCCTCCCTAGATTCAACAGAATGGTTCAATGAACGTACCAGGGGGTCCACCGAAATGCATAACCAGTTAACGTTTTTAAACAGTCATAATGACCTGACAAGGACAAGTCTGAAGATTTCCCAGACATCTCAGAAGGACTGGAAGGTTCCTGATGAAAAGACTGCCCAATGAAGGTGTCAGCCAGGTTGAAGTCCAGGTCAGCATCATCTTGAATAGCCTTTTTGGCCATAGAATAAGTAACTGCACATGAAGGATAGAGGTCTGGAATTTCGTCTTCTATAGAGTCAGATTCTTGATCAATCTAAGGAGTGTCAGTTACAACAGGGTAGGGGACAACCTTATTCCCAGCAAGATCATTACCAAGAAGCAAATGAACACCTTTGAAAGGAAGAGAAGACCTAACATCAACAGTAACAGGCCCAGAGACCAAGTCCGATTTGAGATGAACATTGTGGAGAGGCAAACTTGTAAAACAACATTCTACTCCCTGAATAAGGACATTAGCCTGAGTAGACGTTTTGTCCAAAAAAGGCAGAACATCTGCAAGAATAAAAGATTGGGAAGACCCAGTATCCCTTAGAATTTGAACAGGAGCAGATGAGGAAAAATCATGTGAAAGTGAGACAAAACCATTGGTGATGAATGGCTCAAAACCCTCCATAACAGAATCAGACACAGAAGGTAGAAGATCAGGCGAACTGACCTTTGATACAAGAGATTCTCTCCTAGTGAAAGCAGTTGGCTTGGTTTCTTGTTTTTTCTTGAGAGCATAACACTCAGAAATAAGGTGACCTTGCTTTTTGCAGTATTTGCAAGACACAAAAGATGAAGAATCAGAGGATTGCTTCTCACTGGAAGGTTTCTTCTCAGAAGTGGCCTTGGAATCATCAGAAGTGTTATTAGAAGTCTTGGACTGAGACTTGCTATGAAATTTAGAAAAAGTGGATTTTTGGACAAAAGACTTATGAGTCAATGTATAACTATCAGCCAGGGTGGAAACATCTTACAAAGTATTGGCTTGTTTCTCCTCAAGGAAAGTCTTGATCAGGCTGGATACACCTTTTGAATTCCTCAACCAGAATAAGCTGCCTCATTCTGCCAAAATCTTTCTCAACTTTCATGGAAATGCACCACTGATCAAACAACCTTCCTTCAACCTGCCAAATTCAACATGAGTTTGACTGACTTCGTTGCGAGAATTCCTAAATTTTTGCCTATAAGCCTCGGGGACCAATTCATAACCCTTCAGAATGGCACATTTGACAAAATCATAATTAGAACACTGTTGGACAGATAACTGGTTATAGATTTTCCTAGCTTTACCAGTTAGAACACTTTGTAACATTATTGTCCAATGCTCTTTAGGCCATTTCAAATTTTCAGCAATTTTCTCAAAATGGGTAAAGTATTGGTCTACATCATTTTCTAGGAAGGGAGGAACAAGTCTGATGTGTTAACCACAACAAAATGATCAGAAAGTCCAAAAGATTGTGTTCCAGTACCTGCTTCTATTTTCTTCATTTCCAGTTCATACTGCAAGTGCATCCTTTTGTCTTCTAGTTCTTTCTCCAACCTTCTTTCTTCCAGTTCTAGTTGTTTCTGGCATAGCTGAATCTCAAGTCTTTGCAGCTCTGTTGCAGGCACCTCCACATCTTTAATCAATTCTGCTGCTTCTTCCCCAAAGATATCTTCATCGATGAAATGTTGCACCTAAATGTTGAATATTTCTTGTTTCTTCATTGATTTCACATCAGATAATCCAAGGGTTGAGGCTATTTGCAGTAAGTCCTTCTTCTATGCCAGCACAATTGATTCCTGAGTTGGAGTTTTCAGAAAATTTTGAACATCAAAAGTCATGATTGCTGGTTTTTCAAATAGTCACAAAATTTAAAATAGTTCGGCTTTAATCTTTGGTGAATCCAATGGTTGATCCAATGAATGGTTTATCTCGGTGGAACCTCCAATTTGCTATGACTTGAAAATCACAACAAAGAAAACCAGCAATGACAACTTTAACAAATTTATTCTTCACTGATTAGGTCCAAAAATATCTACAAATAATCCACTGTGTAATATTATAACAACACTCTAATGCCACTATGTAACTCTGATGCCAAAACAAAAACCTTCTAACTGACCAAAATCACAGCATTTATATAGACAAGGAACATTCTGGAAAGATCTACAGGAGTCCTGGGTGATCTGGCCCCCACCAGGCAAGAAGATGCCAGAAACCTCTAGAAAGAACTAGTTTATTTCATCACAAACAAGTGGTATTGCATCAGATCATGTTTTGCTACAGACATACAACCAGAGGGCGCTAAATGATGAACAAAATAAACAAATAGCTGACCAGTAAGGCAGCAAAAATAGTATCTAACAAATTTCCATTAACAAATGATATACATTGCTGTACACAATTCTCATACATAACAACAGGAAAAAAAACCTCGGCATTTGATTTTGTTGAATACGGTATACATTCCAAAACAAAAAGCAAAAGTAGCAGCCTAACCTTTTTCATTGAATCCCTCCTCCAGAGACCGATGTATCCAGTAGAAGGAACCCTCCGGTCCTGTTTCATTCGAAATTCCCCTTGACCATGTCCTTATCTCATTTAAATCCTGTAAATGTAACTGAACACTTCAGGCCGGTTTCAGGAGTCCTTTTTTCTATAAATCGCGTCTATTTCAGCCGCTTAATGTGCACAGCGTTGACAGGATACAACCGAGCTGGCTGATGCGCGAAGGCTTGTAATACTTTTCTGACTGTCCAATAAATGTTTTTCAGTTACTGTGGAATGTTTAAACACTCGGAAATTGGATGAGAAATGAGCCAATCAGTACCTCGTTACCGGGGAAGTTTCACGAGGGCGTGAATTATAACTGTACAGTTACGCAGAAGAGTCTGAGTGTATAATTGAGTGATTGGCTATCAACACCAGTACTTGGGTGGATATAAGGAAGTGCTGAATTTGTCAATGAAGGAGTCTACACTAGGGATGCAAACGATCGATTAATTCATTAATCATTAGTTGGTTCACCTTATCGATCGATTAACAATTAATTGATAAGCGGCAATTCTCCTGAGAACCTAAATCTCCCTTGGTATCAATATGTTCTACAACATAAAAAGCTAAACATTGCTTATGATACACTGAATAAAAAGTGCATGTTATATTCATTTATCAATGATTTATTGTACCATTTGGGATCCATCCCAGACAATAGCATTTACGTTAAGAAAATGAACTCTGCATAGAAAATTAAAATATGTTGGCTACTTTCACATGAAAATAAATAGCACACTGGCCCATCTGTTGCATGTGAAACATTAGCAGAACAGAATTCTAAGTATAAAATAAATTATTATGTAGGCTAAGCCTACATAAAAAAGTGTATAAAATAACAAAATATTAGCCTAGTAGGGTACTTATTTTGAAAGACATGTGAAACATAAGAAGAATTTATAAGCCCCCTTGAATTGAGAAAGGCAACAGCAAAATAACTTTGACTGGAAACTTAAAATTACAGGCTGACTGAAAACTTAAAAATCCCTGAGAAAAAAGACAGTTAAATTAGAGGGCCTACCTTGGAACAATCAAATTAAAATATTGGCTGCCCTTCCTGAAACAAAAACTTCCCTGTCCAATTAGGTTTTAAATAGGCACCTCATAACATAGATCCTAGACCCATATATTTTTGTTCATCACTACTACTATTCAGTGATGTGTCGATCTCTGTCAGCAGCTTCTCTCCCCCATGCGATCTAAAAGCGACAAAATAATGGGCTGCATTCAGTACAGATCAGAAAAATAATTTAATTATCATTAGGTCTATGTACTGGCACTCATTTCAGAACTCTTCAGCAAATGAAGGTAATTTTGGTGACTAGTTTGTGGTTTCGTCCGTTTATATTTTCCAATCAGACAGCTGTCTATTTATTACAGCAAGTTGCGTGACCGTGCTGCAAAAACAGGTGTAAGTGCTTGTCGCCGAAATGACCTTCATTCACAAGAGTTCTGAAACGCTGCTCTCGCTGGAAAAAAAAAAAAGAGAAATTACCGTTGCTGAGTGCCAATGCATAGACCTAATTAGTCTAACCACGCTGACAGCTTGTTAGGGGCGGAATGCAAAAACCCCTGGCTTTCGTGCGGGCTCTGTTTTCCCTCCCTCTCCACCATCGCAAACAAGAGAGCCTGCTCGCAGGCTAAGCCAAGCTGATCATTCGCACAAATCCGAGCACGCATTCGCTAGTCATTTATTAGTTTGAAGTGGTCCCACACCGCACTCCGTTTTGATCGCTTCATGCTCGTGAGGTGTCGCGCATGCATTGCATCAGGTACATCAAGCGTGGTCTAGATTCGGCAATGGCGCCCTCGACTGGCGAAGCCACTACATTTCACAAAAGAAAATAAAAAAAGCGCTTGGGGTGTAGGACCGTAAACTGTTCAATTAATTGATGAATAATTTAAATCGAGTAAACTGTTTTCGACAATTAATCGATAATCAGTTAATTGTTTACATCCCTAGTCTACACATAAATCCATGGTAGGGAACCACAAATTTTTTGTATGTGATAACTGTAATTGACAGTAGAATGTGAGAGAATCAATACCATGTCGAATTTTTTGCTTCAGAAAACTGATTTTTCTTAACCACTAATTGGAATACCTTTGGCTCACTGTAGCTGAAGTGGCTGCTACAGAGGACAATGATTTTTTCGGCCGCAAGAGAATTTTTTTTTAAACTGCTGGATCGATATTATTGGCAAAAATATTGGCCAGTTTGCACATCAGGCTTAGCTGAGGAGTTTAATTCATGCAACTCTTGAAAAACAGGGTTTGGAGTGAGCTTCTCCATATTCTAAACCGCGGTCGAACTCTGCTTGCTTGTGAATATTCAATAACTGATCCGGGGGTGCCATCTAGTGATCGAGTACTGTAACTGTGTGCTTAAATTAGCAGTTCCATGTCCGTGGACGTCTACATCTGCACAAAGGGGTTGAAGTGCAACTATTAAACTATTTAATATTCAAAGTTAAAAAGTACATTTCTAAGTGGCATGTGTTACTGGCCTATGGGAGAAGACGTAAAATTACAGAAAATATTTCCCGTTTAAAGCAAGACAGTCAGGAGATGACAGTTGTGTTCCTCAGGCAGGCTGTTCTTTGTCATTATTAAACAGAATTTTTCAAGTCAATTTTTTTTTCTCTCTTCAATTTTACAACTTGTCTCGTTCCAACAATGTTCCCAATAACAAATTCCAATTTTCTACATTTTAGATTTATATGTTAACCCACAAAAACCAGGTTTTTTATAAATGTACAACTCTGCTTTTATTTTCCTTTATTACAGGGAAGTCCCACTGAGACTGAGGTCTCTTTTTCAGGGGAGCCCTGAATACAATAAAACAAATACAAAGTGGGTGACAGACAGAGCATAGTAATATTCACACAATTACATACAACAACTGCAGAATAAAGGAAAACAAACTTTAAAATACAGTTAAAATAAATAAAAATAATAATAATAAAAAAATAAATAAAACATTCGAGTGCAAAGGACAGAACAAGTTCAAGGTTAAAACTAAAGGCAAGTACATCTGGCCTCCTCAATTAACATCTCCCACAGTCGATTTTTGAAGGAATCAAAGGGAATGAGACAGTCAAGCTTCAGAGAGTCTTGGCATCTATTACAGACAGAAATGAAGCTAAACAGAAATAACTAGTGTACTACAACTCTAAATATGTGTGTTTGAATGCATCTAAAGAGGGACTCTGGCATTGAAAATCAGCCTACTTGGTCTACATTTTAATATAACACAATTAAAGACAGCAATGTGCCCACTATGTTCATACACTCTTCAAAAACCTTTTTAACCAGTTAACATGGCCAAAAAATAATTAATCACATATACATCTTAACCTTAACAACATAATAACATAGATAAAGGGAATAAGTCTAGGAGCATCAGTGATATGTTTCTAAAAATATGACCGACCCAATCACCCATAACTCTCCTCGAGGTGAATGTTTTCCCCTCTAGCACAAATTATGCACTGCATCTGTAAAAGTCCCATGCAAAACTCTCAGCGATTAAATTCTGTCCCTTTTTTAAATTAAGTGTTTTTTAAAATAATTTCACAATTATGACTATACTTTGTAGGTGTCTGTATCCTATGTCTTAACAAAGAAACTGCAATATGCTATGCTCGTTTTCCTATTAAATTTTTTCACCATTCTCTCTTGGGATCAATGCATGGTACGGCTATAGCTAAATCAGACTTTCAGGCAGGGTTCAAACTTTGTCAGGTTTGCTGAAGATAATGGTTTTGAATCCAAAATGGGCGATGTGCAATTTGTAGCCAACTGTAGACTATAAAGTCAGATCATATGACCGATTAATCTCAATGAGGGCGAACGTTTTTCCGGCTCAAAACTCACCGCCGCCTGGTGTACTGACAAATAAGCAGAGTGCACCCGTAACATGGGGATGCCAAACACCTAACTAGCATGTTCTTATAATACAAACACAACACAAAGCTGGTTGACTCAGCAGTTTTCAAAGCTAGACAGACTAAACTAACGGGCTGCGCATGTGAGCATTTTAATAGTAATACAGATACTGTTGTCATGCAGACAGAAAAAGACACCTTTTGTCTTGCTGTTTTTTGTCATCTTGTGTTCTTTCTTTTTTTTCTTCTCTGTTCTGGAGGGATATGTCCTTTTGCAAGACATTGTTACTCTTTTAGCTTTTACAAAAGGCCGTGGCTATTTTTACGACAGTGGTTAACTTACTCAAATTAGCTATTCTTACACATTTCTGCATGCTCATGCGCAGTGAGCAATGTTGTGCTCCAAATATAGTATGTTGGCACGAAAATGCCAAGCTTCAGGGAGAAACCCTAACCCTGACCCCACCCTAACCCTAACAATACTGCGCCTGTTGATCATCATTGAAATAGCCACTTCCTCTTCAAAACCCAGTTCAGTCCGTGCCCTTTGCCGCAGATGACGTTCATTGACATTGCATGACGTGAAATGATATTGATGAATGTGGATATGTCATGACCTCAGCTCCAACAGCAACAGCAGGAATTTATTAAAATCAGAAGTATAATATTTATATCAGTCCAAAAAATCTTTTTAATAATTAGCAATATCACTGACATAATATTACAAAAAAAAACTTTTCCAGGACATTTCAAGGGTTCTTGGGGGCCCCCGTAGTGGCCGCAGGAGCCCTAAGCAGCTGCTTAGTTCAGTTCTGCGTCAGGCCGGCTCTGGCATTCATAATAATGCGACTTTACTGTGGAGCTGGAGTGCTATTTCCCGCAGCAAACATTAATGAATTCCAGACCACACCTAAAATTGTAGTTTACGATATTTATTGAATTGGGTAAGCATGGAAATTTGTACTGATGAAGGACAGTATGGAGTCGAGTGGATGGAGACGAGAGGAGGATAATGGGCAGCTCCAGGTGATGATAGTCAGGGTGGGGGACGCGTCGCCTCTTGGAGTCATAAAGGCTCTTTACAGGAACCCCAGGGGACGTAAGAGTGATGGGGGAGAGATGAATCGAGGGCTGTTGAACGAGACAGACGAGGATTGTACAAACCCCAATTCCAAAGAAGTTGGGACGTTGTGTAAAATGTGAATAAAAACAGAATACAATGATTTGCAAATCCTTTTCGACCTATATTCAATTGAATACACTTTAAAGACAACATATTTAAAGATCAAACTGAAACTTTCTTGTTTTTTGTAAATATTCACAAATTTTGAATTTGATGCCTGCAACACATTCCAAAAAAGTTCGGACAAGGGCAACAAAAGACTGGAAAAGTTGAGGAATGCTCAAAGAACACCTGTTTGAAACATTCCACAGATGAACAAGTTAATCGGAAACAGGTGAGTGTCATGATTAGTTATAAAAGAAGCATACCCGAAAGGCTCAGTCATTCACAAGCAAGGATGGGCAGAGAATCACCACTTTGTGAACAACTGCATGAGCAAATCCAACAGTTTAAGAACAACGTTTCTCAACATGCAATTGCAAAGAATTTAGAGATTTCATCATCTACAGTCCATAATATCATCAACAGATTAAAAGAATCTGGAGAAATCTCTACACGTAAGCAACAAGGCCGAAAACCAACATTGAATGCCTGTGACCGTCGGTCCCTCAGGCGGCACTGCATTAAAAACTGACATCATTCTGTAAAGGATATTACCATGTGGGCTCAGGAACACTTCGGAAAACCATTGTCAGTTAACACAGCTCGTCGCTACATCAACAAGTGCAAGTTAAAACTGTACCATGCAAAGCAAAAGCCATATATCAACAAAACCCAAAAGCGCCGCCAGCTTTTCTGGGCCTGAGCTCGTCTGAGATGGACTGATGCAAAGTGGAAAAGTGTGCTGTGGTCTGACGAATCCACCTCTCAAATTGCTTTTGGAAATCTTGGACGTTGTGTCCTCCAGGCTAAAGAGGAAAAGGACCATCCAGATTGTTATTAGCACAAAGTTCAAAAGCCAGCATCTGTGATGGTATGGAGATGTGTTAGTGCCCATGGCATGAGTAACTTGCACATCTGTGAAGGCACCATTTATCAGGCCTAGCTAAGAAAACGGCCATGCTGTCACAAAAGTTTTTCAGATGTCTACCTCATTCAAATAACCAGCAATACAAAATTGAAAACATGTCACATTCCCGCAAAACTTCGCACCAAAACAGTTTAAAGTCGTTACATTTTCACCAGAACCAAACGCATTAAATCGCATGGCGAACCAATTACGCGTGCTTAATGCCACCGGAGAGAATCTTCAAAATGGCTGTGGATGGTGCCAGAGCTTCAGTTGGTCAGTTGAATGCCACATATTTTTCGTTTGAGATCCATTTTTGTCTTAACATGAATTGAATGGTATTTCAACTGCATTTATTTGCTGGAATTACTCCTGAAAAGTATCTATCAAGTGATGTTTGTGACGGAAGGCACCGTTTTTGTTTCCTGGAGAACAGCCCCTATAGTCTGTCCAAGGGGGTAGGAATACACCTGGAAGTTGAAGCTCAATTGAACGCTCTAGAAGAGAGCAGATGACCAACTAGCGGTAGCTTCTCCATTCACCCCCATTCATTTTGTCAGACTTTTGACATCAAATAACTTTACACTAAAAACATTATGAGCCTTCATGTCAGCGACAATATTTTCTGCAGAGAAACTACATTTTGAAGCAGACGTCTTTACTTTCTATGTAGCATTATGGTCTAATGCCAAGCATTTTCAGCCAATGGCACCAGGCTAGGCTAAAAGTGACGTGAAATGCCGGCGACTTTCTGTCACACAGGACGTAAATAACCATACAATTTGGAATAGACAGGCTGAAAACATTTATCCATCAACATGCGTGAACACGTAGCTTTATTTTATAATTTTTTTTTTTTTTTAATTTGGCATCTCCAATCCCACCCGAATCTGGAATGCCCAATTGGTGAACTATGTACAAAGCTTGCTCGTATGCGACCCCTTGCTGCCAACTCAGGAGAGCGAAGACAGTTCACGGCTCTGCTCCGAAGCACGTGCCTATCAGCCACTGCTTCTTATACACTCATTGGTTGAATCTTCGCGAGTTCAGAACAAGGGCGGAGGATACCCGGACATGAACAGACTTAGAATCTTCCTGACGAGCGCCCGTCTGGCCAACAGGAGGCGCTTGAGCAACGAACAAAGCTAATATATTTCCCTTTCCCGGCAGTCCCTTCCCAATTTGAAACCCTGTAGCGCAATGGCCAATTGTGCGCTACACTGAAAAAGCTGCCGACCACTGTCGGTTGGTATGACCGGGGCTTGATCCCGCGACATGATAGTCACATTTGCACTGCAACGCAGTGCCTTAACCAAGTGAGCTATCCGGCAGCTCCTATTTTATCATTATTTTTATTGACAGATCGTGCTTGAAGATTCTTTCGTATCTGATGTGTTGCGATGACACACGTTGTTGGATGATGATTGTAATAGTGATAATAATAATAATAATAATTAATAATAATACATTTTTTTCCGATGTATGATTTTGTTCAGCCATTTTTTTGTACTATCACTAAGCCTGCAATTACATAGAATAGCCTATTTTTAAATGAAATAAGCTTGGATAGGTCAAGTCAATGATGACATGATTTAGACCTGAAAATGCACAAAATGTTTAAAAAGTATGCTTGTTCTGTCACATCAATACAGGGTTGCCAACTTTCACGCATTCGGCCTGAGTTTGAGTGGCATATTCACATTCCCGTGCTGTATGTCAGCAATTATTCAATCAGCGCGTTTGTCAGCAATTCTCAGGCGGAACTGAAGACCTTGTGCATGGATTTAAGAATATTTATTTATTTATTTTAAGGATTTATTTGGATTTAAGAATAAGCACAGCACAGATATGTGTATATGCTTTAAAAGAAGTCATTAACACTTACAGACAGAAAAATTCCACAATATTCATGTGTTTCCTGGATGCCTCCAAAGCCTTTGACAGGATAAATCATAGTAAATTATTTATAAAATTGCAAAGCAGAGGAGTTCCCTGGTTCCTGATAAGAATATTGCAAGTCTGGTATCTGCATCAATCTATGAGTGTTTGTTGGGAAAGAAGTATATCTACACCCTTTCCAGTGAATAATGGGGTTAGACAAGGTGGAATATTGTCACTTCTCCTGTTTAATCTGTACATGAATGATCTCTCTGAGCAGCTGAGGGCATGTGGGACTGGCTGTATGGTGGATAATAGGCTTGTTAACCATCTGATGTATGCTGATGACTTGGTCATCTTGTCACCTTATAGTGCTGGCCTACAGCAACTTCTTAGAGTCTGTTCTAGCTATGGTGTAAAATATGATATTAAGTTTAACAGTAAAAAGAGCGTCATTATGATAGTGAAAGCCAAAGAGGATCAAAAGCTTCGATTTCCATCTTTCTTCATCACGGATCAAGCCCTCAATGTAGTGAACAGAGTTAAATATCTGGGGCACATTATCAAGAGTGATTTGTGTGATGATGACGATATACAACGTCAGTGCTGCAAACTGTATGCACAAGCTAATATGCTAGCACGAAAATTTTCAATGTGCACGGACGGTGTTAAAATAGAGCTCTTTAGAGCTTATTGTGCTCCCCTGTATACTGCTCACCTGTGGACTAACTACAGTAAAGCTAGGATGAAAAAGTTGCAGGTGGCATACAATGATGCGCTCAGAATACTTCTCAAATTGCCAAGATGGTCAAGTGTGAGTGAGTTGTTTGTCACTTGTAATGTCTCCACTTTTCATGCTGTGCTTAGAAATATAATCTACCGATTTATGTGCCGATTAACTGCTTCAGAAAAAGAAATTTTGATGTCACTGACTCAACCCTCATTAAGTGATGCTAGATTTTTCTCTTGCTACTGGAAACATTGGAGTAAATGTCTCTCTGTATTTTAATGTATTTTATTTTATTACCAATATTTATATATTTTTTTGTTTTGATGATATGGATCTTTGAATCTGGAATAAAGTGTCTGTCTGTCTGTCATGGAGGTTTATCAGTTTAACATGCGCGGTGGATTTCACCTCTAGTAACAGGGAAATCAGTCATGACTCCTGACCTCTCACGCTTTTCTTTTCTCAGGGGTTTAAAGCAATGGAATTGCATAAGAACATTTCAAATTGTCTTATTTCATTTAAACAATTTGAACGATCGTGAAACACACGCATTGCGTTGATTGAATAATTGCTGACTACGGCACGGGAACGTGAATGAAGCAGTAAATCTCATGGCAGCCCTGTCAATAACATGAAGTCCATAAAATATCTGGTACCCTAAAACACAGAAATCTTGTAAACATAATAAAATCTGTGCGCACTTGACATTGCTGAAGCTGCATGACATGCATTGGCGATGAGCTTCTTATCTAGCAGCGACAACCTCGTGTGATTTAATTGCCGAATTCTGAGGAGAGCAAGTGTACGAAGACTTGACCTTGGACGCAGATTGCCTTTCATCGCCTACACACTACGTTTCATCATATAGGTGGTATTTTGTTCATTAATCTAACATATGTAATTGTTACTCACTGACTTATTAGATATTGTTTTTTTTGTCCTTTTATAGTCGAGTAACTTGTTGTTAGCATTGATATGCTATCTTGTTGTGCGTCACTTAGTTTCCTATATGAACTTGGTCATTGATAATGACCCATTATCATAATAAATCTAATTTTACATTATCCACTGGACATTTATAATGTATTTACTGTTATGCTTGGATATGCCATCTTGTGATTTCACATGGTGTTAGGGTTGAGGATGATCAGTGATAGGGTTGAGTGTTTCTGTTTGAATCTGTATTAATTTATTTGAGTGAATGTTTCCACCACCAAGAAAGACTGGTAGACTAAGTATATGGTAGATATGTTAGGCTATTTACTGCCTTTGCAATGGTGTAAAGCATTCACTTTAGTTCTTTACTTTGTAGTGCATATAAATACTACTGACATATCAAGTGTAACTACTGTCCTGTATTACCATTCAATTGTGAAAATGCTATCATTGTAAAATAACCAGCCAATGCAGTTGTAATGAAAATGAAGCAAAAGAGAACATTTCCAAAATTGCAATGTTAATATCAAATAATGACAATTATTATTTAATACAATTAAATATTAATAGTAGGAACTTCATATATGCAAATTAATGATGCCATCAAAAATGAACATGTAAGATTCATCTCATGATGGTCACTGGGTCTGTAGGGGTTAAATAACAAATAAATAAATATATAGGCATTAATGATCAATCAACAGTGATAAAAATCAGAAACCCTTTTCAATTGCATTCAGCGAAATGTTTGATTACAGTATAATCAAATGGTCTATTCTTGGCTCATCACAGCAACCATTCCAATAAGTAATATACTTATAATTATTTGATAGTGCAATATACAAGAAAACATACAATTCATAAGAAACATTTCTTAAAATGCAGGTGGAGATTTTCAGATGTCTGTGTCTATGCCCATTTACTGGCATCATTGTTTAATTTCAAAGCACTACTGCCATGGTGAATACAGAAAGGAAGTCCATGGGATGGATGCACCAAGTATTATGGTGCAATTGAGTCAACAAACACACAGGTCATGATAAACAACAATAGCTTTCCGCCAAAGATACAGGGTATTTTTAAAAGACAGACATACAATATTTATGCAGTGCTGTGCTTTGACAGGTGGACCTTCGGATGTCTATGCTCCAATTATGTGGCACCAATGTTCTATCCAGAGTAGACAGGCCTTTGCAAAGTTATGTACAGTCTGGGATAGAAACTGACGAAGTCCATGGGATGTAGGTTTGAGGTTTAAGTCCATCAGTTTGTTGAACTGAAGTATGGCAGGTTACTTGAAATGGGACAGACTGCAATAGCTATCAAACTTGGGTTTGATTCTGGGATGAATGGGTAAAATTTCTCCAGGGCAACTGACCCTATAACTGTGTAAGTTGCTTTGGATAAGAATGTCCCGGCAGATAAACGATTATAATAATAATAATATGGACAGCTACTTGCTACATTCGTCGTGAGGGAAAGAGGAAGGAGTCCATCCGGTGATTGGCTGGGGTGAGACTTAATGGGCAAAGAGGGGTGAAAAGGAAAGAACTGTAAAGGGGAGGGAGGGATAAAAATGAGGAATATATTTTTTGTGGGGGTGGGGGGTGGTGGAAGAATGAGGGGGGCAATGGGAAGTTTTTTGTTTTTTTTTGGATGGGGCGGATGAGGGGGCAATGGGAAGATTTTTTTTGAGTGGGGGCGGGGTTGGGGGGGTTCGAGGCAGAGCAGTGACGGTTGAACAGTGCAATGGCCAAAAGTGCATCACAACCCCGAAACAATTTAAGCATCCTGAACTGCTTCAAATGTTTGAGAGGTTAAATCCAGCCTCACCCAAGCTGGATTACACCTCTCAAACTTGCATCTAAGTGACTTAAAAAGATGTCACCACCCCTAGCGGACAGGTGAACATCATCCCTAAGAAACAGTTCAGGATGTTTAAATTGTATTTGGGGGTGATGCACAAAACTGCCACCCAGCTCCCAAACAAACGTGGCCATCACACTGTTCACCCACTTACGGGACTTTTCAATCTTCCCTGGATGTCCCGATCTCCATCGACGTCTCTGGGTGATCTCCAACAGGACGATGTCCATGTGGGGGAAACGTCAACGGAGATGTTGCAGATCCTGCGTCATTCCTGCAACGAGATGGATGCTCTTCAGCTTTCCTAAGTCATTCCTGCCGCAGTGAATGAGCAGGACATCCGGGGCTGCTCTTCCTCAAAGGAAGCAGTAGAAAAAGGGGAGTAGGCCTTGCCACCGTAGTCCACCCCTGCTGAACCAGTGGACCCAGGCATCCAGGCCTAGATCCACGCCAATGGACTCCCGTGCCCTCTCTTCCCCACGACGAATGTAGCTGCTGCCCATAATCTAGACAACTGGACGTGCTGAAATAGAAACAAGAAATGTACATCAAAATACATTTTTTTTCTTATAACTTTATGTGTACAAACTTGATTATATCACGGTTGTATCATGAAAAAAGAATGCATATACTATCCAATACAACACAAATTATATTGAGTCAAACAACTGTTCTGTAAAAAGACATAATAGCTTTGTATGTGAAAATGATAGTTACCTTTGCCACTATGTGCCATTATTGAGTTCAACCTTTAAGGAGAGATGAAGATTAAATACTGAGGGTAAGTGCACAAATTGCATGTCATGTGTGCCATTTCACATGACGGGTTATATTACTTAATATTATAAAGCTTCATAAAATAACTGACTATTCCTCTTATCCTTTATTGGGTTGATAATAAGGGAATAACATTACAAGCAAACCCCTCCCCTCGGAAAAAAAAAAAAAAAAACTTTGGATCTGGACGATTCACGCAAATGACATATTTTGTGGTGAAAACGGCAAATTTCTCTGAAAAAAGCTACAAGGTTGCAAGTATGCATCTACCTACTGCCTTTTCACGGTAAGCTAAAAAGTGCAACATGTGGTGGCTATAGCTAACATGCTAGTGATGTAACATGCAACTTCTTTTACAGTCTATAGGTCATATTATAGATGCAACGATTAGCGTTAACTATCGGGAGAGTATGCATAAAGCTATGAGACAGTTATTGGTGCCGCTGCAAATCATGCAAAATTAAATGAGCCGAATTGTGTGATCTCACCGCATAGTGGTTAAATAATGATGAAACCCCTTTATTAAACGGCAGCAAACATTACTGTCTCATGATAATTAGCATACCTGGCTGAAATGAACATGTTTCTGCCAGATAGTCTCCCTATGTCCTATGCTATAAAAAATTCTCATCACTCCATTGATCATTTTTACATAGCTTCTCAGTCGTACACATACGCTTCAAACAGCAGAAACTATACATATGTTTTGTTAATTATTTTCATATAATAACATCGAACGGAATCAGATTATACTTACAGACGTAATCGCTAGCTCGCTGGGAATTATGTGTAGGGTACATCTACCAGATGTTTTACCGCTTCTCAGGACGTTGGTTTACGTCACAAAACGTCGGTGAGCTGACTTCAAGCCTGCGCAGTAGGCATGGTGCCCAACTGAAAACTCGTTCAATTGAGCTTCATTGCTCTCCCGTTGAGAACAGCGTCATCCCGCCTTCCATTTCTTTTACTATGAGTCTTAGTATTTGCGCTCCACTACGTTGACTCCCACATGCGACTTAACCTGAGCTAGCAATTTACTTTATATGCTTAGCGCCATTAAGAACACAACGGTGAGGCATGTACTGTATTTGCGGCAAATTGATGAATCGATTGATTTTTATTGCTTTTCCAGTGAGGCATGAGCAGAAATAAAGAAAAGCGCGTGGTATTGTAATCCTGTCGCGGGCCACGTGAATGTGCCAAGCACTTCAGTAATAACAAACAATGAGCTGTTTGATGTGTACAGTGACACTTGACTTGTTCTTTTGGGTGTGGTCAATAACCTACATAAAGCTAACAAAAAAAAAAAAACAAATGCTACTGCATCAAGAAAATGGAACAGCTCATGGCATGGGAGAGCAAAAAAAAGCTATTGGCATGTTACGGGCAGGTCTCAGCCGCTGAGAAGTGGTGCGTAGTTTGCACTGTCACTGTTCAACAATCAGTGGGCTGTCTATCCGAGAATGGAACACAGGCACTGTCACTGACCGACCCCGCTTAGGGCAGCCACGAGTCACTATGGTAGCTCAGGAGCGCCACATCTGGTTACAGCCTGTACGTGACAGATTCCAGACAGCAACCCAAACTGATCATGAGATGAGGGGTCCGAGGCGATTTAGGGTGAGCGCAAGTACCGACGCCGTCTACATGAGCAAAACATGCGTGTGCACGGCCCCTACAGAAAACCTAGTTTTTGCTCATTTACACATGGCTGCCCTTAACGAGGTTGGTCGGCGACAGTCCCTGTTTTGAATTCTCAGACAGAAACAGGGAAATAAAGTGCCAAAAATTTGACGCAGAGGCAGGTGCCCCCAGTCAGAAGTGAAGAGGGCCTTCTCCTGTTGATGGGCAAAAAAATGTTGTTCTTACCCAGTGGTTTCTGAAATGCATCAATGTTTTCTTATATTTGCTCTTCTCTAAGGTAAGAGAAAATTTTATGAGCGGTCGAGAGCACTCTTACCGAGATAAGAGAGAACAGAAAACTCTTATCTCTGTCCACAAATCGCTTGTGCAATGCACGGAAACACAAGTTTTTAAACCTAAACATTAAAAATGCATCATATAATCAAATTTTGATTGTTTTATGTTTTTGAGAAATTATAATGACTTTATTATTTAATTCTTCGGCTGAAGAGTTTGGCCAGTTGATCCTAATTAGGACTAGGCTATACAAACCCATAGATATTTGCGTGCGTTCTGCTTCTTAATGGCTTACCCATTGCTGTTGGACACTTTGGCCATCCAGGCCTAGTATAGAGCGCGTTTTTAGAGATTGCACAGATCTGTTTGCTGAGACAGATGAATAGCTACTCGTACCAAATGTGAAAGCAACCACTCTTAAGCACGGAGGATTACTGTTGTGTTTTATGGCTCTCTTGTTCTAAGAAATGCAGCGGCGAAAAAATATTTCCATTCAAACGAAGAAATTCAATGCTTGCTCGAAATGTAGGTAGACGAAAACATACAATAAAAACTGGATACTACACGCAAAAACTCAATTTATGGAATAATTCGTGAGTAGTTACATTCGCGTGGTTATAACAGAATAATAGATCAGTGCCGTGACAAACTAAAGAAAATGTGACTGCGATATTTCAAAGTGCGGGACGCGGTGCGAAAGCCTGGCAGCTCAAGTTATGAGAGAGAGGTATGAGGCAGTGGACAACATAATCGGCCAAAAATGCAAGGGCGAAAGAATTCCGCATGCAACACCTCCTATATCGAATGTAATCAGTACATTTTCGGCATACCTTAATGTTTGGGTACCCAGAGAAAGATTTGGATGTGTAAAAATATCAAGCATTCAGTCAAGAAAATTTTGAGTTTAATTTTTCATGCTGCTATACGTGGTAATCCATGTTACAGATGCCTCACCGGGTTGCTAGGGCACGCGCAGCATATGCATTTGCGATATTAATATTCTAAACCCCCTTCTCAATAATTAAACCCCCCAAAATGTATTGGTGCCTCCTTTTAAAATCGTTCCTCATTTAAAACCACCTAGGTGCATACTGCAACGCACTGTATCAGAATTTTCACGTATGCAAGTGTACTTGGGTACGGTACGATATTACTAGTGTGAAAGCTGACCAGCGGGGGAGAGGGGAGGGGGGACAATCGTACTGTGGCACGGTACGGAACAAATTAAATAGGGGTGTAACGATTCTGAATCGCGATTTTTTTTTAAGGAGTAGTACCACCATCTGCTACAATGGGGTGAACATCTGAGCTTTCCCTTTTCCTTCATTAAACCCGACACAGTCTTGAACGAAAGTGCCAAACATCAAAGGGCATGAGAAATGCTTCCGGAAATAAAACTTGACTGACATTAGTATTTTTCGGGGACATGCTGCACGGAGCCATGTAAAGGACTACAGAATTGTCTCGTTTTAGGTTAGGTTTCTCTAATCTTGTCTCTGTTTACTATGCTCAATTAGCAATCAAATAGGGGATTCGCTTATTTACTTTGCTGAATGAGTAGAGCTGTTTATCAATATAGCATGTTTGATTGCCGCATTCTGAAAGTTAAATGGCCATAGCTATGATTTGCAAGAACGCGTATTTGGCCATTTCGTGTGATTGTGATAATTTATATCTCTCATTCATGTTTCATTCGCTTTCAGAATGTTTTCCACCTTGTATATTTTTTAGACGCTTGAAATGCAGGGCGATCTGAAAATTTCTTTATTTTTATTTCATCATTATAAATCTCCTAAAAATATTACAATGACAGATGAAATGCTGAATTGGGATGTAGCGATGTTGAACGAGGATTTTTTAAAAGTGTGATGAGACCACTTTGAGTCATGGGGGCGTGTAGGCAGCTGCGTGTAATTTCTAGAAACACACACACACCTGAAGCGGCTTAAACGATTTAAAATGCCGTCAGGAAGAAGTCTGAGTTTAGATTTCACAAATTGCAGGTGCTCCGCCCTTCCCTAAATCTGCTCCCATGTACCTGGCCTAAATAACAATCAAGAAATTTAGCCAGTAGCCTGTAACGATCAAGATGTGATGGTGAAAAGCAGACAAACCCATCTGGGCTACGGTGTTAGATTGAAAGAATGCCAATAATTTAAATAATTAGAAAAAATCTTCCTCTGAATTACATCTCTCATTGTAGCATTTTAGGACATTATTCAAGATTAATTTAAAGCAGATTTGTTATAAGATCGCCCTGGATTTTAAGCGTCTAAAAAATAAACAAGGTGGAAAACATTCTGAAAAGCGGATGAAACGTGAATGCGAGATATAAATTATCACACTCACACGAAATGGCGTGGCAATGGCAATCGTGTTCATGCAAATCTGTGCTGTTCTATGGCAATTTAAATTTAAAAATGCAGCAATCAAACATGTTGTCTTAATATACAGCTCTGCTCATTCAACTTCGAGTAAACGAATCCACCATTTGATTGCTAATCAAGCAAAGTAACCGGGAACAGGTATACTTTTCTTAGAGTTGCCTAATTAGTTAATAGGAGACGATTCTGTTTTCATTTGCTTGGCTCCTTTCAGTACGTAGTCGAAAAATACTGATGTCAGTCAAGTTTTTTCCGGAAGCATTTCCCATGCCCTTTGATGTTTGGCACGGGGGTTAATAAAGGAAAAGGGAAAGCTAGGATGTTTTCCCCATGGTGGCAGGTGGTGTTACTATGCTTTAAAAAATCGCGATTCAGAATTGTTACATCCCTAGTGTAAAAGCGCCCTAGATTGCCACGAGCAGTTGGCTCTTTGCAAATGGCTTGTCAACTGCCCTTATATGGTGTTTAGTGGGTGTCATATATGCTAATTTAAAACAACCGGCCACATGCTTCCAATTTACGATCGAGTGGGACTCAACATTCTACACAAATGGGTAAGAGCAGATTTGGACGGTAAGAGCGTTTAGAGCATCCGGAGTTTATTTCTCTTACTTTTTTCTTTTTTTATTATTATCCCTCCGGCAAAAAATGCGAGGGGATATAGGCATTCCCTCGTCCATCTGTCTGTCCGTCCGTCTGCCCGCCCGTCCGTCTGCAATCATTTTGTTTCCGGAGCAGAACTCGGAATCTATACAAGATATCAGCACCAAACTTGGTACATGTATTCTATGTATAGTCTAGATGTGCCTTTTGATACTTTGGAAACTTCAGGATTACTATTTTTGCCATTTCCATGAAAACAAATCTGGACTTAGTGCACATCAGGCCTAGTTTGTTTCCGGAGCAGAACTCAAAAACCGTTCAATATATCTTATTGAAACTTTGCATGTGTATTACCCACATACTGAAGTGGTGCCTTTTGATATTTTCAGATTTCTGAAAATCTTATTTTTTTTGTTTCCATGGAAACCAGTTGCATTTGGACTCTGTACAGAGATGGGTTCGTTTCCGGAGCACAACTCAAAAACCGTCCACTATATCTTACTGAAACTTTGCGTGTGTATTACCCACATACTGAAGTGGTGCCTGTTGATATTTTTAGATTTCTGAAAATTCTTTTTTTTTTCTTGTTTCCATGGAAATAAGTCGGATTTGGACTCTGGACAGAAAGAGGTTTGTTTCCAGAGCAGAACTCAAAAACCGTTCAATAAATCTTATTGAAACTTTGTACGTGTATTACCCACATACTGAAGTGGTGCCTTTTGATCTTTTCAGATTTCTGAATCTTATTTTTTTCGTTTCCATGGAACCCAGTTGCATTTGGACTCTACAGAGAGAGGTACGTTTCCGGAGCACAACTCAAAAACCGTTCATTATATATTTCTGAAACTTTGCATGTGTATTACCCACATACTGAAGTGGTGCCTTTTGATATTTTCAGATTTCTGAAAAAAAAATTTTTTTTCGTTTCCATGGAAATAATTTGGATTTGGACTCTGGACAGAGAGGTTCGTTTCCAGAGCAGAACTCAAAAACCGTTCAATATATCTTATTGAAACTTTGTATGTGTATTACCCACATACTGAAGTGGTGCCTTTTGATATTTTCAGATTTCTGAAAGTCTTATTTTTTTTGTTTCCATGGAACCCAGTTGCATTTGGACTCTGTACAGAGAGGTTCGTTTCCGGAGCACAACTCAAAAACCGTTCATTATATCTTTCTGAAACTTTGCATGTGTATTACCCACATACTTAAGGTGGTGCCTTTTGGTATTTTCAGATTTCTGAAAAAAAATTTTTTTCATTTCCATGGAAACAAGTTGGATTTGGACTCTGGACAGAGATGGGTTCGTTTCCGGAGCAGAACTCAAAAAACGTTCAATATATCTTACACATGCAAAGTTTCAGTATTACCCACATACTGAAGTGGAGCCTTTTGATATTTTCAGATTTCTGGGAGAAAAAAAATTTTTGTTTCCATGGAAATGACTTGGATTTGGACTCTGGACAGAGATGGGTTTGTTTCCGGAGCAGAACTCCAAAAGCGTTCATTATATCTTTCTGAAACTTTGTATGTGTATTACCCGAGTAGTGAAGTGGTGCCTCTTCATATTTATCCCCCCGCCAGCATTAATGCAGGGGGGGATATTGTCATCAGTGTGTCCGTCTGTCCTTAATCATACCTTGTCCGGGCCATATCTTGGAAACTATACATCCAATCTTCACGAAACTTCATAGATATGTTGAGCATGATGTCTAGATGTGCCTTGGGGGGCCAGGGGGATATGCCATTGCCAGATGGCTCTTGTTTTGCTAAGAGAAAATATAAGAAATTTAAGAGAATGTTGCTGCATGAGGCCCAATGTTTGTTATTACTGAAGTGCTTGGCGCGTTCACGTGGTGCACGTCAGGATTACAATACCACATGCTTTTCTTTATTTCCACTCGTGCCTCACTGGAAAAGCAATAAAAATCAATAGATTCTTCAGTTTGCCGCAAATACAGTATATACCTCACTGTTGCATTTTTAATGGCGCTAAGTAAATTAAGTAAATCACTAGCTGAGGTTAAGTCACATGTGGGAGTCAACGTAGTGGAGCGCTAATACTAAGACAGACTATAGGGGCAGTTCTCCGGGAAACAAAAATGTTTGTGCCTTCCCGTCACAAACATCACTTGATAGATACTTTTTCAGGAGTAATTCCAGTGAATAAATGCAGCTGAAATGCCATTCCATTCATGTTCAGACATAAATTTATCTCAAACAAAGAATATGAGGCGTTCAGCTGACCAACTGAGGCACTGACACCACCCCCAGCCATTTCAAAGATTCTCTCCGGTGGCGTCAAGCATACACAATTTATTTGTCTCTTGGTTTGTTACAGGGCATGCGATTTAATGAGTTTGGTTCTAATGAAAATGTAACGACTTGAAAGTGTTTTGGTGCAAAGTTTTACGGGAATGTGACATATTTTCGATGTTGTGTTGCTGGTTATTTAAAAAAGGTAGACATCTGACAAACTTTTGTGACAGCTTGGCTGTTTTCTTTGGTAGCCCTGATTAATGCTGAAAGGTACATACAGGTTTTGGAGCAACATATTCTGCCATCCAAGCGACATCTTTTTCAGGGACGTCCATGCTTATTTCAGCAAGACAATGCCAAGCCACTTTCTGCATGGGTTACAACAGCGTGGCTTCATAGTAAAAGAGTGCGGGTAATAGACTGGCCTGCCTTCAGTCCAGACCCCTCTCCCATTGAATATGTGTGGCGCATTATGAAGCGCAAAATACGACAATGGAGACCCCAGACTGTTGAGCAACTGAAGTCGTACATGAAGCAAGAATGGAAAAGAATTCCACCTACAAAGCTTCTACAATTAGTGTCCTCAGTTCCCAAATACTAATTGAGTGTTGTTAAAAGGAAAGGTGATGTAATTCAGTTGTAAACATGCCCCTGTCCCAGCTTTTTTGGAACGTGTTACAGGCATCAAATTAAAAATGAGCGAATATTTCCAAAAAAGCAAAGTTTATCAGTTTGAACATTAAATATCTTGTCTTTGAAGTGTACTCAATTGAGTATAGGCAAAAAATGATTTGCAAATCATTGCGTTCTGTTTTTATTCACGTTTTATACAACGTCCCAACTTCATTGGAATTGGGGTTTGTAGAATGAAGGTGGTATAAATAGGCTGGTTGGTGAAAACGTGGATGAATTGATTGTCCTTTTTAGGCATGATCTGGTTCAGTAATCTGCGTTTAATTGACTTCCTTTGTTATGAAACCATTGAGTCGGTGTGCTATGTGCAGCCACCTTCATCCTCAGGCTTATTTGAGGGGATGGTTGAACACTTTTCAATTGTGACATGAGACTCATTCTCCTGTTACAAAGTTATGTTTTTGAGGTTTTTTTTTTTTTGTAAATTAAATTACACAGGACATAACATCGTCTAGACAGCTCCAAATTCTGTCACTTCAAATGAGAAATCAAGTGTTTTAGAATACGATACATGTAATTGGAATACTTCCATGTTATGTGAATTTCCTGCACAAATCCGTACCGACGCTTTGTGGGAGGCAGTGAAACAAAGTGTCCACTTGATACTTCGCACATATTCATTCACTGAAAATTGAACTTACTTCAATTAAAACTAGTGTTGCACCGATACTGATACCTCGTTAATATGCTCGTACTCGTACTCGTCCACATTTGCCGATACCACGCACCGATACCACTTAATGTAAGATTTAAAGGTAACTGCCTGCTCACGGTCGCATAGGCTACAGTATGTTGTACTATCTGACTTCTATGTCTAGGGGGAGACAGCGAGTTAGAAAAAATACGAGAAAGAGAGCTTTATAGTCATCACATGCAGGCATACACGCATACACACAAGAGGTGTATAGTAAAGAAGTACATGTAGGCAACTTCGTCACAGTACTTAAGTATACTACTCAAAATTTGATAGGGATCATAGGAATTTTTTTGTGAAATGACATGCAAATTTGGTAACTGCCACTGATGAACAATATATTGGATAAATGACATGCAGTCAGACACAAAACACATTTGCAAGTGCATTTAATGACATTAAATGAGCGTGCAGCCTCACACTTTTTGGCTTTCATTTAACACTTCATGGTTTCACCTCTGACATGTAAAGTGAAAACAGACAGTGTTTGTTTGATGTTTCATTACCACAGTTAATGTCAATAACGGGTATGGCCTCCCCTAGCTTGAATGACGGCTTGACAACGTCGGGTCATACTGTCAATCAGAACCCGGATGCTTGCAATTGGAATGTTGTTCCATTCTTCAACAAGGGCATTTCCGAGCTCTTCTAGAGTTGTGGGTTGTGCCCTACTAATCGAAATGGCGACCTGCAGCATGTTCCACACATGCTCGATAGGGTTTAGGTCCGGCGAACGCGCGAGCCAGTCCATGCGGACAATTGTCTCCTGCTCTAGGAATTGATTCACCACCCTAGCACGATGGGGTCGGGCGTTATCATCCATCAAGATGAAATCAGGGCCAACAGCACCAGCGTATGGTCTTACGTACACATTGAGGATCTCATCCCTGTACCGTACCCCCTGTCATCGCCCCTCTCCCCATGACATGCAGGTCCGTTCTGCCGTTCCTGCTTATTCCTCCCCAGACCATAATTGATCCGCCACCATAACGGTCGTGTTCGTTGATGTAGGCATTATTAAATCGCTCACGTTGTCTCCGCCACACCCGTTGCCTCCTGTCAGTAAAGTCCAAGCAATATCGGGACTCATCAGTAAAGAGAACTGGAGCCCAATCGTTGTGTGTCCATGTGACATGATCGTGAGCCCAATCTAAACGGTCACGCCTATGATGCACGGTCAGTGGGATTCAACACATGGCCTTCTTTGAGTTGAGGCCGGCAGTATGAAGACGATTCCATATCGTCTGAGTGGATACCCTGACCCCCGAGGCGTTATGAAGGTCATTTCGTAGGGTGGTGGCTGTCCAGGAAGGATGACGTCGTGCCTGAAGTGTGAGAAAGTGGTCTTGTCGTTGTGTAGTCGATCTCTGACGACCACCCCCATGACAGTGTGCTGCTGTACCAAACGTTTGATGCCGGTTCCACGCTCTGTTCACAACGCTTTGGCTGACGTTAAGTGCATTAGCAACGTGGACGTTGTGAGAAGCCAGAGTCAAGCATTCGATGCATCTTCCCAATTGCTCTGAAGTCAATCGACGTCTAAGACGTTGAGGAGACGTTGTTATTGCTAAATGTAATGCAAAAAATTTGGGAACTTCCAAATTTTCACCAACAAGCAACACACACGTCTGAGTTGAAATGGTGAAGTGTTAGTCAAAGCCAAAATGTGAGGCTGCACGCTCATTTAATGTCATTAAATGCACGTGCAAATGTGTTTTGTGTCTGACTGCATGTCATTTATCCAATATATTGTTCATCAGTGGCAGTTGCCAAATTTGCATGTCATTTCACAAAAAAATTCCTATGATCCCTATCAAATTTTGAGTAGTATAGTTTTTTTTGAGGATTTTTACTATACTTGAGTTTTTTTTTTTTTTTCCGGGACTTCTACTCTACTACATTTAAAAGATAAAAAGGATACTTTTTCTTCGTTACTTTGACACTGGCCACTTCACTACACGTTACAAATTAAAATATGTATATAATTCATCATTTAAGGATTATCTGGATGCGGCGTGTTCAAGAAGAACAAACGGTGTTCGCAGGGTATCTTAAGCGTTTTGTGCAGATGTTTCTGCCAGCGGACATGGAGCTGCAAATTTATGCACGCAATTACAATATTCTATCACTAGATGGCACACCCGGATCAGTTATTGAATATTTACAAGCAAGCCGAGCTCGCACAAGCACACATCCACAATCACACTCACAGAGATTTAGAATTGTGAATCTTCTTATTTTAATACAAATATATTAGTAACATATGGTTACCTTAAACATTTTAGTTGTGGTTAAGTTAAATATTTTTCATTTGTCATTTGTGTAATTGAAATATGGCGATAGCACACACTTTAAGTGATGCCTTGTTTGCTTGGAAAGCTATTATTGACTTTAGTTGGATTGACAATGCCTATGAATGTGTGTAGAAACTATCTGTGCCAATTAATAGTTCTACTTACTTTTTATGAAGTTGGGTGTGTTACCTTGCCAATGCAGCGAGTTTACTTTTCATTTGTCAAGCTTCAGTAATGTTTTGCCTCATTTGATGGCAGTGCTAGTTCAAAGGCTTTTTGTCGGGCCTAAATACAGAAAGATTTTTAGCAGTTAGGCCTACTTTTTTTTTTTTTTTTTTGGAAATAGCCATGTGTGAATCATTTGATATTGGCCTCTTTTAGGCTTGTTATAAAAAGAAAATAAAACCTATACTCCGAAATTGTCATTATATTTTCCTGGAAAACATTTCAGAAATATCGGTATCGGCACTCGGTATCGGCAAGTACACAAAATAAAATACTCATACTCGTATCGGTTTTTAAAAAAGTGGTATCGGTGCATCCCTAATTAACATTACATTATTTTCCATCTATTGATACAATAGTGCAAATAATTTGCGAAAATAAAAAAACAGCAAATAGGCGAGAACTGGTAGGAATGTTACCCAGGATAAAAGCAACACAACGATTTTCTCTGAGCCTTTTTTGATAAGCCTTGACTGCTTCAGCACAAAGTGCACAACACTTACCAGAACCAAAAAAAAAATCATGTGGATGCATCATACTTTTGCATGCGCAGTTTTACCCAAAAAGCTGTTTTAGAACCCGTCCACACGAGAACGAGTTTTTTGAATACGCATAAATATATTGCTCACAAAAAGTAGGGGATAATCAAATTTGACTAACTGTGGAAAGCACCTAAATTTAGATGTTCATGAGATTTTTGAGTATGTTTGTGGTCAGCCATTGGCACATTTCCATACGTATCCAATAAACTGCTGAAATTTGCAGAAACAGGGTGCCCAAACGCACCTGGGGGTGCATGTGAAAAGTAACATCATGCCTTTAGGGTGCAACTGCTGTCATGCACATGCTTTTTGTGCACATATGGGTATAAAAGCATGCCTGGAGCCATACTCATCCATCATTTCACCACTTTTGGCGACGAGAAGAGTCCGGGAAGAAGAAAGATTGTGGGCCATAGGGATGCTCCAGGCCGGAAGAACCCAGGCTTGCACAGCCAGACAACTGCGTGTCTCGCAGTCCGTCATGAGCTGATTGTGGGCACACTATGTTGCTACTGGTAGAGTCCTGGATAAACCTTGAAGAGGGTGTCCAAGATGCACAACCAGGCGAGATGACTACCAGATCGTCAATAGAGCCCTGTGTGACAGGCGACTGAATGTGACACAGCAGCAACAAGGGCATCTACAGCCTACAGGAAACCTCATCTCAACGCAGATCATACGAAACTGTCTACATGCTGCCAACCTGCGAGCCAGGCAGCCATACATTCTGTTACCCCTCTCAGATTGTCATCTTCAGACAAGGAGGCAGTGGTGTTAACAGTACCAATGCCCAATGGTCACATGTAATGTTCAGCAATGAGTCAAGGTTCACAATGGTCGTGTTATGGTTCTGCCTCATGTGTGCTGTTTTGTCATTGTGCTTATTACTTTTATATTTGTGCTTCTGCTTTTTCTCCTGTGCCTTACTCTCGATTTATTTTTCAGCTTTATATCCGCCGTCTGAGGATTGATTCACTCTTGCCCAAACTCCTGTGATGTCGTTTGACAGCCTTCAGCATGCCTGCGTCTCGTTTCCTCATTCAGAATCGGCTGTAGTATTTCATTCATTACTTCCACCTGTGCTTAATTCTGGGTCTCGCTAAACTCTGAGTGAATGCGTTCTCTGATAGGATCATTACTAACCTGTACTAACCAGCACTTATTTGAGGGTGATTGTATATATTTTGTGACGTGGTATTAACCTTAATTAACTCATTAGCGAGTGTAAGCGTTCCTAGCTTTTGTATTTCTTCCTAAGCTTTCCCTGATTAACTACGTTTAAAGCTATGCTTTCCTTTGCTTCTCTCGCGGTGTTTTTATACTCGTCACGTTTAGATTACCTTAATCTAAACCGTCTAGTTTGATTGATTGTCCCAGCGTCTTGTCTCGAGTCATTATTGTTAAGCTCGTTCTCGTGAATTTGTTTATTAATCCCATGTGTTTCTGTTTCCTTCTGAGATTGCCTTCCAAGTCCCGGCCTCCTCCTGTATGTATATCTGTGGGCAGGAGGGAAGAAATCATCAGACGCAACTTTGTTGGCTATGCACTACATTGTGAAATCTCAGCTCCTGTGCCCTCCTGAGTATTTCCTTTGTGCAATTCCCGAGCCTTGTGTTTTGCTGTGCCCACGTCTTGTCCCCCTTTTGTCTAAGTCTCCCAGTGTTTCCGTAAGTCTAGTTAGGTCAAGTTTTTGTTTTCTAGTTTAGCCACTCATTGAGTGTGTACTTCTGTTTACCCCTGCCTTGGGCAGTGTACCTTAGTTTCTCCCATTCGTTCAGTGCATGTGCACGGTTTTTTATTTCTGGCTTTTTTGCCTACCTTTCTCCTTTAGTGTTTTGGGTGTTTGCAATAAACACTTTTATTCCTGCATCTGGTGTTCCCCCGACCTCTTCCTAACAGGTCGTCATTGTGTCTGGCATCGCCCAGGTGAACGTCATCAGCAAGCCGCTATGTGATCGGTATGGGAGAGGGTCAGAAATGGTGTGGCGTGGTGTCCCTATGAGAGGCAGGACTGACCTCCACATCTGCCATGGGAGAGTCACGGTTGTACTACCGTGACAACATCACTCCACATGTGCTTCTGTTTACACGCCGTCATGGAGCTAGATTCATCAACCAAGATGACAATGTCGGAGCTTATTGTGCATGTTGTCATCCTTGACCATCTCCAAAGGCACCAAATCCAAACCTTGCCCTGGCCTCTGATGTCCCCTGAACCTCTCCCCCATAGAACAAGTATGGGATATGCTGGGACGACGCGTACAACGGCGGCACCCACCCCGTCAGGACTTGGTACAGCTGGGTGCGGCATCCCAGGAGGAATGGCAGAGAATTCCTTGGGCTGACATTGGTCGTCTCATTAGGAGCATGTGGTGTCAGTGTGATGGTTGTTTGGATGATAATGGCAGACCGACTCATTATGGATCACTATGACTTTTGGGGTACCACCCGATTTGACATTTTGTACCTCCAGAAAAAATTCTCAATGACTTAAGCGATGACAGTGTCATGAACCTTATTTTGAATTGCTTGCCAATTAAATAACATAGTTTCGAAATAAGATAAATAACTCTGAAAATATATTTTACTTTTCTTCATCCCCTACTTTTTTTGTGAGCAGTATATTATATAGAGGGCATATAGAGTATACTATAGAGTGAGAAAATCTGAAAACGCCACCCCAGCGTTTTCGTGTGGACAACCAAAACGTGATAGCCCCCACCCCCAACCTAACCATAAGCCCAAGCATGCCAGACAACACAGAGCGCAAGCTTTATACGCATGCTCACCGCCGCCTTCTCCATCTTCTCCACAAGGACGGGAGATTTTTTATAGAAATGACAAAAAAAAGACCGTTTTCCGAAATATCCGTCTCTGTGTGGAGGAGGCCAAAGATAAGAGATAAGAGAATTAACTCAAGCAGTCAGGGCCGGCTGACCAATAGAGGGCGCTAGGGTGCCGCCCTCCCTTGTGGAGAGTGTTTTGTTTTTTTTTTTCTCTTCATTAAAAAATCTAACATTGGTGATGATTAGTTATTTAATTGTGTATGTATTTTAAATTCACAATTACTTATATTGTATTGAACATAAATAAATATGTTCAGAAGAATTGTGTGAAACTAGCATTAGGGGCACTAGACAAGCACCTGTAAAGCAGAGACGAGTAGCCAATAAAGGACTGTTGCTAGGGGAAGATAGGAGCATGGCAATGTAAATCTGGCCAATCAGCATTGTCGAAAATAATATAATGATAGGGCCTAAGCCATGTCGCGAGCACTGATCTGCATACAGATCTGTGGTTGCGAGCCGCATGAGATGAGCAAGGATTGATAACCAATGAGATCGCTTGCATTTGTTAATATCCAATCCATACCAAATTGAGGAAGGGAACTACCGCCTTTTCACACAGCCGAAAGAACCCATTTTCGTTTGATTTATGTTAGGAAAAGCACATGGGATCACAAAATTGAAAATGCAAAGCCAGGCACTGCAGTCACTCATGAAAATTAAAAAGAAAAGTGGGGAACTGTTGCGATATCTGCCTCATAATTAAAACCGTGTTTGCCTAGTATTTCCAGTGTATTTGCATTATAAGATTAGCATTTTCCTTTTCATTTTGTTAGCGATATCGCAGAGCGCGTCTTGCAAATGAGAACAGTGCGGACAGTGACTTGAAAAAGAAAACCCTAAGTGGACGATTATCATTTTCATGATGATACAAATAACGCGCTTGCCTCTCGAAAAAGAAAAAGCATTTCCAAGAATGTATTTGCATTATCAGATTAGCGTTTTTGTTTTATTAGTGATATTGCGGGGCACTTTTTGAAAGCAACAACGCAAATGAGGCATGTATTTTAATTTTCAATTTGTTATAAAAACATGGATTTGAAAATAAAAAGGCAATGTGGAGGATTACATTTTCATTTTCATGATGATACATGGTCGACGTAAATACATGTGAAGCGCAGGTCGTTGCCTAGCGATGCCCTTTATGTAAAGCGAGCTCTAACTTCTCTGAACAAGCTTACTTAGAAGTTATAACTTGCTCGCCTATGGATAAGGTTAACCCAAAGAATAGCAAAATAAAGAGACTTATTGAGATGTGCTCTGAGAACAGAAACGTTCTCACAGCTAAAATGAGTTAATTATACGAATTTGGTTTGGTTTTTTATGCATATTTCTAACAGATGTTATCAATAAAAATACACAATTCATTGTTTTGAAGTTCAGTTTCAAATGGAAAGCTCTAGTTTGTGCAGTATGCAGTATATTGTTAGCTGTCTGTTTTGTGCATAAATGACCCAGATATTTAGTACTGAAATTAAATAATTACTGACTATTCCAAAAAGCACAGGTTTCCTGCTGTTTGTGTTGAAACTTAGTGGGATGGTTTATGAAAACTGAGTATGGTACAGCACAGCCCCACCTAGAATATTTTACACCAGCTGCCACTGCAAGCGGTATTTTTGTTTTTGAATGACAAGTTGTGTCCATTGTTTCATGTGTCATAGTTATGATCAGCTGGCAGACAATTTAGTATAAGATATCCTGATGCTTGCCATGTCAAAGTTTTTCAGTATTGTATTAAAGCAAGTAAGAATTACATGTCAAGACTCAGGAGTCATTGTTGGGACGATAGTAACAGATGTTTCTTTGGGCCCTCTACAGTAAAAAGGAGCCTGCCGCAGCTGTGAAAATGAATTATTTAAAAAGAAAATGTTCGTAATACAGTAAATGAAATGTGTTATTTTTCACATTGATATCCGGGAGATGATGAATTTAGCAGTGGTTTTCAATCTTGCTCTTTACGCACTGAGATTCGACCGGATTCCTTCCATATTTTAATCATACTGCACATGGTACAGATTGAAATGCCTAATATCCTACCAGTTTGTCTTGGGGAAAGTTATCCTCGAAAAGATGGATTGTAATTTTAAGTATATGTAGGCAAATTGGTGAGCTTCAACCCATCTTTGCTCTTGAGGGATTAGACCTTTTTTGGGGGTTCCTTTTATTGTATAACGTAATTAGTGTAACATTGCCTGTTTCACATTACCTTATTTTTGCAAATTCTCATATCATTATTAGTACTGAATCATACCTAAATCTACTTTTTTGATTCAATTGCAGTAATCAGATTTGAAAAGAGTATTTTCAATAAACAATTTAAGAAAGCATCAAATTGTTGTGTTTTCAAAATAGTAAAGGGTGAATTGACTTTTCAAATCACGGCCTTATTGTATAAGTTAAAGCATCAAATAATGTAATGTTGTGATTTCGATATAGCAGAGGATGAACTGACTTTTCAAATCACAGCCTTATTTTATCTGTGCTTTCCAAAATGTGCCAACTTTATTTGAATTGGGGTTGCATGCAGACATGATGCTATCACAATGAAAAAGGCTTTTGTTTTCTTGCCAAGTACTGGCAGAGAGGTTTTAGCAAATCACTCATATTTTGTGAGTACATCCCTCAAAGCCAAAGAAAACAATATTTTTTCTGTACAAACAGCTTGATCTGGAATGTCAGATGCACAATTTTTTCTTCCTCGTGCAGTGATCACTTTGTCTTGAGCTGGGAAAAAAAATAATTTTATTTAATTTGACTCTTGTAATCATTGGATTAATATGGATATGGCAAGACATTTGGATTTTTAAGGGCTAGCTTTTATGTTTTGCTGCAGATGCTGTTTCATTAACATTTATAGGAGTTGCAGTCCTCTGATTTAAATGAATAATTTTTAAATATTGAATAAGGAATATGCTCAGATTGAAGCCTTTATACATTCAAATTGTTATAATATTTTCAATGAGAATATTAATCAAACATTAAAAATAATTTATCTAATAAAATTAATAAATACATTTGCCATTTAATAAAAATAAATGCCTGGATGCATGAACGGAATATTTTTCATCTCCTGCAAATACAAAATTGAATAAATGTTCATATAATGTGACCAGACTGTTCTCATTGCAGTACTGTTGGATTATCATTTAGTTCTTGGCTGTCTATATGATTTATAATTTTAAATAATAGGAATACCTAATTTGATAGACACTTTCATTTTTGATATAAAATTCCAATGAATCTTTTTTTTTTTTTTCTAAAAGCTTAAATATGGGAATTTGGCCTATTTAATTGTGATGAAAGGCTCATGGGTGTAGATTTGATTATCTGACTGCATTTTCATGCTTGCTTATCATTTTTGATTTAATAACGGGATGACATTGTACATGTTCAGTAAAGGACTTGAAGATAAACAGGAGACTTTCTTAGGATTATCCATGCAGGTTGATGCTGGTTCATCACTAAGGATTAAGTTCATGAAACATCCAAGCATTATTTCTCCATGCTTATTGTACTTCACTTTATGATATAACCGATAAAATTCTTGGATTCTGCCCTTACCTTCGGCAGTAATCTTCTTGGCATGAGATTTAACTGTTGGGTAGTCATGTGATCTGAGAAAACAAGGCCGAAGGCTTTTTTATTACAAAAACCAATTTGTATGAAGAGTTCTTTCTAAACAGCATCATCTTATTCTTATTTACCACTGGTGCAGTCAAGCAACATCCCTCCCTGTTGAAAGACACAAAACTCTGTAAAGCAGTGAAATTATTAATTATATCCACAACTTTCTGCTGACTGCCAAATGAAAGAAAATCAGGTAAACAAACACTCATTCCACTAGGTTGTTTTGCCAACTGTCACAACACCTAATATTTGCTCAAAATTACTCCAATGTATGCTTTGATTTTTAGAATGGTTGGAAAATGAAATTCAAAAACAATTGTTGGTAAATATTGATGGCTTTTAACCAAAAAAGATGCATTTTTTCGTTGAAAAATCATTCCTACTAATGCCAGGTGTACTTGTCTGTGTGCAACATTTGTAGGTTTAAAGCATGTTTGATGTTTTCATAGATATAAAATCTTACCTAGTCACTAGGTAATATAATGCAATACTTGTACTTAGCAGGTAAAGTCTGTCCCGAGCCAAGTGGCACATCAGGCCAGTGCTTAACTCCAGTTTCCATAGCATGAAGCAACTGAGACTGTTGCTACTCCTCGTGGATTGGATGCAAGTCCATCGCAGGTTACCCCCCAACATCAAGTCAGGTTTCCCCAACAATACACGTAGTTGGAGTGAGTCACTGTGGGAGTGAAGTGTTTTGCCCAGGAACACACTGCAAAAGCCGTGGCAAGGATTGAACTCTGGACCTTTTTATACGAAGCACACTGATAAAACATGGAACATATTATGAGAAGACAGCAGCTTGTTTGATTGATGTGCTTGATAATCATCACATCAAATCACTCTCTCTTATTAAGTCTTGTGTAATATAATAATGAGGCTTTGTGGGAAGACAGAAGCTTGATTGATTAATGTGCTTAATAATCATCACATTGAATCACCCTCTTGTATTAAGTGTTGTTTAATATAATGAGGCTTTCCTGAAGAGATCTGATGATTCACATTTCAGTGAGCTGCGGAGCCTCAACATCCCATGGAAGGAATTCATTCCTTCTAATTCCTCCCAAATGCATTGGCTCTCTCCCTGTGCTATCCCCTCTCTGTGGGGAGGCAACTGCGATCATCTACATCCAAGAAAAGCAGCTCAGCATGAACAAGATGGAGAAAGCTTAAATGTGACAGAACTGTGTATTGCTCCAATGAGGCATTGGAGGACTTTGTTCTCAAGATAACATAATGCATGGTTTTCAGTTGCATAGGGTGAGAATACCTCAGTAATTGAACTTGTGCTGAGTTCTCTGACCTTAATGTTACTCAACCGCTTGTGTGTCTTCGTACAGAATAGGTTATAAAACTTAACCCTTGCATACTGTTCATATTTTATGGCCTCACAGTTTTGGCCTCAATTTTGACCCAGACCAAGTGTTTCCTCAGAATAAGTGTCCATGCTAAATTTTGAACTATAGATCTATTTAGAATGTAAAAATAGCCTATCTGACATTAGTAAATGGATGATTAACCCTCTGACCTCTGTATGACTTCTGGTCCTTATGCGAATCCAGTATGATCACTCCTATGCTTTTTCACCATTTCAGTTTTGAGATTCCCCCACGACATGTGAAAGGCCGGCAGGTGCCTGCCTCCGCGGGAACCTGGACAAATATGGTGGGAACACAGACAGTTCTCGTGACAGTGTCAAGGTCCCCCTTGAACTCTGACCCCACTGCCCTATATAAAATACACACAGACATGAAATGTACAGTTTGACAATTTCCTAAAACCACCATTGTCCTTGATTTGACCCACACTGTTGGATATAAATTCCATCTAAATAGATACACGTCAAATTTGACCCAGAACAGCCTCAGTGTTCAAAAATTTGTAGCACCTGTAAAAAAACTGAAATTTAAATTTTTTTTCAGACTGAAAGAATGACATTTAGGGTATGTTTACAGCTGTCAAATGTCAAAACGGGTCAAATTTGACCCGAACAGTCTGTAAGGGTTAAAAATTGCATCAGCGATTAAAACATGCACCCACTGATCAAGATGCATTATGTTTGAAATTACAATGCCCATGCAAGAAAAAAAAAAAGTCGCCGTTTGGATTTAAAAAAGAAATACTTCAGTGCCTATGATTGAATTATTATTGCAGTGTTGAATATGTTTCAGGGGGTAATAACTCTTTTAATCCTGACTGATTCAGTGCGCAACTTCTACTTTCTGAAAAAAAAATGTCGGAAGATGTATCTCATGGTCGTTGAAAAGATGTTTCTCTGTTTCAAGAGGGGCAAATTATTGGCCAGCATCAATCAAAGAAATCAGGCAAGGAGATTCCTTAAATCACTGGAATTGGGTCAGGAACTGTCCATCAATTAATAAAAACATGGAAGGATAGTGGAGAACTGTCAACTTCTCAGAAGAAATGGGTTGGAGAAAAATCATGACTGATCCTGATTGGAGACCACTGAACTGCTCAGTGTGTTGTGTTTTGCCAGTGTCCTGTGCCGTTTGCCAGGACACTGTGGGGGTTTTAACATTTTATTGTACCAGGTTTCACAGTTCATGATCATGTGTTTTTAGTATTTCCATGTCTTGTTTCTTGCCCAGGTCTTGCCCGGTTTGCCCAGCCAATCCGTCTCTCCAGTGTCTGCGTGGCCGTTTTTCATTGTTCCATCTACCTGCCCTGGGACTACAGGTGGAAAATAGCAGCTTTGCTAAACCTGGCACAATGCATCTCTCCTGGTTTTATACAAGGTTAATGTTTTTAATTGTGCGCTGTCCCTGTTTAAATAAATAAATTAAAAATTACAAAAATTATCCATGTTTTTATTCTCGCACTACATTCGGGAGTGGCTTATAGTTTCAACCTTCTTTCTTACATTTCTTTCTTCCGGGTTTCCCTAGTCTTCATGCTTGTTGATTATTTTAACTGATTACTAACCAGTTACTAATCAGTCACGGGGTGTGTTTCATTAGACAGGCACATACTAATCATTACTAATTTAGATAGGGATTTAACTCGCATGCTTCCTGCTTTTGCTATTATTCTTACCCGTGCTTTAACTGCTTACTTAATGAATTTTGGACCACTCCCAAAGTGGAGGAGAATGTTAGGTGGGACTATGAATAGGAGATCGTGGTGAATGTGCTGTCGTATGGACTTGGTCAGTGATTGTGAGAACATTGAGAGCCCCAGGTGGCGAGACTCAGGGTGGGGCTTCGCCTCTCGTCGGAGTCCGTGTGGGCTCCTAAGCCCCCCGGGGTCCTAGGTGGTGGCTGTTTCTTGCTTCCTTCTTGGAGAGGGGAAGTGTGCGAGGGATGTAGAAACAAGACGAGCAGGGATTATGGCAATGTAGGCGGTGTATATATAGACGTAAGGACGAATAGGAAGGCGCATTGGGAGTGGCCCTATTCATTAACCTACGATATCGGAAATTCCCTTTAATGAATTTTGGACCACTCCCAAAGTGGAGGAGAGTGTTAGGTGGGACTGCGGATAGGAGATCGAGGCGAATGTGATGTCGTATGGACTTGGTCTGTGATTGTGCAAACGTTGGGCGCCCCCAGGTGGCGAAACTCAGGGTAGGGCTCGCGTCTCTCGTCAGAGTCCGTGTAGGCTCCTAAGCCCCCAAAAGGTGTTAATGAATTGACGATAGATGGGCTGTACGTACGTCGTCAATATTATTGCAAATTTAGCTTGCGTAAGAGTTTGATGTCCAGCGGTCGAGGATTTTAATCAGGTGGTCCGGACTCCTCGCTTGGATGCTGTGGCGGGCCGCCGATGCGAAAGAATGCCCGGGGAAGTATTTGGGCGAAATATTGGATCTAATTCAATTCAATTCCATTTATTTGTGTAGCACTTTTCACAGAGACTGTCATGAAGGCACTTTACATTGAGAGACTAAATAAATGAAAGGGCAGTGCCCAGCCTATTCCCCACTAAAGCAAATGAGGCAAAACTCCCAGTAGGGAGAAAATCCTCAAACGGTGGTGAGAAAAAACTCCCCAGTGGTAAGAAATCTCAGGAGGAACCCGGCTATGGTGGGGAAGCCCATCCTCCGCAGGCTAGCTAATTAAATGTAAAAAGTGATAATAGAATAAATGGCTGCAGAGTTCAATTAAAGTTCATTTAAACGGTGGTGCCTGTAGCTCAGGAAGTAGCATGTCGAAGATGGTGCAAATCTAATTTGAACATGGCGTGTCGGTCGAGAATAATGGGTCTTGGGGAGAAGCGTGGTTATTGCATCTAGAGGTAACATAGTTTGATATTGGCTCGAACGGACTGAGGGCAGAGTCTAGGCGAAATAGGCATATGGGCTGAGAAATGCCGAACTGATCCATTTTACTACTCTTTATCTTGAACATGAGGCAGTCAGTGGAGTAGAATGAGATGTCGTTTAGGCTGGCGTGACGAGAAGGATTATAATTAGCGGAGAGCGGAGCGAACTCGGCACATCTCAAAAAACCAAAGAAGGCCAATAGAAACATGGCTTCTAGAGTGGAATCCGTGGAAGGAGAATGGTACCCTGAGCGCAGCGTCTGGGTGCAGCGAGAGAGGAGGTCTGCCGTCAGGGGAAAATGTTTGGTCGGAGTGGAAGGTACTTGTTTATGTAAACCTTTCAGTAGTGTTTTCATGTGAGAGTGGGAAATAGACGAGCACGGATAACCAGTGGCCAATTTGACGAAAAAGTTGATGCCGCTTAGGTAGACTTGTATTGAGGCTGATGTTCAAATCTTGTTCTGGGCAAGATGTTCAAAATATGTATAACAATACAGATATAACTCTTTGTAAAGGCAGTCGAATCATAGGAATGCACATTATCTAAAATATTTCACACTTAGTTGAACTTTTAGTTCATTTTCTTGGATAACTATAATAACTCCATCTAGTGTTTTCAATTTTATAAAGGCTTGATTCTGTAACCCCTGCAATATGCAAATTGATCTCCCTTGGAGTAAAGATTGAATATGACTTAATATTGATGGTGGTTGTTATTTACGCAGGTTGTGCGGAGGCTACAGATCCGAATTCGGCCCCTCGCGAACTGATCGGGACCTCCCCGATAATATCCAACATGTTGGATATTAGCGGGTGTTCGGGGGTGATCCTACAGGGCCATACGTCAAGTATGGCTAGTATTGTTTTCGAGCTAAATTACTGATACAAGTGGCAGTGTTGCTCATAAACCAGCTACTGAAATATTGAAACTTTGTTGCAATACCGCAGCCATCTCGGACACTTCTGAGTTGTAGCTATTATTTATTTATATTCACCCCTAACGTTAGTTATGTTAGAGCCCCCCACACAGCTCAGACTATAGCACAACAACTATCTGGCATTTTGGCGAAACAAACCTGCTAACATTAAAAGAGCCCTGACGGACAGCTGGAGACAGCTTTGTTTTGCGTTAACGCTGGAAAGCTTGCATGGACTCACAAAAATCTTGTGCCCAGGAAAGGGGAAATTACGTCGAAGTCACGTTTGATCATGCAAGTTTTTGTGAAATCTTGGAAGATAAGGATATCGGGAGCTGTAGTATGCAGAGTCCCTCTTCTTGACCGAATTCGTACACAGCTCGTTGATTAAAATCGGTGCACCCAGCATTAGATGATTGAAAACATTCTTAAGAACAGACCTGGAGGAGAGAGGAGCATGAATGAGTATGCTCAGACAAAAAGCTGACAGATGCTGGAAGACTCAATATGGTCGAGATTTTGGATACCCATATGACCAGTGAACATGGGTATGTTATCATAATCATTACATATTTATGCATCAATATATTGTACATTTTTGTCTTGATTTGATGCAGCACAGCACTCCTGTTTTTGCAGAAGGTGCCAATTACATGTCAATGCTTTTGTGTAAATCTCAAAGTGTAAAACGTTCAACTATGCATAATTCATGATTAGGGAAACAAAGGCCTATTTGTCATAATGGGTTAAGCCACACGTGTTTGTTCCTCTTTTGTGTGTGTGTGTGTGTGTGTGTGTGTGTGTGTGTGCGTGTGTAGGACAAGTCCTTCGAGAGGTGTTAAAGAGGACTACGCAAAGGCATCATTAACTTTTTCCCGTACCTAGCAGATCCTAAGAGCAAGTTGGGCTATGTAAGTACATAAAAATTTCTCTTCACTTTTGTGGGACTCTTAAACCTTAAATTTTGTAGATTTTTTTTTTTTATGCCCCCACACCGAATGGTGCCGGGTGGCATATAGAATTAGCCATGTCCTTCCTGTCCGTCATGTCCCCTGAGAGGTTTTAGGGTTATGTAAGGGCATCTGTGTCAACAGACACATTTCTAGTTTTTTGCTAATGTAAAAATTTGAAATTGTTCATTCACAGTTGGGTGATGTTTTTAGATCAGCTGAAGATATCTCAACATTTCTGTATCCCTACCAATCTTGCCATTTCTCCTAAGATCAACTCCAATGGGATTAAAGCCTAGTTCAGTTCAGCACTGCAAGGGTCAGACCTGTTGACCTTGAACGAGCAACTCCACATCTATGGGCACACGTGTAAACAATAAGAAATAGAAAGATTTTAATCTATTCATTCAAACTGAATAATGGTCTTTACTTTAGGAGCATTATTACGACGCAGAAGATGTGAGTGGGTATCTGGCATGGGGACTGAATTTTGCCCAGAAGGAAGCATCAGGAGGACAAAACAAGACCTGGCAGTCACTAACAATATTGTGATTTTGATCGTAACAAGATTTAGAGTCTCATTTATGACACATGATGGGAGACTAATTATACGTAAACAATTTCATAAGCAAATGTTTTTAGTCTGCTGTTTTAGTAGCTCACAAACCCAGTTATCCGTAGAAGTTCCACTACAGGTGGTCCAGAAAGTGATCGAGACCCCTTCAGAGAGGAAAACTGGCTAACTACAGAAACCCAGTGTTGTGAGGCCATGGCACTGATGAAGCATACCGATGATGAAGCAATTGTGAAGGAGAAGATGAAGCCTTCACCTATCATCAAAAGATGGTTCGTGACCCAGTGAAATCCTCTTAAATATTAACAGCATTTCCACGATTCCTTGACGTACTGGGATTGGTAAGTGGATCTTCGACTGCCTTGCATTGAAACTGTCAGGGCATTTATTTGTGTTCTATATTAGCCTGGTTCAGGCTGTAACATTCGTCATGATGATAGTGCCACATCATAATACTGATAATGCATTCTTTTCGGTGTTGAATTATTCCATCTTGTCCGCAGATTGAGTGTGATTTTAGTCTGATGTTTGGAGATGCCACATCTGCAAAGTTCCTGGAGAAGTGGCCTACTGTCTACAAGCAGAAAGTGAACAAAAGCCATGGCCTGACACAGACAGGGGAACTTCAAGACCTGGTTCAGAATGCTGAATCCATTACAGAAGTGGAAAATGGTATGCTGGAATGAAAGGATGTTAAAGGATCCATCACTGGAAAATCCATTTTTTTCAGGTTATTGCATGTATACCTCAATCTTCTCTGTCACTGACAATAGCTGACATGTTTTCCAGGCAAAGAACTTCACTCTCGCCTCCTCCCCCATGAATTCAGTAGGAGGGGGAAAAAACGCAATTTCAGATTGGGCTTCTTGTTGACGTCAGGAAGAAGCCGAGGAGGGGCCGGGGGGAAAACCACTCCCACTGTTTTCTGGAGAGAAGGAAGCGAATCCGCCATTTGTATTTCTACCCGGCGTAACCCAAACAGAGGCAAGCATGTCAAAGAAAACGAGTGCTACAGGCAGCGGAGGACATAACTGTTCCGTTGTTGACTGTCAAAACCCAGATAAAAATATTTTTATCATTCCATCTGGTGATGCTGCTTTGAGGAACAGTTGGATTACATTTATTTTCAATGGCAATGTTCCTGTTGCTCCAGCGAGCCACCTGTTTGTCTGCGCCAAACACTTCTCCCCAGACTGTTTTGCAAACTTGGGACAGTATAATGCTGGATTAGCAAAGAACCTTCGGCTAAAAAAAGGAGTTGTTCCAACACTACGGAACCCGCCATTTTAATAATGTCTGTAAATGTCAACTTTCACATTAGCTGACAACTTTATTCCCCCAATTTCAATGTTATCATTACATTACCGTAAGCTATTGGATGGAGTGTGGTGCAGTTCAAAAGAAACTTGGCAGTATACCCAATACGTAAACATTACCCTCACAACCGAGAGTTCTCCCGACATGCCGTATTTCCGTTGCTGTAGCGGGCTCACTTTCAGCAACAGTGAAGATACACACATCATATGAAACTAGACAACCGAAGGGATATATACATGGCAAAAACGCAATACTATGATGTCGATAAGCAGGCGAAATAACGCTCCAAACATATGCTGAATTTCCGCTAGCAAAAAGCTAACGTTAGCTAGCTAAATTAATTTAGGCCAGCAATAACCTTGGTTTGCACATTGTTAATTTGTTGATGGGTTGCTGTAGCTATATTGTTGTTTTTTCATGCTGTCCAAACGCAGTGTGATACTCTTGATTGTATGATCATGGAGCTTAGATGTACTAACATTAGGTTGTACCCAATACGTAAACGTTTCCCTCACAGCCCACAGGCTCGCCTGACATGCCGTATTTCCATAGCTGTAGTGGGCTCACTTTCAGCTACAGTGAAGAGACACATATCACATGAAACTAGACAACCTAATAGATGTCAGAAACGCTATGCTATGATGTCGGTAAGCAGGCAAAATAACACTCCAAACATACGCTAAATTTCCGCTAGCGAAAAGCTAACGTTAGCTAGCTCAGTTGGGATGGCTGTATATTATTGTCTTTTTGTACTGTCCAAATGCAGCATGTTACTCTTGAGTATATGATCATGGAACTTAGATGTACTAATGTTAGCTTGCATATGGCATTTATATTCCCTCCCGTTTTTAGGCTATTTCGCTAGTACATCTCCCGCGGGGCTCAGTGCATCACACTCAGACGGCAGAAGCACATCAAAGCCACCCAGAATGGTCGATAGATTCAGCCATGGTGAGGTCACACGTTGTGTTACTATGCATGCGTTGCTACGGCTGTGCTTTCAAGCCACTCCTCCCTCCTCCCACCCTCTTCCCTCGCACCACCCCCTCCGTCCAGCCATGTCTCTATCTTCCAGCCAAGTCAAAATCTCGAAATTTTCTCGCGAGAGCAATATTGGCTTAATAAAAAGGGCAAATAAATATAAATATAAATATAAATTTTTGCAAATTACCACAAAACATTATGTTTTAGACCTAAATCACTTATTTTTAACGGGTGTAAATACCAGGTAATGGATTCTTTAATGTTATTTTGATATTGATATGGTTGTTAGGATGTTAATTTGTTTTGAAAGCAGAATGGAAAGACTACCTTTCGGTGAAAAATTTGTTTTATGAAATTTTTGCTTGTAATTTCAGGATGGGACAGTGATATATCTTCCATTTTGGTCCTTGTCCATCTTCTGCCACCGTCACCTCATGGCCGCAAGAGACCAGGAAAGCTCTCAGCCAGACAAGCCAGTGACCATCTTGTGAAGTTCATCAACGTGAGGTTAAACAAAATGTA
Source organism: Gymnothorax javanicus (assembly GCA_029692085.1). Lineage (NCBI taxonomy): Eukaryota > Metazoa > Chordata > Actinopteri > Anguilliformes > Muraenidae > Gymnothorax > Gymnothorax javanicus. The sequence goes on from CM056198.1 coordinate 74,917,528, forward strand.
TAGAAAGATTTACAGTTCACTGATATTGGAAGAAAATATAACTGCTCTGTCCCCATTCCCAATCCAATTAACCACATATGGTCAAATCTTGGTAAGATCATCTTTATATGCATTTTAAAAATGCTTTCTCAAATTACTTGTAAGCTGTGACTCATTTTAGTACCAGGCTACTGAAATTTTTGTGTCACAGACTGGGATCTGCGTCCAGGGGCATCTGGACAGCATCATGGAACGCCTTCAACCATATCTGCTTGCTGTGGGGACTCAGAGGAGTGTGATTCACAAATACTTCATTGTCATTGACAAACATGCTATACCTTGTAAGTCATCAGACTCTCTTGCCTGTTTTGACTTGCTTTTCAAAGCTCATTTTGTCTTCGGTACCTCATACAACAAGGACCTAGTAAATGTGTACAACTTCTTGCAGACCACCATTTATGAAATTAATGTTGCTAGCCCTAAGGTGTATCCTAGGGTCCCAGAGTTGAGGGCTCAGATGCTGCATTGAGTTGGTGAATTTGAGATGTTTTGTTTTATTTGCAAAAGCCCCCTGGCTAATGCCAATTTCTTGACAAAGCACTTGAAGTTGATCCACGGTCATGTGCCTCGCTCCCTGGCCCAGCTTTGACTTGTTTCGCCAATGAGTTCAGCAATAATAGGCCAGCGGTATCTCAACTGAGTAGTGAAAAAAATCTGTTTTCTGAAGCAAAAATTCAACATGGCATTGATACTATATCATTCTTCAATCAATTGTAGTCATCAGATATTAAAAATGCTTGATTCCCTACCATTGAATTACGCGTAGATTCAGCTCACAATGAATTCAGCAGTTCCTTTCAACCTCATACAATCCCTCAATGATATCCAGTGTCTCTTATGCTTAACATAACATGAGTGGCGAGAACAGGCCGTTCAGCCCAACTAGCTCGCCTGTTTCTTTTTACTATTGTGAATATATCGCTTCAGATACTCAAGCCTGCTCTTGAAAATTCCCAAGGATTCTGCCTCAACAATATGGTCAGGCAAGCTATTCCACATTGAAATTACTCTTTGGGTGAAGAAATATTTCCTAATTTCAGAGCTAAATTTACCCTTGGTCAACTTCCATTTGGGACCCCGAGTTCTTCTAACAACACTTGGCTGAAGGAATTCTACATAATTCACTTTGTTAATCCCTTTAACATATTTAAAGACCTCAATCAAATCACCCCTAAGTCTCCTTTTCATACGACAAAAGAGATTAAGGATCTTCAGCCTCTTCTCATAGCTTTCATGTTTTATACCAGGAATTAGCTTAGTGGCTCTTCTCTGAACTTTTTCTAGAGCCTCAATATCTTTCTTAAAGTATGGTCTCCAGAACTGTACACAATACTCCAGATGTGGTCTGACAAATGTGTTGGACAAGAGAGGTATGACCTCCTTGGATTTGTGCTCAATACTTTGGGCAATGTATCCGAGCATCCGATTGGCTTTTTAGGTCACCTGAGACAAAGTCTCAAAGTGACCTATTCCAATCTCCTTTTGTCCGTCGTCGTCCGTCGTGCGTCGTCCGTCGTGTGTCCGTAAACAATTTACATTTTCGACTTCTTCTCAGACATGGCTGATCCTATTTCAATAAAATTTAGCAGGAACCTTCCTTGGTCAAATATGCACCAAAATTATGAATTATATGGTGCCCACCCCCAGGGGCTCCGAGGGGCGGGGCTAAAACTGGTCAATACTTTTACGACTTCTTCTCACTAACCGCTGATCTGATTTCAATAAAATTTTGCAGGAACCTTCCTTGGTCAAATATGCACCAAAATTATGAGTTATATGGTGCCCACCCCCAGGTTCTCTGAGGGGCGGGGCTAAAAATGGTCAAATTGGCTGAAATTTTCAAAATCTCCTTCTCCAGACCCAGATATGCTGGAAAACAATACTCTTCATAGATAGAAGGGTCTTCAGGTGCTTTATTAAAATTGTTAATTTCATGGCCCCCAGGCTCCATGTTTGCCCCTGGGGAGGGGGTGAAGTTTACTATACTTTATATAGGAAAATGATACTTCTGGGTATATTTGGTTCATTCACATCAATAACATCAGTTTTTATACAACTCAGGTGACCGTTAAGGCCCATGGGCCTCTTGTTTAACTGCTATGGCACAATGGCTAGAACCTGTGAGGGTTTGGTCAACAATCACACCCAGATCTTTTTCATGTGGAGCACATTCCAGTTTTAAACCTCCCATGAAGCAATCCTGTCTAATGTTTTTATTCCTTACATGTACAACTTTACATTTTGCTATATTAAATTTCATTTGCCACATTTCTGCCCAATTCTGGATTCTATACAAATCATCCTGAATCACGTTAGTAGACTCTAAACTATTTGCAAAACTCCCAATTTAGTATCATCTGCAAATTTAACTAATTTGCTCTCAATATTCCTATCAAGGTCATTAATGTAGATGAGGAACAGCAGGGGTCACAATACTGATCCCTGAGGGACTGCACTCCCCACCATACCTAGCTCAGATGAGATTCCACTGACCACCACTCTTGTGTTCTGTCCTGTAACCAGTTTTGAATCCACTCCAGAATACCTCCTGTAACTCCAATGGAGCTCATTTTAAAAATAAGTCTCTTATGCGGTAATGTATCAAATGCTTTCTGAAGATCCAAGTGTATGATGTCATAAGCCCTGCTCTGATCATAAGTCTTGGTGGCATCTTCAAAAAATTCCAGAAGGTTTGTCAGGCATGACCTTCCCTTACGGAAACCATGTTGGCTATCCCTCAAGATATTATTACGTTCAAGAAATAATTCCAGCTCGTCTTTTATGATAGATTCCAGTATTTTGCATGCAATGCAAGTTAAACTGACTGGCCTGTAATTTCCTGGCTCAGTATTGTCCCCTTTCTTATATATTGGTATTAAATTGCCCTGCTTCCAATCATTTGGTATTTCTCCAGTTTCTAAAGACCGTCTGAAGATGGCTGAGAGCGGTTTAAAGATGATCTCACTAACTTTCCAGAGCACTCTAGGATATAAGCCATTAGGACCCACTGCCTTATCTGCCTTTAGTTTATGCAACTTGTCTAATACTTCATTATCCCTAACCTCAATTTCCACTAAATAATCTTGAGCATCAGACATGCCCTCTGGCCGAATAAAAACGTGCTCCGAGGTAAAATTCTCAACAAAGTAACTGTTTAAGGTATCCACAATATCCTTGTTTTCATATAGCAGCGATCCATCTTTATTCTTTATGCTCTTAACCTCCTCTTTGACTTTCATTTTTCTGCTACAGTACTGAAAGAAGCGCTCAGGATTAGTTTTTGCCCCTTCCGCAATTTGCCTTTCATACAGTCTTGTAGCATTCCTCACCTCTTTTTTGACCACAGACCGCATTTTACAGTATTCAGCCTTAGTATTCTCATTGTTATCCTTTATGTACATTCCTCCTTTCCCTCAAACTCCCACGAATGGCTGTGGTCATCCACTGAGAATTTTGCTTTTTCAGCTTACTTTTGGACACCTTTGAATTTGCATTGTGAATCAAGTAAAACCCCCTTAAATCTTTCCCACATCTCATTTACAGACTCAGAGTCCAGGAGTGTCTCCCATTTTATTTTGCTTAGATATGAGCGCCTCCTGTCAAAATTCGCTCGCGTAAAATTGAAAATTTTGGTTTTCAAAGACACCTTTTTAACTTCCCATGAAACATTAAAATTAACAGTAGAATGATCACTAGTCCCAAGTGGCTCCAGTACCTCAACATTGTTAATTCTATCAGGGTCATTACAGCGCACTAAATCTAAAATTACCTTCTCTCTTGTAGGTTTTTTAACATACTGCACCAAAAAGTTTTCATTACCCTGTCCTTTCACCATTTTCCAATTGATACCAGGATAACTGAAGTCTCCCATAATAATCGTCCCTCCTCCTTTACAAGCTTGTCTAATCCTCTTAAAGAGCATTTCATTGACAATATAGTCCAAGGCTGGCAGTCAACAGCATACTCCTATGTTTCAACCTGTCTTGCGTTTGCCAATAAGCCTGACCCAGATATCTTCACAGGGCAAGGAATGTTCAATTTCAAGAATTTCCTGCACCTTTATGTTTTCGTTCACATAGAGTGCTACACCTCCTCCTCACTTATTACATCTATCCTTCGTAAAGAGCTAATAACCTTCTATATTATACTCATCTCCATCCTCTTCACTAAGCCATGTCTCTGTAATCCCAGCTATGTCACAGCCTTCACTAATCATCACGGCCTCAAGTTCTGGAAATTTATTTTTAATGCTTCTTGCATTTAAATAAAAATATTTCAGGTTATTACAAATGCTCGTCCCCTTCGATTTCCCAGGTACCTGCTGCTCCAAGCCCCACACTACGCTTTGTTGCTTTAAAAATATATCATCAATAGTGCATGTGGCGCTGTCAGCTTCCATCAGTGCAGTCTGCATTGCCCTATGTATAACACTCTCTAACCTCCCTGACCCCCAAGTCCCTAGTTTAAGAGCCATTCCACGAGAGATTGACATTTGGTGTGCAGTTGACTCCCCTGGAATTGAATGAAACTTGGCACATAGGTAGATACTGCTGTCTCACAGAAAAAGCCAAATTTTTAGGTCCGTATCTCACTTTGCCTGCCGGTCGCGCCACTTGGAAGCCATTAAAGTGGCTTAGTTTTGCTGTCAACACCACATTTTACATCCATGATCATGACTTAAGGATGCACAGAACCAAATATGTTATTCTTTTATCATGACCGGTGACACTTCAAGCCTGGATAAACATCAGCATCACATCAGCGCCAAGCTGGGTAACTACGTTATTGAGCCAGAATTATTTGAGAAATAACAGTAAAAATTGAAAATGGGAATGGGAATAAAATAACATCCTAGATATATACCAATCTAGAATAGTTTATTATGTGTTTACTCACAACAAAACTATCATTTTCAGTGAATAGTACCTTGGTATCTTGCTGGGTTAGTGCAATGGACGGCCGGAAAGATGGTCGAAATTGATTTTGGTGCATGTTTGCAGTATATTTTCTCAGTAACCCAGATATGTACTGTGGTGGTAAATGCCATTTGTTGTGTTTTTGGAACTCTATTTTCAGGAATACCAAGCATTTCTTTGGTAGTATCTACACTTTCAAGCTAGACAGAGCCAAGTTGGAGGAAAACTCAAAACGGACCATTTCATAGCTGATTGTGGCTGTGTTTAGGTGGCATTATTTTGTTTACCCAGCAAGACAGAGATCTGAAATTCTCTGGATACACAGTCTCTTTGGGGTACATTACAGCATTAGTAAAATGTCAGTGATAGTATTTTCAGTGTAGATTATATTCAACATCAAAAGTCAGAAAATTTCACCCCCAGGGGGCTTTGTATACTAGATACAAGTACTGGCTATCCCCAGCAATGTACCAAAGAAATTTTTTTTGAATTGTGGTGCACACAGCTAGTTTTCCTAGAAGAGTTTGGTTTGGTACTATGCTGGATAGATAGCTTTCTGAATAAAGGTGGCGCTTTAAAAGAGCTAATGTTCTACCGACCTAATATTCTGTATTCCCAGACATATACCAGAGTTCTGTCTTTTGAAATGTATGAAGTACATGCACAGTTATACATAAAATTTGTAATCCCTTTGGTATAAAACTCTATTGGTTGTAAACTGGTGGTGATTGTGAGCGTTACAAACACACAATACATTTACTTTTACCAAGTATGGGTACAGCGCAGTCAGAAATGTACAGCAAGTTATAAAACATGACCAGTCCAAAAAAAATAAAATAAATGCCAAAAAACAACTAATGTATAGAAGGAGTATCACCACAGACATGCATCAACAGTATACATACACTTCTATAAAATAACGGTCCATAATTTGAACTCTGAAAGAATCTTAGTCAATAAACCGTACATGATAAAGACAGAATGTTTAGTACAAAAGTTGAAACTGTTTTATGCTTTTCATGTTATCCAAAGTGAAATGACGTCAACCCAGCATGTGACTAGCTCTATATACCCCCAGTCTGTTTTTGGAATTGGACTGTGGGTTGGCGGCACCTGGCTTTGGCCTCCTGAGCAGCTATCCAAGGCCTTCTTTGTTTGAAGACATCATGGGTCAAGTTAGGAATGAGGGCATGCAAGTTACCCCTAATGCACGAACTGCCCTTAGCTTGGCAGGCTGCTGCTTGCTTGCTACAAACTCTATGCTCTTTTTCAGGACAACAACTCGCTCAACTCGACTGCTGTGCCCTTTTTCTGACCCAAGCACCCTGCCCTTAGGAAATCCTAGAATTAACACTGAAGCCTGCTCATTAATTCTAATTGCAAAGGAAAAATGCTGAGCATTTGCGATTTTTTTGAAAATGCACCAACACTACAAAATTGTACACTGTACTGACTACTGGTAAAATTCTTGTATGTTGACACAATGCTACAATCACAACCAGCATTCTTTTCCAATTTGCAACTAACCCAGCTTTTAAACCAAAGTGATATTATAACTTTTATGCACAACTGTGTATGTATTTTATGGAGGCGTCAAAGACAGAATGGTGTTATATGTCTAGGAATATGAAAATATTAGGTAAGTAGAAGTTCAGCCTTTTAGAGCGCCACCTTTTGTTCAGATAGTTTCCACCCAGCATAGTGCCAAGCTAAACTCTTCATTTTCAGAGAAAACTAGATGTGTGTATCGCAATACAAAAACGATTTCTTTGGTACATTGCTGGGGATAGTCAGTATTTGCATCCAACTTACGGCACCCCCTAGGGGTGAAATTTTCCGACGTTTGATGTTGAGTATCATCTACACTGAAAATACTACCATTGAGAGTTTACTAATGCTGTAACGACACCAGAAGGAACTATGTATCCAAAGAATATCAGATCTTTATCTTGCTGGGTAAAAAAAATGAATGCCGCCTAAACATAGGCACAATCTGCTATGAATGGTCCGCTTTGAGTTTTCCTCCAACTTTTGGCTCCTTGCTCCAGCTTTTGAAAGTGTAGATACTACCAAAGCAAATGTTGATATTCCTGAAAATTGAGTTCCAAAAGCACAACAAATGGCATTTATCACCATGGAACATATCTGGGTTACTGAGAAAATATACCGCAAACATGCATCGATTTCGACCATCTTTCCGGCCATCCATTGCTCTAACCCAGCAAGATACCATGGTACTATTAACTGAAAATGATAGTTTTGAAGTGACTAAACACAAAAAGGTAAAAGCATTCTACTGGTAAATGTCTGGGATATTATTTTATTCCCATTCCCATTTTCAATTTTTACTGTGATTTCTAAATAATTCTGGCCTAATAACATAGTTACCCAGGTTGGCGCTTGATGTGATGCTGATGTTTATCCAGGCTTGAAGTGTCACAGCAGGTCACAGATAAAAGAATAAATATTTGGTCTTGTGTATCCTTAAGTCATGATCATGATGTAAATGTGGTGTCAACAACAAAACTGGGCCACTTTAGAGGCTTCAAGGTGGCGCCACTCGGCAGACTAAGTGAGATACGGACCTAAAATTTGGCTTTTTTGTGAGACTAACATGTCTAATACCTATGTGCTGTTCCATTCAATTCCAGGGGGTCAACTCTTCAACTTCTTCAAAAAATGCCATTTTCTCGTGGAATGGCTCTTAAATAACCCTGTGCTACCCTCAACATACACTGACCCAGTGCAAAGGCAATTCGGTTCAGTTGTAGCCCGTCTGAATGTGATCACCAATGAACAGTGTTACAAAGAAGGCCAAGAGGTCAGCAACAGCCAACAGTTTTTCAAGGTTATAGGTGCATAGCTTGCTCAGATTTATCTGTGTAAAGCAGAGTTATAGTTCACGCCCACCTGAACTATAACCCAGTAATTATCTATTGATTTAGACATGTTTTTATCCAATTCCAGACAGTATAAACTTTCCACAGTAATTGAAAGACTTTGATTGGACCCTTAGAAAAGTATTTAAACCCTTGAGTAACAGCAAGTTAGGTTGTATTCTCTCAACTGTGCGCAGCTGAATGATGTGAGTACAAAGAAAAAAAAGATTCTAAAACCAACCTAGAAGTAAACTATATATATTAGCATGATGGCAGTTTGATTCTGACATGGATAATGGGCGTTATTCTGAATGGAAACAGTACCGGAAGATCCTTGTACCAGAAGGCTGTGTTACTCTGTTTATCTGGAGGAGGACTTCATTGATGGAGAGTTTTGCTTCTATTTGAGTGAGTAGAATGGAGAAAGAATGGCTGGCTAGCTGTTTATTTTAGGTTAACCATAGCCATGATGATCACAGAGCTTGTTTCCCACATTGGTTCAAATGAGTAACCATTATTAGCCTTTGTACAATTATACTGTATATGGCGGAATTTTGCTCAATGTAGTGATGTTTTAGAATTTATACCGCATTCAACAAAATTGAATGCCTAGGTTTTGTGTAAAATGAGAACAGCTCCAGGACTGCGGTAAAACCCCTGCCATATTCAGTGCACCAATTCTGTTCAATCTAGAGTAGTGGTTCCCAAAGTCGGTCCTGGGGACCCACTGTGTATGCTGGTTTTTGTTCCAACCAGAATTACGATCCCAAAATTTTAACAAGCCATTTTTACTCATTAGTTGTTTTCAGATGAGGTGGACATTTTACCCTTGAACCACATACATTATTATAACAGAAATGGTTATGCATTCATGATGTTTCAAAAGTCCAACATTCATATTGTGTATTTTTGATGTATTCCAAGTAAGCATGCCAAGCCAAGGAGCGATGTTTTATGTGATCAAATGCAAGACTGTAGATCAATCAATAAGCTGCTGATTAGGGTTCTGAACGCAGGTGTTGAAGTTCTTTCCTGAAACCAAACAAGTAACATTTAACAGGTTTGACTCATATAATATGCTTTGTCTTGAATTCTAAATTGCTTCTGCTGATAGTTAGTTTAAGTGACCATGTGTCTCAAATTTTATAAAATTAGAAGTCAATTCACAGTTTCATGTCAATAACAATTGCAGATTTCCACGTTTTTATGTCAGAAAAGTACTTCCCAATATGGAAGCATTACCTTATGAATTTTTTTTTTTCATCATGCACATTTTCGGCATGTTTTCAAAAAGGGTAAATAATCAGGATTAACAATAATAGTGCAATTAAAAGCAATTAACAACTTGTTAGCATTCTGAGATTTGAGCTGTGGTTTGAGCAAAAACCAACCTACACAGTGGGTCCCCAGGACCGAGTTTGGGAACCACTGATCTAGAGTATCATTTTGCCTGCATTTTCCTGATAGTGGAATGTCTGAGGTATATTTCAGATATTACAGATATTACCATGTTAGTGAGTTATAACTTGCTCTTACTAAGGTGTGACAAGCGTTTATCCATGCTTGCGTGTCGCTTGGATGATCGGAATGGTAAATGGCAAGCATTTCATTGCAGGATGAACATTCTGACTGTAAAATACGCCATTCCTTCAATGAATATGTGTGCTTGCTAATGCGATTTTGTAGAAAAATGGATAAAATTCTGAACTCTATCTTGGAGAAAAGGCATGTTTTTGGTTTGGAGAGGTTACTGGTGACTACTGATGTCCATCTGTGGCTATATTGATAAAATGGCAAATTCCACCAGAAAATCGTTAGTTCATGTTGAACTTCATGAGTCAAAAGTTGATTTGTGATAAACTATTTTATGATTTGACAGTGCATAATTTTGAGAGTTCTGACAGCTTGGGGAGCCACCTGGAGATCTTTTTTCTTATAAATGGTAGATAATTTAAAGAAAATCACTGTCAGATGATGTGCACTTGTGGTCAAAGAGTTTATGATCCCAGAAATGTATTGTTTTAACTCCCAGCCATTTTTGAATTCTCAGTACTATTTTTTTATACTTTGATTACCGAAATTTCACGAAGATTTTTTGTGCTTGTGGTGCTTACACTGAACTAAAATTATGAAAAGAAACTGAAATACGATGGAATTCCAAATGCTGCTGTATCATTAAAGCCATTTGCCCCTTCTCTGTGAAGCTCAGATCTTGAATTATAAAGCCTAAAATCGGGTAACGCAGTTACACTATTCTGTCGTTAGGTGGCACACCCAGATCAGTTATTGAATATTCACTGGCAAGCCGCGCTCGAAGACAGTTTAGAATACGGATGAGTTAAGTCCCTTCCCTGTTTACCAGTAGTTGCATGAATTAAACTCTTCAGCTTAGCCTGATGTGCAAACTGCTCAATATACTGCCCTACAAAGCCTAAGTGCAGTAACTACATATTCGGTAAATAGGAATCACATCCGGCTTCACATCCGATTTCAAAATTACAAAATGGCGCTGTTCAAATTGCCAAAATCGAGGCTTCCTAAATGGTATGCTGAAACCAATGGGTGACGTCACCATTGCTTCATCAATCTTTTTATAGTCTATGTGCCCTGATAATATACCGAGTGACGGAGTTGCAAGGATTGTCCATCCATTTTATGTGTTTGATTTCCGTCCCTGTAAAATTTACGGTGGTACCCAAAATTAATTTGACTCTGACAACAAAACCAAGTTACAAACATCATCTTTGACCATGTAACATTCTTAAATTTTAATATTGAGTAACGCAGTGTTGATAGTTTTCTTGTCGTTATTATGGTATTTTCAAATTGATGAAATACTCTTAATTTTGTGTCAGTGTGATTTTTGAAGCTCATTACATTTTTTTTCCGTCCATGTTTCGTACGTTACACCTTGTGACACCTGTTGATGTTGCACTAATTTTAATGTTTGTGAATAAATTAAATGAAGAATAACCTGTGGTTGTGTTGCCATCTGTGCTTCCTATCAGTTAATGAGCATGTTTGGAGAAACATACTGTCATTAGCCTCAGATCAGAAAAATTCGGTGTGTCATCCGGAATTCATAGGGGCCCATTTTCCAGTTCAGTTAAAGCTGCTGTAAGTAATTTTTTTGTTTTTAAAAAAGTGTTAAATAGCTCCACGTTCGGACAGAGATCATTTAGAGTATCTGGTCGATAACACAGGTCTCTCAGTCACTGTCTTCTGCAATAAAGCAGCATATAAAATTCTGGAGTCGCCGACTGCCTCTATCCAATCAGGTGAGAGAGTGCCATAAAGGTGCGTTTCTCTCTGCTTGTGAATGCGCAAAGCTGAATCTGCGTTGTTAGAGCGCCATCTGTCAGAAAAATTATTAGAAGAAACATCTATGCTGTTGGCAATAGCAGAACAGATGAAGCTTCCAATCCCAGCGCTACGGGAGATGGTGTACACAATTAAACAGCCAAAGCGCCAAAGAACGGTATAGGAACAAATAGAACTAAGGAGGAAAAACGTGAGATGGCCAAGAGCTGTATTTATATTGGTGCCGCTTTCAATGGGGAAAAATGAAGGAATCAAAGAGTATAAAAAGCGATGCACAGCTAGCCTTGTTGCTACTGGACAGGTAAGCTTTGTTTTACTCTGTAGTAGTTTTGCAGTTTTATCAGTCTCGGATAGTCCTGTTGGTGGTTTTTAATCCTGTTAATGTCAGTTTATGAATGAACCGTCATCGTTTATGGCTGACTACAGCTTGCTTAGCTGTGTAACGATGGCATGTGCAGCTATAGGACACTAGCTAGTTTTAGCCAATACCGTTGGTCATTGGTCCATGTTTTCAGTGAGGCTTTCACAGGACAATCACTGAGAGTGTCTGTTTATATTGTACTTATATTGTTACTGAGTCACTACTCTCTTCTAGCTCTGTCGGAAACCAATGCGTGTTCCTGTGAGTGGCTTGGGGATGGGGGGTGGGGACTGCTTACATAGACTTCGGACAAGAAGCTACGAAAACGACCAAATCAGTTACAGCAGCTTTAATTACTGGCATTAAATAAATGATTACTGCTCCTAATAATAAAGAAGACAAAGTATGATTTGAGAATTAAGATTTTATTCAATGCAATCAGGTTAAGGACACTTTCTGCGCATATTTACACCCAATTTTCTGTCCAGGTTACGTATGTTAATTTCAGCTGAGCTCAACTTCAGCCAATTTTTTTCTGGTCATCCATCACTTGACTTATCTTCATCTTTGCACAGCTGGATTTAGTGCTTTTTCAAGATTGTACAGCTGCAGAGAAAAACTTTCTGCATGAAGTTTGATTTTACAGTCACTTAGTCTCTGAATCCTGCCCAAACCTGTGGAATCGCCCATATATGTCTCAAGAAACTACGCAAACTAAGGCTGGCTCACTTTAGCTAGTCTGACATTAGTTTAGCTATCCTCTCAGGACTGATTCCTACCTGAAGTCTCTCATCCAAGCTGTCATCTCTTGGCATGTTTCTCCCTTTCCCTCCCCCTTTTTTGATTCTGAGCCCCATATAATTTTTTGGGCGCCCTCTCCTCTCTCTCTCTCTTTTCTCTCTCTGTACACAGTATGTCTCTCGTGCACTTTGTCTCTCTCTAAATGCCCGCCCCTCAGTCTATATAGTGCTCTAGCAAACCTTGCACGCTGTGGAATCATTTATGATAGCCATGACAGACAAGATCTGTACCAGTGCATGTACCGATTTTGATTGAGAAATACCATTTACAGCAACATATTTTCTTATCTTGAAGAATCATAATCTTGTGTCTTCATATGCTTTCGCCCAATTGCTTTGGCACCCCCTTCACATAGCGCCCCTATGTACTGCATATGTTGCATTCTCACTTTTTGTGCCACTGGTCCTCCACCGCCATGCCACCCTCGGTCCATACAGCACAAACCATATTCTCACATTTTTGGACAGACTGCACAATATTTTGATACCAGCAGACTCCATAGATAATGCGCAGGAGCACAGATATGTTGTATGGGACAATGTCAGCTTCCATTGTGCAGCCGTAGTTAAAAACTGGTTCGTTGCCCAGCCACAATTTCTGATTCAGTACCACCCAACTCTCAATTTTTTCAATCCAATCCAAGAGTTCTTTCCAGCATGGCAGTGGAAGGTGTATGACCATCAGCCCTATGGGTGCATGGCTCTTCTGCAGGCAATGAAAGAGGCATGTGATGACATTGATGTAAATGCTGTCCAGGGGTCTATATGGCATTCACGGCACTTCTTCCCTCACTGTCTTGTAGTGGAAGATATTGCATGTGATGTGAATGCGGTGCTTTGGCCAGACCCAACTAGGTGACAAGATGTTGCCTAAATATTCTTTCCTGTTTTCTTTTTTTTGTGTATTTTTTCTGTATATACAATAACCACCCAGGTTTCTGATCACTGTATACGATAGAGAATTTTTTTGTTCCTACAGCTGTATTGCAGGATGTGCTGTGCATTTGCTTGAAAGATCTAAGTATTGGTGTTTCTGCACATTTCTGTAGACTTTAAAAATTTCTCTCTGTATACAGAACTATGATGACAAGCCCACCAGAGATGAATGTGGTTTCAACTGACCACAGCAGTGTGTAGTTGGTCAGACAAAATAATATGAATTTAAATTGGCAATGCTTGACATATGGAGATATTCACATTTACTGGTGCGTATTTCTTTTAAATCATACTCTGTCAAACTCAGATATGAGAAGGGATACATTAAATCATGGAACTTAACATGTTAACATCTCCAAAGGGTCTTACAATGGCTCATTTGAATATTTGTACTGTCAGAAATAAAATACATGAACTGAATATGTAAATGCCGGTAGTGAAGAAGGCCAGGAGCAGCGAGTAAACAGTACAAACACAGAGAACACCACAGACCAAACGTAAGAACTTGCGCCTCCAAAGGACGTCTAATATTCCGAACACCGGAGGCAACATGAGAAAGAAAAAGGGAGAAGAAACTCAAGAAATTAGAGAATAGAAAGTCTTTCAAAAACCTGACTAAAGATTTCTCCAGCTATGGTGCATAGCTAAACACAGACACTCTTGCGAAGGAGGCGTGCCGGACCTCCTGCTAATATAGATTCTGGGGAAGCGCCACCCCAGCTCAATCAGCCAGCTAGATAAAGAATTCGATAGCCCGGGAAACGATATCATCCCGGGACGAGAGCCACAAAGAAAAGTCCAAAACACACGCACAAACATTCAGAACCACGACAGAATAACGCCATCCACATTCTGGCAATATCTGAGAGACACTTGCATGTTGATATTCAAAATGCAGAGGTGGCTGTGACGGTGCGTTCAGGAACCACACGCGAGAGAGGGAAATCCAAAAAACGTATGCCTTTAATGAGGAAATCCAAAAAACACACACACACACACAACACACACACACACACACACACACACACACACACACACACACACACACACACAAGCAGGGGTCAGAACCAGTAAGACAGATGAGCAAAGGTACATAGGCGGTAGGCAAAAAGTCGTAGTCAATGAACAAAGCCAAGGGTCATACACAGGGCATCCAAACACAGAAATCTTGGTCATACAAAAAATAGGTCAAAATCCAAAAAGACAAAACAATACAAGAAGGGCTATGGCAAGAATCATAGTTGGACAAACCAGTCAAAGAAAAAAAACAATACTCAATGGCATACAAGGCACTCTGCACAAAGAGATATTTATCAACGTTCTGACAAGGAGCTGGCTGTGAAAAGACTGCTTAAATAGACGGGAGGAAAGTCACATGTTATGCAGGAAGCAGGTGAGATGGATCAAACTAATTACAACGGGAGAATCACATGAGGGAAACCCTAACCACGAAAATTGGCGAAAGCCAAGACATGGACGGGAATCACGCAGACAGCCTATGACATTTAAACAGCTCCGGTCAAGGAGTTCTAAGTGCACAGATAAGGAGTGCAGGAAAGTAATTAAGCACGTGCGAGAGATCTCGCAGAAACGCAGGGGGAGATAGTTAAAGCTGAGCAAGAGGCGGAGACTAGAACAGGGCGATTGCTGAGAGGGAATTAGTATTAATTAGTAGCGGTGCAACTTTACAGATTTAACTAGAGTGCTCATTAGTAAGTTAGTAATCTATATACATGGATTAGTTGTGTTAGTAGACTATGATACAAAATACAAACGTTAGTTTTGTTATTAATCATAACAGTAAGGCGAAGGAAGTAAACCAGAATCGAAGGAATGCATTAAACACCAGAATACATTTAAATCACCCGAAGTAAGTGAGCACACAGACCGGGAAGACGGACTGAACCAACTAGATCACAAGACAGGGGAGACAAGTGCAATGGAACTGAGAAATGGAATGAACTAAAACCCAAAGTATTACAATAACCAAAAAGAATAAATAAAAGACAAAATCATGAACACTGAACATGAACATAAACATGACCAAAAACCATAACCATGACGGTGGCAATTCATGGCTACAATACTTACAGGAAGGACCGACATATACATGGTGGTGGTGTGGCAATATTTATCATAAATAATTTACCTGTTACATTGTGTGCTTAGGTTATGCCAAATAGCTTAGAATCTTTATGGATCAGAGCACATCTTCCTCACATGAAGCCTATCTTGATTGGTTGTTGTTATAGACCACCGGGTATTGACAATCAGTATTTAAATGACTTAAGTGAACTGATTGACAGAATTACAGATGTTGATGGTGATATTTTCCTACTTGGGGACTTGAATATTGACTGGAATGCAAGTCACTGTCCTATGAGAAAGAGGATGGTATCATTAATGAATGCTTGTAATTTATCACAGATCATTATTCAGCCAACAAGAATATTTACTAACAGGGCTGGCCATACAACTGCCACATGTATTGACCACATTTACACAAATGCTCCTGAGCGCTGCACTAAACCAGTTTCCTACCTGTAGGGTATAGAGATCACAATTTGATAGCAATTACCAGGAAAACCAAAATCCCTAAAAGTGGTGTCAAATGCACACATAAGGGGATTGGAATTTCATTTCTGATAACTTTTTACAGGATGTCAGTAAAATAAACTTGGCTGAGATGTATGCTGCTCAGGATCCAGAGGCTTCTTTACATGTTCTTATGGAAACCTTTTTGAGAATTGTAGACAAACATGCTCCTTTGAAAAAGTACACTGCCAAATCCAGACCGGGTCCATGGCTGAACGAGTTCTCAAAAGATCTTATGGAAAACAAGAGGTGAAGCCAAGTTAATATTAGTAAAGTTAGGTTCTGATGAAAGCAGAGTAAAATATTGCCAATTGAGAAACCAAGTGACAAAGTTGAACAAAAAAATGAAAAAGGATTATTACAAAATTAGAATAAATACAGCAAAACAAGATGGCAAAGAACTCTGGAAAACATTTAATTAAACAAGTGGTGCCAGGCACAACAAACCCCGCCCCTTGCACATACTTTCACCTACTTGTACGACATTCAATAGGGATCTATTCTGGGTCAGTGGCAATCCCTATACCGAATTCGGGGTGAATCTGGCCATTAGTTTTGCGGCTAGAGTGTTAAAAAACAAACACACACAGGGTGGGGCGGGGTAATAATGGGGAGAAAGGAAACTGGTAGTCCTTTTGTGGAGTCAGATGGCTGGTTTTATCCGAACTGTCTGATATAGCGAGTTATTTTAATGATTTTTTTTTGTAAATAAAGTCAATTCACTAAGGCAAAATCTGGTCAACTTTGATTCCAATACTCTGGCATTAATAAAAAAAACAACATCATGGGTAATAAAAATAGTATATTTGAATTTAACAGTGTAGATGAGGCGGAGGTGAAAAGGCTGTTAAGGTCCCTTCCTGAATATGGCTCTGTGGGTACTGACATGTTGGATAGTGCGGTACTTTGTCTCGCAGCTGACTATTTCCGGTCCCATCTGGCATATTTTAAACAAATGTCTTTCCAACGGTATATACCCAAGTATCTGGAAAGAGGGAAAAACAAGTGGTGCCAGGCAAAACAAACCCCGCCCCTCACAGATACTTTCACGTCAGTGCCAATCCCTAAACCGAATTTGGGGTATTTGCGCCCATTAGTTCAAGATTCAAGATTCAAAAAGTTTATTGCCATGTCAACAAGTTGATAGGAATGTGTCTTGGTTCGCTCTCAGACAGATACAATACAGTACAATACAACCACCACATACACCGCACTAAATAATACAGACAATACCGTACAAAAGACAATATAGACAGGAAAGACAGTACCCAGCAGCGTCATATTCAGCATAAGTGCAAATGGCAGGAGAAAGTGCATAGTGATTAGTGCAAATTCAAATTTATGATGGCTTGGAGGTAGGTGCTGTCTCTGAAGTGAGATGTTTTACTTTTAATGCTTCTAAATCTCCTGCCTGATGGGAGGAGATTAAAGAGGTAGTGTGCCGGGTGAGACTGGTCTGCTATGATTTTATTGGCCTTTCTGATGAGTCTTGTTGAGTTAAGTGATGTAAGTGAGGGAAGTCAACTACAACCGATCTTAGAAGCTCGGCGCACTACTCTCTCCAGCCGAGTCTTATCCTGTGAGGTTGTGTGACCATACCAGACAAGCATGGAGAAGGTGAGTATGTTTTCTATGGTAGACCTATAGAAGTGGGTCGTGGCTGGTCCACTGACCCTGAATTTTTTGAGCTGCCGCAGGAAGTAGAGTCGCTAGTGGCACTTACTGATTATGAGACTGGTGTTGAGCTCCCATGATAGGGATTGATGGATGGTGGTCCCGAGGAACTTAAAGGAGGTGACCCTCTCAACCACCTCTCCATTGATGGAGAGAGGGAGGAGGGGGGTGGCCTTCTTTCTGAAATCAACAACCAGCTCCTTAGTTTTTGAGATGTTAAATATGAGGTTGTTGTTCTCACACCACCTTACCAGCTCCTCTACTTCACTGCGGTAAACGGTTTCAATGTTATTGGTAATAAGACCTACCACAGATGTGTCATAGTTTTGCCGCTAGAGTGTTTACAAACAAACACAGAAACACATAAACAGAAACAAACCAAGCCAAAAACAATACTCCTTGCCCTCACCCTTCGGGTGGGGCGGGGTAATATTTCCCATACCTAAAAACAACAAATAGACATTTAGCTGGCAGAATAGCAGACCTATAACCATCCCACCTGTGGTCAGTAAGCTGATGGCGAGAATAGTTCCCTCATAAATACAGAAATACTTTGACTGCAATGGTTTAAATACCACATTTCAATGTGCTTATCGGCACAACTACTCAACTTGCTCTGCTCTCACTCAGATGACAGATGACTGGTTAAAGAAGATGGACAACTCTAAGATAACAGGTGCGGTATGACGGGATTTTAGTGCGGCATTCGATGTCATAGATCGCAACCTTTTAATTGGCAAACTATCATGTTATGGTTTCACAACAAGTGCCATCTCATTTATGAAAGCTTATCTGTCATGTAGAACACAAAGGGTGTATTACAATGGTAGCATGTCAAACAGTAAAGGACTAGACTGTGGCCTGCCACAGGGTAGCTGTCTAGGACCACTCCTGTATTCACTATCTTCACAAATGGCTTACCATCTGTTTTGACTAAAACAACTATACAGATGTGCGCGAATGATTCTACACTGTATTATGCTGCATATACTAATGATGTGTTACACAAAGTCTTATTGTCAGAGTTAAATGTGTTTTCCAAGTGGATACAACTCAATAAGTTGGCACTTAATATCTCAAAAACAAAATACATCATTCAATGCAAAACCACATACTGCAGCTATTACAACAGCATGCCTTCGTAGTAGAAGAGTCCGTGTGCTGAACTGGCCTGCCTGCAGTCCTGGTCTTTCACCGATTGAGAACATTTACGAAAAGTCCGTCAAAGGAGACCCAAAACTCTCCAGCAGCTGGAAGACTGTATTAAACAAGAGTGAGATCAAATTCCAATGGCTTATCTCAAGAAACTTGCCTCCTCAATGCCCAGACGCCTCCACTTTGTGTTAAAAAGAAGAGGGGATGCTACACCATGGTAAACAGGCCACTGTCCCAACTTTTTTGAGAGCTGTAGCAGCCATCAAATTTGAAATGAGCTCATTTTATGGATAAAATTGTAAAATTTTTCAGTTTTAACATTTGCTACGTTATCTCTGTTCTATTGTGACTAAAAGACTGGCTGGTGTGATTTGAAAGTCATTTCGTTTTGATTTTATTCACAATTTACACTTTGTCCCAACTATTTCGGAATTGGGGTTGTATAAATATGTAAGTTTTCTGTAAGTATTTTTAAAATTTTTGTATGACTTCAGACCCCAGAAAGACAAGCTGGTGCCATTGGTATCAGCCAATGGGGATCCTTTTAGTAAACAAATTTAGTGTTTGGTATTTGGTGCAAGAGTTTGATTTTGTGTTGATATAGTTTAGAATGCAGTGCTTCATTTTGCAGCATACAGTATATGAGGTGTTTTGCCCCTTGGGTGTGTGGTTCTGTGAAGTGTGTTAAGTGTTATGCCAAATGAGCCATGTTTTAAAACTTGTGCCAAAGCAATTGTAAAAAAACTGCAATAGAGAATGAATGTTAGGGATGCCTGGATGGGTGTAAAGTAGAGGGATGAAGGCGGAAGGAGGATTTCTTCGGTCGGCTGGTCTGGGAGGATGCATAAAAGGGGAACTCAGGGATAAATCATTATGCTGTTTTATACAAACATAATTAGTAATTAAATATTGTAAAATACAAAAATGTGGAATTTTTGTTTTCAAAGATGAGATAAATGAGGTTTTATTCCCCCTAATTAGTTGTCGTATGCTTCAACGGTTACGTGATAATGACGTAACGTCGCCCAAGAATGACGAACCGTCACCCTTCGCCCAGAGGTATGCACTGCTATTGTGTTGGATAGTGTGATTGTCCCAGTCCATAATTTTAGGACAAAAGATCGTTCAATATGGCCCATTGGCTAATTGCACGAGATGGTGTTAAGTATTTTCTGTAATATGCAGAGTTGCTTCAACATTTTCGGTTTGCTTCTGTCACTTAGCAGTTTATATCAGATGCTGAGCAGATGACAGATATGCCATCCTGAAGATGTGATTCTAGTTATCACTGATTATCTCAGATTTGGCTTAATTAACCAGGAATGATGTTCACAAGATTTGTCTCGATTACCTGTGACTGATGTTTGTTCGTTGGCACTCTTATGGTGCTTTTCCACTACACGGTACCGGCTCTACTCGCCTTTTTTGCTTTTCCATTAGGAAAAAAGTACCTGGTACTTGGTACTAGTAGGCACTTTTTCTGGTACCTGCTCTCCTTGGGTTCCAAAAAACGGCCGACCAGGTACTAGTGGGTACTAAAATGTGACGTGCAACATTGCAGCCCACTGATTGGTCAGAGGGAATCGTCTCTGCAAAAGACAGCTCACTTCCGCATCGTTGCTAGAAAACTGGCTTCACTTGCCATCATTGAAACAGGTCCTCAAATTGTGTTTTTGAAACGTGTGTTGTTTTAGGCAGCTGGATAAATATACTGCGCGTTGCCTTACCTTTCAAACAAGGTTGCATTTGTTCACCAACGCTGCTGAATTTATGAAATGTGTTTCTTTGTCTGTGACCCTGTTTGTAGCGAAATTGTGTCCAATTCTGTTCCCCTAATGCCCCTTGAGAAAGTTATTTTGCCGCCCCTATTTTACGAAAATTGCGCGGAAAATAACTTCACGGATGCTGATGAAGCATTTTGTTCTGAGGAAAGGTATCAGATAAGACAACGCATCGTAAAGCGATAAATTCTAATACTCTGCCATCTCCTGCGATTTGCGCATTTACTACGTGTTTTGCCCTCAAGTTCAAAGTGAAATGTTTCATGAAGCCTGAATATGAATACTCTATGCCTTTTATGTATATCATTGCTTTGCGTTTTAGGCGGTACGTTATTTAATGTGCACCCGAATCGGACACAACACCAGCTACTATCCTATGCGTCAAGAGAATGTCAAACAGAAATTACAATTAAACACTCGCGGACTTTAGTGCCATAACGTGGTGACGGTAGTGCGCGTCCCCCGATTTAAACACATAAATATTTAACTAAATCAACGGAATAAAAGTAAACTTGATATAACAGAGGGTGCCGTAGCGGCACTAACATGCTGCATCGCAACGACGAGCAGGTACCACGGAGGCGGTACTATTCTCGAATAGAAAAGCAACCCCAAAAAAGTACCCGGTGCCGAGTAGAGTAGAGTAGAGCCAGTACCATGTAGTGAAAAAGCACCATTAATAAGACATAAGCTGCTCCACCGAGAAACGAGTGGGTTTTTAACTAGCGTCACATCACCAGCCGTTCTCTCTGATGACTGTTGAACTGGCTTTAAGCGACAGACAACAAATGTGAAAATATCTGGTAATTAAAGGAGCCGTATGTAAGTTTGTGGCCAAAACTGGTACTGCAATTACATTCAAAATACTGCAGAGCGCAGTATCCCCTCCCCCTCTCCCCCAGACGAGAGGTTTCCAGCTAGGTTGCCGGATCCAGTAAGAACGTCTACTACAAGGAGCTACCATGGCTACGTTTCAATATCACCAATGATTTGCTCTCACAGGGTTGTGTTCAGTTCAGTTCAGAAAAGATCAAGACTAATGACTAACTTTAGCAATGGTCATATTGGTCAACTTGCTCGTCACTCTTCTGTGTGGATAGCCCACTAAAGTCCATACTATAATATGCGTAAAGAATGAATGAGGACTCATTTGACCAATTTACTGTCTCAATTACATTTCATATTGCCATAATGGCTGTACTAATGTTGGAACGGTTTCCACAGCGTCTCAGCGTAATGCTAGAGAAATGGACTCTAATAATGCATTGCAAATGTTAGCGATGACGAGAGTCATGGTTTTTATTTCTCAAACAATTTGTTACCTAGTCAATTCGATGACCCACCTGCATACGCACTAACGTACCATGAACAAACATTCATAACGTTATTCGACTGTAGAGAATATTTGAAATGTCTGTGCCTACATTAAATAGAATTAAGTTAGCCAAACTTAGCAGAATCTTACCTGTCAAGAAAAAAATTAGCAACTTCGGCGTCAGTCTTTAAATTCTTCTACGCTTTCAGCTGTCTCCATCTTTCAAAGGCATGTCCTATACAGATCCTTGTTTTGTTTCTGACTTTGTCACGACGTATTTTGGAATCATAACGAGGCCTTTTAGGTTTAGTAACGTCAGACATTTGTGCTCCGAAACGCTGGTAGCTACAGCTCAGTGGTAACTAGCATCCTGGATGCCGAAATGCTACTGACTTCGTGATAGGGAGATAGGTGGAGGGCGGCACAACAGGCCAAAACACAAAATGACAACATCAACATTAGTTGTGGGCTGCAACTTCGCTTTCGTAATGAGAATATTCTGGCTGGACTACTGCTGTCAGTGATATAAGTATTTGAAATTAACATCATTCCTTAATGTCTGGTGATATATCAGGGCCATTTCATGATTAATATGATTAATCAACATATATTTCTTACATACTGCTCCTTTAATGTGAAAATATTCCATAACGTTGAAATGCCGTTTCATAAATCTAACATTCGATCAACGCATATTTTAATATTGTCGATACTTCGTTTACCTTCCCACTCAGCGTCAGTTGCACTCTCAGGACCATCACTTCTGTAGCTATGGTTAGCTGAGTACATCTAAGAAAACCATAATGATGTAGCAGAACTAGCTAGGTAGTTGCATCAGAAAATGTCGAAGTAAATTCACTATAAAACCAAAACAATTAAGCCAAATCCTGGGAATATCGGCGATAGCTAAAATCACATATCCAAGATGATATACCTGTCATCTGCTCAGCATCTGATATACAGGGTTCCTACGCAAGTATGGAAAGTATGGAAAAAATGTGATTAATTTCCAGGTATTAAAAAGTATGGAAAATGAAAAATAAAGTATGGAAAAATATTTGTTTCCAGAATATTACGACTGTTCTAAAATACTGTTTTCTAAATTAGAAAATTAGGTATTTCCAAAAATTTAATCAATCCGGATCGTGTTGTATGCCGGGCCGCGAATTTTTTTTTATAGGTCGGTTGATACAATTACGTACACCAGCCTATCACAGCTCGGCTGTGATACCATTCTTCGTGCCATCAGCCAATCACCGCTCGGCTGTAGCTATTCATGCATCGATGAGAATGGCAAAGCATTCGACCAAGTCACTGTCAGCTGAGTTGTGCACGCGGAAGATTTGTAAATGCTAGTCTGACAGTAACGATGTAAGTGCTCCACAGTAAGCGAAATTACAAGTACATTAGCTGGTCTGCTGCAGAAGTCCAATAGTCTATTTAATAGGCCTTACCTTCGGTGAATAATACTGCAGATCGGAGAGCAAATTTCATGATATCAGAAAGTGTTTTCATTACCGGTTTTTTATTTTGCTATTTAGAATTTGCGCATTTCTAAGGGTAATGGAAACGCACCTAGTGAGTGAGGACGATGTCCGACGTTATTAGCCCAAAAAACAGAGTCTGCTTCGTGACCGATGACTGTTCATGACACAGTTTTTAATCTTGTTGATACCAGCTATGGGTGCTTGCGTCCAGTGGCGAGTGGTTTTGTTTAGCGTTTCTATATCAATCGCTAACCTTCTATCCTGATGGATTAGGTTGGATGCGCACTTCCACTCTGATCTGAAGTTCTGCATGTACATGATTATTCATGCAGTATCTGGTTGGTCCAGCTATGGATGCATGCGTCCAGTGGCAAATGGTTTTATTTAGCGTTTCAACATCTTTTCTACTCTGATCTAAAGTTCCGCATGTTCATGATTATTCACGCAAAATGTATGAAATCGGTGACTGATTGGCCCGAGTGCAAGATTATTTATTTTCATTGGAGTACGATAAAGATGGGAAAAGCTGCGGTTCTCATAGATTTATAGTCCGTTTTCTTTGGGGTTCCGATAATTGGCCAGCTGTCAGAGGAATGATATTTTGTCGATTAGAGCAAATGTTCAAAACTGATTCAAAAACTAATTGGTACCGCCTCCCCAATGTACTCCTGCGACCAGAAGGCTTATCAGCGCAATGCCTCAAATAGGAGTCTGTGTCACGAACAGTCTACGGTCACGAAGCAGACTGTGATTCTTGGGGCTAATAACGTCGGATGTCGTCCTCACTCTCTGTGTGCGTTACCATTACCCTTAGAAATGCGCAAAATCTAAATAGCGAAATAAAAAAAAACTGGTAAATAATAATAATAACTGGTAAATTAAAAAACCTAACCTAGGTAACCTAGGTGTAGGTATAGGTTTTTTTTTTTTTTTTTTTCTTTTTTTTTTTTTTTTACAATGAATTGCACATAATTCGGTGTGTGTGTGGGTGTGTGTGTGGTGAGTTTTATGTTCAGACGCTTGAGGGACAAAAAAAAATTGTAAGCATTGAACTGTTAAAATGTGTTAAAATAAAGACATTAATAATAATTAAATTAAAGTAGATGTTTTATTTTTGATACACTGATATATTTACTCGATGTTGCATATTTCTCTGAAAAAAAAAAACGCCGAGAAATCTGGAAATTAGGGTATGGAAAAGTATGGAATTTTGAAATTCCAAATGTGTAGGAACCCTGGATATAGACTGATAAGTGACAGAAGTAAACCGTTAATGTTGAAGCAACCCTGCGTATTTCAGAAAGTACTTAACACCATCTCGTGCAACTAGCCAATGGGCCATATTGAACGATCTTTTGTCATAAAATAATGGACTGGGACAATCACACTATCCAACACAATAACAGCGCATACCTATGGGCAAAGGGCGACGTTTCATCATTCTCGGGCGATGTTATGTCATTATCACACGACCGTTGAAGCAGACGACAACTAATTAGGGGGAATAAAACCTCATTTATCTCGTCTTTGAAAACAAAAATTCCACATTTTTGTATTTTACAATATTTATTTACTGATTATGTTTGTATAAAACAGCATTATGATTTATCCCTGAGTTCCCCTTTAAAGACTGGGCTAAGGGAGACTTAGTGTGGAGGTTCCGTCCACACTGTGGTGCCGCCCGAGCTGATTACAACCCCCATTAGGTTACAGTTGAGTTGAGTGTGAGCTTGACCGAGGCCATTGAACTTGTCATGGATGAGGGAGTGATGTGCCTGAGACAACTGGTCACGACCTTGGATGGTTTGCTAGGAGGTGCTGTGGAGGTGTGGATGCTACTCTGATGCAAAAGGAGTGGCTCAAGTAAAGTTCCAAATGTATGCCTGAAATGTATAGGATTTTGTGAAAATGCTGAATTTTTGAAGTGAATTAGTATGCTCTTTCTCAGACATTTGTGTCTCCAACAGATGGCAGCCATGAGAATGGGGAGCCATTCATGAAACACAGATGAAGGAGAATGGGACTCTGAGTTGGGAAAATAAAACTTCTCAAACCAAATAAAAGTGCATTTTAATGTACAGTGCCGTGAAAAAGTATTTGCCCCCTTCCTGATTTCTTACTTTGTTGTATATTTTTCACACTTAAATGTTTCAGATCATCAAACAAATTTTAATATAAGAAAAAGATAACCCGAGTAAATACAAAATGCAGTTTTTAAATGATGATTTCATTTATTAAGGGGAAAAAGCTATCCAAACCTACCTGGCCCTTTGTGAAAAAGTAATTTCCCCCCCTTGTTAAATCATGAATTAACTGTGATTAACCACATTTTTTGAGTCTAGTTTCACTAGCCACACCCAGGCCGGATTACTGCTAGACCTGTTGAATCAAGAAATCACTTCAATAGAACCTGTCTGACAAAGTGAAGTAGGCTAAAAGATCTCAAAAAGCAACATGTCATGCCACGAACTAAAGAAATTCAAGAACAGATGAGAAACAAAGAAATTGACATCTATCAGTCTGGAAAGGGTTACAAAGCCATTTCTAAGGCTTTGGGACTTCGGCGAATCACGGTGAGAGCCATTATCCACAAATGGAGAAAACTTGGAACAGTGGTGAACCTTCCCAGGAGTGGTCGGCCTACCAAAATTACTCCAAGAGCACATCAACTACTCATCCAGGAGGTCACAAAAAACCCATAACAACATCTGAAGAACTGCAGGCCTTACTTGCCTCAGTTAAAGTCAGTGTGCATGATTCAACAATAAGATAGAGACAGGGCAAAAAATGGCATCCATGGGAGAGTTCCAAGGCGAAAACCACTGCTGACCAAAAAGAACACAAAGGCTCGTCTCACATTTGCCAAAATACATCTTGATGATCCCCAAGACTTTTGGTAAAATATTCTGTGGAATGACGAGACATAAGTTGAACTTTTTGGAAGGTGTGCGTCCCATTACATCAGGCGTAAAACTAACACAGCATTTCATAAAAAGAACATCATACCAAAAGTCAAACATGGTGGTGGTAGTGTGATGGTTTGGGGCTGCTTTGCTGCTTCAGGACCTGGATGACTTGTCTTAATTGATGGTACTATGAATTCTGCTCTCTACCGGAAAATCCTGAAGGAGAATGTCCAACCCTCAGATTGTGATCTCGAGCTCAAGCGCACTTGGGTTATGCAGCAGGACAATGATCTGAAACACATCAGCAAGTCCACCTCTGAATGGCTTAAAACAAAATGAAGATTTTGGAGTAGTCTTGTCAAAGTCCGGGCTTAAATCCTATTGAGATGCAGTGGCATGACCTTAAACAGGCCGTTCATGCTCAAAGCCCCTCCAATGTGGCTGAATTAAAATAATTCTGCAAAGAAGAGTGGGCTAAAATTCTTCCACAGTGATGTGAAAGACTCATTGCCAGTTATTGCAAACGTTTGATTGCAGTTGTTGTCGCCGAGGGTGGCACAACCAGTTATTAGGATTTAGGGGGCAATTACTTTTTCACATAGGGCCAAGTAGGTTTGGATAGCTTTTTTCCCTTAATAAATGAACTCATCATTTAAAAACTGCATTTTGTATTTACTCGGGTTGTCTTTGTCGAATATTAAAATTTGTTTGATGATCTGAAACATTTAAGCGTGACAAATATGCAAAAAAAGAAGAAATCAGGAAGGGGGCAAATACTTTTTCACGGCACTGTATGTGTGTATATATATATATATATATATATATATATATATATATAGGGCGCAGGTTTGCATATGGACAGTAGGGACATGTCCCTACCAATATTTTGGGAAGCCAGATTGTCCCTACCAATATTCCAGCAAACTCCTTCCTATCATCTTTCCTATCCTTCCTATCATCTCACAGCGCACTCTCCTGGGTACACACTGGAACATCCTCCTTAACCTCTCGCAGTATTTTACTGGTGTATAAGACGCACCGGTTTATGAGACGCAGTGCATTTTTAAGGGAAAATATTGCATTAAAGGTGCGTCTTATTTACCAGTTTTTACAGTAAGTGAGGTGCGCCACTTTAAGAGAGGGGAGAGGCAGGAGGTGACGTCAGCAGGACGGATTGTAATATGGACGCTGGAGATGCCTGTTAATACCAGGTGTAAATGTATGTGGTCAAACGCTATCCGATCACAAAAAAACTCATTTTAAAACCAGGTGTAAACGGAGCCTTTCACTCAGCATTTATGTATTAACAACTTTGCCTTCCTGCGGGTAAAAAATTGCCCTTCAGTTAAAGTAACCCGATTTAAATGTTTCTTTTCCCAATTATTTGCATTATAAAGATGTGCATTGAACTTGCATCATCATTCATGCTTATATAGGCCACGTCCACACAGAGTCGGAGATTTTCGAAAACGGCTTTTTTTTTGTCGTTTCGAAAGAATCTCCCGTCCACACGGCATTGTTTCTAAAATTATCTACGTCCACACAGAGACACCTAAAACGACCCAAAACGCTGTCGTTAATATTACATTCCTATGTGTGGCGCTGTATGGTGCTGTAGCGCTCCTAAGGAAATCGACCAAAAACGGAAAAGAAGGCGGCAAGCATGCGTATAAAGCTTGCGCTCTGTGTGTAGACGAGAGGGGGTGGGGGCTGTGATGGGGGCTTACACGTCATAGTTTTCAAAAAAACCCATTTTGGTTGTCCACAAGAAAATGGTGGGGTGGCTTTTTCAGATTTTCTCGCTTTGGAGCCTGTTTACAAAAAATACAATTTTTGGGCGGCGTTTTAGCTGTCTCTGTGTGGACGCAAGGCCGAAACAATAAAATATTCATGCGTTTTCAAAAAAGAATTGTTCTCGTGTGGACGAGCCCTTAGTTCAGTGATTTTACTTTATCCTAGATGACATATCTGTGAATGCCCATGAAATAAAAAAATGCATTATTTGCAAAACTGCACAATTTATTAATCCCGTGATATTTGGTTCCATTGCCAGTCAGAGATGTGTTGTCAGAGGTCTAGAAGGTCTTCAGTAACCTAACCTGAACCAAACATTGAGTTGAAGCCCAAGCCCAGCTCATCGGAGATCACCACATGCAATACTCAGCCCAAGAGTGACCTTACCCAAAAAAACAGGCGTTTACAGCCAGAAAAGGCTACACAATTGACGTAGTAGGCGGCTCACGTCACACAGTGCAACGGGCTGAGAGAGACAGCAAGAGAAGGAGCAAGCAAGTTTGGAAACAGATTTGGATTTTAACTCATTTGGAACATGAGAGCAGGAGAATAAGCCAATTTTATTGAAAGTAAGCAATCTGATTTGTAATAATGTTTTATTGTTTGCCATGTTGTAATAGAATTTATGAGTGTCTTTCGTAAGAACAAGATTCAACTTTTGCATTATTCTGGCTTCATTTTTACTCTAATCATTTACCACACAGCAGATGACACTTCAACTTCAACTCAAACACTTCATTAAAAATAGATATAATTGAGCTGCCAGATAGCTCACTTGGTTAAAGCACCGCATTGAGGAGCAGAAGTGACTATAACGGCGCGGGTTTGAGCCCTGGTCGTAACAACCGGCAGTGGTTGGCAGCTTTTTCAGAGGTAGAAGTAACTACTTCTACTTACTTCAGAAATAACTACAGTGATGCAAATTGCGTAGGGGCTGCCAGGAAGGGAATTATAAATTAAAAAATGGTTGCTTTGTTTGTTGCTCAAGTGCCTCCTGTTGGCCTGTCGGGCGCTCGTCAGGAAGATTCTAAGCTTGTTCATGTTCGGGTATCCTCCGCCCTTGTTCTGAACTTATGAAGATTCAACCAATGAGTGCAAAGAAGCAGTAGTTGATGGGCACGTGCTTCGAAGGAGAGCTGTGAGCTGTCCCTCTCTCCTGAATTGGCAACAAGGGGTCGCATACGAGCAAGCCTTGTACATAGTTCCTCAATTGGGCATTCCAGATTCGGGTGGGATCGAAGATGCCACATTTTTTTTTAATTAAAAAATAATTAAAAAAATTAGATATAATTAACAATCATGGCCTTCAAACTTGAACAATTAAATATAAATGGATAATGGAATAAACTTAAAGGTACTGTCCCACTGCGCCGTTTAACGATTCCATCTGAAAAACGAAGGCGTACGTTTATTGGACTTTTTTACTTGTTTTTCAGCTGGTTTACAGACGTATCTAGACGTTGACAGACGGCCCTAGCCGTCCCAAACTTTGGACTCGTTCAAAATTTCCGACGGCCAGCTTTGGATAGCGATTGGCAGTTCTCATATGTTACTCTGGCGTTTTTTTGACGTTTTCACCGTTACTCGGGTGGAATCTTACTGGTTTTTAGACTTTTACGGCTGTTGGCCAGGCGGACAGCTAAAACCCACAAAAGCCGCAAAAAAAAAAAGGCAAACCCCCCCACCAAAATAAATTATCCAGAATGAATGTAAATAATTGTGATTTTTAATGCAAACTATTTAATTGGTTCTTTATTTCTCTTTTCATTCAATTTATGGATTTTTTTAAAATTTGTTACAAAAAAGAAAAACGAACCAAAGAAAAACTTGAAATGAAAACAATTTATTTCATTTCAAGTTTTTGTTTGGCTCGTTTTTCTTTTTTGGGGGGTTTGTGAAATAAATTGTGGGGGATTTGACAAACTTTGTTTTTATCCTCTAACTATATACAATTTATTTACATTTATGTACACACAATCCAATTTGTTCGTTACTCAGGCGTTCGATGTTCCGTAAGCTGGGCTCGATGAAGACATTACTCATACTTAAGCAGACGTTTCTCAGACGTATTTAGACATTACTCATGCTGTTCTATCTACCGTCCATGGCCAAAAAATTTGAATTTGCTGCCGTATGACACCGTCTGACGTAAATATTTAGACGGAAGCCGACAGAATCGTTAAACGGCAGTATGGGACAGGGCCTTAAAGGAGAAATTGCTGGGCTGGCTGTGTTGCAACATCCTAATTTTCTGTTCATTAGTTTCCCCTACAATCTGGCTGTCAGTATTCCAATAATTGTCTTGTGGCTTTGCCACGTGCTTTCCACGTGCACTCTGCTGGTGCCTGATCCTCTTTGTTAATTGGGGTCTATGTGTACTTAAGTTATTCTCTTTCGTCTTCACCATATTGTGGACCAGCTTTTGTGTTCAACTCACATTCTTGTGATTCTATGGTGTATTTTCCTTCATATCTGATGTTGCACTCATTAATACATGTACATTTCCTCTAGCACCCCTTAATGGCCAATTCACTCCAATTTTTTAAAGTGGTACCTCATCAAGCATTTTACATACCCACTGAGTTTCATATTGATTAGTTATTGTTAAGCCTGTCAAATAGCTGCTGAATGATTGGCTAATAGCGATCATATTTTTTGGGAAAGTCCTAAGAATAAGCAATGTTAAAACATTGCACATAGATACCATAAGCAAAATCTGAAGCCTGTAAATCAAATGGTTGAAGAGATATTGGTATCCATATCATTTTGCTTTTTCTAACACCATCAACAGGCAAACAAAAAAAGTGAACTACGTCCTTCCACAAAATCTCGCTCTACACTGGTATATCAAATTTGATGAAGTCTGACCAAAGCTTCAATAGTTATGCTCTGATCAGCCACAATATTAAAACCACCTGCCGAATGTAGTGAAGGCCCCCCTTGTACTGGTAAAACAGCTCTATCAAACTGGCGTCACTTGGATTCCCAATTTCAGGGTTTCCCAGCAGACCAGTTCCCAGAGTATCACACTCCCACCATCTGCTTGTCTTTTTCCCACAGTGCATCCTGATGACATCTCTTCCCAGGTAAATGGTGCACACAAACCAAGCTGAAACACACAGTGTAAAAGGAAATGGGACTCACTGGACCAGGCGACCTTCAACTGCTTCAATGTGCATTTCTGAAGCTCAGGTGCACTTATTGATGTGGACCGGAGTTAGGGTGTCCTCTTTGGCCTGCAAGCTAATAAGTGCAATACACAGCAAGGTATGATGCACTGTGTGTTGTGACTCAAGTCTTTACGTTGAAATTCTCAGTGACTCGTGCCACAGTCGCCCTTCGGTCAGTTTGGACCAGACTTCATAGCCCTCGTGTATTGATGAGCACTGGGCACCCAAATACCTGTTGCCAGTTAATGGTTTGTCCCTCTTTGAACCACTGTCAGTAGGACTCAGATTTGCTGAGAGGGAGCACCTCAGAAGTCTTGCCACTTCAGAAATGCTCCAAACCAAAAATTTGGCCCTTATCATAGTTGTTTGGTTCCCATTTATTCCAAATCCAGCATGTTGAATATGAGAACCAACTGTTCACTTGCCGTCTAAGATCTGTTTGCAGACCTTGGCTGCATTCGAAGAGTCTTTTTTGTTTAGGAAAGTTCCAAACTCCTAGGAAATGACAGAATTATTCACGAGGCAGCTATGATAAGTGTGGTCAAATTCTCTAAATGTAAAGAAAAGGTGCTTCAGTGCTTCCTAACTTATCACCTTTAGCATAGGGTACACTGAACCATCCATTTCGAAAAGAAGGGAGATAACGTTTTCCCACAATTCAATGCAGCAGCAATATTTAAAGCAAATACCATCTCTCTGGCCAATCACGGAAAACAAATGAACATGACAGGCGAGACACGTGTGATCGCATTGCATAGTGTAAGTGGATTCAGATTCTCTTATTAACGTGGTTGACTTCTGTTGCCATTATGAATTCCCCTTTACATCTTTCCCTTTCCACATGTTTCCAATCGAGATTAAAGAAAAAGGGTTCAGAAATAAACGGTAGGATGTAATGTTTTGACTATTCGAATGCAGCCCTTGACTTGTGCTGTTGTTATGAGATGATAAACCTTATTCGCTGCATCTGTGAGTGGTTTGAATGTTTTGGCTCATTTGTTGCCTAAATCTTTCCATACCCTCAACAATTAATGGAGATGTGCCATACTTTTTTTGGAGAAGTCAACCATGTTCAGTGTCCACGGATTCTTTCGCACATAAGATGAGGTTGTGGGAAAATATCACAGTATAGTAGGCCTTGCAAAAAAAAAAAAAAAAAAAAGGCAGCAAATGTTGGGAAATGTAAACTAACCCTTTGACACCCAGCTTTTACAAAACCAAACATGACTGCTCTGTCCAAAGATAACAGATTTGCTGAAGGCTTTTATTACATTTTGAGTTAACCATAGCAATTCATGGTATGAGATAGTATAATTAAATGTTGCTTATATATTTCAGCACAAGTTGGATGCATTTAATTAAAACAAAATGTAGCAGATGTTACATGTCAAGAGAAAATATCAAGAAATTCATGATCCATTTGAATTTGAATCTTTGCTGAAGGCCTTGATTAGTAGAATCTGGTGTGTAACTGCCTCATTGTAATGAAAGCCTGCACCCTCACCAGCCCTTTTTTGGATAAGATTGAGGACCCCAAGGCAATTTAAAAACAGAAAAATCTGTATCTGGGCAGAGTAGTCAATTAGCATAGTACAGAAATTCCTGTATGTGGGTACGGAAGGTTTAAAATGGGAAAATATATTTTGTTTGTCATGAGCCAGGAAATTAGATGAAAAAATAATTTTGATAAAAGGCCTAATAAATCTGGAACAATTGATCAAAACACCAATCTCCATGAAGTTTGGAAAGAGCATTTATCAGTCGTTGCTCTTTCAAAAAACTTTGGAGCTTGACCCCTAAGAGAGCTTGAACCCATGACATCATACATCAGAAGCACAAAAGTAGCTGAAAAGTTTGCAAAATTCTGTCCCATCTCAGTTGTTGTGGGGAGCCCTGAGATACAAAATTCTGTCCAATCTCAGTTGTTGTGGGGAGCCCCGAGATACAGCAGACAACCTGGGGCTGTGTGATAAGCAATTTCTCTTTTCAACTCTTGCATTCAGTGCAGTAAACACAGTCTGGTTTCCTGCAGGAGTCTGACAGAGACACACGTCTCCAGACCACGCAGCACTTGTAGTCTTCTTCCAGAGGCTATGATTCACCAAGTTGGCCATCTGTGAATGGGCCTATGCCCCACAGAAAGTGAATGAATTCTGTTCAGGATGACAGGATTATCATTATGATTTGCATATTTTTTCTGTGACAGTAGAATCTTGGCAAAAAACATTTATGGTCAGCGTTGGATATTTTTGGATCCCGCTAAACTGGCCTGGTGTTGCTTTAAAAAAAAAAAAAAAAAAAAAAAAACTACCTTGCTCTGCACTATGTTACTCTGTGAATGTATTTTTTTTTCTGAAAATACAGTTTATGGTATTAAAAGTAAATACTGCATTTGCTTTTCTTCACTGTTGAACTGACTGTTTGTGAGCTGTATGTTCATTAACAGCAGAGACATACTGCAATATTCACACAGTCACACTATAATGCAAACACGGAGACAAGTTTTGAGTTAATCCTAACCACCAATATCTGATTTAAATGCTGCAAAAACAAACATACACTCTACATTACACACTGAAGTGTTAACCATCTTTATATGCCTGCAACCAAAATGAGGTAATCTGTGGCCTCTTTGTACATCATAATTTATCCGTGGCAGAACCGGACTGATGCATAAGTGAACTAAGTGGCTGCTTAGGGCTCCTGTGTTCACTAGGGGGCCCCCAAGAACGCTCAAAATGTCCTGGAAAAGTTTTTTTTTTTTTTGTAATGTTATGCCAATGGTATTGCTAATAATTTAAAGAAATGTATGTGATGGTTAGAGATAATGTACTTCAGATTTTAATAGATTCCTGCTGCTGTTCAAACTGAGGTCATGATGTTACCTTCACGGTCATCAGTTATTATCTCCACATGAGCAGCTACTACTTGTTTGAAGGAGTTTTTGTACTAACATTCCCACCCAGCTCATAACTAATTGCTGAAACTTGAAAACAACTAAAAGCAAGTCTGATTGCTGATGTCTCGCAAAACAACTTCAATGGGCCTTAACCCCTCTGCGCAGATGTAGATGCCAGCAGACATGGGGCTACTCTATTTCTGCACGCAGTGACACTATTCTATCACTAGATGGCACACCCAGATCAGCAATTGAATATTTACCAGCAAGCCAAGCTCAAACACAGTTTAGAAAATGGACGAGTTAAGTCACATCCCTGTTTTCCAGGAATTGTATAAACTCCACAGCCAAGCCTGATGTGCAAACTGCCTAATATACTAGCCCATAGTATCTATCCAGCAGTTAATAAAAATGATCTTGTGACAGAAAAAATCTTTGATCTTTGTTGCAACCAGTTCAGCAATAATAGGCCAAAGGTATCTCAAATGAGTAGCAAAAAAAATCAGTTTTCAACATGGTGTTGATACTATATGATTCTACAATCAATTGTAGTCATCAGATACTAGAAACGCGTGATTCACTACCATTGATTTGCGCATTGATTCACCCTGTGACTAATTCAGTTGTTCCTCACAACCTCATACTAAGTCTCATTGATATCCAGTCTCTCCACTGTTTGCTCTGGCTTATCTGCGTAAAACACAGCTATAGTTCACGCCCACCTGAAACTTTACTGGTAATTACCCATTGATTGACAAGTTTTTTTTATCCAATTCCAGACAGCAATTGAAAGACTTTCCTCAGTAATTGAAAGACATTGATTGGACCCTCGGAAAAGTACTTAAACACTTGTGCAACAGCAAGTTAGGTTGTATTCTCTGACCTTTGCGCAGCTGAAAAGGACATGATTGCATAGAAAAAAAGACTTTCAGAACCGACCCTGGAGTGCTGGGGTTATATTTGCAGGATGGAAATGTGATTCAGGGATGGAAAATGGTAGTTCAATCAGGAGAGACTCGAGTGAAATCAGGAAAAATTTATTATGCGTTGAACATAAGTAGAATTCAATTCAATTCAATTTTATTTATATAGCACTTTTCACAGACAGGCTGTCACAAAGATGCTTTACCGAGAGAAAAGGGCAGAGCTCAGACTAATCTCTAATCCCCAAATAGCAGGCAAAAAACTCCCTGTAGGGAAAAAAAAGCCTCAAACAGTGGTGAGAAACAACTCCTCAGTGAGAAGAAATCTCAGGAGGAACCTGGCTATAGTGGGGAAGCCCATCCTCCGCTGGCTGGCTAATTAGTTGATGGTAAATTAGGGATGAGAGGATCATGAGAGCAGGAAGACGGCAGTCAGAATTAACATACTTAAAATCAGACAAGTCTTTGGCGCTTGGACTCTTCGGGAAGACTCGTAGAGCAGGAGCACGGCTCAGAGCAGCAGCTGGATAATCCCCCAAAAATAGGTGGCGGAAGCCCCCTGAAAACACAGCCTGATGAATCCCCCAAAGGAAGGAATACTCACCAAGCAGGAACAACATAATGACCGAGAAGCACGGGATGCTGAGAGAAGAAAACATGATGAGCATGACATGGAACACGAATGAGCTCTGAAGATATGGAACGCCATTTGCGTCAATATTAAATAAATAAATAAATACATATGCCTATGAAATAAATGAAAACAGCTATGAAATGAATCCTGAAATAATTAAATGAGCCAATAAATATATAAATGTCAATAAAAATATATAAATGAGTCAATAAAGTTCAATAAATAAATAGGTTTTTATTTCAAAATGACGTTTTTCAAAGGACTACTTTTATTTATTTCATGTGACTTTTATTTCATAATTCCGCATTTATTTATTTCAAAGGACTTTTATTTCCAAATGCCACATTTATTTCCCAGCTCTTTTTATTTCCATTTCTTACATTCAAATGAATGGGCGTGGTTATATCAGATTAGACCAAAGCAACATCACCAGAACAGCACTGAAGTTTTACATCAGGGGTGTCCATTCATGTGCCATGGAGGGCCGAGAGTATTCAGGTTTACATTCGAACCAATCACGACACCTGCTGATACGAATACTGTTGTGTGGACAAAATGGATGACATTGGTAGGCTCCGAGATGCCATGCTATCCTTGGCAGATCAAATTGATCAATATGGTTTATCAGCGGATGCTGTTTTAGAATTTCCGGCAGGCTGTAGCCGTACGGCGTAGTGCTGCCCTCCACAGTTCATTACAAGACACTATTCAAATCTTCTCACCATTCACTCTCACACTCATACCTATGGTCAATTAGGAGATAAACCTACGTTTTTTTCGAACACGAGGTATTTATCATAGGATAGATACCTGGAAATTTCATTTGAAGCGCGAGGTTTCAAATGTAAATTTCCAGGTATCTAGCCTACGATAAATACCGAGTGCTCGAAAAAAACTGTAGGTTTATCTCCATTCTACCATGACTCTTGTCAACACCCCTACGAAAATACTTAGGGCCCGTTTTTTTATAGCAAAATTCACTAGCTAGTGAAGGAGCTAATCTGTAGCATCAATGCGCACTTAACAGACCAAGTAGCTACCCCCATAACGCACCGCTCCCCTGTCCACGATTTGTTTAATGCAATACTGTAACCTAAGCGATGCTATAAGCTATTTGATTCATATTAATGCCAGTTATCAAGCTAAATACTCACGGTTCAACTCGAGCTGAGTTTGTTGGCGAAATAATGGCTATTCGCTGATCATCTTTTGCATTACATGCACCAAAAACCTGTTAGCTAAGTAGGCTAGGCTAGCGAACTAGCTAGCAAACTAATGTTCGCTCACTTGCTAGTCAGAAAGCCTGTCATTTCATTGCGTTAAGCCGTTTCACTGTATTTCTGCAAATGAAACCCCTAATAAAAGTGACATTATCTCAATCTAAAGTAAATGGCGTTCATCTTTCGTGACAATGACATTAATGCGCTGTGAAACGGCCGTAAGCGTAAGCCAAGGTGTTTATCGGTGAATAGACACCTGGTGTTAACCAATCAAAATGCAGAATTCGCTGGAATGAATGGTAGAATTTAGTGTCTCCAATTAACCTAACATGCATGTCTTTGGACAGTGGGAGGAAACCGGAGTACCCGGAGAAAACCCACGCGAACACGGAGACTCCACAGAGAAAGGTCCCAGGCCGGAATCGAACCCGCGACCTTCTTGCTGTGAGGCAACAGTGCTACCCACTGTGCCATCTGTGAGATAACCACGCTCATTCATTTGAATATACCAGATGGAAATAAAAAGAGCTGGGAAATAAATGTGGCATTTGGAAATACAAGTTCTTTGTAATAAATAAATGCGGAATTATGAAATAAAAGTCACATGAAATAAATAAAAATAGTCCTTTGAAAAACGACATTTTGAAATAAAAACCTATTTATATATTTATTGGCTCATTTATTTATCGCAG
Source organism: Gymnothorax javanicus (assembly GCA_029692085.1). Lineage (NCBI taxonomy): Eukaryota > Metazoa > Chordata > Actinopteri > Anguilliformes > Muraenidae > Gymnothorax > Gymnothorax javanicus. The sequence goes on from CM056198.1 coordinate 74,955,025, forward strand.
GATTTATTTCATCGCTATTTTTATTTAATTTATAGGCATATGTATTTATTTATTTATTTATTTAATATTGACGCAAATGGCGTTCCATATGAAGAACTATACAATCCGGACATTAGCAAGCAATGGCTAGGGGCTGTAAAGCTCTGCATTTTTTTTTTTTTTTTTTTTTGCATGATGATAGCCAGCAATGGCTAGGGACTGCAAAGCCCTGCATTTTTTTTTTTTTGCATGATGACAGCCAGCGATGGCTAGGGGCTGCAAAACCCTGCATTTTTTTTTTTTTTGGAATGATAGCCAGCAATGACTAGGGGTGCAGAGCCCAGCATGCGATTAGCAAGTGACCGTGGGAATACAGATAAAAACCAACCACTGACCACCAGTTATTTGCAAGCTTACCATGGACTGAAAAGGCTTCAGGGATCTTTAGGCTTTGATGATTGCAGATGCTTCGGGGCGTACGTAGGATGCGTTTGCTGATGATGACCAGTGGCTTAGTTGATAGAGAGGCCGTGGATATACCTTGCATAGCCGCTGAAGAGCGGCACTTATTCTGAACAAATGATCCAGGTATTGGTTGGAGCTATTAGAAATAGGCTTGGAAAAGATGGGTCAGAACATCTAGCTCCAAACTGAACCCCAGCTGTAGACCTCATATGTGGTGGAGTTTGAAGTGACGAACAACAACCAATGACAACAAGAAAATCAAAGATTGCAGGCCCTCGCCCCTTAAAGCATTAGCAGTGGTCACAATGAGTAAAAAATTTCAAGTTTAACAGATATATAAATTTTTTTTTTTAATTTAAATAATAGGAGCTGACAAATAGGCATATGGAGAAAAATCCAGAAAACTGTTCCCAAATCCAAATCTGGATCCTGATCCAGATCATCTCAGAGGAGGACCAAGAAACGGTAGATACTCATCACCTGTAAAAAAAAAAAAATAAATCAAGTTAATCCGATCAACAGTTGATGAGTTATGCGAGCGGACAGATAGACGGACAGACATATTATATATATATATATATATATATATATATATATACACGGACTGCCAATTGCAATACCCTCGCTCCCCTTCGGGACGAAGGTAATAAATGCGCAGACGGCACTGACTGAAACAGGATTTAGTGGCAAAATACAGAAACACAAACAAACATTCTCCAGCAAAATCATGCAGTTTTAGAGCAGAGAGAGCGAAACTCTTTTCATGTAGAACCTAGCGGAATTCAAATAAGGCTGCATGGGAGGCTGAACGTAGAGAGGGGACTGCAACCGGTGATGAGCTGCTTTTAGGCCAAGGCTCCTGAAAACCTGGAAATTAAAGTGTGACAAGGAATTTGCGTGACCTGGCAAAAATATTTATTTATTTATTTAGGCGTGATGATAGCCAGCAATGGCTAGGGGCTGCAAAGCCCTGCATGCAATTAGCAAGTGACAGCGGAAATACAGATAAAAGCCAACCACCGACCACCAGTTATTTGCAAGCTTACCCTGGACTGAAAAGGCTTCAGGGATCTTTGTGCTTTGATGATTGCAGATGCTTCGGGGTGAACGTGGGATGCGTATGCTGAAGATGACCAGTGGCTTAGTTGTTAGAGAGGCCGTACGTATACCTTACATAGCCGCTGAAAAGCGGCACTTATTCTGAACAAATGATCTAGGTATTGCTTGGGGGCTATTAGAAATATGCTTGGAAAAGATGGGTCGAAACATCTTGCACCAAACTGAACCCCAGCTATTAGACCTCTTATATAGTGGAGTTTAAAGTGACAAACATCAACCAATGATGAACAAGACAATCAAAGATTGCAGACCCTCGCCCCTTAAGGAATTAGCAGTGGTGACAATGAGCAAACTTTCAAGTTAAACCGATAAGTACATTTTTTTTTTTTTGAGCAATGCGGGCTGACAAATAGACACATGGAGAAATTACAATTATTCTACATATTACAATTACAAATATACAAATAATTGCAATAGATGCACCGACGGCACTGACTGAAACAGGTTTTAGTGGCAAAAGCAGAGAAATGCAAAACATCCTCCAGCAAAATCATACAGTTTTAGAGCAGAGAGAGCGAGACCCTTTCTCATGTAGAACCTAGCGAAATCTAAATAAGGCAGAAGGGGAAGCTGAACCTAGAGAGGGGACTGGAGTACCCAGCCCAGAGGAAACCCATTATACCCATTATATTATAATGGGTATTACTATACCCATTATAGAAAGCGTCACGCCAATCCAGTGAGTCAATAGTCTTGACCAGAATTTCAAATCGGGTGGCGGCCCTCATCCAGGGATATGACGTCATGCAGTTTAGGCACGGAGGAGGCCGAACGCAGTAGACGGGAATTGGGCGCCTGACTTTGGGGAAATACACGAATCAATTGAAAAGATACATTCAAAACAATAGCAACCTCTTATGACCATGCGTCCCCAGACCAGGGCAATTAATATGCATAATAAATGCAGCACGTTACCTAATAGCAACATCTTCGTTCGGCATACGCTCAAGGGATGAATTCTGATAAAACTCATTATGTCAGTTTCTTAAACCGAGCACAATTCAAGCACCAATCAAGTACGTAAGCATCTAGCAAAACATAGGATAACATAATATTTGAGCTCTATCGCTAGCATTTCCACTGGATCTGTGCCATGTATACCAACGATACATCAAATGAAAGAGGAAATCCACGGAATCCGACGATATGAGCCTTGACATTTTAAACCGACAGCGCACTGAATGAACGCCAGGCCTGCAATTTACAAGCTACAACGATGAGCTTTTTTTTTTTTTTACTTTGATTGGCCCATTTCGTAATAAAACTGATCGTGGGTAAATGTGCGCAGGCTATTTTTAGCCGAATGTGTCCGTGTTATTTTTGAAACTTGACCTGTCAGCCTCCGTACATGTTATTTTCCGGTGTTGTACCGGAGCATCTCAGCAAACCAGAACATCATCAAAAAGAAAGCTGATTAATCCCAGTAACTTGACTCAAAAGCGAAACTCATACTATACGGATTCACAACATGCAGACCAACCATTTCAAGTGTCCACGTCTTCCAACTCCGATGATCACAACCGACAGCGAATGAAAACCCAAAATTCAGCATCTCAGAAAACAGAACATTATTAAGACCAATATAAGAAAAGGATTTTTTTTAACACTGGAATAATGGACTACTGAAAGTATGAACATGTAAAACACTCAATACATGGCCGGGGCTCCATTTGCATGAATTACTGCAGCAAAGCAGCGAGGCATGGAGGCGATCAGCCTGTGGCAAAAGGGGCTTGCGCTGAAGAAGCTAGAAGGCTGGGAAGCTGGCACCGGAGTTAACGCGCGTAGGGTAGGGGTGGCCGAAGCGTGGTCTGGATGATGCAGTCAGTGCGTATGCGAGAAGTGGAGGCGAGCGTAGATTGCAAGAGCGGAGCTAATCTCAACGAACAGCAGCATGAACGAACTAGAGCAGAGAAAAATGACATTTTTTAAAAAAGACAGCAACATAACGATTGGCTTGCGATGCGACTGTGGTGTGCCGCGGTTGGATAGAAGAGATCAGCTGCTACACTAGCTGACTGCTCAATTGATGGCCACGGAGATTGGCTGCAGGGATTTATGAGCGAGCATGCGAGTGAATGAAAAGAAAATAAACTGAGTTGAAGTGCGCGAGAGAGTCTTCCTGACTGAACTTTCGCTAAGCTTCATTTAGTCTGAATGGAAAAGACTGGAGGGCTGACAGCATTGATTCTTTGGAGGAGAAATTCAATGATGGAGAGTTTTTCCTCTTACAGTGTGAGTAGAACTGACATTGCATGGAATAGCTGTATCTTACTTCTAGCCAGCTAGCTAACTAGCCAGCTATTTCTTACTTTCAGTTTACCACCGTGATCACAGAGCTAGTTTGCCCCATTGGCTATCAGGAGTAGCTGTTAACCTTTGCAAATAATACTACATGTGCTGTCATTTTGCTTTATGTGGCGATCTGTTTTAGAATGTATACTGCATTCTGCAAAACAGAATGCCTTGGATTTTCGCTTGTTTAAAATGCAAACAGCTTGAAGACTTTGGTAAATCCCCGGGTTCATTTGTTGCACCAACGACTCTGTTCTGTCTAGGGTAGCATATTGCCTCCTGTTTCCTGATGGTGGAATTTCCATTTTTTTTTTAAATAAGGTATATTTCAGATATTACTGTAATAGTGAGTTATACTTGCTCCTTATAGGGTGTGAAAAGCATTTATACAAGCTTGCGTTTCGCTTGGATAATTGGAACTGTAAACAGCAAGCTTTCCCTCTCAGAGTTTGCTTTCTGACCGTAAAATAGGCAGTTCCTTTAATGAGTATGTGTGCTTGCTGATGTGGCTTTGTAGAAAAATAGACAAAAATCTGAACTTTATCATGGAGAAAAGGCATGGTTTTGGTTTGGAGAGGTTACTGGTGACTGTTGATGCCCATCCACGCCTATATTGATGCTAAATTCTGCCAGAAAATCCTTGATTCATATTGAACTTCATGAGTGGAAAGTTGATTTGTGTTAAAGGAAAAGAAAACCCTTTTTCAGCTTTTACCCAATAAAAGTACACTGCCCCTACATTTCAAATATTTTCTTGGGTATTTTTTGAAAAATGTTTTTAACGACTAAATCAGCTCGAGAAGATCCGATTTATACATTGTGCGCGGTGAGCCATGTTTGTTGGAATCGGGGTAGCTTGCTGCGTAACCCAGATACCTGAACTCTTGAGCGTGCAGAGGTCATAAATAAAAACCAGTGGCGTAGCAAGAACTGAAAATTTGGGTGGGGCACATGATACCCCTTTAAAATAAGTGATTAGACCTGACTTGTTCTCAGTCGTTTTCATAATTATCAATATTTTAACTTCGAGAACACTCCGCACTATCAGGTGTTGCTAATTCTACCCATTCATGACAATCATTCAAGTGGACACATAATTTGATGCATTTAAATCCACGTCATTCAAAATTGCATACTGGTCAACTGTCACGCATGTGGCTTGAGTCTCACGCTTTTAAGTGGCATATCACGTTCTCACACCGTAGTCAGCAGTCTCACACTTCAATAATTTTATTTCAGAAAACAAAATTATATTTAAGTGCAGAGTCCCACTTTTTAATCAACCCATCCTGTACCAAGAGTGAAAGGCGATATTTCATTGGAATCCGTCGCGGATCAGTCATTATTCAATCAACGCGTATTTAAGAGATTATCACGCGGAAGTCCTTGGGCATGGAAGTTTTTCAGTTTCATGTACATTTCTGTAGATTTTGCCTCTAGTAACATGGAAACCTATTATGACTACGAAATTCTCACGCTTCTCTTTTCTCAGGGGTTGGAGGCTATGAAATTGCATAAAGACGTTGCGAATGGTCTTTTATTTCATGTAAACAATTTAAACGATCATGAAGCGCAAGTTAAATCACCTCATGTACAAAGGGTGCGTACGCACAAAAACGTGATGTACATCCTTTTTCACGGCAAAGTTCAGATGTATCAAGAGTGAAATGACCGTGGAAATGTGCGGTGCCTCACGCCAACTTCATGGCTGGCGTACGCATGTTTCTACAGCTACTGATCCTTTGCCGACACTTAGAGGCGATGCTGGGAAACTGTTGATGTAATGTGAAAACAATTAGTCCTCAGAGTGATGTGCATGTCAGAGACACATGAACAATTAACAATGATGAACAATTAACACACCCCCGTGTTTGCAATTAGATGAGTGGATATAAAAGCATGTGCAAAGTGATGCAGAAAATACCGTTAACAATGGCTGCTTTAGCAGTATTAGAAGACATTGTGAATGGTGCAATAAGAAGAGAGTGTGTGTTCAGAGACGGAGGGGATTAACTGGCTCATGATGACGACTGGCTCATCAGCCGCTTTAGGTTCCCGATGGCAATCCTCCTAGAACTGTACGCGGAGCTGCAGCCGGCCTTGGAGTGCAACACGGCGAGGAGCCATGGGCTGCCTGTACCCATACAGGCGCTGACCACACTGGGGTTCCTAGCAACAGGGGCATTCCAGAGGGAGCTGGCCGATCGATCGAGACTGTGCCAGTCAACCCTGAGCCGAGCCATGCCAGCTGTGTGGGATGGAATTATCCGCATGTCAGCCAGGTCCATCAAATTCCCATACAGTGCAGCTGAACAGGCCAACATTAAAGTGCAGTTTGCAGTGAGAGCCGGTTCTCCTAATGTAATCGGAGCTATCAACTACACACACATTGCCATAAAAGTGCCATCACAGGATGAATTTGAATATGTCAACAGGAGGCATTTTCATTCGATCAATGTACAGATCATAAGTGATGCACAAATGCAGTTAACCAACATTGTGGCGAGGTGGCCTGGTTCAACGCACGATTCATACATTCTGAGTAACTGCATGGTTGGGAACAGACTACAAGCTGGCACTGTGCGCGATGGGTGGCTTCTCGGTGAGTAAATAATTTATTTGTTTAATTGTCCTAATATTAATCCCCCTCGTGCGCATTGAGCATGTGCGCCCCCAAATATGATCCTGTCTTCACAGCATCAGTGCTAGTCAGTGGTTCAAGTTAGTGACTAGCTGTTTTTTGCTGATTAAACTACAGCTTCGGAGCTTTCTGACAAGCCCCTGATTGTCTGTGTGTAAAGTACTAATGTCAATAAACCCGTGTGTAAAGTGTGAAATCCGTGCGTAAAGTTCGAAATGTTTAAATCAGCCTCACCTTTTCCCCAGCGCACTTCTGCATTCATTTACAACAATAGTGTGTGATCCTAATAAGTGGTGCATAAAATTAACAAATGGAAACTGTAAATCCAGTTCACATAATTAATTGTAGGCTTTCAATTAATTATCAGGTGACCATGGCTAGCCACTTAAGACCTGGTTGATGACCCCTCTCACCAACCCTGAGACTGACCAAGGGTGGAGGTACAATGATTTCCATTCCTGCACATGGTCAGTTGTTGAGAGGACAATCAGCCTGCTGAAGGGACGGTGGCGCTGCCTGGACAGGACTGGGGGTATGCTGATGTACAGTCCTGAGAAGGTGTGCCGCATTGTGATGGCGTGCGGCGTCCTCCACAATGTGGCACGCTGGCACAATATACCACTGCCAGAGCAGCATATCCCTCCACCAGACGAACCAGAGGCTCATGAATGCACATCCTACCTGGGAGGCCATTCGGGCCCGGCAACATTTGATTTCAACCATATAAAAGAGGCAAGGACACAGAATTCACTTATTAACCAATGCATTTAATAAGTCACTGATATTTGAGAGGACGCCTATCAGTTGATCCAGGCGATCATTTATGCCGCCGATTGCTCTCACTATTTCCTTGTGTGACTCCAGCACAGCACGGGTGAGGACACGGCCAGTCAGGCGGACAGCAGCAGCAGCAGCAGCAGCCGGTGGTTGTGGCGCACTGACGCCGGGGACATTGGAGGAGACGCTGGGGATGATGGAGGAATCCCCTGAGTCTGTGGAACGTGGCTGTGACTGCTTGTCCTTTCCTGTCTCATTACCTGTTTTAAAACAATAAATTTAGTACTTAAACATGAGTCAAAGTCTTTGATATCCTCTATCATATACTGCATGTTTAAATTTAAATTCAAAAGATTTATGTCAAACTAAATAATACCATGCATACATTTACGCATGAACATTTACTCATGAACCTCTATGGAATTTTATTTGTGCCTCAATCCTGAGCGAGCAATTGGAAATTTTGAGTGCAGAAAAATATTTTGCTTCAGAACACAAATCTTGTTTCGAGGAAAAATTAAATGTGAGCAAAAAAAAACCTTCCGATTGAGCGAAAAAAACTCTATTCTGTGCTCAACAAATGTCTTTGAATGTTTGCTATAATCAATATGAACGTGCAATATTAACTCCTTTCACTCAGTTTCACTCTATGCCCTCTCACAAACTCATGCTCGGCACTCCCCACTAACAATTTCATAAAGGTGCTAAATTTATTTTTATAAAGCAGTCCTCCAAATGTAACTGAACAAATCACAACTGCAGTAATTTGACAGCAGCAGCACCCTGGTTCTGTTACACCTAAATGGAATGTTACCCCTAATTAATATCTTTCATACCACCTGTGCTTGCCCTGCTATTTTAAGTCAAACTGATTGCTAATAGTGTTTCAGCTTTGGAATGAGATATAGATCCCTGCCAAAAACATATCTGTTCATGCATAATTTACCACAGTGGCACACATTGTCACTCATTTTCACGCTATCGCTATCTTCACACCTTGTCCCTCATTGAAACGACAAGGTTGTGCAAGTGTGAAGTCGTCATGCCAACTTTTTAGTCACAACTTGGTGTAACGATGCACAAACCATGTGAAAACTTGTTGTGACCATCAGCTAAAATGCAGGCAACTAGGCCTAATGGCATGCCATGGCGTGTATTGGCATGCCTTCTCAAGCAATAGTTGCGTCTTGTTTGCTCATTGTTTACAAACTGTTCACGCAAGTGGCACGAAAATTAGGTCGTGGCACCCAGGTAAAAATGTTGAAATTCCCAACAAGGCTTAGCGCGCACTTTTTCACCTACCCCTCACCCCCCATGCACAGTCACAAGTACTTCCCTCATTGGCACTCCAAATTGCATGCCATGGCTAAAACACTTGTCTTGCATGTGTCAGGGTGGCATTACTGTGTAAAAAGATTGTACAAGCAATGTTGCTGCAAAGGACAAATTAAGAATGATCTTATGGGTATATATGTTTGCAGCAAGAAGGTAAATACTTCGCTATGTGCGCTCATGTCAGAGAAATGACTAATTGCCAGATCAAGAAACTGCACCGTGAAGGACAATTCAAACAAAAAAAAATTAGGATTACTGTATGGTATAACTTTGCCTATCATAGTACTTGAAGTGGGCAGTACTACTAGTACTACCAATGGCAAAACAAAAGTGGAATGACGGCAACTTTTGTCGTTGCACGGTGTGTTTTTTAGCGGTGCCACCGCAAACATTCAGCGCACAACGACTTTAGCCATCAGTTATGTCAAGCTCTGGCCAATTGTTGTTTTCCTTTTGTAATTGTGTTAATGTAATAGGAAAATGTAGACTGAGTAGGTTTAGTTCCTGTGCCAAGGTCACAATTTAGATATATCTATACATACATATATTCAGAGTTGTAGTACACTTGTTATTTCTGTTAACCTTTATAGCAGAGTTGTACAATTATAAAAGGTGCTTGGTTTTAGTGGGTTAGAATGTGAATCTAAAATGTAGAAATTACAAATTACATTAGCCTATTGGAACAAGAGATAAAGTTTGTAAAATTGAAAAGGATAAAAAATGATAAATTGCTTGAAAAACTGTTTAAAGACAGATGACAGCCTGTCTGAAGAACACAGCTGACATCTCTTGTCTCTTTTTGTCTTGTTTAAAACAGGAAATATTTTCTGTTATTTGGTGTTTTCTCCTTGAGGCCAGTAACACATGCCACTTAGTACTGTACAGTTTAACTTTGAATATTAAAGTGCAAACTAATGCCAGACCACTCAAGTGAGTTTGATATTTTAAGAAACCAGAAAAGGGTAAAAACATGCCAGTTACAACTAATATAATTGAAAATGTGAGTTAGATTTACAGTAGGGGTGCAAATGATTGAACATTGACCATGGTCAATAGTATTATTAGTGCCGAGGAGGAGGGGAAGGGCCCCGAATCAAATCCTGCTTGGGGCCCCATGAAAGCTTAGGTCGGCACTGATCAGTGAAATAGCATTTTGAGCTCAGGGTGAGCCTCAAGACAAGGGATGACAATCCTGACAGCTGCAGTAAGCAGACTGACCAATTTAAGCTGCCCAGGACTGCTGGCCCATTGTTGCTGGCAGGAGCCAAGGAATTTCATTTGTCATGAAATGGATACCAGTCACAAAACTTGTCCCCTCGATTCTTCACTATAAATAACTGCATTTCCCAAGGTACTGTACAATGCAGACAGTGTGTCATTCCAGAGAATGGGGAGGGGATGGTCAAGGTCTAGATAGGAGGGGGTTGATTCATTGACAACAGTCAAGACCCTGTCTTCATTTGTTTGTCATTTAATTTCTATATTAAACAGAGGACAGCTTTTGTAAAGATTTGTACAGTGTGGCAGTGGCAGTGTCAGAGGCGTCATCTGTCTTTACTGACTTACAAGTGGAAAGATCTTGAGGTATACGTATGATGGAAAGAAAAAAGGCTCCACTGGGGATGGAGACTGGGTGGGGGGGGGGGGTGGTAATCCTTAAACCACGATGTGCTTTGGAGACTGGAGGTCACCCGGCCAAGATTGCATGACATAGAAGGAATCTTTAAGAACTGATTCATCGAGGAATGTAAAGCTCCAATTTCTGCTGCCAAGATCGTTAGAATAGGAACTGCACATGGAGCCAGGTACTCAACAGCTGCTTACCAACAATAAATTTAAACAAAGAACGACAGAGGCATCCACAGAAAAAGAGAAATAGCCTTCAGTCACCTTGCTGCCAGTTGTTGCCCGCAGCAACATCGGCAAGCTCTAACTGGAAAGGCTGTTGAGGGATACCAATAATTCACCAGAGATATTTTTCCTTCCTTCTGAGAAGAGAGCATTACCAGTAGACAACCAAGATGCCATGTGACACATGTGCACCGTAAATAAGACAATGAAATGCCATTCTTCTGAGGCCATGATTGACTGCAAGCCCCATCGGTCAGCTGAAGGAGGCCCACTTCACTATACATGACAGGTTGAGTATATAGGATAAAAATAAATCGGTCCACAGATACAAGCAGTAGATCCTTCAAGTTACAAACAATCTGAAATGGAAATTGGGGGGCATTGGTAATAATATTAATGATTGAATCTTTTGGGGTAATACCAAAATGGGCCAGTAAGAAGAATTTAAAACTCATTCAGTAATTGGAATTATTATTAATTTTAATACTGTCTTATTTTAAAATGGGCTATTCTCCTTCTTAATCTATAAACTCACAGTAATCATGGGATTAGATTTACCTTTTATGAAAAATTGTGTTAACCCTCGTCCAACCAAGGGTTTTTCTACTACAACCCTGACCCCCGATTATTTCGAAATTAAACAATAAACATCATCTTGTTTGGTATCAGTGTACAGCTACAGATGTCCTCTCTTCAAATCAAGTACAAATAAAAGACATTTCAACATTATGACATCATAGTGACATCATAACTAACACCATATTAGGGAAAAAAAATATCAAAATGAAAAAAATCCATGTTTTTTATATTTTTATTAGTTTTAGCTGAAAATAAGTAATTTTCTGTAACCTCTAGACCTACTGATGCTACAATTAATATTTTAGTATTATTATATATGTTACAAACTCATGAGTAACACAAATTTGTCATTACTATGATGTCATAAATAACTCATTTTGGGAAAAACACACACAAAAGGAAAACAAATAGTTTTCTGAACATTTTTCACATTTTCTTTACTTTGTTTTTCCCTATGATAGAACAAGGCTTATAATATCAGTAATATGTCTGGTACATATGTTCAAAACAAGAATCAAACATCACAAACTTCAGCACTGTGACGTCACAATGACGTCATTATAGATGTCATATCTGAAAAAAATACAAAAATCCATGTTTTTTTCATATTTTTCCCTCAATTTTAGCTGTTACGTATTTCCCCCCTCAATTTTAGGTGAAGGTAAGCAACTTTCCACTACTCTACATGTACTATACTAGTGCTACTGTAAACAATATTAGTATCATACATATTGTTATACACCAAGGAGTAACAGTAATGTACATTACAATGACGTCATTAATTAGTAAAATGACTCATGTTGACCAAAACGTAAAAAAAAAAAATTACAAGGACAAGCTACATCAATAAATCAATAAGGATGACAATCAGTGTGGTCTACAAAGTTCATTGAGCATGAAACATAATAATAGCATACTATTTGCAACTAACTTGTAAGCATATTTTGTATCAAAAACAGGCAAAAATTGACGCTGGTGGCAACCCCCCCCCCTTCGACTTTCACGGCCTACCCTACTCCCGGGGGGTGAGGTACCTTCATCGTTTTTTCTTGAAAATGAGCGCAAAGTATGAATAAACAATTACCTAGAAGCATTAGATCATATCTGTTAACGTTTTTGTGCGGCAGGAAAAAATCTGGTCCCCCCTTGGTTGGACGAGGGTTAACTTACAGTATACTTATATTCTGGTAAGCAAATGCTGTTTTCCTGTTTGACCCATACTTTCAAAAAACATTTTCCCTCAAAACTTAATTTTTCAGACTGGCATTATGAAAACAAGACTTTGTATCAAGGATTTTGCAGATTCACATCATAAACCTAAACAGTTTGGTTCCCTCCTTGGCAATAAATGCTAGAGGTCGATTTGGCGTGAAAACAAACATAGTCAGTACAAAACAAACCCCATCCCAAGTAGTATGGCAGTGGATTATTATTTTTTTTTTTAAACATATTTTATTGATGGCAGTGGATTATTGATGTTGTGGGGCTTTTTCTCTTCCAAAGTCCCCTGACAAATTGTTGAAATTCATGATATCACAGATAGTGGCGTGGCCAGACTTTTCCTCTGGGTGCCAGGACTTAGCCTGAAGTTTCTTCACAAGAAGGCATTTGACTAGGCAAGCAGAATTCACGAGTAATTGGTTTTATGGTTTATAAATCTGCTTACCCACCTCCAGATGTCTTATACTCCGAATAGAAATTAAAAGCATATTTATTACATGAATAAAATCTATTATATTATAAAAGGAATCTCATTAATTACCTAACATTACCTATATCCATCATACATATTACTTGTATAAGATGAAGGCTTATTGATCGCTGGTTGCACACAATCATAACATTTGCCTCCAAGTTCAGGATATTATCTATCATGAATGATATATGCAATACCTGGGTCAATTGCCATCAGAGGGGAAAAAAACTACACATTGACAGTAAATTGTTCCTGTATGGCTGGGTCAGGGGTCACGGATTAAATTTTTTTCAGACCAGTCAATTAGTTTGCCGCAGCCCAAGCTTATTAGACTACCTTGTTAGACAGGTATAATGGCCAAGAATGAGCTGAATGTAGTTTTACAAAGGTTCAGCTGATAGTTGTTAGCTGTACTAATTTTCTTTTAATGAAGTTAACTAGCTGTTATGCTTACAGTTTAAAGATTTTTTTTGTGAATTTTTCCTTTATTTGATAGTTATACAGTGTAGAGAGACAGGAAGGTTGGGGAGAGGAATGGGGGATGACATGCAGCAAATGACCCAAGCCGGATTCGAACCCAGGTCGCTGCGGGAAGGACACAGCCTTTATGGTACGCGCACTTAGACCGATGAGCCACCGGGGCGCCCTTTATGCTTACAGTTTAAAGCTGAGGTCAATGCTGCTGTCAGGCAGCTGCACTAATGTTTAGCAAGCTAGATACAAGGCGTAGGTTTAGCCATGGGCAGAACAGAGAAAAGTAAGCACATAATTTTACACAGAAACGGGAACCAAACGCGCTCGAAGCCCGCTATTGAAAAAGGGGCTCGGTAGGTGCTCAACAGCAAGGACAGTCACATAATTTATTTGATATTCTTTGAGCAAAACTGAATTTTAGGTTCATGCCGTAGTGACTCAGACCTCAAACTGCACAACATCTGTTTTCGTTGGTGACAACTTGGTTGTACCTTTACTTGCTTGTTTACTTACTAGTCTGTTCTGTTTGTGCTTTTTTTTTTTTTTGCCACCACTTCCGTGTGTGACGCAGTATGTAACGTTGACAGACCATAGATCACAGAGTTAGTTCTTGCAAATTTAACAAATGATTTCCACTGATTTTTGATATCAACTTGTCATTAGCTTCTGAAACATAAGTCAAAAGGACTGCGTTAATTTTCCCCTCCAGACTTAAGTATGTAAAAAATATTCTGCTATGATTAATATTTGCTTAAAATACAATTTGTTAAACATAAAAAGTAAAAAAAAAAAACTGTGAAAAAGAGGCTGGAAGCACATCTACCCTGCCCACCACTGCTGCTTGCACTAGGTTTAAAAGTGATCATCAAAAATGGCTAACTTCAGGTTCAATGTACACAAGTTGGAGTATGGAGGCCGTATCACCGGACGATGGGATCAGAGTGATTCCAGAAAGGAAATCAGTGTACACTATGTGCGTCACTACCTTGCTACGGTTCTTTTCCACCTAAGGAAAGTGACAGGAATATAAGCAGGTGACAAGTGGTGATGAGCTGGTAGAGTGAATAAATAGCCATGGAACCGCACTGCACACATTAGCAACCACTTGGAAACACCTTGACAACTACCTAATGGATTTTATCAACCACCAAGAAACACCCAAGCAAACCCCTTGTTTGCCCTTGGAACCACCCTGTACATCATAGCAACCACCGTGAAATTGCCTTGCGATCACCTATAAGCACCCAAGCAACCACTCTGTGCACCCTAGCAACTTACTATAAACACCCTAACCACCATCTTGTACACTTTAGCTACCTTCCTGTACACCCCACCGATCATCAAGAAACACCCACCAAAACCACCCCCTACATCCTAACTATCCTTTTGTCTGGTCTGATGTTACTCTTCAATCAATCAATCTATCTATCTATCTATCTATCTATCTACAAACCCCAATTCCAATGAAGTAGGGACATTGTGTAAAACATGAATAAAAACAGAATGCAATGATTTGCGAATCTCATAAACCCACATTTTATTCACAATAGAACATAGACAACATATATAATGTTGAGAGTGAGACATTTCACCATTTCATGAAAAGTATTAGCTCATTTAGAATTTGAAGGCAGCAACACATCTCAAAAATGTTGGGACAGGGGCAACAAAAGGCTGGAAAAGTAAAAGGTACGAATAAAAAACAGCTGGAGGAGCATTTTACAACTAATTATGTTAATTGGCAACAGGTCAGTAACATGACTGGGTATAAAATGAGCATTTTAGAGAGGCAGAGTCTCTCAGAAGTAAAGATGGGCAGAGGCTCACCAATCTGCGAAAAACTGAGTTTAAATATTGTGGAACAATTTCAGAAAAATGTTCCTCAATGTAAAATTGCAAAGATTTTGAATGTCCCACCATCTACAGTACATAATATCATCAAAAGATTCAGAGAATCTAGAGAAATCTCTGTGCGCAAGGGACAAGGCCGAAGGTCAATACTGGATGCTCGTGATCTTCGGGCTCTCAGACGGCACTGCATTAAAAACAGGCATAATTCTGCACTGGAATTCACTGCAACAGCTCAGGAACTCTTCCCGAAATCATTGTCTGTGAACACAGTTTGCCATGCAATCCTTTTTTTTTTTAAACTTTGTTTATTGGGTTTTTCAATGGACCATACTTATACAAAAAGCAGATTGTACACATGTACATATAATTAGTCATAAAAATAGACAGCAGGAATAGCCCTAATTACAATAGAACAAACAAGCAAACAGAATAGACAAATTGAATTAATTACATAAATTAAAAAGAAGAGGCAAAAAAATAATAATAATAATAATAATAAAAAGAAAATAAATAATAATAATAATAATATCAACAATAAAAAGAAATAGAGGGAGAAACACCGGTCAATTAAAGAGGGAGTTAAACCTTGCAGCATCTCGCCCGCCCACCCGACATCCGTTACAAAACTTTCATCCTAATTCATTATGAGGGAGCTTAAAACAGACCCCAAGTGTTATTAAATTTATTGGATAGGCCAGTAACAGAGAAACAGATTTTTTCTAGTCTGACAAAATAGAGAATGTCCCTTATCCAACGGGTATGAGTGGAGGCTTAGTTGATTTCCAAGCAGTCAATATTAGCCGTCTAGCCAATAGGGTCGTAAAAGCTATAATGTCCTTTTGAGGTTTTTGGAGAGAAGGTGGAGAAGGAGTTATGCCAAATAAAGCGCAAAGAGCATTAGGTTCAATTTCTACCCCAGTAACTTCTGATAGAGTGATAAAAATATCAGTCTAATATTTGCGAAGCGAGGGGCAAAGCCAAAAGGAGTGAATGAGATCTGCTGAGGACTGTTGGCATCTATCACAGATTGGGGATACATTCTGAGCTTTAGTGTAATAGGTGCGGTGTATAAGTTTGCATTGAATAAGGCCATGTTTTGCGCAAATTGATGATTTATGTACCCTTTCTAGTATCTTTGTCCAAAGATCATCCGCGATCTCCATGCCCAAATCTTCAGTCCAAAGAACTTTAATTGAGTTCAATGGTTGCAGGCGCAATAAATGGATTTGGTTGTACATAAGTGAGATAGTGCCTTTTAAGGCTATTGTGGGTTTCAGGAAATTATCTAGGGGTGCATCACTCGGTAGACTGGGGAACTCGGAGAAAGAATTGCGGACAAAACTGCGAACCTGTAAATACCTGAAAAAATGTTTTGGAAGTGAAAATGACTCTGAGAGCTGCTGAAATGATACGAAAACATTATTAATATACAAATCTTTAAAAGTTTTGATCCCCTGCCATGCAATCCTTAAATGCAAGTTAAAGCTGTATCATGCAACGAAGAAGCCATATGTGAACATGATCCAGAAATGTCGCTGTATTCTCTGGGCCAAAGCTCATTTAAAATGGACTGAGGCAAAATGGAAAACTGTTCTGTGGTCAGATGAATCAAAATTAGAAATTCTTTTTGGAAACCATGGACACCGTGTCGTGCGGACTAAAGAGGAGAGGGACCATCCAGCTTGTTATCAGCGCTCAGTTCAAAAGCTTGCACCTCTGATGGTATGGGGTTGCATTAGTGCCTATGGCATGAGCAGCTCACACATCTGGATGGGCATTATCAATGCTGAAAAGTATATAGTGGTTTGACAACAACATCTTTTCCAGGGAAGGCCTTGCATATTTCAGTAAGACAATGCTAAACCACATACTGAATCCATCACTACAGCATAGCTTCGCTGAAGAAGAGTCCGGGTGCTGAAATGGTCCGCCTGGAGTCCAGACCTTTCACCAACAGAAAACATTTGGCGCATCATAAAATGAAAAATCTGGCTTAGAAGACCCCTGACTGTTGAGCAGCTAGAATCCTACATCAGACAAGAGTGGGACAACATCCCTCTTCCAAAACTCCAGCAATTGGTCTCCTCACTCCCAGACGTTTACAGACTGTTGTTAAAAGAAGAGGGGATGCTACATGGCCCTATCCCAACTTTTTTGAGATGTGTTGCTGCCATCAAATTCAAAATGAGCTAATATTTTTTTTGAAATGGTAAAATATCTCACTTTCAACATCTGATATGTTGTCTTTGTTCTACTGTGAATAAAATGTGGGTTCATGAGATTTGCAAATCATTGCATTCTGTTTTTATTCACATTTTACGCAATGTCCCAACTTAATTGGAATTGGGGTTTGTATCTATCTATCTATCTATCTATCTATCTACTGTTATCTTCCATTTCCATAATGACCAAATCCAAAGTGAAATTTCTTTGCAAACTTTTTTTTTGAGTTCGTGGGCAACTTGCCAGCTTGTTCACTCATGGTCTACACCCCCCCCGTTTCTTTCTTTCTTTCTTTTTCACATTTTGTGTCACCTATCATCCCTTGATAATTAAATGTAAAAGTTTCATTCAGAGTTCAAAAGAATTTTGCTTGTTTGGGTGTAGGTGGCTTGTGTACAGCATTTTGTAATCTTTTTGACTTTTTGATTTATTCAAGTTTATTTACACTTTTATTCCCCATAGGAAACAATGGGAGAGCGTGTTGATAATTCAGCAATTTCCAACTATTCTTTTAACTCTTTTACTCTTTGAGCTAGAAAGGTCATCCCAACTGGATAATATTCAGCTTACGTGGTAAATTTAGTCTTGCCTCATGCACCTTTTGTGACTTTTATACCTATTTAGTCACAATTTTTTTCACAATGTTTTTTTTCAATGGAAGTCAATGAAAAGTCATGTTCATACTGGAGGCAAACAGACATGCTTTTGGCTCCGTGAGCCTGAGCGCCAAGCAGCTGCCCCATTGACTTCCATGAGACCTCAGAATTTAGGAGGTTATCAGAAAAAGACCCTTTTTTAAATTTGGTGGCTTTCTCAAATTTTTGGAACTACGCACATAATTTTCACATTTTTCTAAGCAGTGTCTCGTCTTTCTCACGGTATCTCCATTTAGTAGACTGGTGATACACTCTGATGTAAAAGCTGGAATTTGATAGGTGCATCGGGCCCAGTGGCTAGCTAACTGTTAGCTTCAACACTAGATTTTTTTTTAACCCTTATTTAACCAGGGAAGTCCCGTTGAGATTGAAATCTCTCTTTCAAGGGAGCCCTGGGGTTGAGGTGGGGAGGGAGAGGGCAATTTGCACAGCCAATTAGATCAGGGGATGATTAGGGGGCAGGTCGAAAGAGCCAGGTTGGGACTTAAGCCATGACACCAGGGAACTCCCTACTCTTATCAAAGAGTGTCATAGCAACTTTAATGACCACAGTGAGTCAGGACCTCGGTTTAACGTCTCATCCGAAAGACGGCTTCTCCTTCAGTGCAGTGTCCCCGTCACTGCGCAGGGGCATTGGGGATGATTCTACCAGAGGGCAGATCGCAACCTACTGACCCATCAACACCTCTTCCAGCAGCAACTTGGTTTTCCCAGGTGGTCTCCCATCCAAGTACTAACCAAGCCCACACCTGCTTAGCTTCAGCCACGCGGCTGGAGCAGATCGAATAGTGGTATGGCGGCTGGACCTCCGTGCTCTACAGACGTAGTTGCTCTTGAAAGAAAGACCAGCTCCTACAGTTTTGGGTTTATCGGAAGATGGAGTGTCACAAGCTGTAAGTGCATATGTCTTGTCAGCTGTGGAGTGTTTGAGTGTGGGGCATTGTTGGATTTAACGGCAAGCTGTACACCCAGTGTGAGCTGATATTATAGTGTTCAAGTATGGTGGTGACTAGGGTTGCCACCTTTGAGAAGCAGTGGCGTAGCCAGTGGGTGTGCCAAGACACGTCCCTTTATGACAGCAATTAGTCCTGGCTAGTTCTCGATCATTTTCCTTTATTGACGCGTTTACCAATTATCGTAATTGGCAACTGAAGACACGGTTTCTCTCCATATGCGATCTAACAACGATGAAATCATGGGCTAAATTCAGTGCAGCAAAATAATTTACTTATTAATAGGCCAATGCTTCGCGTTGATTGAACTGGTCCGTGTTCCACTGAAACGCAGACTTTCACTCTCGGAATTGTGTGGGTTGATAAAAAAAGTGGCACTCGGCAGTTCAATCGGCTATAGAAAGCGTGCGGCTCCAGCTATTTGCGTGAGAGTCGACAGGTATGCAATTTTGAATAACTTTGATTTAAATATAACAAATACGCATCCAGATGAATTATTATCGTCTTACCTAATCGGGGAGAACAAGCAGCACCTGTTAAGTGTGGAGTGCTCTCGGAGTGAACCTTCTGTTATGAAAATGACCGAGAACAGGTCAGGACTAATAATTGTTTTAAATGAGTGTTTTGTGCAACCCAATTCTCTGTTCTTGTTCCGCAACTGTACAGAATTTTGCCCATGATTTAATCGCTGTTAGATCGCATATGGAGAGAAACCATGTCTTCAGTTGCAAATTACGATAATTGGAAAACGCGTCAATAAAGGAAAATGATTGAGAACTAGCCAGGACTAATTGGTGTCATGAATGGACGTGTCTTGGCACACCCGCTGGCTACGCCACTGTTGAGAAGTAAAACTAAGGAACAAGGGGGTGCATACACCAGAATACCTTGACATCGTCATTAACTAATATGCTTTCTATCACTTTGTCTCAAGGGTTTTAAAATTTTATATTCCTGAATTAATTAAATGTTCACAAGTGAATTATTTAGAATAGAGTTTGCATGTTCTCCCTGTGTTCATGTAGGTACTCCAGTTTCCTCCCACAGCCCAAAAACATGCATGCTAGGTGAAGTGGGTGAGTGGGTGAGTTAATGGCGTGCAAACCCTACGACAGATTGGCGAGCTATCCAGGGTGCGTTCCTGCCTTTTACCCACAGATGCCAGCTCCCCTGCAAATTCGATGAGGAAGAGGGGGTTGAGATAAAGGGTGGATATTACACTGATATAATAGGCTAACCTATCAGAATAAACCTAACCATATTTTTTCTCATATATATGCAAAAAAATGCATTAGCAAAAAAAGGCCTGTGGCCATCAGAGCAAACAATAAATAAAAATCAGTAAATCATCAATAAATGAAATCATCATTTAAAAACTGCATTTTGTATTTACTCAGGTTATCTTAGTCTAATATTAAAATTTGTTTGATGATCTGAAACATTTAAGTGTGACAAATATGCAAAAAAAAGAAGAGAAATCAAGAAGGGGGCAAATACTTTTCACAGTACTGTAACTGCGAAACAGATGGCAGCAGGGGTCAATTTACCCACAGACTGCATTAGCTTATTTAACGAACCTATGAATTGCAATGCTACCAGCAGTTGGAGGGTCCGTTCACTTTCATACACTGTACGGTCTCACTGTATTAGCTATTACAGGCACTTACGTTAATAGCGTAGCAGCCAGGCCTGTTGGATAGGACAGAATAAAATATAAACCTATCTGTTATTTTACAGTTGACTGCAATGACTGAGGGGCCCCTCAATAATGCTCTGCTTCCTCTGGGGCGAGAGCCCAGCTCCACCCTTGGCTGTTTGGATATATCGCAGTTAACGGAAAAAACTGGCTGGGCGTTTATTGCGCTTTGAAATGAAAGTTCATCTTCAAGCATGAAAAAAAAACTGGGACATATTGCTGTTGCTGTGGACTTAATATGGCAGGACTACCGGCCTGTTAATGATGATCACCTTGCAGTGGTGGTTCTAAAATTTTGAAAGTGGCATTTATTGTTTTTTGCAATGAAACGCTTCATTTTTTGGTGTGAACATTTTGATAACCAGTTTTTTTTCCAATATTGCAAAATATTGGATACCACATACATGAATGCATGAATATTTTGTACAACATATATACTGCAAAATGGGGCCTTTTCACTGAAATTAATTTAGCAGTGTCTTAAAATAATAATACACTTTTTTCTATATTTCATCAGATATGAAAAGAATAAGAGGTAAAGAGGATCAGAGGCAAGGCTGAAATATGATAATCCAACCCACTCACTCATCAGTCCTCCACTGAGTAATTCCTGAGGCTTTGCATTTTTAAAATTAAATGGGAGGGGGTAGGGAGAAAACGCTAATGAAAGGTTATGCCATTCCAAGCTCAGTTTGCAGGGTATGAAAGACTTGCCACTTATAGCAGTTTAGGCAAAAGGAATCACCCTGTTCTGGCGCCACAGAACTGATAATATCTGTATGCTTGTGACTGTAACAAGAAGCCACTGCAATAATACACACAACTAAAAAAAAAACCAAATTTAGCTGGCATTTTTACAGCACAGCTGGGAGTTAGGCACCAAAAAAATGTGCAGGGTATTTTTTTAAGTCTTTGGGTGGCTTTAAACCCTTGATTTAGGAGCTCTCAATCCAGAAGGCAAGTTTGAGTAATCGAATGGCAGATCGCTGACAAAAATGGTAGTTTCCACTTAGAAACAAGATCTAAAATTGTTGAAGAAAAAACAAAGGAAAATAACAAGTAGTTTCCCAGTGGAAGGATTGAGTGATCCAGCTGGAACACTGACCTGAGTCACTGAGTACTGTGCTGAGGCAAGATGAGAGACAAAGTCAAATACACAAACCAGGGCCAAACACGGGAAATTCACCAGGCAACCAGATAGAAGGGCGATGGCAAGAATCATAATCATATACAGCAAGTCAAGGGTCAATAACAAAAATCAAATCAAATCAAATCAATAAAGAGGCACGCGAGGAATTGAAAGTCAAAGGAAAACCGGTCAAACAGATGAAGTTGAAGGGGCCTGCAGGCAGTTTAGAATAGCATAAATGGTGAGAACAAACCATTCAGCCAACTAAGTAATAGGATAGTTCAGGACTATAGTGTGTATTGCACTGCAGGTTCTGAGCAGCCAGCCAGATAAAAAATTAGCTGGCCAAGGAATGTTTGCAGTGGTGAGACACTTTGTTCTGGTGATGTCAATTTTACCCAATAATAAACAAACTGTAAACATGAAGAAGGTACCTTAAATAATTCTATGCAAACACAAAACATTACATTCTTGTTCACTTACCACAAACAGAACAACCAAAAACAAAATTAAAAAACAGACACCTGATGACTAAGGCAGAGTAGTAGGTCAACATAATTATTGTAGGCTGTGTATAAAAACCTTCAGTGAAAGCAAATACGTATACTTTGAAAAGTAATTTTTTTATGTAAATGTTTGATATACTGTCTTGAGTCAGTGCAGAACTACTGATTTTAATCCCAGGAAATAAGCGGTCTAAAACAAAAATGTTCTGAAATTCATAAACAGGAGAACAAAGAATGTACTGTAATTTATTCTTCTCAGAGCAAGACTGAATCCCTCTGTTATAGCTCTCTTGCAAATATGATAATCGAGGTCAAGCTTTGTCCGCCATTGATGTGGCCAAACAAAGCCCCAGGTTACACACTGCACACAGAAAATTCCTGTGGGCTGTTCCAAGGGGGTCTGACCGGGGCCTGTACCATAAAGCTGGATTAGGGTTTTCGCGGTAACTTCAGGTTTGACCCTGGGTTTTCTGTACCATGAAGCTGGCTCACTTCTTACCGAGGTATATCACAGCGGCAAATAAGCTGAACGGCTAACCTGCTCCGGAGCAGGTTTATTTCTAGATTCAGATCTGGCGTGCAAAAGCACCGCCTACTGACCAATCATTTCTCTGAGAAAATGGCATTACCATCCGTGGAGGTTTCAGCGGAGTTCGCAGGCGGCGGATGAATACCAATATGTACCATACAGGTTCTCATCTGAGGGTTTGACATATTTGCAGGCATATAGTTTCACATCTTGAGTGTATCACAATGCTGTATTTTTCCACAGGCAAAAGCACTAAAGCCTTGTACTTGTTGCACTTTGAAAGTAAGCCTACTGACCGCTTTGAATTATGTTTTTGTAGTGATTCATTAAAGGAATCTTTTGACCCGGGGTTGCAGCTTCCAATGATAATCCATAAGAATACATCCTTGCATCACGTCAGTTCAATGAAATATGCAGCTGTAATTTTACTGATAGGGCAGTGACATTATAAACGATGCGCATCCCTATACCCAATAAGCTTGTGCTGGATCTAACATATCCTGTAAAGCAGAAAAAGAGAGATACTCCCTAGCCTACAAGCGCCTGTTTTCATGATTTACTGCAGCAGAAGTAAAAATTGAATCATCACTAAAAGCAATAGGCCACATACAATCATGAATACGGGAGTTATTTGCAGTGATATAATCATTATATTTAACGTACGAATTTACATGGTCGGCGATTTTTTTGCCAACTGTCCTTTCTGTATTTGGCAGCCGCAACGGTGTTAATTTTTGCCAGGATGATATGTTTTTTCTCTTCATTATTTTTATTAAGAGCTCTAGGTCCGCATTTGAAAAGTATGCAGCTTTGCTTCCAGTCGGTTTGTCCATGTTTGCAATTGGTCATTTGCTTCAAACACTGCCCCTTTAATGTGAATGTGCTCATACCTAGATTGGAAAACCCTGGGTTCAGTTACCGAGTTGATAACTGGCTTCGTGGTACCGCTTATCAGGAATGCGGACGTCTGGTTAAATGCAGCCAGATAACTAAGAGAAACCCCGGGTATGTTAATCCAGCATTATGGTACAGGCCCCGGGAGAGGGAGAAGCGATTTTACCGTGTGCCCGGTATTATACGGAATCAGGATGAAAAAACTTTGGAGTTGTCAACAATTCGACGAGCTAAATGGTTTATCTACTTGGACATACACAAGAAGGAAATCCGCGTTTGTAGTGACCACTTCATCAGTGGTTAGTTTTTTTGAGATTATATACTTGAGACGGTTTGTATTGGATTATAGTTGCAAACTGATAACAATAGGCCTATTTAAGAAAACTGTTATTCGGTCACTGAAATTGCGTTACTGGAAGCGCTCCTGGTTGACTTATTTGCAGTAATTCTGACTGGTATGCTTGTGTTACTTTGGTTAGCAATCTCTTAATGTTACCTGATCGTAGTTGCTGCAGTTGAAGCTAAGCGGAGGCGTTGTATCCGTCTGTTGGGCTGATAAGGCTGCAATTCCATCGTTTTGCTTATCCGGGGTCAGCGGGAACTTTTTCATGCGCCCTACAAAAAAATGCTATTTGATTTACCACTGGATACCATTCATTTACCATTGAGAATTTTCGTAAGGGTGGGCTAGCTCTGATACTAAAGCTGTGTCTGGTATAACAAACAATTTCTCTGCATTGCCATGGCGGAATTTTATCCCCTTTAAAAAATTTTGTGGGGAATTACAAGCTGAAAAAGTGGAAACTGGATTCGGAATTTTTCCCGGTACAAGTTACTGATTCGCGAGCTCCACACAAGCAATGAAACACCGTTTGCGTGTTTCTGCTATGAGCTCGTTTAGTAGCTTACTGTCGGAATTGTTTCGTTTTGGAAGAAATGGTTATCAGGAGCTTATAGCAAAGTATCTTCCAGAAACGTGGGTATATAACAGTACAGGTACAACCGCATGCATGCAAGGCAAGACAGTACAATACTGTGATTTAGGCTCAGCCGAACTGTCCTCTGCCTCCATTGCTGATGTGCTTGGCAGTAATGGTGGCGTGAGGCTTTGCTACTAGTTACTGAGGCAGTCCAGTGTTAGGTCATTGACTTTGCAAGTCACCTATAAGCACACAATTGACTTGAGTCATAGGGACTTGGACTTGAGTCAACTGAGTTGCAAATTTGACGACTTGTTTTCGGACTTGGAAGGCAAAGACTTGAGACCTCGACTCAGACTTAGGAGACAATGACTCCAGACTCGACTCGACTTCGAGGCAAGAAGACGATTTGTTCTTTTCATTGTATGTTTTTTTTTTTTCCATTGATATCATTCTTATTAGTATGACAAGAGCTGCCCGTTTGTGTGCAGTGCACGCCGCATCCTCAAGCAGGTTCAGACAGGCTCCGTTTTTTTTTTTTAGTGTCTGAAGGAGCACGCACTTTTGATGATCAGGATGGCTTGATTGCATGGATAATAATGGCAGCTGCGAGTTCTAGTATGCCCAAAATAATTCATTTGCTTTTAAAAACTTCTACTCAATGGAAAACAAAGGTTTTCAATGTAAGACATGTTCAACAACCATTAGCGACAAAGAGGAACCACTTCAAACTTTGTTGAAGACCCATGATGACAAGTAAGTGAAACCTGATAGCTAGCAGCAGTGTGTGTGACGTGAAGTGTGTGTGTGTGTGTGTGTTTGTTGGAATAGTCGGTCGTGGTTTGTTTACCCCAGCTAATGTCAGTTAACCTAACGTTAGTGGCTACATTGAGTTGGGAGAATAGTGTTGCACTGCTCACTGAGGATTAAATCAACAGCAGATTAGGCAGTAAATTAAAGTAGGGATTCAAAGGAAAAACTGAAATATGGCAATTTCGACATCAGTGGAAAGCTTAGAGCGCAAAGAATGCAATGTAATGAAGCTTAGCGAAAGTTCAGTCAGGAAGACCCTCTCTCTCTCGCGCAAGTCAACTCCGTTTATTTTCTTTCCATTCACTCGCATGCTCGCCCATAAACCTCTGCAGTAAATGTCTGGGGCTGTCAATTGAGCAGTCAGCTGGTGTAGCAGCTGATCTCTTCCATCCAACCGTGGCACACCTCAGTCGCATTCTAGCCAATCGTTATTTTGCTGTCTTTTTAAAAATTGTCATTTTTCTCTGCTCTAGTTCGTTCATGCTGCCGTTCGCTGACCCTCCTCCTCCCAAACGCCACCCTGCTTCATCAGACCTTCAGTACTGCTGCTCCAGCTCCACCAGCCTTCAGCCACCACCGCCACCAGGGTCTGTACTCTTTGGGGGATTTTCCTGCTGCTGCTCTGAGCCGTGCTCCTGCTCTACGAGTCTTCCTGAAGAGTCCAAGTGCCAAAAACTTGTCTGATTTTAAGCATGTTAATTCTGACTGCTGTCTTCCTGCTGTCATGATCCTCTCATACCTAATTTTCCATCAATTTATTATTCAGCCAGCGGAGGATGGGCTTCCCCAGAATAGCCAGGTTCCTCCTGATATTTCTTCTCAATGAGGAGTTTTTTCTCACCACCGTTCGAGGCTTTTTATCCCTACAGGGAGTTTTTTGCCTGCTATTCGGGGATTAGGGATTAGTCTGGGCTCTGCCCTTTTCTCCATGTAAAGCGATATATAAATAAAATTGAATTGAATTGAATTCTACTTATGCTCAGCGCATATTAAAATTTTTCTTGATTTCACTCGAGTCTCTCCTGATTGAAATGTCATTCCGTCACATTATCGATACGAGAAAATGGAAACACGCACGAAACGACGGTACTTTTTCCAGCGTGAATACTTCCGTGATGCTAGGAAAGAGGCCCGTTTTGGGTGAAGTCACATACGGGTTTTGCGAGCTCTGCTCTGTGAATTTGCGTGCAGTGTACGTCTCTCTCTAAGCTTTATATTTTGTTATTCAAGGTTCAAATTGTGTCGTACTTCACTTGAGATGGATAAATTATAATGGAGAAACATTCATCTGTCGGGTTTTTTATTTAAACTCATATTTTCCTATATAGTACATTGAAGATTAACATGGACATATAGGCTAAACGATCTGACAGAAATCTTGTAAATACGGGGAAGGACTGATACCTTAATTTGTTATATTATTTTGATGATTAGACTTGATAAGAGCGACGACAAAACAAGAAAGGAAGATTTTAGAATGTATTCACTCTCGTAACTCGCGCAGGATTACATATTGTTCATGCACTTGCAGCTGCCTGTCGTCAGATCTTTCTATTGCGTATACTTTAACTATCTAACGTTATTACACTTGTTTTGTTTTGGCCATCATGGAAGAGGAAGGACCAGAAGTTGAAGAAAGAACCATGGGAAGAGATACAACAACTCTTCCCTTGAGAATCAGCTGGTTCTATATCTACTTTTCCTCATTTTGAGAAAATGGAGTTTGAAAATTTCAACTGTCTTATCTCTGATGTTTAGAGAGTTATCAAAATTTATTTTGTGTGGAATATTGTTGACTGTGGAAGGTACCCTAAACATATTGCAAACATGTTCAAAATCTCCATAGGCTTAGAGATATAAGCAGTCAAAAATGGACATAGAACCTTCTGATTCCGAGGAACGTAATTTGCCCTTGGTCAACAAGTTCTATGTCCAACATAGGACCTGGTGCCTTTACTGGTTTTACGTACGATCGAAATCAGGAAGTTCTATGTCCATCAGAGTTGTTTTAAAAAAGTTTTGAACAAACTAAGAACGTTTTAGTCAATGAATGGTTACCTGTATTTTATACTTATTTCACAAAAAATGTACTGGGACACCATGAACGACATTTATAAGACTGAGGATTAATGAGTATTGAAAATGCTTCATACACTCATAGATAAAAGTATTGCATCGAATTAACAGATTGATGAATGAGCCACCTTCTCATTTGAACCTGTGACACCGGACAGCATTGCCCACTGACCAGAATCAATAGCATGAAAAATAAAAATTAGAAAAAGTCATCCGAAAAATCATTGTTACTAGACCTGTGAACAAAAGGGGGAACTTTACCAGATTAAATTACTAGGACAAGGTACAGGTTTTACATAGATACAATAATAAATCAATGGTAATGTTACCCAATTTTCCCCATACATATACATAATTATGTATGGAGAAAATTAAGTCGGGGTGGGGGGGCGGGTATTCCCCCCGATAAAATTTGATTTTCTGTGAAAATAGCATAGGCCTATGTTCTGTAAAATCAACTACAATATTGGGGTAGGCCTAGCTAGGGCCTAAATGGTGGGTGGGGTGGGGGTTCGGGTGGGGCAGGCGAGCGGGCGGGGGAGGGGGTAGGGGGGTCTCCCCCGATATCGCTGGGTTGCCCCGATGTCGCTGACAAATTGTATATTAAGTGCACTGTACATTAGCACACTAGGCCTAGAGTTGATCGTTTGAGAATTAAGTAGTTCTATGTCCATGCATATTGACGAATGTGACTTTTCCACACCAGTCCTAACACAACAAAATTAAGATTTGCAGTGTGTATACATTGTTGGTGAACAACTTACCCATCAAAATAATCCATTAGTCTTTCAGAAGGGATCAAAATCGAACGTTTTCTCTGAGGAGTTCTCATTTTGTGCTTTACATGTGCTCCTTGGCCATTTTGAGCGAATGTCACATGATCCAGGTACGGACCCTGATTGGTTCCTTGGACATAGAACCACCTGATTTGAAACTCAGGATATAGAACTAAATGTTTCTACGTGTTAATATGGTGTAGACTTTAGGTTGGAGCTAAGCACTAAGTGACATAAACCTAACTGATTTTAGAATGTCCTGGTATGCTTAACTCCATTTCTGCGAAAAGTGGACATAGAGCCAGCTGATTCTCAAGAGACAAACTATTAAAAAAATAAAGCTATTAAAATTGAACTTCAGTGCATGAGAAGTACAGGCTGCTTTTGAGGTATTGGGTGGAGATATTTGAGGGGTACAATTGTGTTCTAAATGGCATCGACCTCGTCACTCTATATTTCTATGTCAGTCAATCACTGTTATGAGAGTCCACTTGATCGTGTTCATTAAATACTCTTTTTTGTAGCCCAGAGCATTGGCTTATCCAACTTTCCTCGGAATGGTAGCATGACTCCAATAAAAACATAATTTTCTTTCTAAACTAGACAACGTTTGCAGCACAAAACAAACCAAAATAAGCAGCATTTAGAATTAAGATTTAAACATGGGATATAAAACGATGAACTTCTGGGAGATCTGGAAAAAATCTATTCAGAGTTCTGACTCGTTTAGAAACAAAATTGAAAACAATTTTCGCAATTTTCACTGTATTATAACTATGGAGCATCTGGGTACCTTCAGAGTACACAACCCGTATGTGACGTCTCGGAAAATGAGACGGTCGGCGCATTGGTTACGGTCGAAGAAGAACAACATTTGGAAAGGGAATATCAAGTAGCATGAAACTTTTTTCGCTTGTCATATGAGTGAATGCCTTCAACATATCATGCAATTGCCATAACGGACCAATTTTATGGGTACTTATTTTCTTTGAATCCCTACTTTAATGGTGAGTGTGTGTGCATGCAGTTTTACATCTGCTACTGTGACCGGTGTTATTCTGCGTTGTGTTGAAGTGTTCGGGATGAAGCCGTGACACCGGGATCTCTTTTATGACTGATCTTTATTCTGACCAAAGCGGTAAACAATGCAATCCTCCGGTCAGTTATCAGCATGTAGTGCGAGCAGCTACACAAATTAAGTGGAACAAAAAAAACATATTAGCATACCATACAGTGAGTTTAAGATAGTTAGTAAACTTATAAATGTAGTTTTACAGAGAGCCCACAATGCTGGTCACCTCTCCCATTAATTACAATAGCAAAAGGGGAAGGGGTAAAGGCAGGAGGAAACATTTATGGGGGGGCACGGAAGTGAACGAGGGGGTGCAGAAACTGGGTTGTTATTTGTCAGGTTGTTCTTTACAGAGATTTTGTGTGATTATATTGTGTAACATGCTCAGGTGAAGCCGTGATAAAACAGTTTGAAGGATTTAATCTGCGAGCACCATATTGCCGAACACCTCTCTCCTTCCTCCTCCTCCACTCTCTCCCTTCCTCCCACTCTCTCTCCCATCTTCTCCTCAGGAGAGAGGGTAGAACGAGACCGCAAGTGCTTTACATAAGCACTTTGCTACTGATTCTGATGAATTTTCATGTTTTTGCAAAATGTTCAAAATAAACAATTTTTCCTATCAAACATCCCATTTCTTTAATGGAATGTAGCCTTTCCCATCTACCTAGGTCTTAATGATCAGACATGTAACGAGCTTTATACTGGTTTAGCCATGCAGACTAGTCTGCAAGCTCTTTTTTGAGATTGACATTAGGTTTTTCTCGTCAAGATATAAACCTGAGTGCTTTGTGGGTGGGCTGGGGGACAATGGTGAAGGACTTGACTTGACCTCCGTCGCACCCAAAAACTCCAGCAGGTGATTTCACTGATTAGTCCCTTCTCTCTGCTTGAAGGTGATGTAATCAGTGAAATCACCTGGTGGAGTTTTTGAGCGGAATGAAAACCTGCAGCCTCTTGGCCCTCCGTGGCACCAGTTTGACACGTGAGATCTAGGGCATGGCTTAATTACGCTGCACCTCACTGAACAGGAAGCACTGGTAATTTGCATAATTAATTGGTGTTTGGACTGCAGCACTGGAGGAGGTCTTTAATGAGGCCTGTGTTTTGACTGTCTTCACACCTCCTCTTTGTTCTGGTGTGAGCATAGGTGTAGCAGACAAACTTCGGTCTACCTCGATAAAATTTTTCCGTGGTTAACTAAGTTGGCCTCAAATCTTAAGTAAACCTTGGTGTATTCTAAGTTTTAATAGGAATTTCTCAGAAAAAGGTGCACTTTCTCAGTTTTTCGGTGCTACTACCCACCAAGCAAGAATACGTCCAAACGACGTCTTTTCGAGACCTTCCACAAACGTCTAAATGATGTCCCCTGAGGAGCCAGAATGAAAATTTTTATTACGTCTTTTCACGACATCCTCTGGACGTCTCGTATTAACGTCCACCGAACCTCTGCACAAGGTTAAATATTAGTTCAAATGAGGTCGTTCTGGGCGTCTTTTCAACGTCAACTGCATACTTATTTTAGAGATACTTGACGGAAAAAAAAAATCGTTTCTGTCTCCTCCCTCCACCTACCTTGCGATGCCTCCCTATCTCTCCGACTGTTTTATTAGCTGTTAGATGTCGCTTTTGAGCAACTGTTATGTCAAGCAAAGCTCCTTTTTGCGGTAATGAGGGGATTCGATCCTCCAAACTGTTGATCACTAAGCTTCAGTCGCTACCGATTGCGCCACGAAGTTAGGTTAAGGGTATGGCGCAGTTACGATGTGTTTCCCGACGACTACTTTCCACGGGTCATTAAACGAAGTTTGAACTTTCGCGCTAAAGCGCTATGGGACAAATAGCCGCTTCCTTGTTTGTTTGTTAGTAATAAACCTTAAAAACCTCGCGAACTCGATTGCTACAGCAAGTTCAAAGACTGGGGCAGATTATAAAATGAAATCTCTTATTGGCCCAGTTGTGGGGAAAATAGCGGAAGTACTTCTCTTATCCGCCTCGCCGCGGTGCCAATAGCAGAACTGCTTCTCTTGTCGGCACTGCAGATAGCCGATCTCTTTCCCCCAATTAACCCTGCTGCGGGGCAAGTCGCCACTTTCAACAAACAAACAAACAAACAAACAAAAAACAGACGACTATGATGACATTAAAACACAAAATTTCATGTTAATAATTTTCTTTATTGTTTTATTTTCCCAACACTATAATAGTAGAAGTCCAGTACATTATTTCTCATATTATGGATACAAGTTGCAGTGACTTCGTTTAATGACCCGTGGAAAGTAGTCGTTGGGAAACACATCTTAACTACGCAGTGTCTTTAACCTAACTTCGTGGCGCAGTCGGTAGTGAGACTACCTCAGTGATTAACAGTTCAGAGGATCGAATTCCGTCATTACCACAAAAAGGAGCTTTACTTGTCATAACAATTGCTCAAGAACGACAGCTAAGAGCCAAAAAAGCAGTTGGAGGCATCGCAAGGTTGGTGGAGGGAGGAGACAGAAACTAAATATTTTGTTTTCGTCAAAAATCTCTAAAATAAGTGTGCAGTTGACGTTGAAAAGACGCCCAGAACTACCTCATTTTAACTAATTTTTAACCATGTGCAGAGGTCTGGTGGACGTTAATACGGGACGTCCAGAGGATGTCAAGACGTCATAAAAACTTTCATTCTGGCTCCTCAGAAGACGTCATTTATACGCTTGTGGAAGACCTCGAAATGACGTTGTTTGGACGTATGCTTGCTCGGTGGGTAGCGTTAGCTACTGTTGTTTTTTCGGTGGCATACTGATGCCATTGCAAATAACGAAAATAAGATTTCATTAAAACATATATATTTATACATCGAAGTTAATGATGTACAACTAGCCCTATCAATTCTTTGTTTCGTATTCATAACTTTATTTTGGGCCAATCAGCAAAGCTTAATATGAGCCCCATTGATTTTCTACATATTCTTATTTTTCTTCTGCCTTAAACTTCTTCTGGCCAGGGTATCAAAGGCAGCCCCTGGAAACATGGAGTAAGAAGTTTTCCACACTGATTGGGCACAGTTTTCTGATACTATTCATGAATTTTCATGTCCCCACTTCAAGGTTTGTAGTGCGACCAAAGGGTCCATGCTAGAGGTGTATTTAGAAGTTTTGAGCTATATTTTTTAAAAATCAGGTCAAGTTGGATTCCTTGGATCAAGTCCAGTTCATCGCATCTGATGCAATTAATTTCTGCCAACACTGCCAACATTTTGGTCCACTGCAACCTTGAAGTGTTCAGTTTTCTGGGGAGAACTCCCTAAAGTACATAACACAGGAAAAAGACACAATCTTTTGAATTTAAAGGAATAGTGTGACATCATCATCAGTACATAGGGGAACGACTCTAAACATATATTGCCATTATTTGCCTTACATGTTAGCGCAACAAGAAAACATTAAAACACTCATATCCTAGATTTTACATGGATTTATTTCTCTACTCAATATGTTAAAAATAAACTATTAATTTTTCTAAATTGTATTTAATATGAAATTGTGAAGTGGCAAAATACTTGGTACAGATTACTGAGCTCGCCTAAATATGTGCACCAGCAGGCGGACTCAGAGCCATGAAGCTCCGGTGACATCAGAGCGATAACGTAACTATTGGCGATTAAAATGTCATCAGTAAAATGAGAATGGCATAAACACTCAACTAAATAGATATCTGATAAGATAATTGATCATCTGTGGATTTGGTCAACTTCATAGCGTAATTTAACGTCAGATGTATTTAATCTTGATGCATGTCAGATTAAGCTGCTCCCTGAATAACTGGCAGGCTTCAAACCCCACACATTTGGGTTTTGCTGACCGCACCCAATGGATATTACAGCCTTTACCCTCTCCAAAAACTCGGACTCCCTAACGTGCTTTACAAGCAACAGTGGATAAAATAGTTAACAGCGGCTAACGCAGCATCTTTTTATCTATCATCTTTTAACTTCAATTAGTGAACGTTGCGGCACACATACACAGCGACAAACAAATACAGGCTTACACTTACATAAAGATAGTGATTGAAGACAGCTAATATATTGTTAATTTAACATTAGCAATGCAGCCTTCCACATAAGGTTGCAGTCAGACTCCTTCTCTGGAGTTAAATTAACATTGAAAGCATAGCTAAAACGTGGCTGCTAATTAGCTCATGTAAAGTTAACTAACGTGACTTATTTTGTTTTGGGTCTATCTAAATTTTACACCCATAGCTGGGACTTTGATGTTTGAAATGTTTTTAGTCTTGACCTGTAGGCCTATGTTTTGTTTAGCTAGAATTTCTCAAATTTTAGAATTAAAATTTGACTTCTTTTATATCAGACAAGAAAGCGTAGTTCTGCATTCATACCTTGACATGTTTCGACGGGGACTCCCATCTTCTTCAGAAGTGTTACATGATGGTATTGTGACGTGTCTTATCAGCTGTTGTTACTGAGGCGTGACTGTCCTATCAGTTTTGATAGAAATCGATAGAAATCCGGAAGCGAGCCCAAAGGACGATGAACCGGGACGAGGGGGCATACATGCTGTCTCACACCTGGAGTACGGTTCTGAAGAGGCCAACTGACAGCAAGAGGCGTGACCGTCCCGTCAAAACTGACAGGACGGTCACGCCTCAGTAAGAACAGCTGATAAGACACATAACAATACCATCGTGACACTTCTGAGGAAGATGGGAGTTCCCGTCAAAACATGTCAAGGTATGAATGCAGAACTATGCTTTCTTGTCTGATATAAAAGAAGTCAAATTTTAATTAAGAATTTCTCAAATTCGCGACTCCATAGTTGCCTGGCGCGTCATCTTCCTCTCCTTCTTATAGTGTCGAGATGCCTGCATGATACCTGCGTAATCTTAGCAGCAGAATCAACACTGATTAGCTGCAAATCAGTAGCCCTGAAAATCCTTTGATGAACCAAGAAGTGGTATTTTCTGACTCCAATTCGTATATAATTCACAATTTGTACCACCACACCATTAACATTATTGTAAAAGTAAACATGATATAGATTACATTGCAACTGTCATTTTCGGACTCAACCATCTTTTCTAAATTTAGAAAATTACTATGTACCTGCTAGTTTATTTTAAAAAATATGAAGGCCTATCAAAGAGACGATAAAAATATGGTTTAATAATTCTTTATTGTCAATTCATTCATTTAATTTGAGAAAAGAGAATTAAAATAACAAATGTCGGTGCAAATTAATGAGTTTGATAATTATCGGGATACCTCATCGGTAATTTGGTGCCCTATCCCATTTTATAGTAAAGTAGAAGCTCATATCCAAGTAATGATATGCCTGGTGGGAAACATGTAAAAAAGTATACTGACTCATGTAAAGATCATCCTGTTCACTGATGGGTTTGGGAACCATGTGGTTCCCATATAGGTCTAATGTTCAAACCAACATTCCAAGCTTGGGAAGCATTACATCAGACACAATATGTCAATACTGTATGTAAGAAAATAATAATAACCTAGGTTGTTTGAAGTCCATGTAGTTTACTTTCATGCATAAGCCTGCATAGTACAGCCTCGCAGATTGCTCTTTTATTTGACAAACTTATTCAGCACCTACCTGCGTTTGAAGAGACTCGAATAATATCTTCAACTCTTTAGTGTCATAAGACATGCTCCATTTACTTTTTGAAAACACAAAGCTCACAATGTCAAATGGCAGCTCTACAAATATATACAGACACAAAGCATGATCGACAAAGATGCATGACTGAGATTTTAAAAAAATAAACAGAAAAGAACCCTGTTTTTAGTCCATGTAACAGTTGTAGTCATAGCATATGGATTTACAAGTGATTATACTTAACTTGCGCAATACTTCACGACCTGGCAACAACCTGTGCATTGGACACCATCCCATCTTCTGTTCTGCAATTGATATCTGCAATCCAGTGTGCTCATTTCTTTTTTGTCTGCCATTATCAACCGTTACCTTGCCTGTGGACATGTTTCCACTGCATTTAAGATGGCTCGTATTACATCACTCCTCAAAAAACCCTCCCTTAACCCCTTTGATGTCAAAAAATACCGTTCTGTATCACTGCTTCCCTTCCTGTCTAAAACTCTGGGGTCAATTACTGTTTTTTCTCCAACAGAATCACCTCCTTGATCTTCACCAGTCTGGTTCCCAAGCTGGCCACTCAACGGAGACTGTTCTTCTGTCTGTGACAAATGCATTCGTCACTGCACGTCTTGTCACTCTTTTGATTCTTCTAGACCTGTCTGGTGCCTTCGATACCAATAGGACATACCAGGTGTCCTGGATGGGATCTGTCTCCTCCTCCCAGCCCCTTACTACAGACGTCCCTCCAAGATCTTTTCTCTGGTCCCTGTTGTTTTCCATTTACATGAAGTTTCTTGGCTTCGTTATCACGTCCCACAGTTTCTCATTCCACTGTTATGCTGATGACATTCAACTTTTCCTCTCTTTTTTCTCCTTGTGACACACAGGTCCAGGGCAGAATATCTGCTTGCCTGGCCGACATCTCTATATGGATGGCCAGACATCTAAAGTTCAATGCAGAGAAGACAGAGCTCCTCTTCATCCCGAACCAAACCTCCCCTTCACAACAGCTTGCCATCACCGTTGATGGCACTGCGGTAGCCGCTACCTGCTTTGCAAAGAACCTGGGGGTTGTTTTGGACAACCAACTAGACTTCAAGAAGCACATCGCAGCAAGAACATGGTCCTGCAGATTTCTTCTGTTCAACATTAAAAGGATTCGTCCATACCTGACCACCTATTCAGCTCAGTTCCTAATCCAAGCCGCCGTGATCTCCCACCTAGACTACTGAAACTCCTCGCTTGCTAGTCTACCATCCAGTGCCCTCCAACCCCAGCAGCTCATCCAGAATGCAGATGCTCCCTTGGTCTTCAATGTCCCCAAGTTCTCACACCTGACTCCCCTGCTGAGATCCCTGCACTGGCAGCCAGTTGCTGCCAGAGTCAGATTCAAAGGCGTTGCGTTTTGTAGGCAAATTTTGCTACCAATCATTGCAGCGAAGCTCACTTACAGCTGCAGCAGCTGCACAACGGTTTGCTGCAACACGTTGGCATTCAACAGGGCCTCCATCTGTGAATACATTGTGCCAATTCTGTCAAGTATATTGGTAGAGGAAGCCTCTGAAGATATCAGCCTGCATATGATAAAGTTTTATATGGGTGCTACATTGAAAGACACCAGAAAAAACACAAGGCCCTTGCACTGTTCCTCACCGCGGACGGAAACACGCCTTCCAAACAAAGACAAAGTGACCCAGCTGTCAAAATCCGAAATTACGTTGAAGAAATTGTTCACGCTTATGATGATGTTGCTTTCAGATCTCATTTACAAATAGCCCGAACCTCAGTGGATGTAGTTCTCTTGTCAAATAAAATCAATGAAAAACGTGCGTTTTCATTTTGGGAAATAATAAGTTCACTCGAACTGGAACTTGATATCGCTTTGTATACTAGGCTAGGTATACATCCCCTCATACACAAAATAGATCTATACTAGATCTATAATAGAATGTAACTGGGGACATATGTACCCAGTACAAGGAGCTTTATCAAGTTCCTGCATGGTATTTCCATTGTGCTTCTTTTAACATAGACTTTCATATTTCTGTGTTATTTCAGTATAACTAGACTCGAAAAACACATTTATGATCATGTTATATTAGACTAAATGCCCTCACCTGTCACCCCACTCTTCATATATGAAAGGATGATGATGTTTGCATAATTATGCAGGTTAAATAATCTTGATTCTGCATTTCATTTTCATCAGTAAATATAGTAGTTCTAGTAATCTGTGTTTGCCATGTTTTCAAAAATTCTAAATAATCAACATGCATTTATTTCCATATTACGGAAACGTAAAATAAAATGTTCTTATGTTACAGGTTCTTATGCAAAAGGCTGCCGAACTAACGCCCCACCCAGCAGTGAGCATAGAGACGAAGACTTTATCTTTGTGGATATTAGGTAATCAAGAAAGGATATTTGGTAATCTTTCTGAGAAGTTGGTGATAGATTTGGAATTGAGAGCGGGCAGCTCTAAAGGATTTTTGTGACAACGTCAATGACTTTAAAAATGAATACCTCAAGTGGCCAAGCACGGATGAAGCTAGAGTAAATATGCAGGAATTCAAGGAAAGGTGGGGATTTCCCAATGTAGTCGTAGCAATTGATGGGACAGATGTCCTTATAAAGCGACCTCAAGCAAACCACGACTCCTTCATCAACAGAAAAAGTGTACCAGCTGTGAAAAGTCAAGCTGTATGTGATCACAAGATGCATTTCAGTGATGTTTACAGCGGATGGCCTGGGTCTGTACAGTGTGCTCAAATGTTTAGGAACAGTCCCTTAGCAATACACCTGTGCAATTAAGACTCCATGCCGCCCAATTCGCATATCATGAGGGATGCAGCATATCCACTGCAAGTGTATCTGATGAAACCATTTCGAGACAATGGTCGTCTGTCAGAGGCACAAAAAAGTGCAACATGATTCACTGCTCTGCTAGAGAAGTTGACACCAATGAAGATGCATGTTGTAGACTTGAGACGGATGCCAGAAGCACAGATGCAGTGGAGAAAGCTCCAGATAGTGAATAATCTCTAACTGTCAACAGATACCATAATCTTAAGACAAAATAAAACATGCAAATTGTGTCAAAAGTCTGTATTTTCACTTTTTTGCTGCATGCATGACATGTTTGTTTCAGAATCATCTATAATCATGAAACCATGTGAGTGAATTCATTGTGTATATTACTCTTAATGGGATCTATAGCTAAGCAAAATGCTAATTTTGATTCAAAATTTTAGTTTTGAGGTAAGAACATGAAGTGGTCCTTCAAATAGTCCGTAATATGGAGTCGTGTTCCGAAGGAAACATTCGTCACGAACACTGTCTTCAAGGCTGGAACAGCTATGAGTGTGGTGACTTTCAATGATGGCCAATGAGGAATTGCCTCCATTCTTATGAAACTTGGCATAAAGGCAGGGGCCACTCAATGAAAGGCTATCAAGAAATGGACAGAAAACGTGTGAAACAGAATGAAAAATGCGCACCAGAACTTGAAAAAAAGAAACGAATAGACGCTCGACAAGCATGTTAAACTAGGAAAGAAACAGATTGAAGGAGAGAGAGTTACTTATGAGGCTGGTGCCTTTTAAGGAGGTAAAAAAATCCTAAAAACCACTAAAAACAAAATACTAAATGTATTCCTCCTGAGAACATTACTGTCAAACTTCGATCACATTATTACTGCTGAACTAAAATCGAACTGTTACTGCCGAAAAAATGTATTTTTTCTAAAAATATAGATTTTCAACAAGAAAATACAGATTTCTCAGTAACTGTACATCCAATTAACTTCATATTTGGCAGTTTTCTTCATTCTGTAATGATCTATGTCTTTTTGAAATATGTACCTCTGAATATGAGTAAATCAAAATATGCATATTTAATTAGCTGTTTCCCGCCGAAATTGATTTAGGGGGGTCAAAATCAATACTAGAACATAGAAACCTGGAAAAAAAGCTCTGTAGTGACATTTGGAATGTTTTTTCCTTCACATTACAGCTGAAATTATAACCAAACACTGTTTAGTTATCTCAATAACTATGTTTCTCTAAGTATCTATATATTCATTAAAACAGCCGTTGCCATAGCAACCACAGATGTGACGCTACAGAAACTCAGTGTTTTAAGTTGCAATTTCTAATAGAATTATTTTGATAATAATTATTAGTTTAAAAAGTGAACATCTTAGAAAAATGTTTGCTTAAGTATAAGTCCCCTTCAGATATATTTGTACAATTTTAGTTTCGGCCTGGGCCTTTTGTACAAAGCGATTGTAGCCCTTCAATCACTCTAAGTCATACTAAAGCATTTGCTTACAAATGTTGTATTGATTTAAGTGCTTTGTGCAACTAAGGTCAGTAATAAGCCACTTCACATGCTTCAGATGTCATAGGTCAAGGATAAATTTTAGTTAAAGAGATTGTGATTGCAGGATCATCAGCCATTATTTGTTTAATAGTGTCAAAATAAGGCCATTTAGAGGGCCTGCCACTCCCATTTAGCTTCATTTTGCCCCTTATCCTCCGATATGTAGACTGCAAATTTCTAAATTATCGGTCACATATATATCGAGTGATCTGGTAACCCTTACAGTTCATCCCTGCAGCGATGGCTTTCCACATCGAACTACGCTGAGTTTACGGGCGTTTCATATCTTCTTTTCTTTCAAGATAAAGTTCTAGAAGAAGATGAGTTGACGGATCCTTCCAATGAAATGGTATTCCTTCATCCTCAGCAAACGACAGCAAAACACACAAACATTACATCAATCATTTTTGTTTTTGACATATAGTTAGTTACATAACAAAAGGGAATATTTGGAGAAAACAACTGAAATAGTGCATTAACCTATACACAGAAGCCTTACATTTTTCTGAAAAAAATAAGGAGCTAAAGATTTTCACTTTAGATTAGACTAACCTTAGTTAGATCAACTGTAACATCACTGAATGTGGCAGCAGTTCGTGATAAATAAAGCCTACAACAACCTTTTCACTGAATTTGAAACTACACACCTGCTTCATCCTGACTTTGATGACTGGCAGGTGTTGATGGGCGACTCTCAGGAGAAGTAGGTGTTTTGGGGTTCTGATTCGGGCCCATTTCCCAAGGTGGCAAAGTCTAGTTAGGCTACATACAATATATCATTAGTTGAAGCCAGGGTGTTGTACAAATGCATGTATTTAACTGGATCTGTTTGCGAACAGAAGAACGAGATGTATGTCAAAACATTTAATCAAAATTCTGCTTGCCATATAATCTCATCTGGTTGATTTTACATAGTATTCTTTAATGCAAATAGTTTTATGGGAAATTAAACTAATAAAACTAATTTTAGAAATACTGCAATTAAACTGTATTTTGGAACACGTTGCTCCATTCCTCACAAAGTAAATTAAAATCATGCACAATTATAATAGTATGTTAGCATTAATACAAACAGTTAGCCTGTGTTCAGAGCTTTGTACTTGATAATGCTTTGGTGTAACTTTATGACAATAAGCTCCATCAGTTTGAGAAAAGCTTTCCCTGTACATGGGGCAGAAATATTCTCCTAAGAAAATGTTCAGCAGGCACTCTGTGTCATATAGCTTGATAAGGTGAACTGTGTCTCCTTGCTGTGATGTAGCTGAATAGGCCCTGTGGATGGATGGTATGCAACTGTCCACATATATTTGTGCAAGTTCAACCAACTGGGTCGTTCTCCACTTCGTTTCATACTCTGACACATCTTGTACAGTGCCCTTGTGCTGACCCAGACAAAATGAAATTCACTAGCTGTGTTTCTATCCAACCTGTATTGCAAATCTTAAGCGAATTTTCGTTAATGCGGCAAAAGGAAAAGCGCATTTGTGCGTTTCCATCCACTTCAGTTATGCGCTTTTGTTTCATAGGATAAGCTGTAGGTGCCGTTATGTGGCGCTAATTCTCTATTCAATTGCCATTGCTTTTGCAGACGAAGACGGCGCATGCTATGACGTCAATTAGCGCGACGAACGAAAAGGAAAACAAATGGGAAAGCTGGTGGCGAAAATGAATGAAAGTAATCAATTAAGCTAGTGGTTATGAAGTCTTTAATGTTACAGCTAGCACAGTAGAGTAAGGTTACAGTTCACTTCTACTATATTAACCACTAGCTAGCTAGCTAAAGTGACAACAAGCTAAAGTTATAGCTAGCACACCAATGTTGCTAGGTAGCAAACTAGCTTGTTCGCTTGCCAGCGTAGGTAAGCGAAATGACGTAGATACTAAACTTCTTCATTTATTCGCATAACTTGTTCGCTAACCCGTTTCCACTACACTAAAACACATTTATCTTTAGCGATTCAGAAAATTCTCCACCCCCTCCTTGCGCAAAAAAAATTTATGCGATATTTCGAGTTGATGCGCATTTTGGCTGTTTCCACTCAGGTTTTTTAAGCGCAAAATCAAAATGCGCATTAAAACAGGTGGATGGAAAGGTGGATGAAGTTCTTTACTGTTTATATACAGTGGTGGCCAAAATTATTAGAACACTTGGCATATATAAGATGTTTCAATTGTTTTTGTTGAATTGGCCATTAAAATTCCCATAAAACGAATGAGATATCTATAAAATCAACATTATGCTCTATAAACCAGAGAATAGAGCCATCATAAGGAGATTTAGGTTATTTTCCTTACAAAAAACAAGCAAGGCCTATTTCACACAATCATGTTCTTTTACAGAAGAAGCCAAATTACTTGTGTAATCATTGTCATGCGTGATCATGGTTAAATTGATGGTGATGCAAGAGTCTTAGGACACAGATGTGTGATTCTTTTGAATGTACAAGACTTATCCTCCCCATTAAGTGATTGGTAACATCAGGGTTTTGTCACTGAGGCCACACCACCAATTGATATAAATTCAAAGCCTCTAGAAGTAGTCTTGAAGCACATGTTGCTCTTTGAACATGGCTAAGGTGAAGAAGGAGCTAACAAGTGAGCAACGGGTTTGAATAAAGGCCCTTTTTGATGCCGGCTTGAGTTACCGCCGCATAGCCAAGGACTTGAGATGCAGTCCAGGCACT
Organism: Gymnothorax javanicus; assembly: GCA_029692085.1. Taxonomy (NCBI): domain Eukaryota; kingdom Metazoa; phylum Chordata; class Actinopteri; order Anguilliformes; family Muraenidae; genus Gymnothorax; species Gymnothorax javanicus. Next base: position 74,997,006 of record CM056198.1, read on the forward strand.
GTAAAGTACACTTTAGACCGCCAAGATGCCACCAATTCACACGAGAACCGAAAGGGGAGAGGTAGAAAAAAGAAACTTTCAGACAGACAAGAGAAGCATCTCAAAATCTCAGTCTTAGGGACCGAAGAAAGACCTCACGAGAACTGCGTGACGAGATCAACACCACAATGACTAATGGTGCAACAGTGTCTTCAAGAAGTGTGCGTCGGAAACTGGGAGAAGAAGGACTTGTTGGCAGAATAGCAGCAAAGAAACCATTACTGAAAGAGAAAAATAGAGTGAAACGCCTGAAAGTTCGGCAACAAGTGAAGAGTGTATGTTCGACGGAGGAAGGGGGAGAGATATAAAAATGAGTGTCTCTTGCCAACATTTAAACATGGAGGGGGTAGTATTATGGTGTGGGGTGCCATTTCAGCCTCAGGAACAGGTGACTTAGTGAAAATTGATTGCATCATGGATAAGACAGTATACCACAACATTCTGGTGAGGCACCGAGTACCATCTGGGAGTCGTCTTATTGGGCCTGGATTTATTTTCCAAGAGGACATTGACCCTAAACATTCTTCTAACTATTGCCAGAACTACCAGCGACAGAAGGAGTCTGCTGGAACATTGAAAATGATGGACTGGCCCCCTCAAAGTGCGGACCTCAACCCCATTGAGCGAATTTGGGGTGAGCTGGAAAATAAACTGTACAGATCTATTGTACATTCAAAGGAAAGCCTTTGGCTTGATTTGCAGAAGGCATGGGATAACATTTGTGTTGAGGTTCTCAGGAAATATACTGACACTATGCCAGAGAGATGTGCTGCCGTAATTACTGCAAAAGGTGGACATACCAAATATTAAAGTTAAAAGTGGATAAAAACAGTAGGATTCACTTCATCTGATATTTGTTGTGCTCAGAGCAACCATCGCATGTTTCATTGACATTATAACATGAAATCATGTTTTGGAGGCAAAAAAAAAGTCAATATTTTCAGATCTGTCAGGTGTTCTAATAATTTTGGCCACCACTGTATGTTTTCATGATGATTACAAGCCACAAAATTGTACTACTGACTCTTTAGTTTAATAATCTAAAGCACTAGGGACATAAACAAGCTAACTTCAAAAAAAATTTCATCAAAGAAACATTTTTGTTTGAAAAAACAAGCAAGCCATAATTAACACAAATCATGCAGCGGATTGACTCCTGTTCTTATATTAAAGGATTGATTACCTGGTATTTAGACCTGATAAAAATAAGTGATTGGGTATAAAACCATAATGTTTTGTGGTAATTTGCAAAAATTATGCAATATTGACATTTATTTTACCCTTTTTATAAAGCCCATCTTGCTCTCACGAAAAAATTTTGAGATTTTGCCTCGGCCGGAAGATAGAGGCATGGCTGGGCGGACGGGGTAGTGCGAGGGAAGAGGGTGGGAGGAGGGAGTGGCTTGAAAAGACAGCCATAGCAATGCTTGCTTATGAACACAGTGTGTGACCTCACCATAGCTGAATCTAGCGACCAGGCTGCGATCTACGGAATTAGACCGTTTATGTTTGAACCTGAATCCGAGCCCGAAAATGAGGAGGAAGGGGAGGAGGAAAATCTTGAAGTGGTGGAACAATCACGGTCACAGTTACAGCAAGAAGTTTCAGAGCGGTAATTTACATTCATTTCAATTAATAGCCTGTTATCAAGAAATACCAGGCCGCAGAATGCTGTTATTGACCAGTCAGAAGACAGTATTCAACGTAGCCACATAATAAGTTCCTTTAAATTAGGACCAAAGGACTTATTTTGTCATTTCACTTTGAAAACTTTTGCTAGAATTGATAGCATTCCAAGACCCTCATGCCCCTAGACGTAGCCTTACCTAACTAATGTAATGTTACAGTCAAAAACACTTCTCAGCTAAATTTTTTTCAATAATCACAGCATTACAATATTATTGTTACCCACTTTCAGAGTCCAGTCCAACCTCTGGCAAGGCTTCATTTGTACCCCAAACATTAGGCTACCCTACATTTGATAACATTGAAGTTGGGAGAACAAAGTTGTCAGCTAATGCCAAAGTTGACATTTACAGCCAACATTAAAAAAAGTGGCTAACTCGCTGTACGCATAGCAGTTGTCGGGTTCTGTAGTCTTAGAACAACTCCTTTCTTGAGGCGCAGGTTTTTAGCTAAGCCAGCATTGTTCTGGCCTAAGTTTGAGAAACAGTCCAACGTGAAATGCTGAGCACACATGAATTGGTTTGAGGCAGAGGCCGTAGGAACATTGGGCCTCATTCACTCATATCTTCTTACGAATTTTCGTAAATTTGTTCTTAAGAAACTTCCTAAGAACAATCTACACCGGATTCACGACATGTTCTTAAGCAGCAAAATGGTTCGCACCTGTGTTCTTAACAATGGTGAATCCCATGTCTTCTTAATTGAAAGCGCGTGCCAGTTTTTTCAAATTACCATAGGAACGCCCTACAATTTTCCATATAAGGACATAGGATATTAGGGCCGTGTGCAAGGAAAGAGGATGGCGAAGAGACACGCAGACCGTGGGCAACAGGGCACAAAGAGAAAAAAAAATTTAGTAACGCGGAGATAGAAATACTACTGCAAGAAGTAAATGCAAACCGACAGAAGTTATTTACCAGCGTTACCAGTGGCTATTCAGTCACCAACAAAGGTGATATTTGGAAAGATATCGCCTTGTCTGTAAATGCTGTGTCTGGAGAACAATGCACATATGAAGAAGTGAAAAAAAATGGTTTGATTTAAAATCTGAGGCCAAAAAAAACATGTAGGTATAAGAAGCATGTGTTGATTACTGGAGGGGGGCAGGGAGGCCCTGAATTATTGGACTTTGACCAGCGCATCGGGGCCATTATTGGCCAGACGGCGGTCTCAGGTGTGCCATCTGCGGAGCAGCTAGATACCGACTAGGGCCCCATACCACCCTCTTCTCCAAGGCCTTCTCTTTCTCCAAAGCCATCTCCGACCAGGGAAAGAGAAGGTACGTTTTTCCTGATATATTTACATTTACACAACACAAACTAACTGGAAATTGTAAATTTTTGTATCATATTTTGGTCTTCAAAACCGATGCCTCGTGAAAGTTCTCAATTGGCATCCTCTGAAAGGCTAGTTTTTTTTGTTGTTTTTTTTGCGTGTGCAGTGCACCCATGGACTGTATAAAACATGGACGACGCGTCTTCATTCATTCCCATTCAACAAAAATGGAGCCAAAATATCCTCAATATGGGCGCTGCCATGTTGCACATTTGGAGCCTGAGTCGGCGCAGTAGTGATCGGGGGTAGAGCCGCGCTATCGAATCCCGCCCACACACCCACCCGAACAGCCCCCTGAACCTCTAACCTGAACTGGCAGCTACGCTGTTAACGTAAGTGCCCGTAATAGCCAGCTCTCACACAGAGACGGTACAGTTTACCATAGTAAAGCGAAAGGACCCCACTGCCGGCAGCTTAACTATTCGGTCGTTAATAAGGTAAATAGACTTCTTGGCTAAACAGACCCCACCCGACAGTCATCTGTTTCGAAATTAGTTGAAGTACCTAATTTCCTAGATAGCCAGTTTATCTATGATATCTTGTCACTGAATCTTGCTTAACAAACTAGATATGTAGCTAATTACATTAAGTAACGCAGACGTCAGGTTTTTGCCACTTCTCGGCCACATAGCTAGCTCCAGTCAATGTTCTCAACTGTCACTAACCCAATGTTGCGAGTGGCGAGCATATTAACGCTGACTTTCGTTGTATTTTCTAAATCACGTTCCGCCGGGAAAGTGTCATTTCCAATGTGCATGTACTAGCTGAGTAATGGGTCGAACTTCTAATTTTTCAACACGTTAGAACGGATCGAATTTTGAATTAAAATAAACTGTCCTTCTTACCAAAGTTAGCTTGCTGTGTTTAATAAGTCGCGTATCTTGCCGTTAGCTAATGTTGTATTTCTTAAAAATGTAACATAATCGCAACGGAAGATAACCATCATAGCTTGGGGACCGGAAATTCATTCTCTGTGATAGTTAACTTAGCAATCCAACACCCCTACACTTTCTTTTATGTGGACTCGATGTCTTTGAATGCATAGATAGTAATTGTTTGAGTTTTGGTATCCTCATTTTTATACGACGAAATGGACTCGGCAATTCTTTCATCCTCCACAGTGGCCAAGAGTCTGTATAAATCTCATGGGAATATCTGGAAACTGACGCCTGTGGTTATTTAAGCATAAGACTTTTCACTGGAGAATGTCATAAAAAACTGAAGTTTATAACATTAAGTCACATCTATTTCATGCATAAAAAGCACAGTACCACCTGATAAAATATGGAATTATAGAATATAAACATGAAATATGTTAGATTGCAGAAAAAGCCAACAGAAGTGACATTTAAAGGTGACATTTGCATTTTACAACCAACAGGGTCAAAAGTTTACATTATTGGGGACAGCTACATTCGCCGTGGGGAAAAACGAGCAAGGGAGACCACCGGGACCGACCTTGGTCTGGATGCCCAGGTTCAGTGGTTTGGCTGGGGTGGCATGGTTTGGGGAAACCTCCTCCCCTTTATCCACCAATGCCTGAGAGGAAGAGCTGTGACGGAGGTCCTGCTGGTCCACTGTGGTGGGAATGACCTCGGAAAAATCAAGAGTGTGAAGCTTGTCGCAGGGATCAAGCAGGACTTGGAAATTCTCCATCGGCAGTTCCCTCGGATGAGGATCATCTTCTCTGCCATCACCCAGCGATGCCGGTGGAGGTCTTCCCATCCAAAGATTGACAAAGCCCGGCAATATGTCAACAGTGTGATGGCTATCTTTGTTTTGTCTATTGGTGGAGACATCTTGCATCATCCTCAGATAAAGCATAGAGATCCTGGCCAATTTTTGCATGATGGAGTTCATTTCACCCCTATGGTAAATTATATATTTTTAAATAACATTGTGGCTGTGTCTGAAAGACCAAATCCAGTCGGGTGATGCTGAATTTGGATTTTCAACATCAGCTATGGCCGCAAAAAAAAAGTCAGTTTTTTTGCTTTATGTGATGTTTGATGCGCTTTTTATTTATTTTTATACTAGGGTGGTAGCCATCATACTTATTGTTTCCCCAGCTCTTCCTCTCCATCCACCTTCCTTTCTCTCTTCCTCTTCAATCTTTTCTCCAAACCATTTTCTTTCCTCCAGCCTTTCCACCTGATGGACTTCCTTAATTTTTCCCCACGGCAAATGTAGCCAGTGGATTTTCTTTGGGCCACACAGAACTCTATGCTGTGTGTAGTTTTTGTTTAAATAAACATTTTTTATTCAACTATTTTGCATTCCTCTGATTTACTGCAGCAAAGGACATAGTATATGTGAAAGAATTCAGAGTGAAGTTTTTGCTGGACGTAAATGTAAAGACCTTTATTGTACATTACAGGTTTAATTTACCACCATCACAGAAAATGTACATTGAATTACAAAATATTTCTCATGTACTCCCAGTCCAAGGACAGATGACTGGAGTCTTTGTTGGAAAACTGAAGTCAAGATGAACGGCTTTTGAATGTATTATCAAACAAACAAAAAAAAAGAATGACAGTTTATGCCAATATTTGAAGATGACATAAGGAAAATGACACAGGACGGAACAAGCATATATAAGAGAAGCCAGTTACATGTCCATTATTATTCAATCAACATGGACTTGTCTACTTCCAAGTGTAAATTACCGTCTAACAGAACCATTGCAAGTTTCAGTGACAATGCATAGTTGAGCAGTTTTGACAAGCGTTTTCATCAGTTTTTCATTTATAAATTACTTCAGAAGTATTCTCCAGCAATAAAACAAAAGAATTGCTTGTAGCATCTTCCGAGCCTTCACTGGACCGGGGTAACCTCAGCATTACCCAGTGGTTTGGCGGCTTCTGTAATCACATGGTAAAAAAAGAAAACATATCAAATTATTTGTGAAGCTTATATCCGAAACCTGAAGTGCAGTCTGCCCTACCATGACAGCAGTAAAATTTACTTGCACGTTCCAACCCACACATCTGGCAATTTTGCAAACGGCAGGTTTGACATTAAAAAAAAAAAAACTAGAATGGAGATATATGCAGCTTTATATACTTTGAAACAATTCTTTCTGCTACCAATTTACATTCCTTTTTATGTGTGGTCACATGCATCTATTCCGACTTACTTGAAACGTGTTTCAGACATAGACTGTATATGAAGAGACATCAAATTTCAAAATAACTTCCTATAATTTTCAAGAAAATATAAAGCTGATCAAGGAAAAAGCTCATCAGCTCTGACCTTCTAAATTAAGATACTGAAAGCATTACCTTAACAGATTTGTTTCAGTGGCTGAACTAATTAACCATTAATTGCCAAGTGCAAGGTAATATGTGAGTTAACGTTAACTGAAGTCAGCTAGCTTGCTAGTTAACGTTAAGGTTACTCGATAGCAAACGCAGCAATAATTAACGAAAAGACTATTCGCACTTATTTAAGTGCGTCCAAGCACAAAAATTGATCGAAATTCGCTTTAGACGCACTTATACGTGTGGCCAAGATGCACATTGCTCCATTGCCCACACTTACTTTCAGTGTGTCCTACGCTAATTTTTTTTTGGCGAAACGTATTTTAAGCGGCACTTTCTAAGCGGCACTGGAATGGTCATCAACTGGCGCACTTATAAGTGTGGCCAAGAAAAAAATTCAGCATTGGCGACACGTATAAGTGCAAATAACATCGGCCATAATTAATGCATAATTTAGTAGCGCAACAACCATCACGCTATAAACAATTTTCAATGATATTCTTCCCGGTTTACACCACTCCCTCATTTACAGTGTGTGCCCATCACCTTCCAGGCCAAACTCGAAATGTTGTCAGGTTCTCCTCTATACTTCGTCCGATTAATCTTTTAAGAGTTACCCCGTTACCTAGCCAATTCCACTAAAGTAGATGCACTGATTCCAGCCGTAATTTCATCCGAAACCTGCCGAATCGACATTGAAATTATTAATAAATTGAATCCACTTTCGGTATGTTTCATTTTTGTCATATTGTCGTTGGTAAAATAATCTGTACCTCCTCGATCCAATTCGTTTTTCTTGCAGTTTTAGCTGCTGTCCATAAGGTTGCAACATAAGGTTGGAATTTTGTTGTGTTACCTGCTGAAAAATGAGAAGTTGGCTTGCTGATGCTTATTGAAACACTCGAACCTAGGGGCTCGTCTACTGAACATTAGATAGCAAGTTTGCTACATCGTTCACCCTACTTTAATAGCCTAAGCGACTTCAATCAATTCAAAAGTTGAAGGAATTAGCCAGCCATTTGCAAGGTTCTAACGTTGATCCCTGGGTAAGCAGAATTCCTACCAGGCAAAGTGACTCGCAATCTGTGTTCGTTCTAAAATTCCGAGATACTGACTGCAGAACTGGAAGCTAAAGGCTGAAACTACTGCGGCACTGGCTCAATATTTCAAGTTCAAGTTCATAAGAACGACATTTTATGACACAGTGCCGTTAACTTCATTCAAATGCTTGCCTTAATAGGTATTCTCTAAAATTAAAAATGTATATTTTGCCAGTTATGAATAGCTACCGATCACCATTTTCCCTCATATTAATCCTAAACGTTTGCTACTCTGCTTGCAGTCTTAACGTAGCCAAGGTAGCTAGCTAACTTGGTAATAACTTAACTGACCGTTCAACTTCAACAAACAAAAAATAAACTTACCGAAAAAACTGCAGAGATCCTTCCGATCGGTCCGGTCGGTTAGTACAATTCACAGCAGAGCAACTCATTTCGTCGTTTTTTGTTGCAATCTGTCCTGCTTGAAGTACAATCGCTGTTAGCTATGAAGAATTTCAGATAACGTTAAATCTCCTGTCGACGTTTCCTACTCCAGCTCTACGTAAAATTACCATTCACGAAACGAAATCCGCAGGGGGCAGGGGCTATCGCGACTCAGTCTACGCACTGCAGTTGTCAATCACTGCTGTTTATTATGACAACATGCGCCTTTTGCATAATATCAAATAAAAAGTTTACAGCAAACTTTTCAGAAAAATTGACGCAAGAATATAGATCAGCATGGTAAGAACTTCTTAAAAAGGAAGAAACCATCTTCAGAAAAATACTATTTTTCATGTACGCATTTTTCTCTGCGTGGCATTTCTCCCCTCCACAACCATGGAGGGGGCGGGCTTATAATTTGTATTGCAGCCGGCCAGTAGTTGGCGATCGAGACGTTTTGGCTTCACTTTTCGGGAGACGTTCGGCTGTCCATGTTTTATACAGTCCTTGAGTGCACCAAACTGAGACCACGAAGTGTGCTGTAATGATTTGATATTTTTGGTTGTATAACTTTTTTTTTTTTTTTTTTTTTTTTTTTACAGATTCCAGGCAACTCCTTGAGGAGGAAGAGGACTCCACTCAGCCCTCCACCTCTACCTCTGTGCGTGCAGCCACCAGAACCTGTCCAACTGCACGGGTTTTATCTGATGCTGTCTTGGATAATCAAGAAAAGATTTCACAGTCTCGTTCAGATCGCGTCTACCCTCATCACAATATCAGAAACACTTAAAGAAATAAATGCACATTTGCCATTTCAAGCGCTTTATTCATGTATAGCCTGCTTTCTAATAAAATGTTTCACAGCTCACAACCGAGAAATTAAGTTCTGTCTAATTTCAGCAGCAGCTCTGTTTTCTGGTCCCAGCAGTGGATCTGGATTCAGATCTTGGTGTGGTGGCTGAGGTGGAAGTGGAACGCCACATTTCATTGCCATGTTGTGCAAGACACAGCAGGCCATGATTATTCTGCAAACCTATAAAACCATGCAGAATGAAAGGTCAGAATTCCCAGAAAAGTTTCCAAATCAAAATAAAATAAATACGGTCACAAATGTGTCTAACCCACCTTTTCTGACTTGTACAGCAGCTTGGCGCCTGCTGTATCCAAACACATCCAGCGTCCTTTTAGAATCCCGATGGTTCGCTCGATGGTGGAGCGGGTGCGTGCGTGCCTCTGGTTGTATGCCGTCTCCTGGGGAGTCTGGGGATTCACCAGTGGCGTCATCAACCATAGTGCAAGGACGTATCCTCGATCTCCTATCAAACGATTAAGTATAGGCCTAATAGGAATTATGATAAAGAAACCCACTGTAACTGGTGTCTGATGCTTACCAATGATCCATGCATCTCCAGCAGCGCCTTGTTCGAGGCGCATACCCACTGAACTGTTTTGCAATATATAGGAGTCATGCGCACCTCCGGGGAAGCGGGAGACCACATTCAAGAGATGGTACTCGGAGTCGCAGATGAGTTGCATGTTGATGGAATGGTACTGTTTGCAGTTGAGATAGGGGAACGGGTCTGGTGAGGGTGCCTTGATCCGCACATGAGTGCAGTCTATTGCCCTGATGATATTGGGCAGACCAGCAATAGACTGGCAGCTGTTCTTGCACCCTATAAGGGAAGGCAATGTATTGTGGGGCCAGCTGAATTATTCCATCTACAACTCGTGGGAGAGTGCGGCTGATGGATGGCTGTGATATGCCCACCCGGTCTGCCAACTCCCGCTGAAATGTCCCAGTGGCTAAAAAGCCCAAGGTGGAAAATACTTGCACATGTGGGGGTACTGGATTAGACCGTCGGTTATGGCTTCGCAGTGCTGGTTCTAAAATGTCACGTAATTCCATCAACACCGGTCTTGGTAGCCTAAACCTTGATATTAGGTATTCATCATTTTCTGCAAATAAGTTGAAATGATCTTCAAACATGCGCTCCCTTCTCAAAGTGCGATTGGCAAGTTCTTCAAGAAGTAACATATGCCATTTTGGTAACAAGCCCGACGCACATGAAAATGGGCCTTAAATAGAGCGATCAATCACTGAACAAGGCTGGATTTTATCAACCATGATTGCGGATTTAAAAAATAAAAAATTAAAAAAAAACATTTATAATTATAAGCTACTTAAAAAAAGACCAAAACATTATATTCAAATACAATAATTTTATGACTTATAATGAACAAAACTGCTATAACTGATCATTTGCGTGTGCGTACAACTGGTCTGGAGAGTTTGTACATTCTGTTCTTAGTTAAGAACAAATTCTAGATAAGAAAACATTAGTGAATGTCAAATTCTTCGTAAAAAGTGCGTAAGTGGGGTTTAAGAGCAGATTTGTTCGTAAGAATGGTTGGTGAATGAGGCCCATTGTCGGCCTAAATAAATTTAATCCACTTGTTCCTCAGCCATTCATCACTTGATGGAATGTTAAAAATGTTTTCATTGGGATTTTGGCAGCCAACAACATTTTTGTGCACCTGAACCAGTAGCTCTTGTCTTCTCTGACATTTTTCTTCAGCGTGTTTGCGGAAAACAGTGGGCACCGTTTGCTACTCCCTAGCCACACCTCGACTCTTTGCCCACTCAGGTACCCGTAATCTGTATGCCCAACCAGAAATCTCCATTTTTCATGCCTCTGGAATTGATGAGGAAAAAAGGAAGGAAGAAAGGAAGCTGCTTTGACTCTAAAACATCTCAGATTTTGTTATAGTGAGTGATGAGTCATTCCATGTCAAATCAACAAATTTTCGAGCAAGTTGTATGAGCTGTACCCCTGGAGATATAAAAGTTTTCATGCACAAGCATAAATATTATTCACAGTTTTGCTTCAGAGGCATGATACCATCTCTGGTCCTCATTTGTCACCTAAAAGATTGTTAAAAATGGATTCCTCAGGGTCCATTTAGTCTAAGTACCAAGTTTCAAAGGCATATGATAAATATTAATGATTTTATGGGGTGCTGAAAATTGTATTATCATGGCACAAAACTTTAAACCTCTGCCAAAACCTAAATAATTGACTGATTAAGCTGAAATTTTCAGGATACACTAGTCTTAATGCATATTTTGACACATATTTTTTGCCAATTCTGTGATGGTGTGGAAGCCATTTGTTGATCTGACATGGATGGACAAAGATTTATGCCTTCATGACAACAATTAGTCCTAGCTAGTTCTCAATCATTTTCCCTTATTGACGCGTTTTCCAATTATAGTAATAATCCATTGGCAATTGAAGACACAGCTAAGAATAGTGATGAAGCAATAACTTTGTGGGACTAATGAGTCAGAAACAAAATCACGAATGATCATGATTTGAGATTACTAACATGCTTAGTGACGTCTCATCATAAAAAGTCGGCAGTGGAACTCTATTTTTATTGTGAAAGTAAGAGCTTTTCCACGCACACAATGCAACAACAACTTGCTGGATTACGAATAAATGGCTGCGAGGAGTTTGCAGAATATCGTGGCCCAGAATGTGCCATTGCCTCTGGGAAAGTTGCCACGCATGACAGTGTGAAGGTTGTGGACAAATTGCAAATTAAACTGAGTTTATTTTGTTTTCATCAGGAGACATTTCACCCCAGGTGTTTGAAGTGGTTACCGGATTGTTTCTTTTTGTTACTAGGATGGGATGCACAGGGTGATTACTTTGCTGTTTCTAGGTGGTTGCTAGAGTGTACAGTTTCGCTGATAGAGCTTTTCTTGGTAGTTGATTGAGTGCATATGATGGTATCTAAGCTGCTTTTAGGTGATTGGTTGGGTGACCAAGGTGGTTGCTAAGGTTTTTCTAGGTCGTTGATAGTTTTTACAGGATGGTTGCTCGGGTGTACCTCGGTGGTTGCTTGTGTGAACAGGGTGGTTGGTTAGCTGCTTCAAGGTAGTTGCCACGGTGTACAGTGTGGTTTGTGGGGTGTTTTTGTATGCTTCCTTGGGTGTACAAGGTGGTTGCAAGGGTGTCTAGGCATTTGCTGGGGTGTGCAGGGTGGGTGATAGGCTGTTTCTAGTTTGTTGCTTGGGTGCACAGGGCAGTTGCTCGGGGTGTAAAGGTGTTACTAACACATACAGGGTGCGGAGTTTCAGGGTAGTTGCTTGTGAGTGCTAGGTCGTTGCTGGGCTGTTACTCGGTGGTTACTAGGGTGTACAAGCTGGTTGCTAGGGTGTTTGTAGGTTGTTGCTAGGGTTTCTAGGTGTTTGCTGGTGTGCAGGGTGGGTGGTAGGCTGTTTCTAGGTAGTTTCTTGGGTGCAAAGTGTGGTTGCTCAGGGTGTGAAGGTGTTACTAAAGCATATAATAGGGTTACTATGGAGTTTCTGGGTAGTTGGTTGAGAGTGCAGGGTGGTTGGTAGGCTGTTACTCAGTGGTTGCTAGGGTGTATAAGCTGGTCACTATGGTGTTTAAAGGTGGTTGCTAGGGTACAAAGGTGGTTGCGAGCATGTTTATAGGTGGTTGCTAGGATGTACACCGTGGTTGCACGGCTGTCTCTTGGTGGTTACTATGGTGGGCAGAGTGATTGTTGGGCTGTCTCTAGGTGGCTGCTAAGGTGTACAAGGTTTCCAGGTGTTTCTAAGTGGTTTCTGGGGTGATTCTGCGTGGTTGCTAGGGTGTACAAAGTGGTTGTTTGAGTGTTTCTTGGTGGTGTCTAATTTATAAAGCGAGGTTGCAAGAGTACACAGGGTGGTTGCCAGGCTGTTTTTAGGTAGTTTCTGGGGAGTATAGGGGGGTTGCTAAGGTGTTTCTTGTTGTTTGCTAGGGTGTACAAGGTGGTTTCAAAGTTGTTTTTAGATGGTTTCTAATGAGCACCAGGTGGTTGCTAGGTTGTTGATAAGGTGTACAAGGTGGTTGCAAGGGTGTTTGTCGGTGATTGCTTGGGTGTACAGGGTGGTTGCTGGCTCTTTCTAGGTGGTTGCCAGGGTGTACATGGTGGTAGCGGAAAAGTTTGTGCTTGCCAGGGTGTTTCTTGGTGGTCGTCAGTGTTCGATATAAGTGGTTATTCGGTTGTCTAGACAACCTGAAATAGATCCGGACAACCTAAACTGCTCATGAGGTTGTCCGGTGGACAACCAAATATTCCGGCATTCATCAGAATTATATTTACTTCCCTCAGCAATGGACGCAACCAGTTTGGTGATAATTAAAAGCCTACTGCACGTAAATTTCACGCATCTCATACTGGTGAGAATGTGAGTCTTTTTTTAAAAATAAAGTACCGCGGCAAACAACGACGGAGAGATAGACCGCAGCGCGCACTTCAATTCAGGCTTGGGCGATCTAGCAAATGAAATCTCATGGCACGAAAGAGCCAGATGTAACCGTAAACAACCTAAGGGAATGTAGATTCGAAAATGTGGCAATAAGCATCTTCCTTTGAGGTGAATTTTATGTGCTTGTATTATAAGCGTTAATGTGTTGTCTGCATATTCAGAGTTCAATCAAACTGCTGTGAGTGTAGTGGTTGGCTCTCTTCGAGCATGAAACTTAAATGCTCTTTGAAACTGAGAGATAAGTTATCTAAAATTGTATAGCCTAATATAAAATTTCATAAGTATTCATTTATAATTGGTAATCTAACACCCCTAGGAAGCAGGAATCTTTTGATTGTGTTTTGTCTACGTTGTTTTCAAGTACTACTTGGTGCCTGTATATCTCTCACTCGTCCCAAGCAACGTCAAATAGGTCGGCTCTGTTCTTGCTAGTCATATAGTGAGCTAATGCCGAGTCCGATAAGAAAGCCAAATGCAGTGTCATGAAGACTGTTCTTTGCCTGAGATTGTGATGGAAGATGGGCTCAGATATATTAGAGAAACGGCGCGCAAATTAACTGAGCTATTGAGTTGCAGGAGAGTGGTTTTGGTTCTGAATATCACCTGTACAACAAATTGAAGCATTATTCAGCGTCATTCAACTTAATACACGTGTATGGGTGTAATTTTTTTTTTAATGGTAATGATGGTACACTGGACAACTAAAAATTTTTGCGGACAACCTAGTTTTTTTTCTTATTTCAAACACTGGTTGTTAGGTTGTAAAGGATGGTAGACGAGGGTAAACGATCCAGCGGGTTTCTTTAACTGGAGATGTTTTGGGCCTGTGCAGAATGTTTACCCTCATTGGTCACCGTAGGAATCTTAAACTTCTTTCGCAAAGATGAACAGGGCTTCCAGCTAAGTGGCTACCTTGGACATTTAGGCTAAAAACATGGTGAAAAGACATCTTTTCGAATCAAATTTGAATGTTGGGGCTTATGGACACTTGGATTACGCCACAAGAGTAGTATGGAGCCACTTTGTGCGTTTTTAATGTTGTTTTTTGCGCTTGAAAGAATGGCCACAATTGACTTCAGTTGATTTGGATTCGTCTTCACTGCTGTTTTTCTTTGAAACTCCAAAAGTTTTTTGAGGACCAAAGAAATTCACTGACCCTTCAATTTGCCTTGGGGGTGAGTAGATGATGAGTGAATCTGAGATGTACAGGGTGGTTTATTAGCTGTGTCTAAGGGTCGATAGGGTGTCCAGCTTGGTGGATTAGGTGTTTCTAGGCTGTTGCTAGGGTAAAAAGAGTGGTTTGTAGGCTGCTTCTTGGTGGTTGGTGGGATGTATGCGGTGGTTGCTAAGGTGTCTCTAGGTTGCTCATAGAGTGGTTTCTAGGGTGTTCCAAGGGGTTTTTAGGGTGTACAGGGTGGTTGCTCGGGTGTTTCTGGGTGGTTGAAAGGGTGTGCAGGAGGATTAGGAGGCTGTTACATTGTGGTTGTTAGGGTGTACAAGGTGATTATTAGGTTTTTTTTTGGTGGTTAGTAGGGTTTATGGGGTTGGGAGATTGTTTTGGGGTGCTTGATAGGGTCCACAAAGTAGTTGCAAGACTGTTTCTAAGTGGTTGCTAAGTTTTACAGGGTGGTTGTTGGGGGTTTTTTAAGGTAGTTACTGGGATATACAAGGTGGTAGCTGGGGGGTTTCCTGGTGGTTGCTAGGGTGTGCTGGGTGGTTGCTTGGCTGTTTATAGGTGGTTGCTAGAGCATACAGGGTGGTTTCTAGGGTGTACAGGGTGTTACGTTGGTGTTTTTGCTGGTAGCTAGGGTGTTTGTAGGTGGTTGCTAGGTTGCACAGGGTGGTTCCTAGGCTTTTTCTAGGTGGTTACTAGAGCATACAAGGTGGCTGGTGGGGTGTTTCTGATGTACAGGGTGGTTGCAAGGGTGTTTCTAGGTGATTGAATGGGTGTTACTGGGTGGTTGCTAAGCTTGCTCTTGGTTTATGCTAGGATATACAGGGTGGTTGCTGAAGTTTTTAACCCCTTTGCACAAAAGCCAAATATGGCTATTTATGCGTTATCCCATTTAATGCTTTATAATTCAACATTTAAGCTTCATAGAGAGAAGAAATATGGCTCAACTGAGACAAGACACTTGCAGCATTTAGAATTCAATAGTATTCCAGTTTATTTTCATGATTATGGTAGAGAAAGGAGTTGCAAGCTGCAAACATTAAAAATCATTGAAATCGTAAAAAAAATAATACTTGGATTGAAAAATGGCTGGGGGTTAAAACAACACATTTCTGGGATCATAAAATCCTTGACCACAGGTATTCTTCATCTGAGCATGAAATCTTATTGGCTTCCTCTTTCAAAGAAAAAAAAAAGACAGCTCTATAGGTGGCTCCCCAAACCCTCGTAGCCCTCAAAATGACATAAAGAGAAATCATAAAATAATCATATTTTTAACACAAATTAACTTTTGACTCATGAAATTGAATATGAAGGAATGATTTTCTGTTTGAATGTAGCATGAGTTTATCAATAAAGCCGCAGTGGGACATCAATGGTCACCAGTAACCTCTCCAAACCAAAAACATGCCTTTTCTCCATTATAAAGTTCAGAGTTTCGTCCATTCATCTACAAAGCCACATCAGCAAACACACATACTCATTAAAGGTTCAATTCAATTCAATTTATTTGTATAGCGCTTTTCACAGATAGACTGTCACAAAGACGCTTTACAGTGACAGATTAAATAAATGAAAGGGCAGTGCCCAGCCTATTCCCCACTATAGCAAATGAGGCAAAAAAACTCCCATTAGGGAGAAAAATCATCAAACAGTGGTGAGAAAAAACTCCCTGGTAGGAAAAAAAAATCTCAGGAGGAACCCGGCTATAGTGGGGTAGCCCATCCTCCGCGGGCTAACTAATTAATGACAAAATAAAGTAATAATAGAATAAAATGGCAATAGAGTGCCAAAGATCCCCTATTATGCTGTATTTATTTGTTTCAAATATGTCAAATGGGTCTTTAAAATAGTGTTAAGAATTCAGTTACAAAAAAAAACCACACACATCCAGGCCTAGTGAGACCTCTTCTCTCACCCCGTCTGTGCCGGCCTGAAACATGAGCTGTTTTGAAATGGGCGGGGAGGCTATGGTAATGAGGCGCTGCTCTGATTGGCTGCCTAGTCGCTTCGATTCCGGGGGAGGGTGCAGACCCGAAAAACCAGGAAACCAAGATGGCAGATATTTCAGGACAGCTTTATGCGGCATGTATTGCTGTGAGACCGTACTTGTTTGATCCCGAATCCAACACTGAACGGGAGGAGGAAGCAATTGAAGGATTGCAGCAACGTTTACAGCAGGATTTCAATTAGTGGCAAGTTGAAATTTTAGTGTTTTGCTCGTACTGTCTTGACTTGCATGCATGTGATTGTTGCTGAACTGTTATATAGTCATGTTATATACCCACTTAGCTATCAGGAGGAAACTTTGCTAAAAGTTCCTGTTAGCCTGTTATTTTTCGCATGCAAACACCGTAGCAATAAGTCCATCGATAAACTCTATTCAATACTGTGTGTACGACTGATTTAATGAAATGTGAATTACCCAGAATTGCAAATAAGAAGTTTGTAATTACCTCCGCCAACGAAGTTGGGGCGGAGGTTATGTTTTCGCCCCTGTTTGTCTGTCTGCCTGTCTGTCTGTTTGTGAACAACATAACTCAAAAAGTAATGCACGGATTTGGCTGAAATTTTGTGGGTGCATTGCTATTACATCAAGGATGGACCCTATTGATTTTCATCACGATCAGTGAAACAATATGGCCGCTACCGCAGCCATCTTGAAATCGTATGATGCGCGATAACTCAACTTTCTCCCACTCATGAAGATTTGGATTGTGCTGCCTTGGTGGAGGTTTGCACTCCACGAGTGCCTCTAGTTACAGCTTTCATTTACTTTCAATTTACGGTGCAACCAAATTAACTCGGAACTTGGTATAGGTGAGGAATCTCCAACTTTCCTAGTTGGAAATCCGACTTCAGGGGACGTTCAAATTGAAATTTCCGACTAGGAGCTTGGAAATCCCAACTTCCCAGTACAAATGGAGTGCAGTATTAGTGCTAAGTATCGTTAGCGGTCCTGCTGGCCACCCATAACAAGTTAGCTCTACTTACATTATTTGCAGTCATATCGTTACTTACAGCTTGTGGCTCCGAGCGTTTGATTGATGCACTGTTCCAGGTTTGAGAAGCAGCTGAGACTCATATCCAACGTCGAATTATCCTTTATTGACAAAGCTGTCTTTGGTGAAATGCCGAGCACGTACAGCTAACGTTCCCTTTGAGTGTGGCTGTTTGCCGCCAGCAAACAAAAAAGCTACCCACTGATTTCTGGTGGCATCGTCTTTTAGAAGAGAAAATACTTGTGCTTTTTTTCACATCCAAAAAAACACAGACGAGCAGCTTTGGGAGACATACCGATGAAACTGCATCTCGAATGATCCTCGGTTCTTCTTCTTCTTTTGTATTTCCGGAAGAGTAGACGCTACTTAGGCATAAGATGATCCGTGGTTGTTTGTGCCTGCTTGAATAGTTTCCAGGGTGGGCAGGTCCAGCACCGTGATTGGCTCTGGCTAGATCTGTACTAATTGGACGGCACAACCTGACGTCTGGTTTTGCCCTGATCTCGTGAAGGTCTCGGGACGAGCTGTTCAGAGAGGAAATCACGTTCGCAGATTACGGCAAAACCCCTGTATCTTATTTTTAGAAACTTTACAGAGGTTGAGTATGGACATCCGACATTATAACATTACTTGTATGTATTAAAGGAAGAATCAGCGTAATAGGTCCCCTTTAAGGGAACTGCTTATTTTATGGTGAGAACGTTCACTCAGATGGAAAGTTTGCGGCTTACAATTCCGATCATCCGAGCAAAATGCAAGCTGGTGTACCAATGATATTCACACCCTGTAAGGAGTAAGTATAACTCACTAACACAGTAATATCTAGAATTTTCTATTTTGTTGAATGCTGTGTAAATAAAAATAAAACATCACCACATTAAGTAAATATGCAGCATACTGTACGCAGCATTATTAGCAAAGGCTATCGACTACTCTTGTTGCCCAATGTGACAAACTAGCTCTGTGATCACGGTGGTAAACCGAAAATTAGAAATAGCTGGCTAGTTAGCAAGCTGGCAAGAAGTAAGATAGAGCTACACCATACAAAGAGAGGTTTACTCACCTTCGAGGGGAAAAACTCTATCATTGAATTTCTCCTCCAAAGAATCAATGCTGTCAGCCCTCAAATCTGTTCCATTCAGAATAACTGCCATTTTACATCTCAGAATCACATTTCCATCCTGGAAGTAGAAGCTCAGCGCTCCAGGCTTGGCTTTGAAAATTTTTTTATCAGGGTGGTTGCTCGGGTGTTTTTTGGTGGTTGCTAGTATAACCGGAGCGCAACTTCAGAGTTCAACCTGAGATACGCCCAGTCACACAATATAACAGAGGTTCCCTGTACAGTTCTTTAATAACAAGTCAGAGACGTGGTCCAGAGTTAAAACAATCTATTTATCAAATTACTTCTGGAACTGGAAAGCAATAATGGAGTGAAGACGAAATCTCATATCCTTATAAAAATGTTTATTTTAAACATCACTTCAACCGAATATACATATAGAAAAAAGATTAGCGTATGCTTAGGAATAGTGGGTGATGACTCTAACGGGAAGGGGCATACTCACCTTAAGGGCTCCCAATGTGCAGTTACCACCCGGTGCTCTCTCACAGCAAACCTTACTGCAAACAAGGTGACACTATTTGTGATTCAGGTGCCATAACACGAACACTCCAACACGTGAGGGGAGTAGGCCTACCCCTATTTACTAACCCCACCACCAATCAGCGCCAAGCCCACTCTGCACAAAATGCAATAGTGTGAGCCAAATGGATGACCT
Organism: Gymnothorax javanicus; assembly: GCA_029692085.1. Lineage (NCBI taxonomy): Eukaryota > Metazoa > Chordata > Actinopteri > Anguilliformes > Muraenidae > Gymnothorax > Gymnothorax javanicus. Next base: position 75,016,090 of record CM056198.1, read on the forward strand.
AACAATCTACCTATACCAGTTGCTTTGATAACTAAAAAAAATAAAAGAAACAAAGGGCTACAAGTGCGCCTCTATGAAGCCATGCCAGCAAAACTTGAGGCCACGCCAGGCAGCAGCAGCTACACACGCCCTGCAGGCCGTCTGGCCTAATAAGTAGCCTACCCCGATACAAAGCAGGATGCTAGCAAACATCCCAAGAAGTAGGTGGGTTCAGAACCGGCAAAAGAAAAGGCTCACACAACCAAACGAACAAAGCGAAATCAAAACGACACCGAGGCAAAACAGCAGTGACTGTTGCACCTACAAAATGAGGGAAGAGTCACTGTTAATAGGATAATTTACCATTAAAATCCAATCAGAATGTACATATAGCGAACTAGTGCATTACTGAACAATCCGTGGGATTCTAAGCGACGCGAGTTGTCACTTCCATATTTCGGACGAGACTCCGCGGAACAGAAGCATCTTAATGAATGAATTAAAAATGAAGGAAAATAACATTACTGACGATGCATTCCATATAATTACCACAGTCAAAAAAATGTAGGCCACCTACCGAAGTCAGTAGACACCGCTACATCCAGCAGATTAACCAACAGACCCAAGACAGCGAGCTGCAACCAAAGCATTCTATTAGTCTACAGTGTACCCAACCAAAACAATATTATGGAGGGGGAACTACATGTTTCTCTTACCACTTGTACACGAAGGCAGACAGACATGAGAGGAGAGACAGGAAGCAGGAAATCAATCACAGAGAAGTCAGAGGAATAGAGAGGAAACACTTTTAAAACGTAGGGAGCCAAGAGATTGGCCCAGCAGAAAACATCCTGCCGGTGCCACTCCCCCCCCTCAACTACTACACCACTGAAGACAGCTGCAAGCCTAACTCTCCTGGTCACATTCAGGTTCACAAGTTATTTACTAGGCTGTTTCTAGGTGATTCCTTGGGTGAATACAGTACCAGTCAAAATTTTGGACATACCCACATTTTTCTTACAATATATGTTAAATAAAGAAATAAGCAGCCTTTATTTTGCAAAAAAACATCTAATTCTAAAATTCATCAAACTTACCACAATTTGCTGTCATATTTGCAGAGCATTCTCACATTTTTTTAAACGAACAGTCATATGATTATAATGAATTAGCAGTTGCACGGCTGTCAAACTTCCCAAAGATGTGCTGCACTTGAGGTGTGCTTTTCATCAACCGTTTTGCCCAATAAGTCCCAAAACAGCTTGACTTTAATTCAGCTGTTGGAAAATAGAAGGAGCTTATTTGTCTGTTTACTTTGCAAAATATGGCTTCTTTGAGAATTCCGAAATTTTGGACACTATTCAAACAAGTAAATTATTCTCTTTTCACTTCTGACTGTTTACCTTTTACAAATGTAACAAGATGTCACTTTCGTATTCTACCTACTCCTACCACAGAGCTCTTTAAGGATTGGACTGAGGCGCATTTATCAAACAGAATATATCAGTTTATTTTGTCAATACATAAGGAACAGGCATACTAAAAATGTTGAGGGCCAAACGGTATAGGCTGCCCTGGGGAAGAAAACACGGCTAGGCCGCCAGCCAGTGCAGCACACTATAACCTTTACCAGAGACACAGCACACTAAATGAGGGGTGCGAGCACAGCAACTTGTCAACAAGTGAAGCAAACCTGGGGGGTTACAATAGCTTGGGGCTGGGGCCTGCTGCATTAAGCTGGGACACACTACCTACTGGCCCTTCAATATAAACAAACAAAATAAGAAAGCATTAGAAAAGAAAGAAAAGAAATAGGAAATAAAAAACTTGGAGGTGTTACAGTAATGCACTATACACTAACATCTTGGGAAAAGCGACAAGTATCCGCATGCACTAATGTCAAGTGGGTTTACAGCTACTAAGGCGCATGGATCTGGGAAAGGCAACACGCTCCCACCACTCCCGCTCACGGTGCTCATTACAGCTCCGAATAGGGGTTCTCCAGTGTGGATAACAGCTCTAACCCCGCTCGCTGCTGCCTTGCTAACTGATGCCAAAATGACACGATGAATGCCTAATCCGCCTGTTCGGCCCTTAGCGAGCTTATTCACGCAGAGGCGCTAAGCCCCTCTCGTATGAATAAATGAAGAGGCGTTAAGCCCCTCTCGTATGAATAAACGTTCTCGCTGCTGCTCGTATCGAGCCTACGTACAGACTCAAGGGGATTATTGACCAGTGTGGATTGCTACAGCTCACGTTTACCGCATACTGTTTTGTGGAGAGCTTCCTATTTGTCTCCTTCTCTTTAATCACTTCCTGAAGGTAGGCTATGTCAGCTCCCTCTAGAGGGACGGAGTGTATGTGGAACCCCACATCTTTCCCCACTTCTCCCCAGTATTACTTCGGTTAAAAAAGATTCCATTTGAGATTATATAGAGAAGTTAAGCCGTTTAAATTTCTCTAAAAACAGAATGCTGTGACGTTAGCAAAGTGTGTCCAAACTTTTGACTGGTACTGTAGTTTGGTTGCAAGGGTGTGTCTACATAGTTTCTACGGTATGCAGTATGATTCCAAAACTGTCTAGGTGGTTTCTAGGGTAAAGAGGTTAGTTGCTATGCTGATTTTCTATGGTTGATGGAGTGTACAAAGTGTTTCAAAGGTGTTTCTAGGTTGTTGATTGTGTGTATATGGCGTTTGCTGTGCTGTTTTTTGCTGGTTGCTAGGCTGTACAGGGTGTTTGCTAGGCTGTTTCTGGGTGGTAGATAGGGTGTCTCTACGTGGTTTCTAGGGTGCACAAGGTTGATGCTACAGTTTTTAAGCTAGTTACAGAGGTATACATGGTGGTCGCTAGGGTGTTTCTGGGTGGTTGCTAGGGTGTGACTCTAGTTTGTGACTTGTATTCTGATATTAGAGAAAAATACTTAAGAAAATTTGTTGTCAATCCATATACATCTGTATGTCTTAGTAATGCTCCACAGGAAAATAGCAAACAAACACTGAATGATATTGGCGTTTTTTTCTTTCATGCTCAGAAAAGAATTAATCAGAAATATTGCGTCCTGAGGTATTAACTGAAATCGAATGTTTGTATTTTGGGCCAGTGGCCTCATTACTGAATAAAGTCTGTCTGTCTGCCTGTCTGTCTGCTATGGTGTGCAGGGTGGTTGCTAGGCAGTTTCAAGATGGTTGCTAGGCTGTATAACGTTGTTGTTCGGGCATTTTTAGGTGGTTTCTAAGGTGTACAGGGTGGTTACTAGGCTGTTCCTGAGAGGTTGCTTGAGTGTGCAAGGTGGTTGCTCAGCTATTTCGAGGTGACTACTGGAATGTACAGGGAGTTGCTAAGATTTTTGGTGGCTTGTTGGGTGAACAAGGTGGTTGATAAGCTGTTTCTATGTGTTTGTCAGGCTGCTGCCAGTTGGTTCCGAGAAAATACAGGGTAATTGCTAAGTTGTTCTTAATGATTGCTAAGCAGTACAGTGTTTAATTTGGTGTTTCTAGGTGGTTGTTTGGCTGTGCAGGGTGGTGCTGCAGTGTTTCTTTGTGGTTGCTAGGGTGTACAGGGTGGTTGCCAGGTTGCTTCTAAGGGGTTTCTAGAATATACAGTGTGGTTGCTAGGGTTTTTATTAGTGGTGGCTAAGGTGTACAGGGTTTTAGGTGGTGTTTGTAGGTGGTTACTAGGATGTGCAGGGTGGTTACTTAACTTTTTCCAAGTGGTTTCTTGAGCATATGGGGTAGTTACTAGGTTTTAGCTGGTGGTTTATAGGGTGTTTTGACGTGGTTGCTAGGGTGCACAAGGTGGTTGCTAGGCTGTCTCTTGGCGGTTACTAGGGTGCACAGGGTGCTTGCTGGGGTGTTTCTTTGTAGTTGCTTTGGTGTACAGGGTCGTTGTCAGACTGGTAATATGGTCCTTAGGCTATACAGTGTGGTTGCTAGGGTGTTTCTTGTTAGTCCTGGGGTGCACAGGGTGGTTGCGAGGCTGTTTCTACGTGGTTGCCAGGATGTAAAAAGGGTGGCTGCTAAGCTGTCTCTGGGTGGTCACTAAGGTGTACAGGGGGGTGGCTGGGGTGTTTCTAGGCGGATATTGAGATGTACAGAGGGGTTGTTCAGTTTTTTTGGCTTGTTGTTAAGGTGTACAGGATGGTTGTGAGGTTGTTTGCCAGGGTGTTCTAGGTGTTTGATAGGGTCCACAAGGTGGTTGCCAGGCTGTCTCTTTGTGGTTGCTAGGGTGTACAAGGTGGTTGCTATGCTGTCGCTAGGTGGTTGCTTAACTGTCCATAATGGTTGTCAAGATTTTTTGAGATGGTTACTGGGATGTACAGGGTAGTTGCTAGGGTGTTTCTAGCAGTGGCGGCTGGTGAACTGGCGATAGGGGAGGCTCAAAACAATCCCTTAAAATTACTGATTGGTCACAACCTGTTTTCAATCAATCATTCATTTAAATTACCATTACAGAAACTCTGATAACTCTCAACATTATCAGACTCATTATCAGATGATAAATGAAATGCTCTTCCTTTTGTATGCACAAGCAATCACCAAGACCATGAGCCTTCTTAAGCCAAAACTTTAACTCATCCAAATCTATCCTTTTAAGCATTGATTTTTTTTATTAGCCTAAATGACCAAATAAATTGTCTTCGCACTTTGTATTGTGCATGGGAAATTAGTTAGGACACGTGACAAAGTGGAGAAAGAACTTTGTACGAATTTGAGGAAACCCCAATCATCACTGCAATCACCAAGTGCATCAAGCTTACATAGGCCCAATACCAACTTTATCTCAATCATTCATGCAGGTAGTACTCAACCATGACCTACACCAACTAACTAAACAAGCAAGCAATTTGGAAAATTATTTGCTTGGGAAATAATTTTAAATACGAGGGGGTGAAGCGCAATTATTTAAATCACAAGTCCAATGCAGGACTGCTCATGATTAGTCAGAAGTACACTGCTCAAATAGGACACTAGAAGCACATGAACCAGTGTTACACCAAAATATGCAACCCATCAAAGAGCTAATGGTAGCTGAAATACCATTGGTTGTACTGGGCTACATTAAGGAACCTCAAGGAGGCGCATAATGGTCATTCGGTAAAAAAAAAAAAGCATTATCTATCAAGATAACGCTAGCTACCTGCCTATCCTATGAGAAAATTAAATGAACCAACTCAATACTTATCCTGGCTCACGGTGCTTGAAACCTAAGGTTAGCAAGCCATCAATTCACCACCTGCCATGCTGTTCAACTCTGAAATAAACAATTACAGTCCTGTGAAAAGGTATTTACCCCCTTCCTGATTTCTTTTTTTTTGTTGCATATTTGTCACACTTAAAGGTGACATAGAATCAAAGACCGATTTCACCTTATCTATGTTGAATTACGGTTGTCTACCCGCATTCAAGAACATACGAAAAGTGCTAGACATTCTGAACATCTCCGATTCATAGAAATTCCTCTTTTAAAAATGACTGCCAGAAATCTGAACAACAGATACATATGATGTAACATGTATCTTACTGCCTCCCCTCACTCTCATTCCGTTTCCTCCCCTTCAAAATAATTTGCATACACGTCTTTATGCAATTCCATTGTTTCCAATCCCTCAGTAAAGAGAAGCGTGAGAATTCCAGTCATAATCGATTTCCGTGTCACTAGTGGGGAAATCCACCATAATGCACGTGAAACAGATTCACTTATTGCACGAGGACTTTAATTCCGCAAATGAATTTCTTCAATGCGCTTTGATTGAATACTTGCTGACTACGGCACAGGAACGTCAATGCGAGAGACTCACTCCAAATGCGTAAGCCTTGGCAGCTCTGAAGTAGCCTATCTAGCTGTCTCCGAGAGATTGGAAATGGGAAACATTTGTATAGTTAGCATTCCAACTTTTGTCCCAAGAATCTATATACACCTGTTGACTTTTCATACAAACCATATAAGCATCAGCCTTTTAGCGTGCATCCTCTGTCTATTTTGATGTTCTTATTATCACTAATAGGCCGAGTTGAAACGGTTCTATTTTCATTCTGCTCGAATGGTAGGCTACCGTCAGCCTAAGACCCAAACTTGGAGCCTCTGGGCATATTTATGCATTAGAGTAGAATTATTATTTATTCTCGATTTAATGGTGCGAAAGGATTAGGCTAATGTCCAAATGGGCAGCCCGTGCTATGACTTCGTTAGGACACTTTGGACAAGAAATGGTTATTACGTTTGAAAAAAAAAACCATTCAAAAATACTTACCATTCAGAAACGTTTAAATCCAGCCTTTGCTGGACTGGTTCTTCCTCCAATTCAGTGTCCTCATCCGATTTGGGTTCAAACATATAAGGCTGAATCTCTGAATATGCCATAGCTGCATAAAGTTGGTCTGTCCGTGTTCCGAAGCCAGCGAGTGTTTTCCATTTTCCCTACCGCTCTGGGCGAAGTTACATTCTTTTGAGTGGCAGCAAAGCCAGCCAATCAGCATCAAGTGCTTGCATTTCATAATGAGGTTTGCCAGTTAAGCCCAAAAGGTCGCCAAACAGGCGCAAAACAATGCGTTCAAAATCCCCCACCCTAACATAACTTTTTGAGAGAGGTTTTCAGGAAGCTTCTGAGGCATTACAGACCCAACCAAAATTTTGTTGTCTATATGTCACATCACAGAACAAGAATAAACACCCCATTCAACCATTCTATGTCACCTTTAAATGTTTCAGATCATCAAAAAAATTTTAATATCAGACAAAGATAATCCGAGTAAATAAAAAATGCAGTTTTTTAATGATGATTTCATTTATTGAGGGAAAAAGCTATCCAAACCTACCTGGCCCTGTGTGAAAAAGTAATTACCCCCTAAACCAAATAACTGGTTGTGCCACCCTCGGCGACAACAACTGCAATCAAGCATTTGCAATAACTGGCAATGAGTCTTTCACATCGCTGTGGAGGAATTTTGAGTTGTTTTAATTCAGCCACATTGGAGGGTTTTTGAGCATAAGGTCATGCCACTGCATCTCAATCGGATTTAAGTCCAGACTTTGACTAGGCCACTCAAAAACCTTCATTTTGTTTTTTTTAAGTCATGCAGAGGTGGTTTTGCTGGTGTGTTTCGGATCATTGTCCTGTTGCATAACCCAAGTGTGCCTGAGCTTGAGGTTATGAACTGACAGACGGACATTATCCTTCAGGATTTTCTGGTAGAGAGCAGAATTCATGGTTCCATCAATTACGGCAAGTCGTCCAGGTCCTGAAGCAGCAAAGCAGCCCCAGGCCATCACACTACCACCACCATGTTTGATGTTGGTATGATGTTCTTTTTATGAAATGCTGCGTTAGTTTTACACCATATGTAATGGGAGACACACCTTCCAAAAAGTTCAACTTTTGCCTCCTCAGTCCACAGAATATTTTCCCAAAAGTCTTGGGGATCATCAAGATGTTTTTTGGCAAATGTGCGATGAGCCTTTTTTTGCCCAGTCTCTTTCTTATTGTTGAATCATGAACCCTGACTTTAACGGAGGCAAGTCAGGCCTGCAGTTCTTTTGATGTTGCTCTGGGTTCTTCTGTGACATCCAGGATGAGTCATCGGTGCGCTCGTGAAGAAATTTTGGTCGGCTGGCCACTCCTGGGAAGGTTCATCACTGTTCCAAGTTTTCTCCATTTGTGGATAATGATTCTCATCGTGGTTCGCTGGAGTCCCAAAGCCTTAGAAATGGCTTTGTAGCCTTTTCCAGACTGAAAGATGTCAATGACTTTGTTTCTCATCTGTTCTTGAATTTCTTTAGATCGCGGTATGATGCGTTTGAGATCTTTTAGCCTACTTCACTTTGTCAGATAGGTTCTATTTAAGTGATTTCTTGATTTAACATGTCTGGCAGTAGTCAGGCCTGGGTGTGGCTAGTGAAATTGAACCAAAAAAATGTGGTTAATCACAGTTAATTCATGATTGAACGGGGGGGATTTATTTTTTACATAGGGCCAGGTAGATTTGGATAGTTTTTTTCCCTTAATAAAATCATCATTTAAAAACTGCATTTTGTATTTACTCGGGTTATCTTTGTCCAATATTAAAATTTGTGTGATGATCTGAAACATTTAAGTGTGACAAATATGCAAAAAAAAAATAGAAAAAAGAAATCAGGAAGGGGGAACAACACTGTACATGAGAATTAAGATAACCAAATCACAGATTTGTAGGTTTAATCAGCCAACAATTCCAAATCAAATGTCATAAACTTGCTCCCTTAGAGTTTCCTAAGAGTAATCTTTCTGGCCAGTTGCAGGCAGCCATGAAGAAATGCAGTGCAGAATTGAACAAATACACACGTTATCTCCGATTTTTTTCAAACTGTCCCACCAACAAATCAGAATCGCGGAGACCCTTACAAAGCGCAGAGGATTCTAGATTTGCAACCTAAAATGATCATGTTTGCTGGATTTAAATGTGCAGAACATAAACTGATTGGGTGGGCAAAGCTACTATTTGGGTGGGGAATGCCCACCCCTGCCCCTTGCTAGAACCGGCCTTGATGTACAAGATGGTTGCTTAGGTTTTTTGAGGTTGTTGCTCGGGTGCACAGGGTGGTTTCTAGGGTGTTCCTTGGTGGTTGCTAAGGTATGCAGGGTGGTTGCAACGGTGTGTCTAGGTGGTTTTGCTAGGGTGTAGGGAATAGTTGTAGGCAGCCTCTAGGTGGCTGCAAGGGTGTACACGGTGATTGCCAGGGTTTCTTTAGGTGGTTGGTGGTGTGCAGGGTGGCTGCTAGGCAGTTTCATGATGGTTGGTAGAGTGTACAGGGTGATTGCTAGGGTTTAAGGTGTTACTAAGGCATACAGGATGGTTGCTAGGGTGTTTCTGGGTGGTTGCTAATGTGTGCAGGGTGGTTGGTAGGCTGTTACTAGATGTTTATTAGGGTGTACAAGCTGGTTGCTAGGGTGCTTCTAGGTGGTTGCTGGGGTGCACTTTGCTAGGCTGTTTACAGGTGGTTGCCAGGCTGTACAGGGTGGTCGCTACGGTTTTTCTTAGTTGCTGGGGCGTTAAAGGTGGTTGTTAGGCTGTATTTAGGTGGTTGCTAGGATGTACAATGTGATTGCTAAAGTCTTTATTGGTGGTTGCTATGGTGCACACGGCGGCTGCTAGGCTGTTTGTAGGTGGTTCCTAGGGTGTTCAAGATGGTTACTGGGCTGTTTGAAACTGGTTGTTGGGATATACAGGGTAGATGCTTGTTTATATGTGGTTGCTCGGGTATATATGGTGGGTGGTAGTGTGTTACTGGGTGTTTGCTCGAGTGTACAGAGTTGTTTGCTCGAGTTGTTTCCAGGTGGTTGCTAAGGTATACAGGGTGGTTGCTTGGTGGCTTATTGGTGGTTGCTAAGGTGTACATGGTGGTTGCTAGGCTGTTGCTTGTAGGGCAGGGCTTTACCCCTCAACATGTGATCCTTTCCATAGTCCAGCGACTAAATTCTGGACTCTCTGTGAGAGGGAATGCACAGAATCCTGTTGACACTTGTTTACATTTGTGATCTGGAGAGTGTGGACCATGGCTGCCAACAAACAGGTAGTGCGATTGGCATCCATAAAGATCTACCCACTGAACAGATGGCTTGAAATAAAACCTGGTGAATACAAGATTTTGTGGAAAAAATTACTTGGCGGTTGTGCACTAAGCACTCATTGAAACTGCGGTCTTTATGCAAATTCACTGACTCCCTCTTCAGTGGGATTACAGGTGAAGGATTAAGGAAGCAAGTGTAAAAAAAAAACCAAAAAAACAACTAGATTTAAAAACACAAATATGTAACTAGCCTAGAAGGTGGACCTCAAAGTATAACAGAGCTATGCACCAAAATGCCATAGGGTAGACATAAAAACTTTTTTAAAAATTGTTTTTCAATAATTTTTCAGTAGAACTACGTGAAATAAGTCTTGAACTTACCAGAAAAATATTCCAGGTGTAATTATAAATGAGAAATCAGAATTTATTTTATTATAGGCTGCGTATATTGCTCTGGTAGCCGTAATCATAACTCCGGAGGATAGGTTTACGGCTGCCAAGGCTCTCACGGCAGGATATAGTTATGGTAACTGTATTAACCATCCAAAACAAAGTTGATGCATTAGGTATTTATAATGGCTGGTTAGTTATAGATTATATTCAAATAGGGAAACCCAATAAGACACATTCCTACCTTCAGCTCTCAGCTGGCGGGGATAATTCCATATACTGAATTTGTTTTAGGTGGCGACGTTATAACTAACCAGCCATTATAAAAACATAATGCATCGACTTTGTTTTGGATGGTTCATTGCAGAATTAAATATTTTGAAAAAGGGTCGCCCAATTAGATTTTTCTCAAGGAAAACCTAAAATTTTTAACTTCAGAGGCACAACAAACTCAGATTCGACTGCTATCACAGCGATAACAATGGTCACACGACAATCTAGCAAAGGTGTTTTCAAACAATGAATCACTTTTTGGTTGTTTCTGGTTGGCCTATATGGTGTACTTAGGCTGTACTTGCGATGGCCTAGTTGAAAAGCACACTAAATGTGATGTGATCAAAGGACATTTTCTTGGTATCAAATCCCAAGTGAGGTTTTTTTTCTTTTTCTTTTTTTTGAAGATCAAGAAAATAAAAATCGATTTTTAAATTTTCCTCACAGCTTCACTTCTCTCTGTCAACAATCAATGAACTACATGAATCGGATGGATAGATAATGAGTATAATGGATCATAATTAAGGCATTTGCATGGACAGCGGAACATCCGCTGTTGCTGTGAGAAAGACCCGACTTTTATTAACAAAGGTCACCAGTTAACAGGAAAACCAGCAGATCTGTAACACCAGAGCACTCTGCTGTCACTACATCAGGTGACGATGAGTTTTGTCCAGGGTGGGTCCCCGCCTTACCCCTGGATTCCACCGAACGCGTGTTTGCAGCGTGACGTGAGCGTCGCTATTTTGCTGCGTAATGTACGCGACTTCATGTTCCACTGAACGCGGAACATCAGCGCAGCGTCCTGCCAGCTGATACAATCGACCTGCTCAGATTTCGCATATTTCGTCATTTTTACCGGCATATTTGCGCAACGACCTTAAATGCTTTCTGTTATTTTTACTGCTTTAATTGCATTTAATGTCATTTCCCTCTTTGTTGTGCTGTAGAGCCTACTACAGTCCAGTCGTGAACACCATAGATTTAAAAAAAAAAGTGTGCCCGTGTTTTAGTTAAAACAAAATCACAACTTTGAAAACTAAGTTATAAACGAATTTTATATCAAAGATTTGTGGCTGGTTTCTTTTAGTTAAAAGCGTATTCCCCTTGATAGTTACTTCCTGCCTGGAGCGATCTGGTGTGCGTTTCCCATTAGCACAAATACTAACGTAGTTGGATCCAATAAATGTATATGGTCGAACTATGAGAAACGTATCCCTGCTATATTCAGATCAGCGCGACTGCGGCTCGCCAGCGGCAGAAATAGACTCGGCGCGTATTTTCAGCGGAGCAGCGCGGAGAGCCGCTTCTGGGACGCTGCCAAGACGCGCCGTGCCGCGGCTGGTGGAATCACAACCATTGTCTAGAATGGCCACGGATCAACTCCGGCAACCGCGTCGCGGCAGTAACGCGTCCAAGACGCTCCCGGTGGAATCAAGCCTTTAGTCCATAGTCAGCTAGGATAGGCTCCAGCGCCCCCTGCGACCCTAGTGAGGAAGAGGAAGGTATAGAGAATGGATGGATGAGAGATGGTACGGGCTCAAAGTTAGCCATAACAGCTTGCTGAGAACTAGCTGTGTGCATCACAATTAAAAAAAAAATTCTTTGGTACATTGCTGGGGATAGCTAGTACTTGTATCCAGCATACAGCGCCCCCTGAGGGTGAAATTTCCCAACTTTTGATGCTGAATATCATCTACACCGAAAATACTACCATTGAGATTTTACAAATCCTGTAATGTAGCCCAGAGAGACTGTGTATCCGGAGAATTTCAGATCTCTATCTTGCTGGGTGAACAAAATAATGCCACCTAAACACAGGCACAATCTGCTATGAAATGGTCCGTTTTGAGTTTTTCTCCAACTCTGGCTCTGTCTAGCTTGAAAGCGTGGATACTACCAAAGAAATGCTTGGTATTGCTGAAAATAGAGTTCCAAAAGCACAACAAACGGTATTTACCACCACAGTACATATCTGGGTTACAGAGAAAATATACTGCAAACATGCACCAAAATCAATTTCGACCATCTTTCCGGCCGTCCATTGCACTAACCCAGCAAAATACCAAGGTACTATTCACTGAAAATGGTACTCTTGTTGTGAGTAAACACATAATAAGGCATTCTAGATTGGTATATAACTGGATATTATTTTATTCCCATTCCCATTTTCAATTTTTACTGTTATTTCTCAAATAATTCTGGCTCAATAATGTAGTTACCCAGTTTGGCGCTGATGTGGTGCTGATGTCTATCCAGGCTTGAAGTGTCTAAGGTCATGATAAAAGTATAACATATTTGGTACGTTGTATCCTTAAGTCATGATCGTTGATGTAAAATGTGGCGTTGACAGCAAAACTAAGCCACTTTAATGGCTTCCAAGTGGCGCTACTGGCAGGCAAATTAAGATATGGACCTAAAAATTTGGCTTTTTCCGTGAGACACCCATATGTACCTAAGTGCCAAGTTTCATTCAATTCCAGGGGGGTCAACTGCGCACCAAATGTCAATTTCTCCTGGAATGGCTCTTAAAACCAAGAAAATGAATCTCAAATAAATTTTAAGTTAAAGTTTTTTGCAAAAGAAACTAGAAATGGGACATAGGCAAGCTTGCAGGGCTAGATTAAGCAGACAACTTGAGACATACCTCAATTCTCATGAACACTCTCATTTATAGACCCAACCGGTTCAACGTCATCAAGAGCTCAATGCAAAAGCCACGCCCCTTTTTGGGGGAAAACAATCACGCTTATGCATTGAAATCAATGAGAAATAAGCGCAAAAAATTGAGCAGTAAAATGCCCAAAAGTTGTTGTGTGCCGGGTTGCACCTTGAATAAAATGACCAGTTCGGACCTCATGTTCCTTCTCCTACTTGGAAAAGGGAAAAATCCGAAATGGAGAGCTTTATGGCTTCAAGCTATCCGGAGAGAAGATAAGCAGGGGAAGCTATGAAATCCATTGTCTTCCCATGTTAATGTGTGTGGGAAACACTTCGTTTATTAAGGTATCGCGAATGCTCAGGTTCGGGCAAGGTAGCAAAATAATCGCTAGACATATCAATAAATCAAGAAATTAATGTAAACAGGAAATTAAGTTCAATGAATCTGATAAATTTTACACCTAAAAACACATCAAATTACATTATGGTCAATGGGATCTGAGGTTATCTATCCCCCAAAAAGGGGTGCGGCCTTGACTTTTGGCGAAGTACCCGGATGTGCCGGTCGGGTCTATGTTGTCCTCAGCTTTGCCCATCTTTAAGACAGGCTATTTAAGCTGGTCTCCTGTTCCACTTCTGCTGTCATGGGATCAGAAAGACTCCAAAACTGCAGTCTGACATCATGCAGTTAAGTATCAGATTTTTCTGAGTGCTGCCAGAAGAAAGCCTCTGTTGTCATTAAAGAAACTCAAGTGCCTATACAGTTTGCAAAATAGTACAGGAACTTCCAATGGCACTGAACTCTGTAGTCAGATGTGACCAAAATAGAGCTCTTTGGCAAATAGTGTCAGAGATGGGTTTGGTGTAACCATTCCATAAAACACATCAGTCTTATACTGAGAAGTAGGGTGGTGGATCTTTGATTTTGTGGGACTTTTCTCATCAAAGGCACTGAACAGCTTGTTAGGATTCATGGCATCGTGGATTCCATCAAATGCCAGCTGTTATTAAAAACCTGACTGCCTCTATTAGAGAGCTTATACTGGGCCGTGGTTGGGTCTTTCAACAAGACAAAGCATGCATCGGAATCAGCAGAAACATGTTTAATATCCCACAGTCAAGGGTGCCATGGCTATCCTGGTCCCCTGACCAAAACGCAATAAAAAACCTATGGGACAAGCTGAAATTGAGAATTGATTAAAGTGGACCTAGAAATTTGAAGTACCCGGAGAAATTCCGCAAAGAGAAATTTGGTCTCAGATTTCTTGCTTTGTCTTCCCATCATAACACACCTTTAGGAAAGACGGAGAGCTGTTATTTTAGCTCGGGGAGGCTGCACAATGTTTTAAATGAAGGAAATCCAATGATTGTGGTATACAAGTTCTTGAGAAAATGTTTGTTTCATGATGGTAATTACTATTTGTTTTTAGCCATTGTATTTTAATTAAAGATTTTTTTTTGTAAATATAATAAAATTAATTATTGAGAGAGTAACCAATAATGGCATTAATTCATTTTTCCTTTTCACGGGGGGTGTCAATATAAGTAGAGGGCATGGTAGTCAGCGCACGATTGAGTTTGTACAACTGTTAAACAACCACTTTGCAACTGTACATGATTAATTAAATACTTCAGGTATGTAAGATACATTGGAGTCTTCTTGAGGTCACAGCTTACAGGTATGTGTGCCTGTAGATGTCCATTTTTAGTATACTAGCCCCTCATTAGAAATGGGTAATCTTTTAAAGCTACAAAGCAGATATAAACAATTAAGTCATTTTAAAATGCAGATATTATCATAGTGATACATTTGTGCAGAACGGGAATTCTTAAAAAAAACTTCTTTTTTTTGCATTGCACTTTGCTATGAAAGCACAATGCGTTCTAAAATCAATGTAGTGGAGCAAACTATTAAAACCCCAAAAATAGAATTAATGTTTCTAAATGCTCTTCAGAGACAAAAGCTAGAAAAAAAGTTTTTCTCCTGCTTCCTAGATTATGTTTACTTGCCATGAACACACTCATAGTAAGATACCCTAGGAAAAGACCTTGAAGGCAAAATAAAAAATGGGAGTAGGTGCAGTCCTTAAACAAGCATCAGAATTGCAAATATGGAGGGACTCAAAAGCATTACAAAAGCAATTTAAAATGGGAAGGGCTCAGTCCTTCAATTTTTAGGGGTCTGTGTGAGAGCTGGTTAGCCCTTGCAGTCTTAAAAACGCTCTGTTGACCTTTTAATGATCTTACTGGACAAGCAATTAAAGAGTGGCTTGCAGTTAACCTCCTCTTATGTAAACAGTGTGGCTAATACAAAGAATTGGATGTGAATAAGGCAGTTCCTGACTTCTGCCACTAGGCGTTGCTAAACCATCTCATGCTCACCTCAAAATCAATTCTGTCCCCCTTTATGGATGAGGTTACCAGTACCTGCATGTCTGGTGCTGTGCAGTGTACAAAGTCTTTGAAATCTCCACTGTTATCAAAAATTCACTTTTGCTTGTTTTGTTTCATGTTCAACTACTTAAAAATATTTAATCTATATGTTTCTAAATTTTCCAAAATCAATAAATAAAACCAAAACCTAAAACTTAAGTGGCCACACTTGCATAACAATTTAATACACATAGTATGTTGTATAAGCCTCTTGTGCAGAATAAAGCAAACTCAGAAGTATTAGCAAATGCAAGTGAAAGTAATGTCAACATTTGTTGATAAAATAAAAGTTTTCTTTTAAAGTAGTAATGGTCAATAGTTGGAAGGAATGATTTGAATATAAACATGGAAGGAAAGTGAGTTTACTGAATACCTTCTGTAGGCTTTTATGGTGATTTCAAAAGGCTAAGTGCAGACTGTAAAATTTATATCATTCCCAAAAGTTTGTCCTGAGAAATATATACTGATCAGCCACAAGATTAAAACCACCTGCCTAATACAGTGAAGGTCCCTCTTGTGCTGCCAAAACAGCTCCATCAAACTGCTGTCTCTTGAATTCCCAAACTTAGGGTTTCCCAGCAGAACATTTTCCAAAGAATCACACTCCGTCCAACAGCTCGTCTTCTGCTCACAATGCATCTTGATGCCATCTCTTCCCAGGTAAATGGTGCACACGCACACAGCCGCAGCACATGATGTAAAAGAAAATGGGACTCCCTGGACCAGGCGTCCTTCTTCAACTGCTCCAAGGTCCGGCTCTGAAGCTGAGGTGCCCATTGGGGGCGCTTTTAGTGGTTTACTGGGGTCAATGGCGGATTTAGCGATTTGGGGGCCCAAGGGAAACACAGGCATGGGGCCCTCCACATCTGTCATTCTCCACCTTTTTCAATCCTTATTTATCTAAGAAAGTCCTACATGTAACTTCTTCTCTTCACTGGTCTTCAAACAGCAATTTTATTTCTTTCTTTAATTCATTTAAAAGGTGCAATGTGTATCTTTCATAAATTCCTTGTCTTTACTGACACTGACGATGACCATCAAGTGAACTTAGGTCAACATTCTGTTGCTTGCACACTAGACTGAATGACGTGATGCATGAGGTAGCCAACTTGCGAGCTAAGTTATAAATAGAGGATCTTGCATGAGTGGATGTGTTATATTAAAGTTATAAAACAAGTTGAGTAAACTTTTCATTTGTTGCGAGCTGTAGTGAGCAACCACTCCCAGTGGCATAACTGTCGATGGTGCAAGCGGTGCATTGCACCAAGGGCCCAGCAGGTGTAAGGGGCCCGAAAATATGCTATGTAACATAACACTACAGCGTTGTATTCTCTATACTGATCCTTCTGCATACTGAAAATTCTTCATTTAATGCACCTTCATCCATAGTGTTCAGTATATATACTGCTCTTTACTTGACGTAGGCCTCTATCACGGTTTTGACTTGAGTGGTTTTTTTTTTTTTTTGTGTTCTTTTTTTGCCTTCCAGAAATTTTTATAAAACTTTATGTTTTATTAAAGATAAATATTATTTGTATCCACCACTAAATTGATTTGCTTGCTGTCTTCTGAACTTTTGATGGAAGAGGGCTTGCTGGGAAATGCTAATTTGTCCAATGAACTTGTTCCCTGTCATTTGTAATAACTTGCATTGACGTCACGTCAATTTCTCCTCAACCTTATAGCAAGAGGCAAGTGTTCTATATTGAGTAAATTATAAACTTAGCATAGCAGCATAATGTTTAGTAAGCCCAAACAAAAAAGCGGCACCCAAAAGAGAAAGGAAAAATGGAAAAAGGACAAGTATAGTGCTAAACTGACTAAATTAGATCGTTTTTCACGCATGCTTTTGCTTCATCGAATACTTGCAATGTTAATGTAGGCTAACGTAAGCTCACCATCACTTAAATGTATAGTCATGTAATTGTTACCTCTCATATGAACGTAGAACATTAATTGACACTAGATCCTGACCAATTCTGTTGGCGTGTCTGGAGATTTAAATCAACAGTAATGTTACACTACTGTGCCTGGCGCGTAATTATGCACGGACCGGTGTCTTCCCGTGAAACCTGCTGGGGGGATCGCTGCAAGTATTTAAGGTTAAAATATGCTCATATTGTAGAGTATGTAATTAATATTTTCCTCATTAATATACGTTGTAGTAGTATCGGCATGCAATGAGCCACCATGCCTTTCTCGATGGCTATTTGTTCTATGCTTATTGACATACTGTGTCTAAAGCTATTTCGGATGTGTGGTAGTTGGAGAAATCAGGCTGTGGTCTTTTCTTTTGAGTCCAACGCAGGCTGTTAGATTAGCATTGATTATTTTGGCGCTTCCTCTACTGTCTGAGGCACTAATTAAAGGCAGGTTTGCAGAATGAGATTTGCATGGTGAGCCTCTTTATGGTGACATTGCTATTTTATGTGCGCTTGTGTTTGGGGGGGGTAGCAAAAAAATTTTTGCACTGGGGCCAATCGCAATTATGTTACGCCACTGACCACCCCCAAATTTGATCACAGAGTTCCATAACTTTCATATGACATGACCAGGAGTATAAGATTCTGTTTATAACATAACTGAATTGCATAGTAAAGAATAGTAGAAAACAAATGTAATTTCCATTAACGCCTTAATAGTAATTCCCATTGTGTTAGCATTGAGCTAACTCCATCACTCTGCTAACTTAGTCACGACATTCACGTTTTAACTATAGACAGTCAATGGAATTTACAAAATTGCAACAGTTTGTAAATTCAGTTGACTGAGTAGCTAGCTAATGTTGGCTCACTAGCTCACAAACTATTGTTACATGACGATTAAGAAAAGATACTGTGTGCATGCTACCTAGCTAAGTAATGTTAATTTAGTTATGAGAGTGGCGCTTAGCAACCTCACTTCAGCGTTAAGCCACACTGATTCAACCAACGTTACACTTGGCATTCAGTTTGGCTAAATATTTGCACCGTGATGTAATTTGAGGTGGTTTTTTCCCCTCACTCTAAGCCAATGAAATTTTTGCAAAAGTGATATATACCTAGGGTAATATCTAAAATATGTCATGAGTTGGGATATGGGAAAAGTACTACAGTTATGTGATAAACTCTGTTATTACACTTTGACTAACACAGTTTTTTATCAGATTTATCCAGCATAATGTCATTAGCAATCAAATATAGGCAAGTGATGGTGAAGTAATCCATTCTCAAGAGTTTTTACCGTGACATGATACATTGACTGCATTTGTAAGATACACTGGCGTTAGTTACAGCCAGCTTCAGCAATCGCTGTTTGTCAAACATTAACATTAGCTTTCACTGAGAGGCTCAGCAATGTCAGAGCATGGCTATATATCCTGGATGACAACTCTTGCGGTTTATGACCTAAATTGAATATTAGTAATAAGATGAGTTGCCACGCTTCATTATTGACGTGATGGCTTCAATCGCAACTCTTAGTTCGCTAAATCCATGCGCTAATTTTTCACCATAATCGAACAGACCTTTTAATTGTCAGCTAACATTAATGAACTGAATGGATCTGGCTGTAGGTTAAGACAGCGATAACCTATTCCAAAATTCGTCAGTTATAAACAGATTACCGGAGTAGGAAGAGTAACATTAGCAGTGTTGCTAAAAACCTTTTACTCTCCTCCTGCGTCTTCTTTTTTTCACAAACATTTGGGTAGCTTCGCATAATTTCTATTTTCACACAACCTAATCTCTGTTTACACTCTTAACCTTTGTAGTCCATTGTAGTGGGGACTTGGGGCTTGGGGGGTGCTGAGACAATAGTTACTCATGAATTATATGCATTATGATGCAATTTTAGCGTGTGGATTTTTACAATGACATGAGTAATCAATACAGAGTGAAAAAAAAAAGTTAACCGTAAGTCTATTAGTTGTTTTATAGTTGGTAGTTCGGGGCTGAAGGCAGTTGCTGACATTTGCCTAATGGCACTGTAATCGGTCTGAAAGCTGAGAAGTGCAATACACAGCAGGGTATGATGCACTGCATGTTATGACACATTCCTTTTGTCAATATCACTGAAATTCTTAGCGGCACGTGCCACAGTCTACCTTCTGTTGGTTTGGCCCAGATGGGATAGGCCTCATGGCCCTCATGCATCGATGAGCTTAGGGCGCCCAAAACCCCGTCGCTAGTTCATTGTTTGTTCCTCCTTGGACCATTGTAAGTAGGTACTACATCTGCTGACAGGGAGCACCCCAGAATTCTTACCACTTCAGAGATGCTCTGATTCATTCCTCAGGCCATAACGATTTGGCCCTAGTCTACATCGATCAGTTCCCGTTTCTCCCACATCCATCACGTTGAATACGAGAATTAACTGCTTTGCTTATCACCTGAGATCCATCTGCAGACCCTGACGTGCCGTTGTTATTTTGATGAGAATGCTATCAACATTATTCGCTGCACCAGTGAGTGGTTTTAATGTTTTGGCTCATTGATGTACAAAAAATAATTTGCCTCCGCCTGATTTTCTGCATATTTGCACATTTGTCAGGTTAATCAGAAAAAAAAACTTCCTCTGAATTCCATCCCCAGTTTGTGCATTTGTTTTCATCCACAAAAATTATGCAATTTGTTTAAAAATGACTCCGATATAGTTTTAACTGCTGGAGTATACAATTCAAAGTGGTTAACACCTTGACCACTGAACCATTTTTGAATGCAACATAAAAAGATTTCCACTCCCTTTCACTCCAAGATTTTCACTTTGTGAAGCAATGAACAACAAGCAATGTAACATAAATTGGCTATTCTACCGATTAGTTGCAGCTATTGAGGATATCAATTGCTTGATCACTAATCAAGCAAAGCAAATAAAAACATATTGGGGGTAATCATGTATTCATAGGTAAGGACTCTGCCAACCTCCTTTTACCTCCAGCAGCATATCTGTGGGTTCTACCGACCATTTTCACACAGATGAAAGTATGTGCACATGCACACATACAAAGAGATTCTCCCGCGCTAAATGTCACATTCGTTAATAGCATTAAATTACCCAAACCAAATTATATTTAATAAATATTCACAGTGCTTTTATGCTCAACTGAAAGGAGGCCATAAAGAAGCATTCTGCCTAACAATAAAATATTATAGCAGTGAATGTTTTCATTTGAATTACTTAGTTGAGATTAAGCCCCAAAGTTGATAACATTGTTTTCAGTGTATCTGAGGCAATGACAGAAAAGGTAGTGACAAAAACACCATAAGGGGAATGTTGCTTTACATGTTGTAGAATGGGTAATGTACCATTCCATCTCTAGCATCTTCCTAAAAATATATTGCCACCCTTCCAGAAAATCAAGAAACGAGGACAAGGGGACATTTAAACAGAGTTATCCATACTGTCGGGCCACCGCTAGTTTTGCCAATCTTGGTTTTAATGGTGTGCTGCTGGTGTCTGTACGAGCATACTGCCTAACATCTGGTCCTGGATTGGAGAGAAGTTCAGTGAGGCTGCGCTTGAAAATTCGTAAGCATGTGTGAAGCAACAGCAGTCCCGTCCTCCGGGGGGACCCCCTCATTTTGCTTCGCCATTTGCTCAAGCGGCACTTCAGCAGGCAAATCGGTCGGGCCTTTGATTCTCCCCTTGGTTACCATTCTGCCTGGTAGTGTCATTTGGAATAATAGGGCTACAGTGCGCAATCGACACTCAGTTACTTCGTTGGCAGGCAGGAGGTAGGGCCAGGCGCTGGCACCGGAAAAGCGGCTGGCCCCTCTTTCTCTTTTTCTCCCTCCCTCTCTCTTTTCTCTCCTGTCCTCCATGTCCGAGTAGAGTGTATATCGTTCCTTTGCACTTGGCTGCTCTTGGCAGGACAATTAGCAGCGCACTGTCATCCTAACAGCAACACCCCCGCCCACAATAACCCCCAGCCAGAGTGGAGAGGAGGGCATCCATAAAAGTAATAGGAAGATGTATTAAAGGTAGTAAATATATACATCTATTCAGTGAGCTGTGAAAGTTGTGAATTGGTTTTTAAAGCTTTGTTGAGACCAGAAAGCACAGATGTTAAAAACAGGTTCAGATGTAGCGACAGATGGTATTTGATTATGAAGCAGACTGTTCCTATAACACAAAGATGCTGCTTCAGCCCGACACAAGGAGCTGTCAGGGTAATGCTCAGGACGTGGGAGGAAGCAAACAACTCCAGAGGTAGCGTTTCTCTCATTTATCTGGAAAGAGAGAGTTTTATTTGTGAGTTTTTATTTAACTTTATCTAAAGATTGCCCATAAAGATTGCAAGATTCCTCTTCAGTCATGCTCTGTGGCATGTTGATGTATTTGAACAGATGAAGTGGCATCTGCAGTTGTCACTAATGCCTTTAGGATGATGAGATTTTTCTGCACCTTTCTGGAGAGCAAGGTCAAATACAACGGAATTTGCTCAATGTGCATCAAGATGAGAAATCCCCAACTAATCAGATAGGGCTCATCCAGTAGGGATCAGAGAATCACACAAGCCCATTCACCATCACGATTATAACATGACAATTTCATGAGGTGCTGTGATTTTCCATTCAAAGCCTCCTTTGCAGTCTGAGAATATATGGTATGTACATTAAATGTGTGCCTTTTTCTTAAATGCAGAATGTACTTCTTATAGTGAAACAGATCCTAAATATTCAATCTTTTTATCATTTTTGGTTTTTTAATGTTTTAGTAAACGTTATCACTAGCAGCAATAGCGTTGTTATGAAAATGATTGCAAGCCACAAAACACTGAGGCAATATTATACCAGCGCATAGGAGGGTAAAATTTCAATTGTGAATCGGCCAACACAAACACAGCTGTTTTATTGTTGTCCTGTTAAGCAGAGCTTTTTCAAAGGCATGCAGTGAAATCAAACAGAAGAGGGAACCATGAGGAGTTTGCCTCATCATTATTTGACCCTACCTCCTGTTCAGCATCACCACTAGAGAGACAGACCTGCAGAAGTCACTGTTTGTATCAGTCTATACAGTACCCAAGCCAGCAACCGTTCACACAACCACTGTAATCATGATACTATGCATTTCCATATTGGCGAATATATGCATATATATATATACACACACACAGCTGGCAGCATAATGTTTGTGACAAAGGGCCCTATTTTAATGATCTAAGTGCACAGTCTGAAGCACGTGGCGAAAGTGCATTTAGGCCATGTCCAAATCCATTTTCGCGAGTTTAACTGCGGGTTATCTGTGCACAAAGTTAGGAACATGGTTCGAAGGGCTCATACTTAATATCTTAAATAATCATAGCTGTGCTTTGGGCGTAAAATGAAATAAACCAATCAGAGTGTTTGTCATATTTCATTCCCTTTAAAAGCCAGATGCCTTGAACCTTGGCAAATTGCTATTATGAGGGTGAAATTTCCAGATAGTAGGAAAAGCACTTCTCTGAAGAGACGGGTCTACTTGTGCGTAAAGAAAAGGCGCGCTAGCAAACCACTTAAATGTTAGCTAATAAATGTATTTTAAAATATTATTTAAAAATGTCTTAATCATATTCCGATGAAAAAAGTCATCACACATTGTGAATCTGTAAGACAACGCCTCCAGCTGTCCAGCTCACCGGTCTATTAAGGCTGGGTGCACACTACAGGAAATTCGGGTCAGATTTTGCCCCTCACTGGCCTTCCCGAGAATCAGGGAACAATCCGAATTCGGCCGTGATGTTTGGCCCAGTTATCTGTTAGTGTCCGGAGGTTACAGATCCGAATTCGGCCCCTCGCGAACTGATCGGGACCTCCCCGATAATATCCAACATGTTGGATATTATCGGGTGTTCGGGGATGATCCTACAGGGCGTTATGTCAACTTTGTATGCAACTTTGTTGCATAACCGCAGCCATCTCCGACACTTCCGAGTTGTAGCTATTATTTATTTATCTTCACCCCTAACATTAGTTATGTTAGAGCCCCCACACAGCCCAGACTATAGCACAACAACTATCTGGCATTTTGGCGAAACAAACCTGCAAACATTAAAAAGGCCCTGACGGACAGCTGGAGACAGCTTTGTTTTGCGTTAAAGCTAGAAAGCTTGCACTGGACTCACAAAAATCTCGTGCCCAGGAAAGGGGAAATTACGTCAAAGTCACGTTTGATCATGCGAGTTTTTGTGAAATCTTGGAAGATAAGGATATCGGGAGCTGTAGTGTGCAGAGTCCCTCTTCTTGACCGAGTTCGTACACAGCTCGTTGATTAAAATCGGTAAGGATTATGGTTGTGTGCAGCCCCCTGCGATTTTAAGATCTTAAAAGATTTGAAAACTCCTGTAATGTGCACCCAGCATAAGACCCGTACTGCACTTCTCGCATTACTCAACTATCACCTGCACCTGTTTCTCATTTCCACTGAGCGGGAGCAGTGTGCTATTTAAGACCAAGCTTTGTACTTAGTCATTGTGAAGTCTCATCACTATACACCTCAGTTGTATATCTAGTCTGGTATAGACTTATTCTCTGCATTTCCTGGGTATTTAACTCCATATCTAACTTAGTGCTGTTAATTGTTTTTATCCAGCACTTTATATTAAGGAATCTTGCTTTCTGTTCGTTTTATATTTGTAATACATTGTTACTGCAGTCTATGTCCTCTGTCTGTATTAGTAATAGTGTTTATTTAGGAACCTCGTTTCCTTTTTTGTTTTGTGTTGCTTCGTTCGTGCCTTCTGCTGTGCAGTAGGCATAATAAACAACCAAGTCCATGCTTGCACCTGAGTCCAGTTCTCCGTGTGACTGAACTGTGTGCAGAGCACAACCCTTACAGAATCCTGGTGTCGAATTTGAACATGTGCATAAAACAAGAAAACTACATTTAAAAATGACTGAGAGAAATTGAAATGAGCAAGGAAAATAACGGCTTGGGAGAATGAAACAAAGTTATGTTATTTTGATTACGCTGCTGTAACCCCTTGAATAATACAGCAGGGGCCTATTGCACGAAGGCGGGATAAGGGATTAGCCCAGGATCGGCACGGGATTAGCCTGATCTCAAGCCCCATTTCGGTTGCACAGAGCGTGTGAGCTAAGCCATGGCACTAGTTACTATGGAAACAAAGTCTGTGGAGCTAGCTAGCTCCGGAGCAAGATTACGAACTAGCTAAGCTCCTGCCTCCAGCCAATTTCACCTCACCTCATTCAGCAGTCACCCAAATTGAAAATCAGTGTCCTTAACAGTCGTTCTGAATTGTCCACCACACATTGCTATCTCAATTATAGTAGATCCAGAGTAATTATCTTAGAAACTTGTGACCATTAATGTCAGTAAACTAGCCAATATTTGATCATTAAATTCAAGTATCCATGTGACAGTGACTGTCACAGTTCAATCAGTCCCCCTTCCATGTCACATTTTAACCATATTTAGAATCCGTCATTATCAGATTTGTCCTTATTCCCCAAATTGAGACTTCCATCAGAGTAGAAAATGAGCAGTGCTGTATGAAGTAGGTTACCGTGCTTCAGCGCGGTCTTAAATCGCTGCGGTAACCCCCTACCTACAGCACTGCTGCTACTTTTCTCCGTCTTCATTCACACTGCGACGGGTAAGGTAGAGTTCTTGCCTTAGTGCTGGACGCGAGTGCAATGTAAGTCGCTTCGCGATAGGCTACTGGAATCAAACATTTTCAGGAGGCTCCTCGACGTAATTTTCTGACGTTAACATTTTACTTTTTAATTTGAGTATGCCTCCATCAAAGATGATTAAAAGCAGAAAGTAAACTCAAGTAATCTGAAAACGTCTTCTAGATCAGACAATCAATTCAGTTTGTTTAGGACAAAAAAGGGCTTGTAGCAAAATTGTGAGGCATTTATGGTACATAAATACTCTTCTGAAACTCGGATTGATCTAAGTATAAATTCTTCACTATCATTTGCATTTCACATAAAAACTCATTGAAACCATCCTCGCGTTCGATCTTATATCTGTCTGATGGCGACGGCTTATCTCGTTCACGGTAACGCCGAAGTGCATCAGCTACTCCTTTTTGACGACGCTGAAACACCTCCAGAGTTTACTTTCACTTGAGTTTAGCTCACTTTAATACTCCCCTCAAATGCCTCGCACCGTTCAGACAGAAACTAAAGGAATAACGAGCAGAGGCATTTCAGTGATCCCATCGTCCCTTTATCTGAACGTAGTCTTTGAATGTTGCTGGCGCATGCGTTTGCTGCAGCTACTTAGTGTCCATGATGATGATCAGCGATTCTGTGATCGATCTTGGGGTCTATTTGAGGTAGCCGAGTTCGCGCACTCAGCAGGATCAGCGGCACCGGGCTTCACTTAGCCTATCCTCCTTCACCCGCTGTTGGCTTTGTGTAAGCAATTAAGCCAGAAACGCGCTGTTTGGGATATGGCAATCCTCGCTTTGGCGTTGATCCAGGATCTCAGGATCCAACTTTTGTGCAATAGGCCCCAGGAGTAAAATGAACTTGCTTCTACTTTATAGATAGTGAGGCTGGGAAAGAAATGCATCAACATGGAAGACATAAAAACAAAAATAACTGTTGATGAATACCAGATTGTTGACATCTCATCCTTGAGGACCAAGTCAGATCAATGGATGAAATTTGGATTAAAGAGCCCCTATTATGCCACCAGGTGCACAGCTAATTAGCCATTATGAGCCAGTTCAAAATCCTTCCTTCCTGACATCACAAGGGGGATTGACCACCCAGAATAATGAAATCTGATAGACTGCTTGGCTGAAGTTGATCAGTTCTTTTTGCCTCTAGTTGGTTACTTCCCCAGGTGATGTCAAGAGGGGAAAGATTATGAAATGGCTTGTAATAACTAATTGGCTGTGCACCTGGTGCCATAATAGGGGACCTTTAATAATGGACAGTGACCACAATTTCATCCACTGCTTTGATGCACATAAAATTGTGCATTTTAAGGTTGCTGTGTCTATCAGCCAAACTGTAAATTATAATAAGCCCATTTCAAACAAAGTATGGAGTTGTGTATTTGATAACAAAAGCGGGACGGACGGGTTGCAGGTATTGCTTTCATTGGTCAATTTGGTTCAAAATTGATTTTGAGATAATTGCGGGTAACAGAACAATCTGTGCCAGACTCTCACCTGACTTAACCAAATGTCTGAAGCACTATAAATACTCTTTCCAAACTGAGCAACAAAAGAAACAATACTTAATACAAGAGTGACCAGAAACTAAGAATGTGTGTAATTATGATTAAAAATCTTATTATTAGCATATTCACATTTACACTCACTTCTTCAAACATTTATTTGTTTTGCAGTGAATTTTAATTGGTGAGCATGCAAGTACATTCACTAACCTAAGTTCCCTATTTTCAATTGAAGGGAAATTTGCGCAGTTTTATGCGTGATATGCTATGACTTTAATAGTCTTCTAACGGCTATCCCTCCAGGGATCACAAAGAAGACTGCAGGAATGACGAGGTTTGCCAGTATAAAAATGGTATGGCTGAATACTTTGCAAGTGCCAAAATGCATTATCTTGTTTGTTGAATTGCGAATCATCTGAAAATCAGAGCATTCAATGATTTGCCCTTTTGACATCTATTGGACACTGGATGGGAAAATGCTATATGCGTCAGTATTAAAGTAGCAAAGACATTTCTGACACACTTCGCATCTCTCCGCACTGGGTTTAACATAGAGGCCAAAGACATTCTTTTTCTTCATTAGGCTCTAGTCAACACTATATTACACATGTAATCAAACAAAGGCTAATTGCATGAAACAATTTCTCAATTTTTGCATACTTGTCACGAAATAGTTTCAATTCTTTATAGAATATGACAAAGAGAACATGAGGAAGCTAAAGGCGCATTTTTTAACTGATCATTTAATTAAATGAAGAAAAAAGCCGATCAAATTACTTTAAATCAGCCACAGTGGGAAGTCTTCAATTATAAATAGCCCATTTATAAATAAGTTTGAAAGTTTATTAATGGATAGCCCCTTGAAATGAACCATCTCATTTTCAAGGGGGTCCAACAAAAAACATACAATATGAACAACTGACACGATCACATACCACATACACAAGGCTCTCATTTACCGACCCACCCACACATCATTCCCGTAAACCCCCAATACACACTCAAGTAAATATAGATACTGCAATAAATATTGTACAGCAATAGTAACATTAACACTACCTTTATATAATAATTATTATACAACAGTATAGCTCCAGTATAATAATAAGAGCAATAATATTTACATTATCATGTTATCTAGCAATAAACATTAGATATACACAATAAGAATAGCAAAAGCACACAAATTCCACACAATATTAAAGAAGCGAAAAGACCACACCATTAGAGGCAGCAGCATGTTGTTTAAAGAAAAGATTATAATGAGCTCTTAAAAAGTTGAAATAAGGTAATTGTTCTTATGTTAATGGGCAGATTGTTCCAGTCTGAAGGAGCTTTGAATTTGAAGGCATGTCTGCCAATTTCTTTATTTGTTATGGGTACAGAAAAGAAAGGTTGCTGAATATGTCTAAGAGGATATGAAGATGTGTATGGTATTAGATACTGTTTTAAGTAAGAAGGACAATTAAAGTGGACACATTTGAATATGCACTGGAGCCAGTGGTAATTAGTGGGTAAGCTAGAAGCTTGCACACTCATGTTCTTCCCAATCTTTCTTTCTTTCTTTCTTTATTCTCCGATTTCTGTGCTGACTAACTACTCCTACATACTTTCACGTAGAAACTTCATTCAAACTTTAAAAAATTCAGCTTGTTCTGAATTATGTTGCTCATATATATCTTCTTGATATCTTTCATACTTTTTGAGTTATTCATTTTTATTTCAATATTTTTTTTCTTTTTTTTTAAATTTGGCATCTCCAATCCCACCCAAATCTGGAATGCCCAATTGGTGAACTATGTACAGGGCACAAGGCTTGCTCGTATGTGACCCCTTGCTGCCAATTCAGGAGAGTGTAGACAGTTCGTGGCTCTCCTATGAAGCACGCGCCCATCAACCACCGCTTCTGATATACTCATTGGTTGAATCTTTGCAAGTTCAGAACGAGGGCGGAGGATACCCAGACATGAACAGGCTTAGAATCTTCTTGACGAGTGCCCGTCTGACCAACAGGAGGCGCTTGAGCAACGAACAAGGCAACTATTATTTTCCCCTCCCCAATTTGCAACCCTGTAGCGCAATAGCTAATTGTGCGCTACACTGAAAAAGCTGCCGACCACTGCCGGTTGGTATGAGGTGGGGATCGAACCCGCGACGTTATAGTCGCTTCTGCTTTGCAACGCGATGCTATCCGAGTGAGCTATCCGGCAGCCCGGCTATTTTTTGTCCCATAGGAAACAATGAAACAGATTTTTCAAAATATTGCTATTTTCAGCTATTTTTTACTCTGTCATAGAGACGTCATTCAAACTGAAAAATGTTAAGCTAAGCCTGCGTAATTTCTTTACTGTTCAACTTTTTTGTAACTTCGATAATTTTTTAATTATAATTTAAAAAAAATTTTTTTTACAATAGATTCTGGGAACTTAGGGCTCTATCTTTCACACTGCCCTACCCGTTGCCACTACCCGCTACCTATGAATTACGCATTTAGCAGCTTCCACTATCCCTAAACGGTATCTTGCGGCCACACTACCCGCTATACATTATGCCGAATCCTTTATTTGCGACTAGAGGTGTGCCCGTGGGCGTGTTTATGCGCTTTCCCTAAAATTGCTATCTTGACCACATAGGTTAGGGAAAGCGTATAGCGGGTCCTCAAACCACCCGCTACCCATTTGGCAATTGAAGACACGGCTTCTCTCCCCCTATGCGATCTAACAGCGACAAATGGGCTACATTCAGTTCAGAAAAATAATTAATTATAATTAGGTCTATGCACTGGCACTCAGCGACGTAATTTTTTTTCCAGCGAGAGCGGCATTTCAGAACTCTTCAGCGAATGAAGGTAATTCTGGTGACAAGTACGTGGTTTCGTCCGTTTACATTTTCCAATCGGACAGCTGTCAATTTTTTTTTTACAGCAAGTTGCGTGACGGTGCTGCAAAAACAGGTGTGCGTACTTGTCGCCGAAATTACCTTCATTCGCAAAAGAGTTCTGAAATGCCGCTCTCGCTGGAAAAATAATACCGTTGCTGAGTGCCAGTGCATAGACCTATTTATAATTAGATTATTTTTCTGTACTGAATGTAGCCCATTATTTTGTCGCTGTTAGATCGCATGGGGGAGAGAAGCCGTGTCTTCAATTGCCACTTGAATATTCTTGAATTGGAAAATGTGTTAATAAGGGAAAACTATCTAGAATTAGCCAGGACTAATTGTAGTCAATAAAGGGAAGGATATTTTCTCCCAAATTTTCAGGTCTAGCGCCGGCCCTGAGTATTATTTCCCACAGAACGAGAACGCGTGGCAAAACTGCGCCTCTCCCATCAGGCAGTGACGGAATTATGTCACCTGGTTGCAGATGATGTATACACCGCTGCCAGCTGTCCGTATGCCTTGCCCGTTGCTGTTAGGGTTACTGTGGCACTATTTTTCTATGCTAGTGGGTCATTCCAACACCCACTAAGCTCAATTGGAGGCATGACCCACTCATGGTGAAACGCATTTTTTTCTTTTTTTTTTTTTTTGAAGTTTCAATCACAAAAGGGGCAGGCTTGATGTTTTTTTTATTACATACCAAACATTAAACAATATGTCAATGTCAGATAATAATAATAATAATAATAAAATAATACAATTCATGATTAACTTAACAAAAACAGATCTTCCCCTGTCTGGATTTGACCTCATGCACGAGCAATTGAACTTCGTCTTCGGAGAAACGTGGCGACCTTCCTCTCTCCATCACGGATTTCTGTTTGAGGATTTGGGATAGCGCAGCCTGCTCCTAAAGGCAATGGCACCTAGCACACTGATTGGTTTAACTGGCGTAACGCCCAAACCACGCCTATGCATAATATAACGGGTAGCGCAGGTGTTTTAGGGATATAGGCAGGTGTGCAAGATAGCAACTTTTGCGGGGGAACGCCTCTTACGCAATGCTAAATCCCCAAATAACGGGTTTAGGGACTCTGGCGCAAGATAGGGCCCTTAGAGTGGTGACATCACGGTTACAGTGGTGAACAGCTGCAAAACCGTCAAGAAGTTTTCTCTTAAACTTGCTCTAACTCCCACAGTTTTCACTCCACATAAATATTTTTATATCCAAGTTATAGCAAAGGTTGTGCTGGTCACGAAAATTTAACTATGGAAACAATTGGACAAACAGGTTAGGCTGTATGAGCCGAAAAGCGACGGGACCGCTCACCAAAACTCCATTAACTCCAATGTAAAATGAAACAAGAAAATTCAGGTTGCGAAGGCTAAACGCACAGTTTCACACAGCTTTCTAACTTGCTCGTGTTCCCATAATTTTGGCACTACGAACACAATTTTGACATGTTTTACTCAGCAGACTCTCCCCTTTCGTATGGTACCTCCATTTTGTAGATTGGACTAACCAGTGGCGTAGCCAGCGGGGGTGCTAACACACGTCCCTTTTTGACTGCAATTAGTAGTTCTCAATCATTTTCCTTTATTGACGCGTTTTCCAATTATCGTAATTGGCAACCGAAGACACGGTTTCTCTCCATACGCGATCTAACAGCGATTAAATCATAAGCTAAATTCAGTACAGTTGCGGAACAAGAACAGAGAATTGGGTTGCACAAAACTTCCGTTTAAAGCAATTATTAGTCCTGACCTGTTCTCAGTCATTTTCATATTTAACAGAAGGTTCACTCCGAGAGCACTCGACAGTTAACAGGTGCTGCTTGTTCTCCCCTATTAGGTAAGATGACAATCATTCATCTGGATGCGTATTTGCTGTATTTAAATCAACATCAATTAAAAATGTGCTTTTGATTTCAAAAGGAGTTCTGCTGCTTATTGAATGGAAAGTTAATGAACTCATTGGAAAAGCTGAACAACGTGTAGCCTTTTATTGAGCTTTTTTTTTTAAAGGAAGAGGCTATTCGCCCTGCAGTGCTTCCGCGTGAAACTTCCAAGAGTGGACGGATTACAAAATTAAATCTCTTATTGGCCCAGCTGCTGGGCAAATAGCAGAACTGCTTCTCTTATTGGCCCCGCTGCGGGGCATATAGCCAATGTCTTTCCCTCGATTCACCCCGCAGCGGGGTGAATAGCCACTTCCCTTTTTTATGTCGCGCCTGAATAATTCCCATAATCTTCAACAATATGTGTAAATATAATATTGATGCAATTTTCCGATAAATAAACTACTTCATTCTCATACAACATTTTTTTTAGGGAGCTCGGGTATTTTTAGGTCGAATAAATATATGAAGTAGGTTTAATGTGTCGTAACATTCCGTCTTGGGGAGGTCTTCCAAAATAAGTGCTTTCATACAACTTCATGTCAAAAAATCCGAACTATTCCTTTAAACGATACAATATCCACTGTCATGAATAACTTTAATTTTAAGATGCTTTAAACTCATTATCAGCAGCTTTAACCTCACATTGTCAGCAATCTGAACTTCACATTATTGCCAGCTTCCAGCTTGCCCACGCAGTTTCCCCTGGAACAGCACTTTTCTAGTTTCTTTCTTTCTTTCTTTATTCTCCGATTTTTGTGCTAACTTGCTACTCCTACATTCTTGAAACTAGAAAGTTCATTCAAACTATAAAATTCAGCTTGTTCTGAATTATGTTGCTTGTTTTTATCTTCTTGATATCTTTCATACTTGTTGAGTTATTCATTTTTATTTCAATATTTTTGTCCCACAGGAAACAATGAAACTGATTTTTCAAAATTTAGCTATTTCAGCTATTTTTTACTCTGTCATACTTTTAGCTACAAATGTCATTGAAATTGGAAAATTTGATGTTAAGCTTGGATAATTTATTGACCTTTCAACATTTTTGTAACTTGTATATTTTTTTCTCTTTTCAATATCCGAACCCCCCCCGCTTCAGAGGACAACTTTATTAATTCAGTCAGTTATATAACTGTGTACGAGTCCGCCTACATCACCTGACAAAACAAAACACGCACACAAAAAATTAAATAAATGAATGAATAAAAATAGAAATACAATACAATAACAATTACATTCACAATGCTCTACTACCTTTTGCATTAGTCGTTATTAGCTCACCTATTCCATCTCTCCACCTTCAGCCTCCCTTACTATTCAAAAAAAGTAGGGGATATTTTATTTTGAGATCAAAATTTTCACATATACAAAGGGATACGAAACCATGTTGTATAGTTCCTTACTGAGGAAGCATTTCCAAAGAAATTCATCACCCAAACACATCAATGACACTCTCACGATCTGCACGGGATGCTATTGATGATCAAGGGGGTTGTGCCACAAATTTGCATGACTCTGAATTGGAAGGTTAGAGCCACTGTAAAGGAAGATTTTGAAGAGAAAGCATCAGATTATCAGTGGTTGAAGTCGTTAATTAAACAGAGACCATGCGCCGTCTAACACAGGAGGAGAGGTTACGTGCCCTTGGCATGCTACAGGTTGGCACAAGACAGGTTGCTGTGGCAAGGGCAATGAATGTTTCCCAGTCTGTCATCAGCAGATTATGGTCCGGACATCGTGCTACAGGGTCTGTTCAGGATAGACCACGATCCGGTCGACCAAGGGCAACAACTCAGGCTCAGGACAGATTCATCCGCACTATTGTCTTGAGAAATCGTATGGTAACAGCAAATCAGATAAGGTCTCAACTTCAAAGGGATGCTGGCTTGGTAGTGAGTGGCCAGAACATCAGGAATCGTCTGCACAGATTTCACTTACACGCCCGACGTCCTCGTGTCATTCCCTGTTTGAGGGATCGTCACATTAGGGCCAGACTCCAATGGTGTCGTCATCATCAACGCTGGGATAATCGCCGATGGAACAACGTAATGTTCTCAGATGAGTCGAGGTTCACTGTGGACTTCCTTGACAGACGCAGGAGGGTTTGGCGCCGACGTAACGAACGTTTCCATGACGTTAACGTCATTAGACATGATCCGTATGGGGGTGGATCTGTAATGGTGTGGGGAGGCATCACTGCTGCCAGCAGAACAGACTTGCATGTTGTTGCTGGATGTGTCACAGGGCAGTACTACCGGGACAACATCTTGGCACCCCATGTTGTGCCGTTTGCACGTCGTTATGGCCGCCGTTTCATTTTCCAAGATGACAATGCCAGATGTCATAGGGCCAGGATCGTTACAGATTACCTCCAGCAGCAGAATATCACCACATTACCATGGCCAGCACTCAGTCTGGACCTTTCCCCCATCGAGCATGTCTGGGACATGCTTGGACAGCGGCTACGCCAACGTCAACAACCTCCTGCCAATGTCCAACAACTTGCTGCAGCATTGCAACAGGAATGGAATAACGTTCCCCAAAATTACCTGGGACGTCTCGTTAGGAGTATGCCACGCCGAATTCGAGCTTGTCTAGCCAACCGAGGGGGTTTTACCCGCTACTGACTCTGTTTCACAATGGTGGTAAATTTGCTGTGTGACCCTGTGTTTGTGTCGACCCTTATTCTGGAGAATCTGTCCTTTACTGACTGTACACAGGGTTTCGAATAAATTGACAAATGTTTCCTTAATGTTTTGATGTCATTTGTTTCCTTCCTGACCTCATGATCTGCATTTCATGGTACTTGTAAATCCAATATCCCCTACTTTTTTTGAATAGTATATATCCCATCTTTTGGCAGAAATTAAAAGTCCTGTCTCATGGGCCATCACACACTCAATTCTACTGTAGTACTTGACAAAATTTTTGAATTTCTCAATTCTTAATGCCTCCACAGATGTCAACCCGAAAATAAATATTTTTGCTAAATATATAATTATATTACAGATTACGTGTGTTCCTTTTGTTACATCACCCAGTAAAACGTTTAATAAATCTAATTGTATACTATTGTACTGAGATATCCAGCCTTGTACCTTTATCCAAAATAAGAATATTATAAGACAGTACCAAAATAAATGGCCTACTGACTCCACTTCTTCCTGACAGAATCGACAAAGGGGTGATGACTCTATTCCCCATATATTTAGCATCTTTTTAGTTGCTAAAAACTTATCTATTAACTTATATTGAAAATATCTAATCTTTGGATCAAGTGATGACTGTGAAGGATTTTGAAAACTTGGTTCCATGGGACTGGTGTGTCTAACATATTTTCCCAACTGTCTAGAATCCTGTATGGTACAGCGACTAAGTTCTTTATTCTTAAATAAAATGTGTATATATGTTTGTTGATCTTTACTCTATTTAACCAATTTGCCATTGTCATATGAGGCCTACAGACTAAATGCCCTCCCGTTCCTTTTATAATTTTTGATTTCCAAGCACTTGGTAAAGCTCTAATGAGTTGATTATATTGTTGGAATGTATAGACTGTCCCATAAAAACTAGTTATCACCTTTCTGCAGATGTAGACACCTGCGGACATAGAGCAGCTCTTTTTATGGAAGCAGTTGCACTACTCTATCACTAGATGGCACCCCCAGATCAGTTATTGAATATTCACAAGCAAGCAGAGCTGGAACACAGTCTAGAATAGATTCACAGTTCACTCCTATCCCTGTTTGTTTGGAGTTGCATGAATTAAACTCCTCAGCTAAGCCTGGTGTGAAAACTGCTCAATATCCTTGCCCATAGTATCTATCCAGCAAAAAAATGATCTCTTGCGACAGAAAAAATCGTTGTCCTCTGTAGCAACCACTTTAGCTACAGTGAGAAAACGGTATTCCAATTAATGGTTAAGAAAAATCAGTTTTCTGTAGCAAAAAATTCAACATGGTATTGAGTCTCTCACATTCTACTGTCAATTACAGTCATCACACACAAAAAATGCGTAGTTCCCTACCGTGGATTTACGCGTAGATTCCTCCATTGACAAATTCAGCGCTTCATTATATCCACCCAACTACTGGTGTTGCTAGCCAATCATTCAATTATATACTAAGGTTCTTCTACGTAACTGCACAGTTATAGTTCACGCCCTCGTGAAACTTCCCCGGTAACAATGTATTGATTGGCTCGTTTCTCATCCAATTCCCGCGTGTTTAAACTTCCCACAGTAACTGAAAGACATTTATTGGACAAACAGAGCATACAAGCATATGCGTATCAGCAAGGTAGGTCGTACCCGTTCAACGTTGAGCATGATTCCGCAGATGAGAATGACGCAATTTTTAGAAAAAAAGACTCCCTAAACCGGCCTAAGTGTTCCGTTACATTTACAGGATTTAAATAAGATAAGGACATGGTCATGGGAATTATTTCGAATGAAACAGGACCAGAGGGTTCCTTCTACTGGATACATCGGTCTCTGGAGGAGGGATTCATGAAAAAGGTTAGGCTGCTACTTTTGCTTTTTGTTTCGGAATGTATTCCGCATTCAACAAAATCAAATGCCGAGGTATTTTTCCTGTTTAAAATGTGAACTGGTCATGCATTTCAGTTGACCCCCTGGTACACGTTCATTGCACTGTTCTGTCGAATCTAGGGAGGCATATATTGCTTGATTTTCCCTGAAAGTGGAATGTCTGTTCTGTTAAAATAAGGTATATTTCAGATATTACTGTTAGTGAGTTTTACTTGTTCCTTATAAGGTGAAAGTGTTGAAATAAGGTTGTGAACTCGGAAGTGGGAACAGCTAGCTTGTCATTGCAGGGTGAATGTTCTGACTGTTAAATAAGCAGTTCCTTTAATGAGTATGTGTGCTGGCTTGGGGGACTTAGAAGAAAAATGGACAAAACTCTAAACTTTTTTATGGAGAAAAGGCATGTTTTGTGTTTGGAGAGGTTACTGGTGACCACTGATGTTCAACTGCACTAATATTGATAAATTCATGCTAAACTCAAACAGAAAATCATTAGTTCATATTAAATTTCATGCCTCAAAACTTTATTTGTGTTAAATATAGGATTATTTTATGGTCTGACAGTGCACCATTTTGAGACTTTGGGGAGCCACCTGGATAGCTGTCTAATTTGGCTCATAGCAAGTAGGTAATCTAGAATGCAATGTTCAAGATGAATTATACTTGAGGTCAAGGAGTTTATGATCCCAGAAATGTATAGATTTAAGACCCAGCAGTTTTTCAATTCTGAGTATTATTTTCTTTCCATTTCAATGTTGAATTTTCATGAAGATTTTTTTGTGTTTGCAGCCCCTTTTCTCTACCAAAATCATGGAAATAAACTGAAATACGATGGAAGTCTAAATTCCTCAAGTGTCTAGACTCAGATCAGCCACTCCTTTCCTGTCTGTGAAGCTGAAATCTTGAATTATAAAGCCTTAAATAAGGTAACTCCCCAAATAGCCAGATTTGGCTTCTGCGCAAAGGGGTTAATTGTTTGTTGGACATGAGTTTATTATCCTCATTCACTATATCCCTTATAAAAATAATACCTATATCAAACATGCGTTTCCAAAAAAAATCATCATTCTATCAACAAGTATATTAGAATTTAACCATATTAATTGTTGTAGAACTTACTCTGCATTTTCTGGTGGGTGAAACTGAAATTGTAACCAACTTTGTAGAGCTTCTTCCAAAAAAGTGGAGACACCAGAAAACATGTCATTAATTAATGCAAAATGCATAGGTTTAATTTGCAGAAATGGAGAGAAGCCTTTATCAAACATAGGATGGACACTTTTAAGTAATTTGCTAGAAAACCAGTTTGGATTGAAGTAGAATTTTGGAATGAGGGAAGCCTTCAGTGAAAGATTTAAAGCTTTTAAGTTTAAGAGTTTTGGCCCACCAGATACATAATCAGTATAGAGATATGTACGTTTAACTTAATCAGGTTTATCATTCCATATAAATTTGAATATCTTCTTTTCACATATTTTGAAGAATGATTCTTTAGGGGTTGGTAATGCCATAAATAAGTATGTAAACTGGGGTACAACTAATGAGTTAATTAAGTTATTTTGCCAAAAAAGTTCAGATGTTTCCCTTTCCAGGGCAGCAGAATCTTTTTGATTTTACTCTATTCTTATTAAAATTAATCATTGAAATTTCACTCATATTTTCTGGGGTGTGTATACCAAGTACATTGACCAATCCATCTGTCCAATGAATTGGTAAATAACATGGATGTGTGAAATTTCTATTTTTCAGGAAACCAAGCCTCAATATTTGGCATTTCTCATTATTTGGCTTCAGCCCAGATAGGTTCGAAAAGTCATCCAGGTCGTTTGTAAGGCTCTGTAGCGATGTATAGTGAAGGCTCAATGGAAAAATTGTATGATCAGCATACATTGAAATTTTTGTATTTAGACCTTGCATTTCCAAGCCTTTGATATAATTACTTGTATGTATTTTTATAGCGAGTATTTCTATTGCCATGATAAATAAATACAGTGATAATGGGCAGCCCATTTTTACCCCCTGTGAAAGGGAAAAGGGTTTTGAAATATAACTACTATTTATAATTTTGGAGATTGAGTTATTGTACATAACTTTAACCCACTGTATTAGAATTAAAATCACCAAAATTAAAAAATTCTAAACATTGATTAATGAAATCCCATCTTATTTTATCAAAGGCCTTCCCAAAGTCTGCTATAAAAACGAAACCTGGTTTCTTTATTTTATCATGATGTTCTATAATTTCGAGTAATTGTCTTATATTGTTTGCAATATTTTGTCCTTGTATAAAACCAGACTGGTCATGGTGTATAATATCAGGTAGGACATTTTTTATATGCAATGCTATGCATTTAGCTAATATTTTAGCATCATAACACTGAAGAGTAAGTGGTCTCCAGTTTTTTAAGTGAACCGGATCTTTATAGTGGCCACTAGCTTCTTGTTTTAAGAGCAGAGATACTACACTTTCCTGCTGAGTCCCTGTGAGAATACCTTTGTCATATGAAAAATTAAAACTTGTAAGTAGGGTGGTTTTAATCTGTGCGTAGAAAGTTTGGTACACTTCTATTGGAATACCATCCAATCCTGGCGCTTTCCCCCTTTGAAAGGACATAATTGAATAGTAGAGTTCATTTTCCGTAATTAGACCCTCGCAAGCTTCTTTCTGTTCCTCCGACAATTTAACTTGATTACGAGGGAAAAACGGATGACAATCAATGTTATGTAGTGGAAAAGGTGATGACTGGAAGGAGAAGATCTCTGTAAAATAGTTCTCTCCTTCAGTCAGAATATCTATAGGTGAAGTAAGAATTGTCCCATCATTCCTTTTTAACCTCTATATATTTTTCTTTGCTAAATTTCTATGTTGGAGACTTAAAAATAATTTATTGCATTTTTCACCCTTCTCCATCCATTTTGCTTTATTCATATAATGCATTATAGTTGACCTGTCATAAATTAGTTGTTCAAATTCTTTTTGTTTTTGGTCCAGTTTTTCAGCCACATCCAGAGTTGCTTCTGAGCTGTCAAGCAGTGATGTAAGCCTCTCAATTTCTTTTTTAATTTTTTGTTCATTTAATCTTAATTGTTTTTTCCTTTGTGAGGCAAATTGAATCGCATGGCCTCCAAAGACACATTTAAATGTATCCCATACAATAAGAGGGTCAGCTGATCCTGTATTACGTGTAAAAAAAATCTGTAATAAATTCTTTTGTACTGTCTGCAAATGTCTGATCCTCTAGTAACTTTTGATTAAACTTCCAGTATTCTTGTCCTCATGGATATATTCAGTTAGTTCTAAATGAAGTGAAATAAGTTGGTGATCAGATTTTAGTTTGTCTTCAGTTACTGCCTTTTTTGTTTGGATGACAAAGAAAAGGAAATAATCTATACGGCCTGCCTGATTCTGTCTTCTCCACGTATATTTATGTAAATCTGGATTTCTTAATCTCCAAACATCTATCAGATCCATTGTGTTCATTATTGATGTGATTTCTGTAGAAGCATGTGGGTGGTAATTAGTTGAATTATTTCCCTTATGATCTATTAAATTATTCTGTACTGTATTAAAGTCTCCAACCATTATGAGATATTTACTTGTGAATTTTGAGGTTTTAATAATGTTGTAAATAGCTTCAAAGAAGTTTGGATCATCAGCATTTGGACCATATAAATTAACCAAACATATTTGTTTATCCTCAATAATCATATTTAAAATGATCCACCTTCCTTGAGGGTCAGTTTCTGAAGCTTGGAGAGTATAGTTAAAGTTGTTTTTAAACATAATCATAACTCCCCTCGAATTTTTTAAACCATGTGAAAATAGTATTTGTCCATCCCATTCCTCCATCCATATAGTTTCATCTGTCATTACTGAGTGAGTTTCTTGTAGACAAAAAATAGCATAATCATTCTCTTTTAACCAAGTAAATATTTGGTATCTTTTCCTTTTGTCTGCGAGGCCATTGCAGTTATAACTAGCGATACAGACTCCATCTATTCCCATTTTTAAAGACTGGGTTTTTAGATTAATAGAGTATGAGTTTTGATGGTCAGATATACCGTAGAATATTTTCTATAGCCACTTCCCTTTTTTATGGCGTGCCTGAATAATTCCCATAATCTTCAACAATATGTGTAAATATAATATTGATGCAATTTTCCGAAAAATAAACTACTTCGTTCTCATACAATATTTTTCTTAAGGAGCTCGTGTATTTTTAGGTCGAATAAATATATGAAGTAGGTTTGATGTGTCGTAACATTCCATGAATGAATGAATGAATGAATGAATGAAAGAAATTTATTTCGGTTCACTTGCAATAAAACAACTTAGAAGATCAAAGTAAAGATTCAAAGATTTCAAGCTCACCGAAAGGGTGTAGGCAGAAGCCAAAGCTTATTTAAGCCTACCCCTTCAACAAAACACAACTATCCCAGAAATAATATTACAGCAAGAACAATGCTGATGCATTGTTGTTGTTTGTATTCATTTGAAATATATACATAATAACATAGACACATTAACTTGCATAATCCATGTAAATATACATAAAATACAGATATATACATAATAACATAGACATATTAACTAACATAATCCATGGCGTATTTCAAAACCAATTGATTCTTATAGAGTCTTTTTAGCCTTACCAATGTTGTGCATGTTTTTATATTTTCAGAAGAAGAATTCCACAAATTTACCCCTGTAACTGACAAACAATGAGATTTGATATTTGTTTGTATTTTTGGTTTTTGAAAAATAAATGTTCCTCTAAGATTGTATTGACTGCCTCTCATCATAAACAACTTCTGGATACTTTCTGGTAATTGTCCAGTTTTGGCTTTGTACATTGTTTGTATCATACTGTATTCCACTAAGTCTGAGAATTTTAGAATATTTAGCTGCAGAAATAGAGGATTGGTTGGTTCACGATGGGGTTTTTTACTGATAATTCGTATGGCTTTTTTTGTAACAGAAAAATTGAGTTTTTATTTGTTTTATAGGTGTTTCCCCAAACCTCTGCACAGTATGTCATGTATGGGATGATAAGTGGGTAGTAGAGAGTGCACAAAGATTTCTGGTTTAAGAAATCTTGAGCTTTATACAGAATTGCAATGGATCTAGACATTTTGGCTGTAACATGGTTTATATGAGAATTCCAATTTAATTTATTATCAATCATCACACCTAGAAATTTATTTTCAGACACAGTTTCAATTTCAGCTTCATTTATAGTGATCTTATAGTCAAGGTTTGATGCCCGGTTTCCAAAAATCATGCATTTTGTTTTACCAAGATGAAGTGATAATTTATTGGCATCAAACCATTTTTTAAGTTTCTGAAGTTCACTCTCTACTGTATTCAGAAGTTGTTTTAGATGTTACCCGCTACAAAAGATTGTTGTGTCATCAGCAAATAAAATAAACTTAAGTGCCTTGGAAACCAAACATAAATCATTAATATACAATATGAACAACAATGGTCCGAGTACTGAACCCTGCGGTACCCCACACGTGACTTTTAAAAGGTTTGAATTTGTGTTATTAATATGGACAAATTGGTGCCTGTCCTTCAAATAGCTGGTTAGCCAATCGTGAGCCAGTCCTCGGATACCATATTTCTGTAATTTAGACATCAATAATTTATGGTCAATGGTGTCAAATGCTTTTTGTAAATCTAGAAATATCCCAACCGTGTATTCATTTCTCTCTATAGAATTGGTCATTTGTTCCATGAAATCTATAAGAGCAAGTGAGGTGGTTCTGTTTTTCCTAAATCCATATTGTTGTTCACAAAGTATGTTGTTTTTGGAAATAAAATCATTAAGCCTTTTTACAAATATTTTTTCTAGAATTTTTGAAAACTGTGATAACAGAGAAATAGGTCTATAATTTGAAAACAGGTGTTTATCACCTGATTTGTAAAGTGGGATGACTTTTGCTATTTTCATTCCATTAGGAAATTTCCCAGCCGTAAGAGATTGATTACAAATATACAAAAAGTGAAAGGTGAAACAATACAGTCAATAATTTTTTTTTAATGAAGGACGTATCAAAACCATTCCAATCTGTAGATTTTTTACTTATAGTTTTGTACACAATATTAGTTATTTCTTTCTCATCAGTTGGTTTTATAAACATTGAATGAGAGTTCATATCAATAATGCTAGGATTTACTCCAACTGTATTACATGGAGAGGTGATTGAGTGTGCTAAATTTTTCCCCACATCGACAAAATATTCATTGAAGCAATTTGCTATTTGTTCATTTTCCTTTATCATCGCATTGCTGAAATAAAAGTAATTTGGGTAGTTTCTTTTCCCTTTATCCTTTTTAATAATTTCATTTAGAACTCTCCATGTATTTTTAACATCAAACCTGTGCTTTTCAAGTAATTTACTATAATACTTTTTTTGTTGCTTCTCATAATACTTATTAATTTATTTTTGTATTTCTTATATCTGTTTTCAGCTTCTTTTGTTCTGTGTTTTATGAACTCCTTGTACGAAACATTTTTCTTTTAACAAGCATTTTTTAGTCCTTTTGTTATCCATGGTTTGTCAGCATGTTTACTTTTATCCCCTTTAACAACTAGTGGACAATGTTTATTGTACAAGTTTGATATAATAGAAATAAAATTATCATAGGATTCACCTACATTTTCAACAAAAACATCATGCCAGTCTTGATCAATTAGGTCCTTCCTAAGGCTATCAATAGCATAATCGGTTACATGTCTTCTCAAAATCATGTTTTTTTGTTCTATATCAATTCCAATTGCAATATCATGGGATACAAACACAGGCAAATGATCCGTAATATCATTTATGAGTAATCCACCAGTTAAACTCCCCTCAGTCACATTAGTAAAAATAGTATCTATGAGAGTAGCAGTGTTTGCAGTTATCCTACTAGGATGTGTGATTGAAGGATACAAACCAAGGCAGAACATTGAATTTATAAAATTCTCAGTTTGTGTTTGTCCATGAGGATTTAAAAGATCTATATTAAAATCACCACAGACAAAAACAAGCTTATTTTCGTTAATTGAACTGTACATTTCTGACAGCTTGTCTTGCTTGGGGAGGTCTTCCAAAATAAGTGCTTTCATACAACTTCATGTCAAAAAATCCGAACTATTCCTTTAAACGATACAATATCCCACTGTCATGAATAACTTTAAAAATGCTTTAAACTCATTTCCAGCGGCTTTAACCTCACATTGTCAGCAATCTGAACTTCACATTATTGCCAGCTTCCAGCTTGCCCACGCAGTTTCCCCTGGAACTGCACTTTTCTAGTTTTTCTTTCTTTCTTTCTTTCTTTATTCTCCGATTTTTGTGCTGACTCAC
Organism: Gymnothorax javanicus; assembly: GCA_029692085.1. Classification (NCBI taxonomy): domain Eukaryota; kingdom Metazoa; phylum Chordata; class Actinopteri; order Anguilliformes; family Muraenidae; genus Gymnothorax; species Gymnothorax javanicus. The sequence goes on from CM056198.1 coordinate 75,059,171, forward strand.
TAGTCCTACATACTTTAACCTAGAAAGTTCACTCAAACTTTAAAATATTCAGCTTGTTCTGAATTATGTTGCTCGTTTTTATCTTCTTGATATCTTTCATACTTTTTGAGCTATTAATTTTTATTTCAATATTTTTGTCCCATAGGAAATAATGAAACTGATTTTTCAAAATTTAGCTATGTTCAGCTATTTTTTACTCTGTCATACTTTTAGCTAGAAATGTCATTAAAATTGGAAGGTTTTATACTAAGCTTGGATAATTTATGTACATTTCAACCTTTTTGTAACTTGTATAATTTTTTAATTATAATTTTTTTAATAATTTTTTTTTTCAATTAAAACTGGGAACTTAGAGTGTGGTGACATCATGGCGGCGAAAAGCTGCAAAATCATCAAGAAGTCTTCTCTTAAACTTGCTCTAACTCCCATTGTTTTCACTCCGCATAAATACTTTTATATCCAAGTTGTAGCAAAAGTTGTGCTGGTCACGAAAATGTAACTGGAAGCAATTGGACAAACGGTTTTGGCTGTATGAGCCAAAAAGCGACGGGACCGCTGATCGAAACTCTATTAACTCCAATGTTAAATGAGACAAGAAAATTCAGGATGCGCAAGTTAAACGCATGGTTTTCTAACTTGCTCGTGTTCCCATATTTTTGGCACTATGAATACAATTTTGACATATTATACTGAGCAGACTCTTCTCTTTCGTATGGTACCCCCATTTCGTAGATTGGACTTACTATCTTTGAGTTAGAAGTCGCAATATGTAAGAAACACCTTCGCTTAAATCTCCATTGGACTAAATGATTCAGCTATTAACTCAAATATCTTAGATATGGATCATTTGCGGTTCGATTCTGCCCCCTGCTGGCCTTTTTCCAGGCCTCAACATCATCATTGTTCGGAGACAAAGATAGATACGACTGTAAAAGAATAATTCTGCTTCAAACTCAGTGAAAGAATTTCCGGTATTGTAGTTGGTACAGTCGCTCAAACCAGCTCCAGGACAGCACATTGAGCGCTGTAAAAAACAGTCTTTTTTGCTGGGTGCGTCTAAGGCAACACATTACAGTAAAAATTGCAAAGCAGAAAAAACATTGCTCGAGATCCTATTCCAGCATATAGCTACCAGCAACTGATTGCTTTAGCTAAATAAATTTATGGTCATATCTAAAATAGGCAAAATATTGGTATCAAAATAGAGCTAGTTAAGTATAAAGAAATGAAAGTGATGTCCCCAGTCGCTATTCATTCATCGCTTGATATGACTTTTTCCTGAGTTTGAAAATAGCCGGGTTTAAGGCTGGAGTAAGCACACTGTTATAAACTCGCACCTTTTTTGCCAGTTATTTTAACTGTAATTTTACGATCAGTTGATAACAGAGGTTCTGAGAATGTTAACTATAAACCACAGTTACACGCGCACAGGACTCAACTTACAGTAAAAATAACAAGGAGACAGTACGTTAATTTAGCTGATGAATGCAATCCATTGATAACAGTGCAGTAGCACCTAGTAGTTCGGCTTTCCATAAATGGATCAATGCCACCATCTAACGTTATTTGCTAAATAATAATAATAATAATAATTATTATTATTATTATTATTAGGCCTACTTTTTACATTATCGCTTGACTCTTGCTGAAACACGAGACCAATCACTTTATGGAAGTTTCTATTGATAAATAATGACACCCCAATTTACAGTGCTGCTCGTAGTTCTGGTCACCTTGCCTACCTAAGCGTTAACGTTACCTAAAATTAATTGATTTAATAATTTATACATAAATATATATGCCAGTTAATGACATCGGTCAAAATATTTATTGGGCTTGATGATTCTGTAGCTATAAACCTTTCTTCAATTTAAAATGTGTTTTTGATTTTAAAAGGAGTTCTGCTGCTTATTGAATGGAAGAATAATGAACTCGTTGGAAAAGCTGAACAACGTGTAGCCTTTCATTTAGCAGTGTTGTTTTTTTAGGATGAGGCTATTCGCCCTGCAGCGCTTCCGCGTGAAACTTCAAAGGGTGGGCAGATTACAAAATTAAATCTCTTATTGGCCCAGCAGCTGGGGAAAAAGCAGAACTGCTTCTCTTATCAGCCCCGCTGCAGGGCAGATAGCCGATGTCTTTCCCTCAGTTCAACCCGCAGCGAGGTGAATAGCCACTTCCCTTTTTTATGTGGCGCATGAATAATTCCCATAATATTCAGCAATATGTATAAATATAATATTGATGCAATTCTGCGATAAATAAACTACTTAATTCTCATACAATATTTTTCTTACGGAGCCCATGTATTTTTGTGGCAATGTTTAAGTAGGCAACATCATCAATTTATGTCGAATAAATATATGAAGTAGGTTGGATGTGTGGTAACGTTGCATCTTGTGGAGGTATTCCTAAATTAGTGCTTTCATACAACTTCATGTCAAAAAATCCCAACTATCCCTTTAAGCGATATAATATCCCACTGTCACAAATAATTATAATTTTAAGAAGCTTTAAACTCATTTCCAGCAGCTTTAACCTTACATTGTCAGCAATCCAAACTTCATATTATTGCCAGCTTCCAGCTTGCCCAAGCAGTTTCCCTTGGAACTGCACTTTTCAATCAATGCTCATGTTCTTCCCACTCTTTATTTCTTTCTTTCTTTCTTCATTCTCTGATTTCTGTGCTGACTAACTACTCCTACATACTTTCACCTAGAAAATTCATTCAAACTTTAAAAAATTCAGCTTGTTCTGAATTATGTTGCTCACATTTATCTTCTTGATATCTTTTGAATTATTAATTTTTATTTCAATATTTTTGTCCCATAGGAAACAATGAAACAGATTTTTTCAAAATGTAGCTATTTTCAGCTATTTTTTACTCTGTCATAGAAATGTCATTCCAACTGGAAAATATTATGCTAAGCTTGGATAATTTATTTACCTTTCAACTTTTTTGCAGCTTCTATAATTTTTTAATTATGATTTTTTGACCTTTTTTTTACAAAAAATTTTGGGAACTTAGTGTGGTGACATCACCATTAGAGTGGCGAACGGCTGCAAAACCGTCAAGACGTCTTCTCTTAAACTTGCTCTAACTGCCACAGTTTTCACTTCACATAAATATTTTTATATCCAAGTTGTAGCAAAAGTTGTGCTGGTCATAAAAATGTAACTATGGAGGCAACGTCATCAATTTATGTTCAATAAATATATGACGGAGGTTTGATGTGTTGTAACATTGCATCTTAGGGAGGTCTTCCTGAATAAGTGTTTTCATAAAACTTCATGTCAAAAAATCTGAACTATCTCTTTAAACTACACAATATCCCACTGTCATGAATAATTTTAAGAAGCTTTAAACTCATTTCCAGCAGCTTCACATTGTCAGCAATCTGAACTTCACAATATCGCCAGCTTCCAGCTTGCCCACGCAGTTTCTTCTGGAACTGCACTTTTCTAGTTAATGGTAATTATCCTGCTAGAGCATCAGTATGGTTCACATCGGGACTTAGACAAGCCACGCAAATCTTGGATCAAACTTTGGATCTTTCGAGTCATTCAGAAGTGGATTCGCTCTTATGCTTCAGACTGTTCAAATCCCAAACCATAAATTGAAGACTTGACATTCTCCTTCAGGATTTTCTGATGAAGAGCAGAATTCATGGTTCCGACAATTATGGCAAGTTGCCCAGGCCCTAAAGCAGCAACGCATCCCCGCACCATCACACTACCACCACCACTTTTGGTATGACATTTTGGAATGCTGCGTTCGATTTACGCCGGAAGAAATGCCAATCATATCTGCCAAAAAGTTCTGCTTAAGACTCATCACTCTTCAGAACATAACTGCCCTCATTCCGTGCCCACAACGGTCGTAATGACCAGGTTCTGAGGACCAGCCTGCTTCCACGCTCATCAGTTAAATACCTACATCTGTCATCAATTATCCAATTATCCAATATAGCCTTTAAAGCCTGAGCTTCGCACTGGAATGGTGCAGTCTTGTACAGCCTTTGTTTAGCATACTGCTTGTAACTGCTTACTGTATATTTAGTGGGAAAGCTGGAAGCTTGCACACTCATGTTCTTCCCATTCTTTATTTCTTTGGCTGTATGTGGTGCCTCAATTTTGTAGATTGGACTTACTATCTTTGAGGTAGAACAAGTACGAGTAAGTAAGAAACGCCTTAGCTAAAATCTCCGTTGGACCAAATGCTTAAGCCATAAGCTCGGTGAGTCAGCGAAATGGATGCCGATCATTTGCGGTTCAATTCTGCCCTCTGCTGGACATTTGCAGCATCATCATTGTTCGTATTAAGATTGATACAACTGAAAAACAAATCTAATTCTATGTCAAACTCAGTGAAAGAATTTTTCGGTATCGTACTTGGTACAGTTGCTCAAACCAGCTCCAAGAGAGCACATTGACTGCAGCAAAGCAGGTCTTTTTTTTTTGCAAGGCACGTCCATGAAAACACTTTACTGTAAAAATTGCGAAGCAGAAAAAAATTGCTCAAGCTCCTATTCCAGTATATACCAGCAACTGTTCGCACTAGCTAAATATATTTACGATCGTATCTAAAACAGGCGAAATATTGGTATCAAAACAGAGCTAATTAAGTGCAAATTGAAAGTGATGTCCCCAGTCGCTTTTTGTTTTCGTTGCTTAATATTACTTTTTCCTGCGTTTGAAAATAGCCCAGTTTAAGGCCGGTGTAAGTAGTAGCCCCTAGTCATTTGGTTTTCCATAATGGATCAATGCCGCCATCTAACATTACACTTATTATTTATTTATTTATTTATTTATTTATTTATTTATGTACTTATTGAATTATCGCTTGACTCTTGGAACACATGAGACTGATCACTTTACGGAAAATTTTATTGATAAATAATGACACCCCAGTTTACAGTGCTGCTCGTCATTGTTCTGATCATCTGACCTAGCTACACTGTTTTAAACTGGCACATTTTTTGTCAATTATTTCAACTGTAATTTTACAATCAGTTTATAATCGATGTTCCATGTATGTTAACTGTAAACCATGGTTAAGTGCGCACAGGACTCTATATACAGTTAAAATAACAAGGGGACGATGCGTTAATTTAACTGTTAAATTCAGTCAATTTATGACAGTGTAAGCTCACGTTACCTAAAATAAATTGATTTAATCATTTATATGCCTGTTAATGACATTGCTCAAAATATTTATTGGGCTTGATGATTCTGTTGCTATTAACCTTTCTTGAATTTAAAATGTGCTTTTGATTTTAAAAGAAGTTTCTCGCTTTTTATTGGCTGAAAAATGAATTAACTTGTTGGAAAAATCGAAAAACATATAGCCTAGCCTTGCTAGTGTGTTTTTTCTAATGTCACGCTTGAATAATTTCCATAATCTTAAGCTATATGCATAAATATATATGCAATTTTGCAAAAAATAAACATTGTGTAAGAAAGAAGTTGTTTTTCTTAATTACACAGCGTATTTTTATGTCAACATTTCAATAGGAAACGGCATTAATTTATCTCGAAGAAATATGAAATTGGTATGATGTGTGGTAACGTTGAATCTTGGGGAGGTCTTCCATAATAAGTTGTTTCCTTTGGAAACAGCCAGGAAATTCACTTTACGCCTCCCATCAGATAGGCGTTGAATTTACACCCGGTCTTCGTGAATATTGTTCACTACCAGCTGGAGCAGTGGTCTTAAACTTATGCCTCTACGATCGCGCAACTTGGCTTCAAGTCAGGCTTAAGTCAAGTAGGTGCGTGCGACAGGCCCCAGTATATTGGTTAATCCCTACTGCTGAATTTCTGATGTTTATACTCCAATATGTTAAGTGTTTATGGCACATACGGGGTTCTTTGCTCCTACAAAATATTCAGAATAATTTTGTTTCTAAATATTCATGCAACATAAAATGTTGCTATTTATGTTTACCTTTATTATGTACAGTCAAGTAGCTGACAAGTATAAATAGTCCACTGTCCAATTGGCAGTTGTTTTATCCGTCACAATGATCTCATTTACAGACGTAGCATTTGCATTTGAATCTTTCAAAGCGTCGATACAGTACTACTTGAAGCACTTCAACCTCTTTACTATCTTTTATGTACAAAACCACTTTAACTAGTATTTCCCTCTGGCATTTTCATACCTTTTAAAGTGTGGAGATTTTTCTCATTTTTTGTTTTGTTTTTTTTTTAATATCACAGTTAAAGGACAAAATATACTACTGTCATAAATAATTTTCATTTTCAGAAGCTTTAAACTTGTTTTTAGCAGCTTAAACCTCTCAACAACGTGAACCTCACATTATCGGCAGCTTCCAGCTTGCCCACGCAGTTTCCCCCACTGCCTGCAGAGGATTCCTGCTTCAGCATTCTTTGTACTTCACTTACCACTCTGCCCTCATTGATGTTGAGAAGATTGCCGCGGTCATCACCCGCTTGACAGGCAAAGCCTTAGAATGGGCCACTGCTATCTGGGATCGAACTGCCTTACCCACCTACGACAGTTTTATCACCCAATACAAGGCAGTATTCGACCACCCGGTGAAGAAGGCTGGGGACTGCCTGCTGGCTTTGCGCCAAGGGTCCGGGTCAGCAGTGGAACATGCCCTCACTTTCAGAACCCTGGCTGCAGCCATTAGCTGGAACGAACCAGCCCTCCTCAAGCTCTACCGCAACGGGCTGTAGCCATACCTGAAGGCAGAGATCGCATGTCAGGACAACGCCGCTTCCCTGGGCTCCTACATAGACACCTCCATCCGTCTCGATCAGCTGCAGCAGGAGAGACAGAGGGGGCGCCCCAGAGACCCTATCCAGCTGCCAAGTCTGGAGCTCGAGCTAATGGAGATCGGCACCTCAAAAGCAGCTCAGGCCAACCGTCATGATTGGAGGAAGTCAGGGCAATGCACTCATTGTGGAGAACACAAACCACCGCCTACTGAGAGCTCAACCAGGGGCTTCAGGGGACTGGCACTGGAACAACCTTCGCCTGTCAAAGTAACCACATCTCCTCACACCATTTCTGCTCAGAGGTTCCTGATCCCAGTGCGTGTGACATATAACAAGGCCTCCCTCCAGGCAGAAGCCCTGATTGACTCTGGCGCAGCGAAGAACTTCATCTCTGCACAACTATTTTGCAGGCTCAGGCTTCTAGTGCATCAGCTCAACACCTCGATCAATGTGGCAGCATTGGGTGGTAAGCCACCGGGGAATGGAAGCACCCTCTACCAGTCGGCTTTGATCTCCCTCTGCTTTCGCAAGAACCACCAGGAGGAATTTCCACTCCCGATCCTCCCCATCTCCAAAAACTCCATCATCTTAGGACTCTTGTGGCTAAAATGGCACAACCCCACCATTTCATGGCATGATCACCAGATCTCATTCCGGTCCAATTTTGTTTGAAACACTGTTGCCCCCTTGCCATTGCCTCCACTACGGTGGAAAGCCCCAATAACACATCCAACCTCAAGATTCCCAGGGAGTACTGGCATCTTTGGGAGGTTTTCAGCAAGACCAAAGTCACCAAGCTCCCTCCTCATCGCCCGTGGAACTAAGCCATTGAGCTGCAGTACCTCACCTCCACAAAGTCACGTCTACCCCTTATCGGTGGCAGAAACTCAAGCCATGGAACGGTGTATTCAAGAATCACTCCAGCAGGGCTTCATTCGACTTTCCACCTCACCAGCTTCAGCTAGCTTCGTCTTTGTCCAGAGGAAAGATGGAGGTCTCAGACCCTGTATTAACTAAAGAGGGCTGAATGAATTGACGGTGAGGTATGGGTACCCCCTCCCTTTGGTCCCCAGTACTGTGGAGCAGCTCCAAGGTACTAAGTACTTCACCAAACTTGACCTTCGCAGCGCCTCCAATCTGGTCCGTATCTGGGAGGGAGATGAGTGGAAGACTGCCTTTAGCACCACCTCTGGCCACTACGAGTACTGTGTGAGGCCTTATGGGCTTGCTCAGGGGCCTGCCCGGGTTCATGTGACTTACCTTGTTCCTGGGTATAACAACATTACAGTTTATTAGTTCAACACAAAAATGTACTATTCCATTGGATTTTATTCACTTTGTTACCATGGAATTGACATTAATAAGCAAAATCACGATCGGTATTGGGGCAAGCCTTACTCCCAAACCAACCGAGAAATCACATTTCTTTTTTCCCTGTTAGATATATGTCATATATATGCAATCACATGAGGATTTTTCTATTTATTGTGTATTTATTTTTTTCTAGTGGTTTTTCAAAAAAAATTCCTCAAATGGGTCAGTAGGATGACACATACACTATCATGAAATTGATACCTTTGCCCCTATCAGTAAAAGCCTGTGAGATTGCATGCAGAGATAACTAACAAATTGATAAGTAGACTGTAGACTGTTGATAATTCTATAGTTAAAATCTGAGGCAATTTAGTTGAAAAATAAAAGTTATCAGCAGCACAAGTGTTGTAAGTCACCAGATTTTAGCAGACTTATAAAAGTATTTGAGGCGGGAGAGCTTCAAAAAAGTCATTTTTTAACAAAATTGATAAAATTAATGACAGCATGTTTTGATTTTCTTTAAGTACACATCTTAGTGAACCTTAAAGGGAGAACCTTAGTGAACCTTAAAGGGGTGGTGGGGGTCTTAAGTGATGTTGGAGGCTCTATGGATACAGTGCTGGTGGAAAATGTCCGTCATGAAAGGGAGGGGGGCACTAATGATCTTACTCGCCGTTTTCACCACTCTGTTCAGCTGCAGTTGTTCGTAGGCTTTGCAGTTTCCAAACCAGGATGAAATGCTGTAGGTGAGGATTCTTTCAATGGTGCCCCTGTAGAAGGTGATGAGGTGCGGTATGTGGAGACCTGCGTTCTTGAGTCTCCTAAGGGGGTGGAGCCTCTGCTGTGCCTTCTTGACTACCACTGTGGTGTTTGTGGTGGATGTCAGATCATCAGACAGGTGAACTCCCAGATACTTGATAGTGCTGACCCTTTCCACAGCAGCTCTGTCAATGATCAGCGGTGTGTGGTGTCTATCTCCAGCTCTCCTGAAGTCGATAAATACCTCCTTTGTCTTCTCCACATTCAGTGTCAGGTTGTGAGAAGAACTTCATGATGTCAATTTTTCCACTTCCATTCTGTACGCAGACTCATTGTTTTCATGGATGAGACCCACCACTGTCGTGTCATCTGCAAATTTTATGATGTGGTTGATGCTGTGTGTGGCAGTACAGTCATGGGTGACAGTGGGGGCATGGGGGCTCAGCACTCAGCCCTGAGGTCAGCCCATGCTAACTTGGATAGTTTTTGAAGTCCGGTTGCCCACTCTGACTGTCTGTTGCCCCTGGGAGAGAAAGTTGTTGATCCATGTACAGATATTTGTGTTTACCTGCAGCATCTTCAGCTTTTCCATGAGTTGTAGTGGGATGATTGTATTGAACGCTGAGCTGAAGTCGATGAAAAGGATCCAGGCGTACGTGTTCTTTCTCTCCAGGTGTGACAGGGTGAGGTGGAGTGTGGTGGGGATGGCATCTTCTGAGGAGCGGTTGCTTCTGTATGCAAACTTTAAGGGGTCCAGGTTTGCAGGGATGTAGTTTTTGATGTGTTGCATTACCAGTCTCTCAAAACATTTCACGATGATCAGTGTGAGGGCCACAGGACGATAATCATTGAGGCAGGCTGGGTTCGGCGTATTTGGAACAGGAACAATGGTGGCACTTTTGAGGCAAGTTGGCCCTACTGCCTGACTGAGGGAGATGTGACGTTACATGGATTGACTGCGAATGTTCAATCCTAGTTTTGCTTGAACTGGTTCTGAGGTCTCGTGGATTGCGACTAAACTTCATTTGCCTTGTCTCAGGCCTGTTAATGGCAATTCCTGGGCAGAAATACTAGAATTTGCCAATTATCCCCGTTGTCTCAGCACTCATGATGGTCATATAAGTAGAGTGCCTATTGAGAAATGTCCTACGGTTCAGACTTGTCTTTGACTCTTTATATTATAAAACAAAATCTTTAATGCATTGCCTTGATCATGTTCATTTAACCCCTTAAGCCCTGAGCCTCTTTTTCGAAAATGGCAAGCCCAAAATGAAATGAGTATATCTCTGCAACTTTTTGGTCCATTTGAATAATCTGGGCATCATAATAAAGGTAAAACCATTGGAGATTTCTGCCATGGTGTAGAAATCAGTGTATATGTCACTGAGTCAGAGTAAATGAAGATGGAACACAGTATAAATCAAAGACCTCATTTTGCACCAAACAACGTTTTACTTCTATCCCTTGTAAACTTAATAAGTTGCAGTCTGAAACCTCTAAAAATTTACAGCACAGAATCTCACCATTATCTATGCCAAAGTTTATTCTAATCAAGTAAATTGGAACAAAATTAGAGAGGAATGTCTAGATGGTTTCTCTAAATTGGCAATTCAGGTACCTTGTGTGCCAAATTAGATTTCTCAGATATTAAACTGTAAAAATCATCTAATTTCACTTATATGTCACCACAGATATACATTCCACCCAAATACAACCAGTTTTTAAAGCAAGACTAAGGAACTTTCATTTTTGGTTGAGTTTGGCGGTGCCTGTGGACCAAAGCGGTAGTGTTTTGCCTGAAGGAAGACCCCATTTCCCATGAGCACCAGCGCGTAGCGTCGTAAACATCCTGATCTTCTGGTCGCATGCAGTTGTTTTGGAAATTAACAGAAGACGGATCCAAACTTGGGCTGTCAGAATGAGCCTAAAATGCCGTTTGAATATTTGTGACAATTAAACACATGATATCGATATAATATTGAATATTTACTTTCTGTATTTCCCACACAAAATAATGACATACCATACTAACGTAAGATACATCAACATAAACATATATTTGACGGATAATAAGCACAGATTAAGACCTAGAGTTTCCTATGTCTGTAATAAGCCCTGACACAGTGAGTCTGAACTCAGGACCCTGACGCATTGCAGGGCTTATGAAATAACAACACACCAGGCTCATCCAAGTTTTATTCTGTGAAACAGTAATTACTGTAATTAATTACAGTACAGTACACAACATCATTAGCTCCCTCACCCCAGTAAAATCCAAAACTATTGTCTGCAAATGAAACTGCATTTCAAAAAGCATATTTTCTCTTCTCTGGCTTTTAACATTACACAATAAAAACCAACACCCGCTGCAGGAATGGTAGACTAACTCGAACTTGCATATAGTTTGCGAACAACTTTCGCTCGGTCCTCAGTTTTACCGTCGTCGACTGACCCAAACCCAAAGTATTTCCAAACGGTGCTTTTTAGATTCTTCGGGGTGTAAACTGGTTATTTTCTGAGCAGCTGCGGCTCGTGAACTGGCGATAGGGGAAGCTCAAACCCATCCCTTAAAAATAATGATTTGGACATGACCAGTTTTCAATCATTCATTTAAATTACTATTACAGAAACTCCGAAAACTCTCAACATTATCAGGTGTGGTCAGTTTTCATTGATAACGCATACCTGTCAACTCTTACACATTCGGCATCAGTTTTGAGCGGCATATTTACGTTCCTCTGCTGTAGTCAGCAATTATTCAATCAACGCATATGTAAGAGATTCTTACGCGGAATTGAAGTGCATGAAGGTTTATCAGTTTCACCTGCGTTACGGTGATTATGACTCCGGACTTCTTACGCTTTTCTTTACTCAGGGGTTGGAAAAAATGGAATTGCATAACAACATTTCAGATGATCTTATTTCATTTAAATAATAATGATAATGAAACACTTCCAAGCCCTGAGTAAAGAAAAGTGTGAAGTCTGGAGTCATAATCACCATAACGCATGTGACACTGATAAACCTCCACGCACGAGGACTTCAGTTCCGCACGAGAGTCTCTTACATATGCATTGATTGAAGCAGGGGAACGTAATTATGCTGCTCAAAACTCACGGCGAATGCTGGCTGTCAAACCGGCATGCACTGTGCACGCCCGGCACAAAGATGTAACAGTTTCAAGACAGTGAGCCGTCTCTGCAGTATAGCGCGTTGGTAGCCACCCGCTATACACTATTCATTGACAGCCCTAGTCCAAACTACGTTTCTGTTTCTAGCGGCTGTTTGAGGGATGAATAGCGATGAGGTAATGTATTTAATTGTGGCTAAACAATATCATATGACAATGTTGAAAAAAGAAATGTTTAAACAAGCAACAATCCCTGTAATTATAGCTACAATCAGCGAAAGGTGCTAGTGATAAGCAGGACTATGAAAAGTCATAACTCAATGCACACGGGTTTTGTTTTACTGATTATTTAGAGCAAGCAACGCGGTTTGACGCGCTGACGCATTTGATAGACTTCTTTTGCAATCACTGTACTCAACTCAACAAAAAGCACGACAAGAATCCCGTTTGTCTCTGAAACTATTACCTTACAATCATCAGAAACTACTTGGTCAAGTACATACAAACTGAGCTGATAATCCCACAGTGATTCAGTATGATTGATCTTCCATCTTTGGTACTTTTCACAGAAGGAAGCTACATATTTTACTCAAACATTTATATTTGCGGTTTGCAGTCATCGCTTGCGATGCTCAAATCACAATGATAATGCTTATGTTAGCTATCGGAAATTTGCGTGGTAGCAATAAATAGCCACCAGCTTGATAGTTCGCAGCTCCACAGTGACATGACCAGCCACACAACAAACTCAAATGTGTAACGTTACTTACTAGTCCAGTAGTAACAGGGCCAAGGCAGCATCGGTTGGACATCCCTCCTTGTCTTTGAGCTCACACCAGCGAGTGAAAGCCTGGCCAATATTGATCCTTGTCTGGGCTTTGATTCTGTTTCTCTCTCGCTTTCATTTTCATCTCCTCCTTCATCTCCTCAGACAAAACTTTTACTTTCTTTGGTTTTCTTGCTGCTTCTGCCATGATAGCAGTAATCCTACATAGGCGTTCGCATTGACTTCCGTTTTTTTAACGACTGAGGAAAGGGGGAAGTGACGTATGCCGTAAAGCGGTCAGTACATTTGTAGTTTTTTGTGTGGAGGGGTTCCTACCATCCACCTCGAAACTGCTTAGTGCCAGTGAAAGTGATACAGATGCCCTCAGGCCATGACAGAGGTGTCATTCAACCTGTTGTAAGTCTATGTACCATCAAAAAAGTTCTGAAAATATTTTATGAAGGTTGAAAAGTTACTTAGTGTTGCTTTAATTTTTATTTCTGCCAGTCCTATAGCCTATACAATTTCCCATTCAAAGACAATAAATACAAAGAAAATGAAGTTTGGCTCCACTGCAGCAGATTTATTTTTAAAAAAAGCAAATTAATAAGATTATGAATACACAAAGGGTTAAAAAAAAATGGGGAAAAATGTCAAAAGAATAAAAACCCCAGCAATTATTTATACAAGCAAAATGCTAATTTTGTCTTGTTGCACGCCTGCCCAGGGACTCAAACTGAGGTCGCCTAGATTTTTGCCTTACACCCTAACCACTAGGCTACACCATTTAACAGCAACAGTACTCTCAGATTACCCATATAAAGAATGAGTAAAAAAACAAGTCACTCACCTTGTTTGTGGTGTTGTGCCCTCAGTATTCACGCGTTTCTGTCAGAAAACGACTTTGAAAAGGACAGTTGAATATTTAGCGGATAATTATGCCAAAAATACCGCAAACAAACCTGTTAAGCGTTTATATTGTCGCGCTATTTAAGTACATTCAAATGGCCCATGGACTCAGTTTGACGCACTGGCAACGCAAGGCTCTAGCTCAGGCTAGCTTTGTGCGATAAAGGTGCTCTAGGGTTCGTTGGAAACGTCAGAAGCCATAGAATCAAATGGCTACTGGCAAAGTCTTACTGACAGCATCACACGCCGATCACAGAGAGGAAAATACATGGCAAGCAAGCTGAATGCTGAGGAGCTGAGATCTTTGAAGCAATGCTCGAGAAGAAAAACATGCTTTGAGACTCGCAGATTTAATTTCTTTATAACACGGACGCATTGAGCTAACAATAGCAAGTGTGGATTTACCCTCAAACAGTTTTTTTATTACAAAATATCAAAGGTAAGAAATTTCTTTGCTCATCTCTGTAGACTGTAAAGTGTATGCCTGCTTTTCTTTGAGTGTGGTGTCAGTTTAAAATGACAGGGCTCACATCGTTGGATTCTGTGGACTTTCCTCTTTCATTTGAGGTATGGTTTGTATGCATAGCACAAATTCAGGAGAAATTCTGGCGATTCAGCGCTGATATGATTTTATCCTATGTTTTGCTACATGCTTATTTACTTGCTTGGTGCTTGAATTGTGTTCGGTTGTGGTAAAAATGGTCTACATGAGCTTTTGGCCGAGTTTCTCCGCAAAATGTGGATATACCGCATGACAATGTTGCGATTTGGAAACATGCTGTATTTATTATGCGTAACCACCGCCCCCGGGTACCGGGGCATAGGGCTTAAGGGGTTAAAGCAATTGGCTCTTCATAAATGCTTCAGCAATGGTATGTTTGGAACAGGAATTGTTTGTTAATTTTCAATAATTCAGTAATTCACATATCCGTGGCTAAAAACAAACAAACTGTTATTCAGATGATGTTTGCGCTAATGCTGTTTAAATGTCTGGACCAAATTGTAATCCACATTCATGTCAAAATCTATTGCCGATATGCTGCTTGGATCCAACTGTCATGCTGCAACTGCTTCCCCGTTGGTCTTATTCATCTATTCCAAGCAGGTGCTGCCATTAGTAGCAGTGTCAAGTTATGTTTGCAAATCGCATTGCATTCACCTTGCGCCAGTAAAACTGACGGCTAATGCTAGCCACTGGTGTGCTCTGTCAATCTCAAAAAAAAAAAAAAAAAAAGGGTCTTCAAAAAGCTGCGGAATCAGAGTTAGAGCAGCCATTCCAGTTGGCAATAGAATTTCTGAATTCAGCACAGTATTGCTCCAACTTGTCAGTAATTGACTAATATTGTATTTACGTTACTTTTCCAAATAAGCCATTTCCCCTGCATCATTGGCGGTAATTACCTCCGCCAAACAAAGTTGGCTGGAGGTTATGTGATCGGTGCTATTTGTTTGTCTGTTTTGTTTGTGAACAACTTAACCCAAAATGTAATAAACAGATATTTCTGAAAATTTGTGGGTGGGTCACTATAACATCAGGGATGGACCCTATTGATTTTGACCGCGTTAAGTAAAACAATATGGCAGCCATGGCAGCCATCTTGGAATCCTATGACACATGCTAACTGAACACTCAGCAAGATTTGGACCGTGCTGCCTTGGTGAAGGTTTGCACTCTAGGAGTGCCTCCAGTAATCTTGTATAATCGTACATGCACTAGCACCCAAGTTTGGGTAAAATTTTGATTGCTATGTTTTGCTTTGCAAGAAAACCTAGGAGTGCTTGCCACCATCAAGCTCACAAACTCAAGCTGTGGCTTATCTTGCGCAGCAATGCCATGATGTGGCACGTTGCCGATGCTTTGCTAATATTTACCCCATGTCAGAAACTAGCGAGTGCTTGTGGTCTTCCACTTATTTCATTCAAATCGCTGTACCTCTGCCTGCTCAGTATGTCCTATAGCCTCTAACTGTGCCAGTTGCTGGGTAGACCCAAAGGTCATGGCTCCAAGGCTCACTGTCATTAGCCTCTGGTGTTCAGGTTTTGCAACACTATTGGTTTTTAGGGGATTCTAGTAGCTTTCTCAGCTTTTTCAAGAAGGCTCTTTACAGTTTTCATTCATGACGTGTTTGTGTGTATTTATATTTATATTTTTCCCCCCTTTTTTTTCTTTCCTTGTTATTGCCTACTCCAAAAAGTTGATATATTATCTCATGGTACATTCCTAGCGCTGATTCCCCCTGTGTTCTCCACTAATTGGCTGGTTTTTGTTCTCTCCATGTCCACGGCGGGCCATGCCCTGAGCATGCTGCTGCTGGTCTTCGCCATCAACGCCGCCTGGCCTCTGCTCAAGTGCTGCTCCACCATCAAAATAGTCTGGTTCATGGCATCTATTCAGCAAGCTACAAATCCTGGACTGCTTTTCAACAGTCCCTTTCGCATTATGGCATCCATGAACGCTACCCTTGGATGGTCAGAGGAGGATGGACCTCCCCTCTTAAGCCTGGTTCCTCCCAAGGTTTCTTCCTATATTTGAGCCACATAGGGGGGTTTTACATGCCACTGCCACAACTGGTTTGCTTTTGAGGGAGTTTAGACCAGGGTTTACTAAGAAGCGGATCGTGACCAAATGAGTTCCCTGGTTCATCACAGAGGCTGGGAAACCCATTCCTGGTTTGCTGCTCAGCTCTGCCTCATTTGTCAGTACTATGGCCTCTCCCTCAGCTCTACATTTCTCTCTCATTCCATATTCGAGCAGCAACAACCATCGCCTTCGTGGCCTTATGACGATATTAAAGGCCACGGGACATTGGACATATTCAGCCCAGGAACGTAACCTTCGCCAAGGAATTAAGGACATTGTGGAAGCTCAAAATGAATGAGTAAGATTGTGTAAATTGTTACCATGTTTTGTATGTTAAATGAAATCCTCTTGTACTTGTATCTGCTTTACACATCGTTCAGAATACTTTATATATACATAGACAGGGCATGAAGCGTCACTCCTCAGCACCCATGCAATGTCATTCACCACAACATACACTTCAATTATTAAAGGTACCAGCCTTCATGCTATGTTCTTCAAATCATATAGTATAATTCTCTCGAATCTGCTTTGAGAGGACTGTCACTACATTTAGAATATTTCTCTTGTATTTGGCTTCAAGAGAAATTGCGCCAGCCGCTGGGCTGACGTGTGGTATGCATCGCGTGGAATATTTCTCTTGTATTTCGCTTAAAGAGAAATTGTGCCAGCCGCCGGGCTGCCACTAAACCTATGGAAGCTTCATATTTCATCTGTTGGCTTATGTTGGCTATGCTTATGTTTTGGGGGGTTAGTTGCAGCTCCCTGCCTTCGGTTCCATGCTGGACGGGCAGGGATCTCTCAGAACAGAGCCATGCCGCCAAACTCAACATATGCTTGTATGCTTTCAATAAATATTCTCTTTAACAAAGTGGTCCTATCAGAAATGGAGCTTGACATAAATTCTGACGGGCCAAGGAGTCAAGCTTGCTAACATATAGGAGCTCATTCTGAGAAGCGGCTCCTCAGCACGAACGCTTAACAGCCCTCCTCCCCAGCTCCTCCGGTCTATTTTAGCATTCTGTAATCCTGTTCTTTCATGACTAAACTGCTGTTCAATAACAAAGTCTCTTCTTTTGAGGTCATTGTTGCTGTCGGCTTTGTTCAATGGAGGGGGGGTTAGTTGCAGCTCCCTGCCTTCGGTTCCACGCTGGACGGGCAGGGATCTCTAAGAACAGAGCCATGCCGCCTAACTCAATGTATGCTTGTATGCTTTCAATAAATATTCTCTTTGACAAAGTGGTCCTATGAGAAATGGAGCTTGATGTAAATTCTGATAGGCCACAGAGTCAAGCTTGCTAACATATAGAAGCTCATTGTGATCTCTCAGAACAGAGCCATGCTGCCAAACTCAATGTATGCTTGTATGCTTTCAATAAATATTCATTTTGACAAAGTGGTCCTATCAGAACTTTCAGTTTATTTTTTTAAGCCATTTGCTGGTGTGTGACTTGCTGGTGTGTTTCAGCTCATTGTCCTGCTGCATAACCCAAGTTCACTTGAGCTTGAGGTCACAAACAGATGGTCAGATATTCTCCTTCAGGATTTTCCGGTAGAGAGCAGAATTCATGGTTCCATCAATTACGGCAAGTCGTCCAGGTCCTGAAGCAGCAAAGCAGCCCCAGACCATCACACTACCACCACCATGTTTGACTGTCGGTATGATGTTCTTTTTATGAAACACTGTGTTAGTTTTATACTAGATTCAACAGGACGCACACCTTCCAAAAAGTTCAACTTTTTTCCACAGAATATTTTCCCAAAAGTCTTGAGGATCATCAAGATGTTTCTTGGCAATTGTGAGACGAGACTTTGTGTTCTTTTTGGTCAGCAGTGGTTTTCGCCTTGGAACTCTCCCATGGATGCCATTTTTGCCCAGTCTCTTTCTTATTGTGAAATCATGAACACTGACTTTAACTGAGGAAAGTGAGGCCTGCAGTCTTTAGATGTTGCTCTGGGTTCTTTTGTGACGACCTGGATGAGTCGTCAATGCGCTCTTGGAGTAATTTTGGTAGATCCGCCACTCCTGGGAAGGTTCCCCGACGTTCCAGGTTTTCTCCATTTGTGGATAATGGCTCTCACCATAGTTTGCTGGAGTCCCAAAGCCTGAGAAATGGCTTTGTAACTCTTTCCAGACTGATAGATGTCAATGACTTTGTTTCTCATCTGTTCTTGAATCTCTTTAGATCGTGGCATGATGTGTTGCTTTTTGAGATCTTTTAGCCTACTTCACTTTGTCAGACAGGTTTTATTTTAGTGATTTCTTGATTCAGCAGGTCTGGCAGTAATCAAGCCTGGGTGTGGCTAGTGAAATTGAACTCAGAAAATGTGGTTAATCACAGTTAACAAGGGGGGCGCATTACTTTTTCACATAGGGCCAGGTAGGTTTGGATTGCTTTTTTCCCTTGATTTATGAAAACATCATTTAAAAACAGCATTTTGTATTTACTCGGATTATCTTTATCTAATATTAAAATTTGTTTGATGATCTGGGCCGTGCTACCCCCAAACACTCAGCTCTGGGAAGGAATACCTTAGCCTGTGATGGTTTAACATTCGATCTCGTTCACTACGTGGTGAAGACAAGCAGCACGGTTAAGTCACATCGCTAGCTACGCAACTTCTGCTGGAATCTGCACATCATCAGCTGGAGAAACACGGTTTTATAGTCTTTTTATTGTTAACTCGGAATATTGTGCATTTATGGAGGAGTGAAGTCACTGAGAAAGGCTCAAGCGCCTGCGGCTGCTAGCCGCTACACCAGGGTGGGCTCTGGCGCTAGTGGCAACGGCAGCTTACCACCACATCGGGCCCGGCTCCAGCACCAATGAGCCATCACTAGGACAGGCTCCAACGCCACTGGCTGCGGCAGCTAGCTGCCACACTGGGACAGGCTCCGGCACCAGCGGTAGCTGGCTTTCACCGGGCCAGGCTGCGGCAGCTAGCCGCCACACCTGGACAAGCTCCAGCGGCAGGTAACCACCACACTGGGCCAGGTTCCAACGCTAGCGGCAGGTAGCCACAACAACGGGCGCTATTAGGCTAGTGTACACCGGGCGCTATTAGGCAAGCTATAATGGCTAGCTATTTGTTAGCAAACGACTTGTCATCGCCTCGGCACAACGCTTGACCCATGTCAGTGTGACTAGTGAGGAGTGACTACTTATTCTCACGATGACTAAAACACTTCAGAAAAATACAGAGGAACTAAAAGCTGCAATGAATATGATGACAATTGAAATGGGAACATTGACAAAGCAGCAATCCATCATCAGTGGCCTGCTGGAGGAAATTAAATGGCTCAAATTGCAGAACGGGGAACAACAGATGACTATTATGGAGTTGAAAAATCGTGTGTCTGACCTGCAACAATATACGAGAATGAATGATGTTATAATCTCTAGGCTGGCGATCAGACCGCAGAGCTAACGTCAGGCCGTGAGGGGACTTGAGTCCGAGAGCAATGTGGATCATGACGAAACAACTGAAAAGCAGGTAACAGCCTTTCTCAGAAGTAAAAACATTTTAATTGATGAAGCGAATATAGAAGCCTGTCATACACTACCAATTAGGAGTCTGAGGAACAAACCTTCAATACCCGCTATAATCATTCGCTTTGTAAATAGGAAACACAAGGTTGAGCTGCTCAGACAAGGAAAAAATCTTAGGAGTACTAACGTATACATTAATGAGCACCTCACCAAAAAAAATTCTGAGATTGCTAGGAAGGCCAGATTGCTTAGAAAACAGGGAAAGATGCAGGCCACTTGGACAGCCAGCTGCAGAGTTTTCATAAAATCGATGAGTGCATCTGAGAATGCCAGAGGACTGTGTATTAACAGCATTGACTAACTTGATAAGTTTGATCAAAATTAACAAAAATATGCGATTAATTCTTTTTTTTTTTTTTAAGATTTTTTTTTGGGGGTTTTTGTCCCTTATTAGATAGTCATTCAATACAGAGAGACAGGAAAGTTTTGGGGAGAAGAATGGTTAAGACATGCAGCAAATGACCCGAGCTGGAATCGAACCTGGGTCGCTGCAGGAAGGACACAGCCTTTATGGTGCGCGCGCTTAGGCCGATGTGCCACCAGGGCGCCCCATATGCGATTAATTCGGAGTAAGATTTTAAAACATAGGTTTATATGCATAAAATAAAATATAGTATAATAAGTTCAACGATGATTATTACATAACTTGTGATTAAATAATATAAAATAATAGCACTAAATTTAATACAAACTTATAATTATTACTATTATTATTATTATTAAAACAGTGTTTCCCATACATTGACGAAATAGTCTAATTTACCCCCGCCATAGTCTCAATATGCACAATTGCTGCGTGTTGATAATACATGCGCATGTTTGGGGGGGGGGGAGAGATGGAAAATAAGAAAAGTACTGGGAGACGTGGAATTTGCGCAACCCCCCTGCTGAACAAAATGAGAATCATGACCCCCCCAGACATTGGTTGGCCACCACACATGTGCCCCCATATTCTCCAAAAATCCTGTGGGAAACACTGTTAAAACAAGCTATGACTCTGCTCTGTGTATAATTGCATATTTGGTGTATGGATTTGTTTTATGTAGTTATTGAATAAATAATGTCCCTCGGTCTACCAAAGAAAGGCTTTAAGATTGCACGCTTTAACATCTGCAATCTTCAGCATAAAATTCAGGAACTTTTGGTAATGTTGAAAGAAGATAACATAAATATAATGACAATATCTGAAACACACTTGAATGCCTCGATTAGTGAAATAGCAATACCTGGTTACTGCACCTTCAGGAAAGACAGAAATAAGTATGGGGGGGGTTTGCTATATACATACAAGACCATATTCCTGTAAAGATCAGAAATGATCTTTCATGAACCCGGTTATAGAAGCTTTTTGGCTCCAGATCCACCTTCCTCATATAAAACCTATACTTATTGGCTGTTGTTACAGACCTCCAAATTCAAATGTACAATATACTGAAGAAATGTGTACTATGCTACAGAGAGCAACAGATGAGGACAAAGAGGTGTATTTTTTGGGTGGCTTAAATATCGACTGGTTCTCTCCCTCATGTGCCCTGAAAGAGAAAATACAGGTAGTATTGAACATATGCCTTTTGAGTCAAATGATAAGTGAACCAACCAGGATGAGTTTAAATGCATCTGGAGTACTGTCTGTCACATGTATAGATCACATTTACACTAATTCTAGCGAGCTCTGTTGCAAGGCAGTATCATTTCCTGTAGGTTTTAGTAGTCACAATATGGCGGCCATAGCGAGGAAAACTAAGCTGCCGAAGACTGGGTCCAGAATTGTAGTGCAGAGATCATATAAATCCTTCTGTGAAAATAATTTATTAATGAAGTGAAAAACATACAGTGGGGGGCGCCCCAGTGGCTCATCGGTCTAAGCGCGCGTACCATAAAGGGCTGTGTCCTTCTCGCGGCGACCTGGGTTCGATTCCAGCTCGGGTCATTTGCTGCATGTCTTCCCCCATTCTTCTCCCCAGCCTTCCTGTCTCTCTACACTGTGTAACCATCAAATAAAGGAAAAAATTCCAAAAAAAAAAACATACGGTGGGGTAAAATATATAATGAGACAAAAATAGATACTGCATTGCAACTGCTATTACAAATGCTGGGGGATGTAGTTGATAAACATACACCAATAAAAAAATTTACAGTCAGAAGTACGTCAGCCCCTTGGCTTGATGAGGAATTAAGATCCTGTATGAATAGCAGGAATGAAATGAAAAAACAGCAGAAAGAACAGGTGACTCTCTTCACTGGACCAAATACCGAGCACTCAGAAACAAGGACACAAAAAAGAATCGACAAAAGACTGTATTATCAAAATAAGATTAATGAATTAAAGCCTGATGGGTAGAAACTATGGAATACTTTAATAATATACTTGGTCGATTTAAAGGAAACAATCCTTCTTTCATTGAGTCTGAGGGCACATTTATTACAAAACCTTGTGAAATTGCTAATCATCTTAACAACTATTTCGTCAATAAATTTGAAAATCTGAGAGAAAAAATGAATACTTTTAACAGTATAATGTCTGAAGAATTAATCAAGAAATTTATCATGATAAATAAAACTTGTAAGTTTAGCCTCAAACCAGTGCTAGATGAGGATATAAGAAAACTGCTGGCCTTGGTAAAAAATGACAAACAGTTTGGGATGGATTATCTTGATGGTAAATTAATTAGATCAGATTATATTGCTGAACCTGTAACTTGTAATTTTTAACTTGAGCCTAAAAGAAAACATATTTCCTCATGCTTGGAAAGTTGCTAAAATCATTCCCATATCGAAGAATAGTAGAAGCCCCTTCAGCGCAGAGAACAGTGGGCCAATTAATATTCTTCCGATTTTGAGTAAACTTTTAGAAAAATTGGTGTTTGATCAAATCTTGAATTATTATTCAGCTAATGATCTTCATTCTGAGTTTCAACATGCCTCCAAAATGAATTACTCAACCTGTACGGCTATAACGCAGATGACTGATAACTGGCTGTGTAAAATAGATAACAGAAATATTGTTGGTGCTGTTTTACTTGACTTCAGTGCAGCATTTGATGTTATTGACCATGAACTATTACTGAAAAAAAAAACTGTTTATGGTTTTAGTGTAAATGCTGTTAATTGGCTAAGGAGCTACTTAAGTGACAGGTCACAGTGTGTCTATTTTAATGGCGACTTTTCTGTAGAAAGGTCTGATTTGGGTGTTCCTCAAGGGAGTTGCCTTGGTCCACTCCTTTTTTCTATTTTTACTAATGACCAGCCTTTTGTGTTAAGGGGTGATCTGGGGTTAAATGAAAAATGACACCAGGAAAAAACTCAGAATTAATCTAAAGAGGTATATGTAATAACCACCAAAAAAAGATACAAGTTGGCATTTTTCTGTTTATGCAGTTGCCATGGTAACCGAGCAAGCTCATTAAATATGCAGAAAACTTCTGGCACCAATTCCTCTTTAACTCTATGATAGAATTCAGTTTTTCTTTCATCATTTCAAAGCCATTGCTTATCCAAATGCAATGACATAGCCATTATTTGCCCAATTTATCAGTTTTGTGATTTTGGGGCATTTTACTCAAATTTTGAAATTATTTTGCGCAGAATCTGACGAATACTCAAAATATTCAAAGTATGTAACAGATAGGCAAAATTTCCCAATGTCATTGCATTTCTAATGAAGTAAAGTACCTGCAGCCCAAATTTCATTGATTTTCAATGATAAATAAAAAAGTTTTGGCTGCCACAAACATGAGAAACGTGGAAAAAGTAATACCTTAGGAAATCAATGGAAAATGCATTAGACGGCATTGAAAAGTTGAGTTCATTTTTTAATCCTTGTAGCAATTAGTGATTATTAAAGGTGGGTTATTAAAGAATATTTTTATTAAAAAAAATATATTTTTGGAAAAATAATCAAATTTTGCCCATTTAACCCCAGATCACCCCTTAAATGAATCGATTATGACGATGTTTGCGGACGATTGCACACTATATAGATCCTCCAACAACCTAAGTGAGCTTAATGAAATTTTAGAGAGAGAGCTTGAATGTGTTTCAAACTGGGTAAAAAATAACAAATTAGCACTCAATGCATTGAAAACGAAATGTATCATTTTTGGATCTAACCGTGCATTGAAAAAAGAGCCATCCCATTCCCTTTCAATGGAAGGTATAACCTTGGAGCAAGTCAAAAAGGTAAAGCTGCTTGGTGTCACCCTGGATGAGGCTCTCCTGGTCCTGTCACATTGATAAAATCATCACTAAAATGGGTAAAGCGATGTCAGCTGTAAGGAGATGTTGTTATTTCATGACTGATCACTCAATTAATATTGTTATAAAATCGTTAGTTTTGTCTTACCTGGATTATTGTTCTGTTGTTTGGTCTCGTGCAACCAAAAAAGATCTTCATAAGCTGCAACTTGCACGGAACAAAGTTCACTCAGGACTAGTGTTAATAGCATGCATGATGCTCTCTCTTGGCTTAAGGTGGAGGAGATATTAATGTGAAATCTTCTTGTTTTTTTAAGGAATATTTTGTTTCAAGCTAGGCCCAAAAGAATTTCATGCTAAGATTTTATATATCAATGATAGGCAAATTTATACTACAAGACAAGGAACAAAAAGGTCATGTAGTAGTTCCCACACCAAAAACAAGTGCAATGCAGAAAACTTTGTTGTATAGAGCCTTCACTTATCGGAACACATTACCAAGTTAATGAAAAAAAATGCTCCTGTAAAGTAAGGTTTAAAAAATGTTTAAAATAATGGGTTCGGTCAATTTAATAGGACCAACTCTAAAAGAACCTCTTCATGGCTGCCTGTTATATGTAATATTTTGATGCTATTGTGTTATTTGTATTGGAATTAATGTTGTTCTATTTGTGTTGGTTTTGGCATCATTAATAATTAGGAATATACAAATAACAAAAGATTTGGATGGCTGCAAATGTAAATACATTTGTATATGTGAGTGAATGCAAATGAATTTGAACACAAATTTTTAGAGAGTGGGAGGGAATGGGGGGGTTGCGGGGAAAAGTATAATTCTTGTATTACTGAATTTTTGTATTACTTTCATATGTGGACCCCAGGAAGAGTGGTTGCTACTTCGGTATCAACTAATGGGGATCAAAATAAATAAATAAATAAATAAATAAACAAACATTTAACTGTGACAAATATGCAAAAAAAAAAAGAATTCAGGAAGGGGGCAAATACTTTTTCATAGCACTGTACATCTGTCATCAATTATCCTATTATGCAATAAAGCCTTTAAAGCCCGAGCTTCAGTCCAGAATGGTGCGAAGTCTCTTACAGCCTTTGTTTAGAGTACCGCTTGTAACTGCTTACTTGCATATTTTGCAGATTATTGTTACCCTGACATATATGTATATGGGTATTTTTCTCAATATGGGCACTTTTAGTGAAATGCAGAGTCCGGGTCCCTTATTTTTGAAATAATCCCACAGGGTTAGTTTTTTTTACCTATTAAACTATAAGTGTGTGTCCTTACTAATTGGAAATAAAGTATCATGGGTGTATTTTCATTCTATACATCATTTTTGGGGTCAAAAAAGTGGATTTTGGAGCATTTTGGGAGTGTCCCAAATCTGGATGATATTTTTGAAACTTGCAATACTCCAACGATTTCAATTTCCTTTGGCTGGAAACTGTATGCATAAATTAAAAGCCACTGTGAGATAAATATTCTAAGCAAAAAAAAAAATCAAAGGTGGTGGTTTTCCGAGAAAAATCACTGAAAATAGGGGTGTCCAAAAAACCCCCTCAACTCCATAACCATCACTACACAGACTCCCTCTGGAGACAGAGGCTGAAATCACAGTATATGGCCCATGCAAACAGAACCTTTGTGTGACCCCCGTAGCGGCCCTGTGGACTTTTTTCAAAATGGCTCTATGATTATTTCTCAAAATTCTGGCATCCTATGGTGAGAATACTTTTTAAACTCCACTCCGTTACCTTCATTAAAATGCATGGTAACGGTAGGACAAATTTTAAATCATGCTTTGGTATGGTAGGAAGCATCAAAAGTTACTGCACTGGTGCATGGAAAATTCCACTTTTCTGAAAAACACTCAACTCCATAACCTCAACTCCGTTACCAATATTGGTTATGGAGGTGAGTAAAATGGTAATGGAGTTGAAATTTGGGTATAAAAAGTCACAAAAACCTGAGCAGGTATTTTTTTTTTGGTGAAGTGCTATATTGTTGTTAAAATGGGAGCAAATAACAGAATTCATAAAGCAGGAATAATCTTCTCTTCAGGTTTCGTTGCTTTGTTAGTGGAGTTGAGTCATTTGGTAACGGAGTTGAAAATGTCAAAATAAGAGGTCATAAAAGGTTATTTTTTGTGGCTAAGGACCATATTTTTGCCCAAATTGGAGCAAATAAAACAGAAATTATCAGTATGGCCATTGACAACATACAGGTCAGGGACATACTTGTATGCCACTCTGCATGATGACTTCTATATTATATATTGTACCTATGAGTATCAGGCTTCTCAATTACATGCAGTTTACACCCTAAATGGGTGTGTCACAAATTAATTAGGGATTCCCAAATTCTAACAATGGATAGAACTTTTGACAAAAATTGTGATTTTTTTCTTCATTCAACATAAGCTGACCATTATTTCCTCCTAGGATTGAAAAAAATCCCCTCTTCCAACCGTTTTCATGACAAAATCAGTCTAATTGCCTTTAATTCTAAAAACAGTGTCCCTGTGCTTTAGAGAAGAGAGGGTGTGTCCCAAATTCAGCAACTGAAAGGCCTGTGTTTTTTATAAACCTCTGATTTTGGTATGAATTTTACTTCAGGTGTGTCAAGATGCCCTGAGGCCATGCTTTAACCCCTTTGCGCAGAAGCCAAATCTGGCTATTTATGTGTTACCTTAAGTCTACTCCATAACCATTTGCTCAACTCCGTTACTGTTTCAGCCAAAATTCCCAGGAAAAAGACAAATTGGCCAAATGCAAAGTTGAATTTATCAGTTTCAATCAGAGGCACTGAAAAGGGTGATATTCACTCAGTTTCAGAACTCTGGTATATCACAATGTAACAGGAGAGAGCCTCACTTGAAAAAATAACGGAGTTGAGTGGATCCGAGGACACGGCAAAAATTAAAATGGCCTGCCCAAAAAATTCTGCCCTGGTTTAAGCTCTGCCTCGTGGTTTTTTGAGTACCTAAGGGGCAACCCTATTCCTGGGGGAAAAAAAGAATCAGAATCAGACAACTTTAAATAAAAAAAGCCATCAAAAAAATGCCCGTATTGAGAAAAATACCCATATATATATATATATATATATATTTGAAATATATGGGACAAAGTGTAAATTGTGAATAAAATCAAAACGCAGTGACTTTCAAATCACACCAGTATTTTATTCGCAGTAGAACAGAGATAACATAGCAAATGTTGAAACTGAGAAATTTTACAATTTAATCCAGAAAATGAGCTCATTTCAAATTTGTTGGCTGATACAGGTCTGAAAAAAGTTGGGACAGGGGCCTGTTTACCATAGTGTACCATCCCCTCTTCTTTTTAACACAGAGTGGAGGCGTCTGGGCATTGAGGAGACGAGTTTCTTGAGTTTAGCCATTGGAATTTCATCCCACTCTTGTTTAATACAGGCTTCGAGCTGCTGGAGAGTTTTGGGTCTCCTTTGATGGACTTTTCATTTAATTATGCGCCAAATGTTCTCAATCGGTGAAAGATCAGGACTGCAGGCAGGGCAGTTCAGCACACGGACTCTTCTACTACGAAACCATGCTGTTGTAATAGTTGCAGTATGTGGTTTTGTATTGTCCTGCTGAAATACACAAGGCCTTCCCTGGAATAGATGTCATCTGGAGGGGAGCATATGTTGCTCTAAAACCTTTATATACCTTTCAGCATTCATGGTACTTTTTAAAACATGCAAGTGTCCCACACCATATGCACTAATGCATCCCCATACCATCAGAGATGCTGGCTTTTGAACTGAATGCTGATAACAGGAGGGGTGGTCTTTCTCCTCTTTAGCCCAGAGGACACGATGATTTCCGACAAGAATGTCTAATTTGGACTTGTCTGACCACAAGAAACTTAAGCACTTTGCTAAAGTCCATTTTAAATGAGCCTTGGCCCACAGAACACGGCAGCGCTTCTGGATCATGCTCAACAATGGCTTCCTTTTTGCATGATTGAGTTTTAGGAGGCATTTGTGGACGGCACGGCAGACTGCATTTACAAACAGTGGTTTCTTGAAATATTCCTGGGCCCATTTAGTAATTTCAATGACAGAATCATGCCGGTGAGTGAGGCAGTGGCGTCTGAGGGCCCGAAGATCATGGGCATCCAGTAAAGGTCTTCGGCCTTGTCCCTTATGCACAGAGATTTTTCCAGATTCTCTGAATCTTTTGATGATGTTATGCACTGTCGATGATGAGACCTTCAAAGCCTTTGCAATTTGACGTTGAGGAACATTGTTTTTAAAGTATTCCACAATTTTTTTGACGCAAGCCTTCACAGGTTGAAGAGCCTCTGGCCATCTTTACTTCTGAGAGACTCAGCCTCTCTAAGACATCCCTTTTATAGCCAATCATGTTACACACCTGATGCCAGTTAACTCAGTTACTTACTAAATGTTCTTTCAGCTGATTCTCTTATAGATTAATTGCTTTTTCAGCTCTTTTTTGCCTGTGTCCCAACTTTTCTGAGACCTGTTGCAGCCAGAAAATTTGAAATAAGCTCATTTTGTGAATAAAAATGTAAAATGTCTTAGTTTCAACATTTGAAATATTATCTTTGTTCTATTGTAAATTGGCTCATGTGATCTGAAAGTCATTGCATTTAGATTTTATTCACAATTTACACTTCGTCCCAACTATTTCGGAAGTGGGGTTTTTATATATATATATATATATATATATATATATATATATAAAAATATTTGCCCCCTTGAAAAATTTATTTGTTTTTTCTTATGTTTTTGCATATTTGTCACACTTAAATGTTTCAGATCATCAAACAAATTTTCATATTGGACAAAGATAACCTGAGTAAATATAAAATGCAGTTTTCAAATGATGATGTCATTTATTGAGGGAAAAAGCCATCCAAACCAACCTGGCCCTATGTGAAAAAGTCATTGCCCCCTAAACCTAATAACTGGTTGTGCCACCCTTGGCGACAACAATTGCAATCAAGCATTTGCGATTCTTTCACATTGCTGCTGCACAACCCAAGTCTGCTTGAGCTTGAGGTAACAAACTGATGGTCGGACATTCTCCCTCAGGATTTTCTGGTAAAGAGCAGAATTCATGGTTCCATCAATTACAGCAAGTCGTCCAGGTCCTGAAGCAGCAAAGCAGCCCCAGGCCATCACAGTACCACCACCATGTTTGACTGTTGGTATGATGTTCCTTTTATGAAATGATGTGTTTTACGCCAGATGTAACAGGACGTACACCTTCCAAAAAGTTCAACTTTTGTCTAGTCAGTCTGCAGAATATTTTCCCAAAAGTCTTGGGGATCACCAATTTGTGATTTTACAAGGGGGGGGGAATTACTTTTTCACATAGGGCCAGGTAAGTTTGGAGAGCTTTTTTCCCTTAATAAATGAAATCATAATTTAAAAACTGCATTTTGTATTTACTCTGCTTATCTTTGTCTAATATTAAAATTTGTTTAATGATCTGAAACATTTAGTTGTGACAAATATGCAAAAAAAAAAAAAAAGAAATCAGGAAGGGGGCAAATACTTTTTCACAGCACTGTATATATCCTGAGATATAAAAATGTGAATAAGCATTCAACATCAATTTAATGACTAAAACCTCAAAATCTTTCTCAAAAGAATGATTGATGACATATGTAGCCCGAAATGTATTTTTTTTTTATTTTTTACATAAATGGCTATACCATCACCTCTTCCTTTCCATTCACATCTTAAAATGTTAAAGTCATCCGCTCTAACAGTATCATCTGAGATTGTGTCATTCAGCCACATCTCTATTACAACAAAAACATCAGGATTTGTGTCTATTCCCCAAATTTTGATCACGTCCATTTTAGTAACCAAACTTCTCACATTTAATTGCAACAGACCAAGCCCATTTCGTTTATGAAAATCAATAGGAGTTTTCAATGGTAAAACTCCATTAAAATTCACCACAGGATTCATCTTAAAGGAAAAGAAAACTCTTTTTTCAAATCTTACCCAAAAAGTGCATGTTCTTTTCATTACATAAATATGTTTTGCAAATTTTTGCGAGTTTTGTGTACCGAGTAATCAAACCTCAAACCTCTGAAATACAGCTAATTAGCACAAGTTCATGAATGACGCCATTCCTATATTTTAACCAATCCAAACACGCTTGGGCTCCAAGAAATTAGCTGATATATATAGTGTATGCAAACTAGTCTTGATTATCACTCGTGCTGCAGCTTCATTTTACATTGAATGATGAAGAGTCCGATATTACTAATCATTATGAGAACCTGAGTGACAAAATCAGTGGTAATGCCTCTGTGTGCGGCTGTTGAATGCTCCAAGAAAAAGGGAAACTCTGACCTACCCGTGGGCATAAGCTTGCACTGAATTCCCTTTGTAAAGCCTGATTTGATAAGATAGTAACGCCCACAGAATATCCCTTTATGACAACAACTAGTCCTGGCTAGTTCACAATCACCTTCCTCTATTGACACATTTAACTTTTCCAATTATAGTAATAATCCATTGGCAATTGAGGAAGTTGATTGTGAACTAGCCAGGTTCACAATCATATTCTGTGGGCATAAGCTTGCAATGAATTCCCTTTGTAAAGCCTGACTTGATAAAATAGTAAGGCCCCCAGAATGTCCCTTTATAAGAACAACTAGACCTGGCTAGTTCACAATCACCTTCCTTTATCGACACGTTTAACTTTTCCAATTATAGTAATAATCCATTGGCAATTGAGGACACGGCTTGTCTCCCCCATGCGTGTCATGATTTTGGTTTTGCCATGTCTTTTATTTTTTTGATTTTGCTTATTATACATCCTGGTTTTTCTGTTTATGCCATTTATATATTCATTGCACTTTTGTCAACCCCGTCTTGTGATCAGTATGTTACAGTCTGTCTTCCCAGTCTGCGTGCCCGCATGCTTCGGGTGATTTCAGTGGTTTCTGGTGTTTCACATTATTACTTCAATTCTCGTTTACTTCCTTCGCCCTGCTTCCCTTGATTACTAATATACTAACATTTATATTTTGTATTACATTTACTAACCTAACTAACCTATGTATATACTACTAACTAACTAACGAGCACTTGGGTTAATTTGTAAAGTTGCACCGCTACTAATTAATACTAATGCAATCTCAGCTATCGCCCTGTTCTAGTCTCCGCCCCTTGCTTTACTTTCCCTGTATCTCCCTGTGTTTCCACGAAATCTTTCGCACGTGCTTAATTGCTATCCTGCACTCCTTGATCTGTGCACGTAGAACTCCTTGACCGGAGCCGTTTATCTGTCATAGGTTGTCTATGTGAATCCTGTCCATGTCTTGGCGCTTGCCAATTATTGTGTTTAGGACTTCCCCATGTGTATTTCCCTTTGTTATTAGTTCTTATCCAAATCACCTGGCCCTGCATAGCATGTGACTTCCCTCTTGTCTATTTAAGGTCTTCACTGCAGCTTTTACTCTGTCAGAACATTGATCAATTTTCTCTAGTGCAGAGAGCCTCGTATGCCTTTTGATTATTGCTTCTATCTAACTATGACATTTTTTGTACAACCTTGATATTGCCTTGCCCCTTCTTGTTCTTGTTTGCTACTTTTTGGATTCTGACCCTTTTTCTGTACAACCACGATTCTTGTTATTGATGCCCTGTGTATGACCTACTCTTCTGGATTTTGACCACGATTTTGGATTACTGTTTTATGTACCGTTGCACATCTGCTTCTCTGGTTTCGACCCCTGCCTGTTATTCGACTTCATTTTTGGATTTTGGATTTTGATTTTGGCTTGGCAATTCCTGTGTTTTCTGGTTTTGACCCATTTTGCAATAAAGGCTTATGATTTTTGGAATTTTGGTACTCGCATGTGGTTCCTGAATATACCATTACAATGCGATCTAACAGCGATGAAATAACGAGCTAAAATCAGTACAGGAAAATAATTTTCTCAAAAATAGGCCAATGCTTTACGAATGACAAACTGCTCTGAAACTTCCGCGCTACCTTTTCTGCACATCAGGTGATTTAACTTGCTCTTCATGATCGTTCAAATAAAATGAAAGACCACTTGAAAGATCTTTATGCAATTTCATAGCTGTCAACCCCTAAGAAAAGAGAAGCGTGAGAATTCCGGAGTCATAATAGGTTTCCATGTTACTAGAGGAGAAATCCACCAAAACGTACATGAAACAACAGGAGGATGGCATATCCCCCTGGCCCCACGTCATCAACTTTAGATTAGCAAAAGGCACCACGTCAGGTCATGATTAATGTGCCCACTAAGTTTTGCGGAAAAATATTTAACGGTTTTCAAGTTATGCTCCGGAAATGAAATGTTCACAGACAGACGGACGGACAGACAACCGCACCCATGACTACATCCCCCATATTATATGCTGGGGGGATAAAAAGTAATTCACTTGCTGTATTCCAGAGGTATTTAATATTCAATATAATGGTGAGCTTTGATGCATAAATTTTAAAGCACTATCTAGCAATTTTTTGCATTTTTTATGCATTAAATTATCCATGAACATTGTCACATTGTCTCTTTGTTATTTTAACTGTAAGTAGAATCATGCGCGCTTTTAACTGTGGTTAACAGTTAACATGCATGGAACCTCTGTTATAAAGCGATTGTAAAATTACAGTTAAGATAACTGGCAAAAAAGATGCCTGTGCTCTGCCTCTGGACTTGATTCCTGGTCTGGATCTTAACGCAGGGTTTGTCTCCTCTACACATCACCTCAAGCTACTGTTCATACAATGTTGTTTTTCCGATTTTTTTGTTCTTGAGCACGAAACTAGTCAAGGTTGTCCTAAGTTGCCTTTACTCTTTGCCATCGCTATTGAACCACTCTCTATTTTATATATATTGATATATATATAAATATATATATAAGTGCTGTGAAAGTATTTGACCCCTTCCTGATTTCTTTTTTTTTTTTTTGCATATTTGTCACACTTAAACATTTCAAATCAAACTAATTTTAATTTTAGAGAAAGATAACCCGAGTACATACAAAATGCAGTTTCTAAATGATGATTTCATTTATGAAGGGAAAAAAGCTATCCAAACCTACCTGGCCCAATGTTAAAAAGTAATGGGCCCCCCTGTTAAATCATGAATTAACTGTAATTAACCACATGTTTCAAGTTCAATTTCACTAGCCACATGCAGGCTTGATTACTGCCAGACCTGTTGAATCAAGAAATCACTTAAATAGAACCTGTCTGACAAAGTGCAGTCGGCTAAAAGATCTCTAAAAGCAACACATCATGTTACAATCTAAAGAAATTCAAGAGTAGATGAGAAACAAAGTCATTGACATCTATCATTCTGGAAAGGGTTACAAAGCCATTTCTAAAGCTTTGGGACTCCAGCAAACCACAGTGAGAGCCATTATCCACAAATGGAGTAAACATGGAACAGTACAGAACCTTCCCAGGAGTGGCCGGCCTACCAAAATTACTCCAAGAGCGCATCAGCGACTCATCCAGGAGGTCACAAAAGAACCCAGAGCAACATCTAAAGAACTGCGGGCCTCACTTGCCTCAGTTAAAGTCAGTGTTCATGATTCAACAATAAGAAAGAGATTGGGCAAAAAAGGCATCCATGGGAGAGTTCCAAGGCAAAAACCACTGCTGACCAAAAAGAACACAAAGGCTCATCTCAAATTTGCCAAAAAACATATCGATGATCCCCAAGACTTTTGGGAAAATATTCTGTGGACTGACGAGACAAAAGTTGCACTTTTTGGAAGTGTGCATCCCGTTACATCTGGCGTAAAAATAACTCAGCATTTCATAAAAAGAACATCATACCAACAGTCAAATACGGTGGTGGTAGTGTGATGGTCTGGGGCTGCTTTGCTGCTTCAGGACCTGGATGACTTGCCGTTATTGATGGAACCATGAATACTGCTCTCTACCAGAAAATTCTGAAGGAGAATGTCCAACCATCAGTTTGTGACCTCAAGCTCAAGCACACTTGGGTTATGCAGCAGGACAATGATCCGAAACAAACCAGCAAGTCCGCCTCTGAATGGCTTATGTTATGGCCCCAATTTGTTATGGCATCAATTTGTTATGGCCCCAATTTGTTATAGCGTAGCGAACAGCAAGGGATGACAGACAAAATTTTAAAACTTTAACAGATTTAATTAAAAACACACTTTGAACTAATCTACTCTACTGACCAAGATTGAAATTTAAAAAAAAAAGAGATATTTACAGTACCTTGGTAATTGAGATGGCGCTGCTATGTTGCAATGTCCTGGGACAGGAAAATACTCCAACACAGGCAAAAATCCACAAAAAGCTTCACAGGTCTTGAAAAGAGTGACAGGTCTGGTCAAATGTATCCTTCCACTATTTCTCCTTGCAATTTCTCCTACTCCCTTCACTCTCAATTTTTCTCCTTATATACTCTTTTCCAGCCACCTCTGAGGCATGCCCAGGACATGCCCCAAAACCTCCATTCCAAAAGGGAAATATTTTGACTCATAAAGGCAAAATTTTTCTTTTCAATACAAAAATGGTTAAGTAGACACTTGTATATATATATATATATATATATATATATATATATATATATAATATAATACAATATGCTAATAAACACGTGATATATATACACATACTGAAACATGGGATAAGCAATCAGCAATTACATTGTCAGTACCCTTTACATG
Organism: Gymnothorax javanicus; assembly: GCA_029692085.1. Lineage (NCBI taxonomy): Eukaryota > Metazoa > Chordata > Actinopteri > Anguilliformes > Muraenidae > Gymnothorax > Gymnothorax javanicus. The sequence goes on from CM056198.1 coordinate 75,093,830, forward strand.
CTTAATTTCCAAGTCAAACTCCTGTAAAATCAAACTCCAATTCAACAATCTCCAATTCTTGTTTTTCATCTTACTCAAAAACATTAACGGATTGTGGTCAGTATATACAATCATTGGCTTTTGCCCTGTACAAACATAAACCACAAAGTGTTGTAAGGATAGAACCATAGCCAACAGCTCCTTCTCAATTGTGGAATAGTTCTTTTGGTGGCGATTGAACTTCCTGGAGAATTATGCCACGGGATGCTCAATGTCATCAGAGTCACTTCTCTGTAGGAGCACAGATCCACAAGCTTGGTCGCTAGCATCGACCGCCATGGAGAACGGTTTGTTGAAGTCAGGAGATTTGAGCACGGGGAAGTGACACAGCAGAGACTTCAGGCGATCGAAGGCTCTTTGGCATGCTTCATCCCAAGTGAACTTTACGCCTTTCTTCAGTTGGTTGGTGAGACTGAGAGCAATCTCAGCAAAGTTCTTGCAGAACTTGCGGTAGTACCCGATCATTCCAAGGAAGCGGCGCAAAGCTTTTTTGTTGTCAGGAACTGGAAAGTCCATGATGGCTTGGACTTTAGCATTTATGGATGCCACCTTACCCTGGCCTATGACGTAGCCAAGATACGTGACAGTAGCACAACCAAAGTCACTCTTGTTCAGGTTAACAGTCAGGTTAGCCTGAGTCAAGAGCTGGAACAACGTCTCTACATCTTTCAGATGTTCTTCCAAGGAGTCACTCCATGTGAACAGGTCGTCGATGTACGCGCCCGTGTGTGGCAATCCGGCGATTGTAGACTGTATCATCCTTTGGAACGTGGCTGGGGTATTTTTCATGCCAAAGGGTAGGACTTCATACCGGTATAACCCAGATGGTGTGACAAAAGCAGAGATGCTCTTGGCCCTCTCAGTTAAAGGCACACACCAATAACCCTTCAATAAATCAATCTTAGTCAGAAACTTTGCTTGCCCTACTCTATCGATACAATCATCAATCCTAGGTATTGGAACCACATCAGTTCTAGTTACAGCATTGACTTTGCGATAATCTGTACAGAATCTAGTACTTCCATCAGGTTTTGGAACTAGAACACAGGGTGAACGCCAATCTGAGTTAGAGGGTCTGATAATATCATGTTCTAACGTACTCAACCTCTTTCTCAGCAATCTTTCTCTTTTCAGGATTCATCCGGTACGGATGCTGTTTTATTGGTTTGGCATCACCAACGTCTACATCATGAGAGGCTATAGAAACTCTCTTTGGAACATCAGGAAATAGATCTTTATATTTCTTGATCAACCTCTCAAACTGATCTTTCTGTGAGGGTTCTAAGTGCTGGAGTTTTACATCAAGATTTTGCAACACTTCAGAATTTGACAATTTACATGAAAGAAGTTCAGCTTTAATTCTAGGTTCATCATCTTGAAACTCCCCCTCATCTTCACAAGTCTCGGCCATAGGAGGATCTGAAGTGACAGCTGCGACCCTAGCGTTCCTATCATTATAAGGCTTCAGCATGTTAATGTGACACAACTGCTTTGGCTTTCTCCTGTCTGGAGTCTTCACAATGTAATTGAGATCATTGAGTTTTGTCAGCATTTCATAAGGACCATGAAATCTAGCCTGCAATGGATTGGACTGCAAGGGAAACAACACAAGGACCTTGTCTCCTGGTTTAAACTCACGGCTTCTAGCCTTATGATCATACCAAGTTTTCATTTTTCCCTGACTTGATTTCAAGTTCTCTTTGGCTAGATCACAAGCTGCACGCAGTCTTTCCTTGAACTTGCTAACATAGTCTAACAGACTGATATTCGGCTCTTTCTCTTGCCATTGTTCACTCAACAATCGCAAAGGTCCTCTCAATTCATGGCCAAACACTAGCTCAAATGGACTGAATCCAGTAGACTCATGCACTGCTTCTCTAGCTGCAAACAACAGCAAATGAACACCTTCATCCCAGTCTTTCTCATGGTCATAACAATAAGTCCTCATCATTGTCTTGAGAGTGGAATGAAACCGCTCTAAGGCACCCTGACTCTCTGGATGATAGGCACTGGAAAGAATCTGCTTCGCACCTAGTTCATACACAACCTGCTGAAACAATTCGGAAGTGAAATTGCTACCTTGATCTGACTGAATTTCCCTGGGAAGGCCAAACAACGTGAAGAACTTTATCAAAGCCTTCAAGATTGCAGTTGCCTTAATGTTGCGTAGAGGTATGGCTTCAGGGAATCTGGTAGATGCACACATGATTGTCAACAAGTACTGATTTCCAGATCTAGTCTTGGGTAATGGACCAACACAATCAACGATGACCTTGGAGAAGGGCTCCCCAAATGCTAGGATAGGCTGCAATGGAGCTACAGGTGGGTCTAACTGGTGTTTTCCAACTACCTGACAAGTGTGACAGGTTTTGCAAAAGTTGGAAACTTCCTTCCAAAGTCCAGGCCAGAAGATGTGTTTCATGATCTTGTCAACAGTCTTGTTCACACCAAGATGACCTCCTAAAGGCAAACTATGAGCCATTGTTAAGTTCACATTCCTGTAGACCTTCGGAACAACAATTTGCTTGACCACTGCCCAATCTGCATTAGCAGGGATATCAGGAGGGCGCCACTTCTGCATCAACACTCCATCCTTGAGATAATACCCAACTGGAACTGCGTCTATTTCTTCATCAGGAAGGGCTCTCTTCTTTAGTACACAAATTTCAGGATCATTGGTTTGCTCCTGAATCAACCACTTTCTGGACAGAGACAAGTCTCCAGACACATCAGAATCACCAGACCCATCTGGCTGGCTGAACAGAGAACTGATAAAAGTGTCTGATAAGTCCTCAAATGGAGAAACCATAGTAGGCTGAACAGAGTCATGAGGCGAACCACCTGAGTCATGACTATTCAATGTGCTGGACGGCACCACATCATCCTGTTCTTGAGCCTTCTTGGCCATAGCACGGGTCACTGCACAGGAAGGATACAGATGGGTCTTCATCGCCATCTTCAGTGCTCAGCTGTGAAGTAAGATGAACAGGGGGAACTACATTGCCCCCAGCCGGGTCATTGCCTAGCAACAGAGAAACACCCTTGATAGGTAGACTTGACATAAGTCCCACCTTTACCTGTCCTGTAACTAAATCTGACTTCAAGAATACAGAGCGCAGGGGTACAGATACAGTCCTCCTTTCAATACCTTGTACAAGTATGAAATCCCCAGAAGCGGTCTCATCACGTAACTCCAAGGAGTCCATCAACAAAAGTGACTGAGAAGCTCCGGTATCCCTTAGGATATATATGGGTACACAGGAGGAGAATGCTCATTCAGAGCCACAAATCCCTCTGACACAAATGGAAGAAATTCCTCCCTCACAAAGTCAGCAGTATCAGGCTTCTTAGCCTCACAAGGAGCAGGCAATTTAGCAGATCGGTCATCTACTGCAGGGGTTTCTAACCTTGTCTTCACAAAGGCATTGGGTTTGGTATCCTTTTCTTTTTCTTTCTTAGCTTTAAGGAACCAACAGTTAGTTGTAACAGGACCAGATTTCTTGCAATAATTGCAAACTAGACCACTTTTGTCACTGTCAGCTTTCACACTTTGATCAGACCTTTGACTGGATTTCTGAGCACCATCACCAGATTTGTCTTTGTCTTTGGGTGAGGAATCTTGGGTATCACCGTTACCTTTCTTCTGAAATTGGGACCATCTATTTTTACTGCTGGACTGAAATTTGGACTTATGTGTGAGAACATATTTGTCTGCAAACTTGGCAGCTGATTGCAAATTCAGTGCTTGCTTCTCATTAAGGTAGGTCTTAATATCATCCTTGACGCAGTTCTTGAATTCTTCAACTAACACCATCTCTTTTAGTGAGTTGAAATCATCCTTGACCTCCATAGAAGTACACCAGCGCTCAAAGCAAACCTTCTTCTTGTTAGCAAATTCCACATAAGTCTGATTGTCAGATTTCTTCAGACCTCTGAATTTCTGTCGGTAAGCCTCTGGAACCAACTCATAAGCTGTCAAAATAACCTTTTTGACAACCTCATAATCAGAGGAATCATCTGCAGACAAAGCCGAATAGGCTTGTTGAGCTTTACCATTGAGGACAGTTTGCAACATCAGAGGCCAGTATTCCTTTGGCCACTGACAACTCTTAGCTACCTTCTCGAAGCACTGGAAATACTTATCAACCTCCTTCTCCAAGAATGGAGGCACCAGCTTTACCTCCTGGCTAGCATGAAATTTGTTTTCAGCTTCCATTTTGATTTTTAGTTGCTCCATTTGGAGCCTTTCTTCTCTATCTAACTTCTGTAACTCGAAATCTCTCTGTCTCTGCCTCTCTTTTTCTGCTCTTTCCTCTTTCTCTCTCTCAAATTCTCTTTGTTTTTCTTTTTCCTCTCTTTCAATCTCTAGCATTTTTAATTTAAGTTCCATTTCTACATTTGGATTTTCCACTGGAAACTGTTCCAGATCTCCTGGTGCAAACACATTTTCATCAATGTAATATTCAACAATCTCTCTAGCCAGTCTTGCTTTTCGCATGGCTGGTTTTACATCTGTCAGCTCTAACTGTCTGCATATTTCTAGCAGTTCTGTCTTTTTAAAAGACTTCAAAACCTCTACGGTTGGTGATGCCAAGAAATCATCCATTGCTGTTGATCTGCCAATATATATTTAGGAAAATTCAAAAAACAATTTCACAATTTGAAATTTTAGATTTTCAATAAATGACTCACACAATGGTCTCTCCCGGACGAGCCCCCAATTTGTTATGGCATCAATTTGTTATGGCGTAGCGAACAGCAAGGGATGATAGACAAAATTTTAAAACTTTAACAGATTTAATTAAACACACACTTTGAACTAATCTACAATCTACTCTACTGACCAAGATTGAAATTTAAAAAAAATGAGATATTTACAGTCCCTTTGTAATTGAGATGGTGCTGCTATGTTGCGATGTCCTGGGACAGGAAAATGCCCCAACACAGGCAAAAATCCAGAAAAAGCTTCATAGGTCTTGAAAAGAGTGACAGGTCTGGTCAAATGTATCCTTCCACAATTTCTCCTTGCAATTTCTCCTACTCCCTTCACTCTCAATTTTTCTCCTAATATACTCTTTTCCAGCCACCTCTGAGGCATGCCCAGGACATGCCCCAAAACTAGCTCCAGACTAGGCTTAACAAACAAAATTGTCAATTGTCAATTTTTTTCCACATTACACTTACAAAAAAACAAAATGAAGGTTTTGGAGTGGCCTCGTCAAAGTCCAGACTTAAATCCGATTGAGATGATGTGGCATGACCTTAAACAAGCCCTTCATGCTCAAACCCTCCAATGTGGCTGAATTAAAACAATTCTGCAAAGAAGAGTGGGCCAAAATTCCTCCACAGCGATGTGAAAGACTCATTGCCAATTATCGCAAATTTTGATTGCAGTTGTTGTCGCCGAGGGTAGCGCAACCACTTAGTAGGTTTAGGGGGCAATTACTTTTTCACATAGGGCCAGGTAGGTTTGGATAGCTTTTTACCTCAATAAATGAAATCATTATTTAAAAACTACATTTTGTATTTACTCAGGTTATCATTGTCTACAACCCCAATTCCAAAATAGTTGGGATAAGTGTAAACTGTGAATAAAATCAAAATGCAATGACTCTCACATCAGGAGCCAATATGTTATTTAAAACAGAACAAAGATAACATTTCAAATGTTGAAACTGAGACATTTTACATTTTTATCCACAAAATGAGCTCATTTCAAATTTTCTGGCTGCAACAAGTCTCAAAAAAGTTTGTACACAGGCAAAAGAGGGCTGAAAAAGCAATTAATATATAAGAGAATCACCTGAGAGAACATGTAGCAAGTAATTACATTAACTGGCATCAGGTGTGTAACATGATTGGCTGTAAAAGGGATGTCTTAGAGGGGCTGAGTGTCTCAGAAGTAAAGATGGCAAGAGGCTCTTCAACCTGTGAAGGCTTGCGTAAAAATATTGTGGAATACTTTAAAAACAATGTTCCTCAAAGTCAAATTGCAAAGCCTTTGAAGGCCTCATCATCGACAGTGCATAACATCATCAAAAGATTCAGAGAAACTGGAAAAATTTCTGTGCGTAAGGGACAAGACCGAAGACCATTACTGGATCTTCGGGCCCTCAGACGCCACTGCATCACTCACTGGCATGATTCTGTCATTGACATTACTAAATGGGCCCAGGAATAATTATAGAAACCACTGTCTGTAAGCACAATCTGCCGTGCCATCCACAGATGCCACCTAAAACTGTATCATGCAAAAAGGAAGCCATTGTTGTGCATGATCCAGAAGTGCTGCCGTGTTCTGTGGGCCAAGGCTCATTTAAAATGGACTGTAGCAGAGTAGCAAAGTGTCCTGTGGTCAAACGAGTCAAATTTGACATTCTTGTTGGAAATCATGGGCGTTGTGTCCTCCGGGCTAAAGAGGAGAAAGACCACCCCTCCTGTTATCAGCGTTCAGTTCAAAAGCCAGCATCTCTGATGGTATGGGGATGCATTAGCGCATATGGTGTGGGACACTTGCATGTTTTAAAAAGCACCATGAATGATGTAAGGTATATAAAGGTTTTAGAGCAACATATGCTCCCCTCCAGACGACATTCCAAGGAAGGCCTTGTGTATTTCAGCAGGACAATGCAAAACCACATACTGTAGCTATTACAACAGCATGGCTTCGTAGTAGAAGAGTCTGTGTGCTGAACTGGCCTGCCTGCAGTCCTGATCTTTCACCGATTGAGAACACATGGAGCATAATTAAACGAAAAGTCCGTCAAAGGAGACCCAAAACTCTCCAGCAGCTGGAAGCCTGTATTAAACAAGAGTGGGATGAAATTCCAACGGCTAGACTCAAGAAACTTGTCTCCTCAATGCCCAGACGCCTCCACTCTGTGTTAAAAAGAAGAGGGGTGCTACACCATGGTAAACAGGCCTCTGTCCCAACTTTTTTGAGACCTGCAGCAGCCATCAAATTTGAAATGAGCTCATTTTGTGGATAAAATTGTAAAATTTCTCAGTTTCAACATTTGCTATATTATCTCTTCTCTATTGTGAATAAAATACTGGCTGGTGTGATTTGAAAGTCATTGCATTTTGATTTTATTCACAATTTACTCTTTGTCTCAACTATTTCGGAATTGGGGTTGTAATATTAAAATTTGTTTGATGATCTGAAACATTTAAGTGTGACAAATACGCAAAAAAATAAGAAATCAGGAAGGGGGCAAATACTTTTTCACAGCACTGTGTGTGTGTGTATATATATATATATATATATATATATATATATACACACACGCACACACAGAGTACATATATATGAACATATAAATGAAATCAAAATTAGACTTTATCATGTAGATTTGTCCATATGTTATTCACTTACAGTCCAGTAAATAAATTATACTTTGTTACAAAACTTTTCTAGTCAGAGCATAAGACGTTATCAGATCTAAATTATCGGGTAATGGTCCTTGCCCGACGTGTCCACTATGCTCATGACCATTACCACGGCTGGCAGGTCTCAGTGAGTGGCACTGCTCAAATGTACTGCTACTCCGCAGAAAAACTGACTTTCCTTACACCGATGAACCAACTTCCCCCTGCTTTTTTTCCATCAGTTTTGAGAATATTTAACTTAAACACAAAAAAATTATCTAATGTCCACTAAATCGCGACCGTTACTGAAGACATATTTCGGGCCCGAGCCAACTGAAAGTCGTCAACGGAGGACCCTATTGAAATCGTGCTGTTTATTAGGGCCCGAGCCGACTGCAAGTCGTCTGCGGAGGGCCCTATTGAAATTGCGCTGTTTTTATTATTATTATTATTATTATTATTTTTATTATTATTCTTCCCACATTTCAAAGGCCAATTTCGCGCCTTTCCCAATGCTGAAAACGCATCTAACTTTCCACATTCGTCTAGCCGGATCCGAAATTTGTTATTTTTGTGGGCTTGCACGTGATCGACACGAAATGCCGAAATAGCGCCCCCTAAACACGTTTCAAAATTTCCATAGGGAAATTCGGTAACTTTCTCGTAGGCAGACAAAATTCGGTACATATATGTATTATACCCAGACATACAAAAAATTTTTTTGGAGCCACGCCCTAAACCCAACAGGAAGTCGGCCATTTTGATTTGAATTTTTGCATTTCAAAACGAACTCCTCCTAGGGATTTTGCCCGATCGACTTCAAATTTGGTACAGATCATCGAGAGACCAAGCTGATCAAACGTTGCGCTCTGCATGTCTGTAAGTCAAAGGGCGTGGCTGCTAGGGCGTGACAAAGTTTGAGGACTCGACGAAAAAATTTCACAATGCTCTCACGCCCACAAACTTGATTGTAGCAGCTTCAAACTTGCTGGACATGATAAGTGCTCTGCCTTGAACGTCCAGATATAATAACTTCTTACTTTTCTAATAGCGCCCCCCTGTGGTAACAGGAAGTGACCAGTTTTTATTTTCACTTGTCCTGATGACACATAGTTGAACACATCAACTTCATTCCACTTCTGAAACATGCAGAACAAGTTGGTGAAGCTACATTATGAATGCTGTGAAGCCACGAGTAATGACGTCCGTGTGGCGACGCAGCGACTATGGATCCCTCGCCATGAAAATACGTTTGGGTTTCACAATGCTCTCACGCCCACATAATTGATTGCAACAGCTTCAAACCTGCTGGACATGATGATTGCTTCGCCCTGAACGTCCAGATGTATTAACTTCTCACTTTACTAATAGCGCCCCCCTGTGGTAACAGGAAGTGACCAGTTTTTACTCACTTGTACTGATGACACATAGTTGATCCTATCAACTTCATTCCACTTCTAAAACATGCAGAACAAGTTGGTGAAGCTACATTATGAATGCTGTGAAGCTACAAGTAATGGCGTCCGTGTGGCGACGCGGCGACTATCGATCCCTCACTATGAAAATACGTTTGGGTTTTTGATGTCTTTAGTGAACTCGTATCATCATGAAAAATAATACACAGGTCAAGGGTGGCGAGCTCTTACATCTGATAGGGCCAGGGCCCACTGGGGCAGCAAAATGCCTCTATAGCGCCCCCTTGAAATTTTCAAAAACCCCTCCCCATAGGGGTTTTTTTGGAATAGGAAGATGAAAATTGGTACACGTGCATGTTGCCAAGTTGCACAAAAAAATCTTTGGCACCATTGGTCAACTCCAAACAGGAAGTCGGTCATTTTGATTTTAACGTGTCATTTTGGCCTGATTTCCACACGTTGTATTTTAACGAACTCCTCTTAGAGATTTCGTCCAATCAACCTCAGATTTAGTACTCTGAATAAACCTGCCCACATTTGGTTACGCTCTGAGCGCCCCCTGATGGATGAACTGTCAACTTGTCATAACTCCTTCGAGCTTTGTCCGATTCGCTCGAAACTTTATCTCAGGTTGGTGCCTGTACTTGACCTGTCCACTGGTCGTGAGTGCACACCTGCACCCATCAGGATCTCACCACTACCCACGACGTGCACAAGGGTGCGAGGGCCCGTTCAACGCTGCTTGCAGCTTTAATTTATTTTGTACTCTATGATTATACACATCAATTTATTGATTTTCATGTTTTCTGGAATGTTTCCGTAAACACATTTGATCAGCAAAGAAAGATTTCTAGTGTGTTGCTGCGAGTCGGCTGATTTCCTCTGCTGCACGTATGGTGTCCAACTGTCCACAATTTTCTATGCTGCCACGACCTTTATCAGAGGAGGGTCATTGCACGCCAAACTGAACAGGGCTCCCGGCCTAACCCCCTCCAATTTTCGTGAAACCTATTTTAAGAATAGCCCTTCGGACCAATAATGAGTTGGCCGCCTTTTAAATTTGCCGACCACGCCCATAGTGCCATTTTGCTTGATCCCAGGCCAATGTTTGGAGGGCCATATCTCAGTGCGCATCAGTGCAATTCGCTAAATCTTTTCCTACCTATGACAATACATTGTTGGCTTTTGGAATTCGACATTAGAAATGTTGTCGGCTGTGTTTTGTTCAAACCAGAATTGTGGAAAATACTAGTTAAATTTGCATACCGACATTTTCCAAAGGATTTTCCAGACAGATTTTTTTACACAGCATGTTCACAATCTCAAACCTGTCTTTCTAGTCACTCTGTATATCGGTGTGGTAGGTACCAAAATGCGTTGTGACCCTCCAGTTCATTTGGTTTCGTGAAATCGAGGGTTTGAAGTGTGTCATGTCAGCAAAAATACTAAATTAGCATATTTTTCAAAGTGATAAATGGTAATGTCAACAGTTAAAATTTGCTGAAAAAGTTTCATACAAGCAATCTCTTATGCTTTATGTCCATGTATACCAAGTTCCATCGACTAGCCGAAACTCCTTCATGTAAAAATTGATTGAACAACTATCCTTGATCACAATGAACACTTGTAGCTTATAAAACCTATAAAACGACAGTATTTAAAAAATCTAATTTGTGCTTTGAAATGAGCATGTTCTTTTAACCCGTTTTGTAAATATCAAAGAATTTTCCTTCGGAATACTATGACAGGATCTTGTATTCTGTATGCTGAATTCTGATGCCATTTTCTTATACTTGCTGTTATATGCTAGTCTTATACCAGTGAAAAATCAAATACAGTTTTCTGTTCCTTGAATGATTTTGAAATTTTCATGTTTGTGTCACACTTTTGTGACTCAGTATTGTGAAAAGACACACACACACACACACATATATATATATATATATATATATATATATATATATATAGTGTTCTCGTGTAGGGTATATGGAAACTCTGACTAAACACCAAGGTAAACCGATGCCAATAAAGACAGAGTCGTAGTAAGTTTGACCATTTACTGTCACACTTCTTCAATGACAACTGGTGAAAACTGTAAATAAAAACAATACAAAAATATTAAGTTTCTGTGCTTTTAACTAACCATTGCATTGTACATAAGAGTTAAAAACAGGTTTATTAACAAACATATCACATCTAATTTTTTTACAAAATAACTTCTAAAATGTTTTTTTTTAGCATATCTAAAATCATATAAATTAACTTACGGCATTGTCTTTATGATATTTAGCAGTCGATTGCAGAGGATTGCTCCAGGAGCATGCAGCACATGTTTCTCAGGCAGGACCAGGTAAACAGGAAGTAACTGAAGGGAAGTGACTAAACAGGATGTGCTGTCACCATGCTACAAAATAAAAGACAAATATACATTTACATCTTAAACATTAAACAGTACAATAATAATTCACTTTTTATTTAATTCAACTGGAAACTAAATTTAATTGTGAACAAATAAGGCAAAAAGTAAAAGTGAAACCTAAAGAAACTGCCTTCAAGGCAACACTCCCCACCTGACCTATGTGAGGTCACTAAAAGAGTCCAAAGCTTCAGTCTCTAGATCAGTCTTTGAGCAGAAGCAGAACAGTTTCTGCAGATGGCCTCAGGAAGGTTTTTACATCACCTTAGTCGTCTTCACCTCAACCTTTCTTACAAGTCCATCCTTTCCAGGGAAGGTTGCACTGACCTGGGCCATAGGCCAGCAGTTGCGGGTGGTCTGCTTGTCCCTGACCAGACCTAGATCTCCTACTTGAAGGTTTCTATGAGGCTCTGTCCACTTCTGTCTCTGTTGTGAGGAAGGTAAGTATTTGCGGCTCCAGCGAGTCCACAACTGGTTTGCAAGAGCCTGAACTTGTCTCCATTGCTTTGTGTACAGGTCCTTGTCTGAGAAGTCTCCAGGTGGAGATGAAACGCCTGACTTCTGTGTAAGGAGCATCGATGGCAAGAGAATGAAGGGTTTTTCAGGGTCAGTAGACACAGGTAGGAGCAGTCGGGCATTTATGATGGCCGTGACCTCTGCCATTAGTGTACAGAGCACTTCATGGGTTAGGCGAGTGCTTTTTCTGTCGAAACACTGAATCAAGGATTCTTCTGGATACACTAATCATGCGCTCACAAGAGCCTCCCATATGAGATGCATGTGGGGGGTTAAATTCCCAGCTGCATCCCTGCTCACTGAAGTACCTCTGCACCGTTTTGTCCATCCCAAGCTCCTTGCAGGCTCCAACAAAGTTGGTGCCGCAATCAGACCGGAGAAGTTTCACAGGGCCTCTGAGTGCGAAAAATTGCCTCAGAGCGTTAATGCAGCTGGAGTCCATAGACTCAATTATCTCAATGTGCACAGCTCTTGAACTTAAACAGCTGAACATGATGGCCCACATTTTTCCCTCTGCCTGTCCTCCTCTGGTGCGTCTGGTTGTGACAGACCAGGGCCTAAATACGTCCAGCCCCACATACATAAAATGTGGGCAGGTTTCGAGTCACTCAGGTGGCAGGTCCGCCGTGCGTTGTTCTTCCAGCTTCCCTCGCAGCTTGCGACAGGCTATGCATTTGTGGAGTACTGAATTGATCAGTGTCTTGCCTCCCACGATCCACAATCCTGCTGCCCGGATTGCTCCCTCTGTCAGGTGACGACCTTGGTGTTTCACCTGCTCATGGGGATGTCCTGTGAGCAGTAGGGCAATGTGGCTATTTTTAGGCAGAACTATTGGGTTCTTTTCTGCAGTTGGGAGGTAAGAGTGCGTCAGTCAACCTCCAACTCAAATGAGGTCATCCTCCGAGGTTGAAATGAGTTTCTGCAAGGAACTGTTTTTGGATATTCTTTGTTGGCTCAGAGGGCCAGCAGCTCTTTTGCAAAAGCTGCACTTTGTGTTGCTTTAAGGATCACCTTCATTGCTTTAGCCATTTCATCAGGAGTATGAGGTAAGTCACATTTATGCCAGCGTGTGCATTTGCTGTTTTTGTTTGAATATCTGTAGGATCTTGCCATGTGGATGAGGAATGCTACTCCTCTCACTAAGGAGGTGAGGGAGGAGAAGCAACAAAAACGGTCAGACGTGAGTATTTGTTTGTCTAGGTAAGTTGCGCAGGTTTGTGCCTGTGGTCGGATTTCTGAGTCCTTTTCAGGTTCAGTGAGCTTGAATGTCTCCCTTGTTTGTGATTCCTCTGCAGGTGGCTGACGCAGGAAGGAGGGTTCAGTGAACCAAGACGTCTGCGCCAGGCGGAATGCAGGTAAGGATCTTGATGCATGGCCTGCAGGATTTTCCTCAGTATGAACAAAGTGCCACTGATAAGGCCTTGAGGACTGGCGGATACGTTAGACCTTATTATGGACATATATCTAAAACCGCTTTGATTTGTTACAAATAACATAACATAACATAACATAACATAACATGAATGGCGAGAACAGGCCGTTCAGCCCAACTAGGCTCGCCAGTTTCTTTGTACCATCGTGAATATATCACTTCAGATACTCAATGACTCAATGGTATCTAGCTTTAAGTCAAGTCTGCTCTTGAAAACTCCCAAGGTCTCTGCCTCAACAATATGGTCAGGCAAGCTGTTCCACACTGAAATTACTCTTTGGGTGAAGAAATATTTCCGAATATCAGTGCTAAATTTACCTTTAGTCAGCTTCCATTTGTGACCCCGAGTTCTGCTAACAACACTTGGTTGAAGGAATCCTACATAATTCACTTTGTTAATCCCTTTAACATATTTAAAGACCTCAATCAAATCACCCCTTAGTCTCCTTTTCCTAAGACTAAAGAGATTAAGGATCTTCAGCCTTTACTCATAGCTCAAATGTAGCCTAGCACTACCTTGCTGTCCGTGTTGTAGCTTGTGGCATCTTCAAGTCCATCTCTACAGCTAAGACAGCAGCGTACAGCTAAAGCCTTCGGATTGTAGGCTCAGATGGGGGTTCTAGCTTTGCCTTGCCCATAACAAATCCAACTTCAACCTGTCCATCTTCCTGAACTGCTTTCAGGTATGCCACAGCACCAATGGCTTTCGTTGACGCATCTGAAAACACACACAATTCTGTGTGTACTGCTGTCCTGAGTGAGTTTGTTGTGTATGTACGAGGAATGTGGAGCTCTTTGAAGTCTTGGAGTGAATCTCTCCAGGCTTCCCACCTACTCAGTTTTTCTTGTGGGAGGGGAGTGTCCCAGTCTGAGAGTTCGGAGATAAGTGTCCTCAGGAGGGCTCTGCACTGGATAGTGACAGGTGCCAGCGGACCCAGAGGATCATAAACACTGTCGACAGTTGATAGGACTTCACGCGCGAAGAAACAATGAAACATCTGCTGGATGTTCACCAGGATTGCAACCTTCTCTTTCCGGAAGTGTAGCAGGACACCCAGAAGGGAGTTATTGAGGTCAGGACCTGTAAGGAGTTTGTCATATAAGGAGACACCAGAGTACTGGGCAATGGATTCAAAGACAACCCTAATTTGATTGGGGTCTACCACCTGCAGAGACCCAAAGGTAGGGAGATACAGACACTCGTCATCTTCTCTTAAGGGTGGCGCAACCTTGACATGTCCAAGAGCAAAGATCTTCTCCATAAATGCCACATACTGTTCCTGCATCTCAGGTTTCCTCTTTAGGGTTCATTGCAGGGATATGAACTAGTGAACTACCTGTTCTTTATTATTTGGCAAGCGCTGGCGCGGTTCTCTGAACGGCAGTGGGGCAACCCAACTGTTGGCATCATCTCTGTAGACATTTGTGTCCATTATCTTCAAGAAGACGGTGTCTTCCACTGATGGAGCAGGTTTGTTGTCGTGCTCAGTTCGGTTGAACACTGTGAGCCCCAGCATCCTCTCAGATGCTTTTGTCAGCTTGTACAGGGTTGGAAAATTGAATGGCGACCACTTTCCAGCACACTGGACCCGAAGTTGCTGACTGTGGGTTTGTGTACAGTACATTTCCTAAGCACACTTCCCTTATCACTACCCACCCCAGATCCAGACGTTGAGAAAAGGGGGCGTAATGTAGTTCGTTGACCTGCTGCCTGACCTTGTGGGCAATGAGTATGTCTCTTCCAAGCAGCAGGTGTATTTCTGCTTCTGGGTCCAGTTCTGGGATGTGCTTGGTGATTGGATGGAGGTGAGGTTAGTGCATGATTGCGCTTGGTGTTGGAACCTCAGATCGGTTGTTCAGGATCTCATGACACTCAATGAGTGGTGGGAGAGAGATGACAACTTTGCCGTGAAGTGACTCGATCTCGAATCCTTCTACCTTCTTGCCAGATGTTTCTATGATGCCAGAGCAAATTCTGAGATGGTATGAGAATGGTTTGCTCTGCACATTAAAGATCTCAAAGAACTCTGGTTTGGCTAAGGAGTGATTGCTCTGCTCTTCTAGCATTACATAGCCTTTGATGGCTATGTCCCTGGAACCCTTGGGGTATATCCTTGCAAGGCAGATCTTTGGGCATAAGCGACTCCTCTGACCTGAACCACAGACTTCTGCGCAACATGTTCTAACAACAGCCGTGTCAGAATAATCTTCTCCCTCCCCGCCATTATCTTGTGACAGTGAAGGAGCCTTGATGGTTTGGGGTGATAAGCCAGGATGCATGGCTGTGTCATGACTCGTGCTGTTGCATTCTGAGCACTTTACAGAGAACTTGCAGTCTTTGGCAAGGTGGGAGGTCGATGAACAGCATTTGAAACATATCCCTCTCTCCTTATGGAAGGCTTTCTGTCGTCGAGGAGTTTGTTTCTGAATGTTCTGCATTTTTTGAGTGGATGTGGTTTTCTGTGTAATGGGCAGCTCTTATTAGAGTTGTCAGTTGGTGTAGAAACATCAGTTTTGTGCACTGAAATGGGTTTAATAGTGTTGAAATTCTTCATAGTGGATTTGTCCGGTCTTGTAGGTGTTGTGGAGCTGCTCTGATGAGTGAAACTAGGATCACTTCGCTTCTTAGCCTCATAGCACACAAAAATACTTGAAGGGAGGAAAGTGACTATTGTTTTCTTCTTTGAACCATGATCCTGAAGTCAACCACTTCTCCTGAAGCCAATACGGTAGCTTGTCTACAATTGATCCAATTCCATGGGAAGTGTCCAGATATGACAGGCCAGCGAGATA
This sequence comes from Gymnothorax javanicus, assembly GCA_029692085.1. Lineage (NCBI taxonomy): Eukaryota > Metazoa > Chordata > Actinopteri > Anguilliformes > Muraenidae > Gymnothorax > Gymnothorax javanicus. The sequence continues at coordinate 75,109,809 of CM056198.1, forward strand.
TCCATCTTCTTTTGCACCTTGGATCTCCATAAGCAAATCTCCGAGCTCATGTGATTTGGAGTAGTCTTTAGCTGAAATTTTCGGAAAACTGTCCAACTGCTGAAACAGTGACTTTTCAATGATTTCAGGGGCAGCATAGCATTCATTTAATCTCTCCAATCAGTGGCGGGACTAGAACTGGGAATTGGGGTGGCACAGACACGTCCCTTTATGACAACAATTAGTCCTGGTGAGTTCTCGATCATTTTCCTTTATTGACCCGTTTTTCAATTATCGTAAATGGCATCTGAAGGCACAGTTTCTCTCCATATGCGATCTAACAGGGATGAAATCATGGGCTAAATTCATTACAGAAAAATAATTTACTTATTAATAATCAGCGCTAATGCTTCACGTTGATTGAACTGGTCCGCGCTCCAATTAAATATCACCTTTCACTTTCGGTATTGCGTGGGTTGATTTAAAAAAGTGGCACTCGGCAGTTAAATAGGCTATAAAAAGCACGCGGCTCAAGCTATTTGCGTGAGAGTCGACAGGTATGCAATTTTGAATAACGTTGATTTAAATACAGTAAATAGCGCCCAGATGAATGATTGCAGCTCCTGTAAGTAGGGAGGCGGTTTCTTGTGCAGTGGGGAGTTTCATGAGGGTAATGAAATGAACAGCTTTGGAAAAACGGTCTACAATAGTGAGGATAGTGTTATGGTGATTGGAAGGGGGTAACCCGGTGATGAAATCTAGAGAAATGTGTGACCAAGGGCGATGGGGTGTGGGTAGTGGTTGGAGAAGGCCTGGAGGGGGCTGGTGAGAGGCTTTAGACTGGGCACAGATTGAGCAGGCGGAGATGTAGTCCCGGATATCCTTACGCATATCTGGCCACCAGAAACGACGTGCAATAAAATCTAGAGTGCGGTTGACTCCTGGGTGACAGGCTAAGTTAGAGGCATGTCCCCATTCCAAAACTTGAGGACGTTTGGTTATGGGGACGAACAAGCGATTAGTGGGGCATGTGCTGGGAGCGGCAGAGTCATTAAGGGCATCTCTCACCTCATTCTCAATGTTCATGGCTATGGCATTGGCAAAAACTTCCTGTGGAAGGGTGGTGTCCGTACAGTGTCCCTTGTCCGTAGGTTAGAACATCCGAGATAGTGCGTCTGGTTTGACATTCTTATTGCCTGGGCGATAAGCGAGATGGAAATTAAAGCGAGAGAAGAACAAAGCCCACCTGGCCTGACGAGGATTCAGTCTCTTAGCCGTTTGCAGAAACTCGAGGTTCTTATGGTCAGTCCAAATGAGGAACAGGAGTTTGGCGCCCTCTAGCCACTGTCTCCACTCCTCCAACGCCAGTTTGACAGCCAACAGCTCCCGGTTGCCAACGTCATAATTCTGCTCTGTGGGACTTAAACGGTGAGAGTAGAAAGCACATGGATGAATCTTATTATCTTTTTCAGTTCTTTGAGACAAAATGGCTCCAATGCCAATGTTAGATGCATCCACTTCCACAATGAACTGAGCTTCGGGGTTAGGAATAGACAGAATAGGGGCTGTGGTAAAACGTGTCTTGAGGCTGATAAAAGCATTCTCCGCTTCATCATTCCATTGGAACTTGATTTTACTCGACGTTAGTGACGTGAGAGGGGCAGCAACAGAACTATAATTGCGAATGAATCTGCGGTAAAAGTTAGCAAACCCCAAAAAGCGTTGCAATGACTTACGATCTGTGGGTCTGGGCCAATCAGTGACAGCATTCACCTTGGAGGAGTCCATGCTTATGGCACGAGCAGAGATGACAAACCCCAGGAAGGTTGTGGTGCGCACAGAGAACTCGCATTTCTCGGCTTTCACAAAAAGGCGGTTTTCCAGCAGGCGCTTCAGGACTTGTCGCACCTGCTTGACATGGTCCTCCAGGGTCTTGGAAAAAATGAGTATGTCATCGAGGTACACAAAAACAAACTTATTTATTATGTCCCTTAAAACATCGTTGACCAGACCCTGGAATACAGCTGGGGCGTTAGTCAGCCCGAAGGGAAGAACTAGATATTCCCAGTGCCCCGTGGGGATGTTAAACGCCGTTTTCCACTCATCCCCCTCACGGATGCGGACCAGATGGTAGGCGTTGCGTAGGTCTAGCTTAGTGAATACAGTGGCCCCCTGAAGAAGCTCGAAAGCAGTGGTCATGAGTGGCAACAGATAGCAATTCTTAATAGAAATCTCATTGAGGCCTCTATAATCAATACATGGACGTAGGGACCCGTCCTTCTTACCCACGAAGAAGAACCCCGCCCCAGCAGGAGAGGAGGATGGGCGGATGATTCCGGCAGTGAGGGACTCGCTCAGGTACTTCTCCATTGCTTGGGTCTCGGGACGGGACAGGGAAAACAGATGTCCTCTCGGGGGCATGGTACCTGGCTTGAGATCAATGGCACAATCATAAGGGCGATGAGGGGGTAGACACGTGGCACGGGACTTGGAAAACACCTCCTTGAGGTCATGATATACTTGAGGAACCTTCTCCAGGTTCGGGATCTCTGCATGAACATGAACATGAGCATTTTACAAAACCCAAAACCAGTGAAGTTGGCACGTTGTGTAAATCGTAAATAAAAACAGAATAAAATGATTTGGAAATCCTTTTCAACCTATATTCAATTGAATACACTGCAAAGACAAGTTACTTAATGTTCGAAAACAGGTAAACTTTGTAATTTTTTGCAAATATTAGCTCATTTGGAATTTGATGCCAGCAACATGTTTCAAAAAAGCTGGCACAAGTGGCAAAAAAGACTGAGAGAGTTGAGGAATGCTCATCAAACACTTATTTGGAACATCCCACAGGTGAACGGGCTAATTGGGAACAGGTGGGTGCCATGATTGGGTATAAAAGCAGCTTCCCTGAAATGCTCAGTCATTCACAAACAAGGATGGGGCGAGGGTCACCACTTAGTGAACAAATGCGTGAGCTGATTGTCGAACAGTTTAAAAACAACATTCCTCAACGAGCTATTGCAAAAATTTAGGGATTTCATCATCTACGGTCCGTAATATCGTCAAAAGGTTCAGAGAATCTGGAGAAATCACTGCACGTAAGCGACAAGGCCGAAAACCAACATTTAATGCCCGTGACCTTCGATCCCTCAGGCGGTACTGCATCAAAAACTGACATCAGTGTGTAAAGGACATCACCACATGGGCTCAGGAACACTTCAGAAAACCACTGTCAGTAACTACAGTTCGTCGCTACATCTGCAAGTGCAAGTTAAAACTCTACAATGCAAAGTTTAAAGCCGTTTATCAACAGCACCCAGAAACACCGCCGGCTTCGCTGGGCCCAAGCTCATCTAAGATGGACTGATGCAAAGTGGAAAAGTGTTCTGTGGTCTGACGAGTCCACATTTCAAATTGTTTTTGGAAACTGTGGACGTCGTGTCCTCCGGACCAAAGAGGAAAAGAACCATCCGGACTGTTATAGGCGCAAAGTTCAAAAGCCAGCATCTGTGATGGTATGGGGGTGTATTAGTGCCCAAGGCATGGGCAACTTACACATATGTGAAGGCACCATTAATGCTGAAAGGTACATACAGGTTTTGGAGCAACATATGTTGCCATCCAAGCAACGTCTTTTTCATGGACGCCCTGCTTATTTCAGCAAGACAATGCCAAGCCACATTCTGCACGTGTTACAACAGCATGGCTCCGTAGTAAAAAGAGTGCGGGTACTAGACTGGCCTGCCTGTAGTCCAGACCTGTCTCCCATTGAAAATGTGTGGCGCATTATGAAGCGTAAAATACGACAACGGAGACCCCGGACTGTTGAACAACTTAAGCTGTACATCAAGCAAGAATGGGAAAGAGTTCCACCTGAAAAGCTTCAAAAATTGGTCTCCTCAGTTCCCAAACGTTTACTGAGTGTCGTTAAAAGGAAAGGTGATGTAACACAGTGGTAAAAAGGTCCCTGTGCCAACTTTTTTGCTATGTGTTGCTGCCTTTAAATTCTAAGTTAATGATTATTTGCAAAAAAAAAATAAAGTTTCTCAGTTTGAACATTAAACATCTTGTCTTTGCAGTGTATTCAATTGAATATAAGTTGAAAAGGATTTCCAAATCATTGTATTCTGTTTTTATCTACGATTTACATAAGGTGCCAACTTCACTGGTTTTGAGTTTTACAAGGCATGACTGTGAACAGTTAGGGCTCCAGCCCTTAATCTCATGGGTAGCCCAATCAATCTCGGGGTTGTGTTTGGCCATCCAAGGATGGCCCAGGATAACATGAGAGTGAGGGGAGTCAATGAGGTTCAGTTTGATGGTCTCCTGGTGGTTGCCTGAGACGCGCAGCTTAATGGGGGCAGTGGAGTGAGTGATACGGTCGATCCTCTGACCGTTCACCGAATTGGCAATACGTGAACATGAAACCTCCTCCAGAGGTATTCCCCAATTGCGCGCCGTTTCAGCGTCAATGAAGCTGACCTCAGCTCCAGAATCCACCAGGGCAGTGGTCTGCTTGAACCCCCCTTCCCACTCCAAACTGATGGGCAGACAGGTTCGGCTGGTTGAAGAGACTTCAACGGGAGTTACACCCACTAGTGGCCCTTTCATGGGTGGGCGATGGCCTTTAGCTGGACACTGGGAGACGATGTGTCCAGCCTTGCTGCAGTAGAAGCAGGCCCTCTCCATGAACCTGTGTTCCCGCTCTTCCTTGGTCAGTCTGGCTCTGTCCATCTGCATAGGTTCCCCCTCAGGAGCAGTCTTGGGAATCGCAGAAGTTTGGAGAGGAAGCTGCCGCCTCACCTGGGTCAAGATGGGGAGGTCAGGGGAAGCACTGGATTGCTTCGTCCGTCTTCGCTCCTCTAAACGTGCGTCCACACGAATGGCCAGGTTAATAAGAGCCTCCAGCTCTTCAGGCAGCTCGCGGGTAAGGAGTTCATCCTTAATCCTCTCAGCCAAACCATTCAAAAAGGCGTCATACAGCGCCCTCTTCTGCCAACCGCTGTTAGTAGCCAGGGTCTGAAAATCTATGGCGTAATCAGAAACAGAATGGCTACCTTGGCGGGTACGCAGGAGCTCTCGGCCAGCCTCGTGCCCGTGCCTGGATCGGTCAGATGCGTCTCATCTCTTCCTCCAGTAGTTTAGATGACTGCACGCAAGGCAGGCCAGCTTCTGGGGCAGCGGTTGCCCACTGCTTGGCCCTTCCGGTGAGCTGGGTGATGATGTACGCCACTCGGGCTTGCTCAGTGGGGAAGGTAGCTGGTTGGAGGCTAAAGATTAGCTTGCACTGGATTAGAAAAGCACGACACGTGCCGATCTCACCGTCGTACTTCTCCGGAGGTGGAAGGTGTGGCTCATGAATGGGAGCAGGGGCGGACGCCGGTGCAGGAGCAGGGGCAGTTGCAGAGCCGGTGGCAAGTGCAGGCTGGCTAGCTCTCACCGCAGAAGCCAGGTCCGACATCTGGTATGTCATGGACTGAAGGTGTTGCATGACGGCTTACAACTGTTGCTGTTGGACCTCCAGCATGACGGCCTGGTTCGCCACCGTATCCTCTAACTTGGATTCTCTTGCTGGTTCCATGGTGGTCAGAACGTACTGTGACGTAGCGTTCAGGAACCACATGCAAGAGAGGGAAATCCAAAAAACGTATGCCTTTAATGAAGTCCGAGTCAAAGCCAAAAAACACAAGAATTGCCAAGCCACAATACGAAATCCTAAAAAACAGTGTCAACTAGACAGGCAGGGGTCAGAACCAGGAAGACAGACGAGCAAAGGTACATAAACGGTAGGCAAAAAGTCGTAGTCGATGAACAAAGCCAAGGGTCATACACAGGGCATCCAAACACAGAGATCGTGGTCATAAAAAAAAGGGTCAAAATCCAAAAAGACAAAACAATACAAGAAGCGCTATGGCAAGAATCGAAGTCGGACAAACCAGTCGAAGAAAAACAATACTCAATGGCATACAAGGCGCTCTGGACAAAGAAATACTGATCAACGTTCTGACAAGGAGCTGGCTGTGAAAAGACTGCTTAAATTGACGGGAGGAAAGTCACATGCTATGCAGGGAGCAGGTGAGATGGATCAGACTAATTACAACGGGAGAATCACATGAGGGAAACCCTAACCACGAAAATTGGCGAAAGCCAAGACACGGACGGGAATCACACAGACAGCCTATGACATTTAAACAGCTCCGGTCAAGGAGTTCTAAGTGCACAGATAACGAGTGCAGGAAAGTAATTAAGCACGTGCGAGAGATCTCGCAGAAATGCAGGGGGAGATAGTTAAAGCTGAGCAAGAGGCGGAGACTAGAACAGGGCGATTGCTGAGAAGAAATTAGTATTAATTAGTAGCGGTGCAACTTTACAGATTTAACTAGAGTGCTCATTAGTAAGTTAGTAATCTATATACATGGATTAGTTGTGTTAGTAGACTATGATACAAAATACAAATGTTAGTTTTGTTAGTAATCAGAACAGTAAGGCGAAGGAATTAAACGAGAATTGAAGGAATGCGTTAAACACCAGAATACATTTAAATCACCCGAAGTAAGTGAGCACACAGACTGGGAAGACGGACTGAACCAACTAGATCACAAGACAGGGGAGACAAGTGCAATGGAACTGAGAAATGGAATGAACTGAAAACCAAAGTATTACAATAACCAAAAAGAATAAATAAAAGACAAAATCATGAACACTGAACATGAACATAAACATGACCAAAAACCATAACCATGACAGTTTGTTGTGGCTTTGGAGTTTATCGAGACGTTATTTGTCCAATTTTTCTCAAGCGTCATCAAAAATTGGACACAAATCTCTTAATTGTTATTTGGAGCTATGTTACGGTGGATGATTATTCTATGAATATCACAATCATTGTTACTTGAAGCTGCTTTGCATATCTCTCAGTTTAACGTACGCAGTGATGAGATTTCGTCATTTCGGAGGTCATGGAGTTAAATTATCACCGCCTCTCTTTCATACTGCTGTGCTCGTGCTGGGCCTAGTTGATTTTCCATCCAATTATCCAAGTATCATGCTTAAAACACTAAAACGCATCATCAGGTGGATCTGGCACATTGGTGGTGGAAAGATGAGATTACCCCATATGACTGTAATGGCGCTTTGAGTGTCTATGAGAAGCCATCAAATAAATCCATATTCATTTAGTAATTCATTCATAAAATGCACTTTCCGGAAATTGGATGTTCCCCTATCTGCTGGAAACTATCGGCCCCATTACCTCCCTGGCATTCTGGGATATAAATTTAAAATTGTTCCATACAAGCTTTGTTTCCTTCAGTAAGGTATATCGTATGAAAGACTTGTTGCTATATCTACTGTATTTGGCTTGCATTACTAAATGAGAGCTACTTTCATTATTGGCCCGCATAAATTTGGCTATGCATGGGCCATATTCATATCTTTGCTTTTGGATTCAAGTAAACATGCATTCCTTATCTGATCACATTATTTCAGATGAAGGTTGCCGCTCTGATATCCTACTCTAGTTATCCTTGCTGGAACGCTACAATGGAATTTCCTTCTAATATGATTAACCTCTTAAACCCTGAGCGTCTGGTTCGAAAATGGCATGCCCAAAATGAAATGAGTATGTCTTTGCAACTACTTGGTCCATTTGAATAATCTTGGTATCAAAATAAAGGTGAGAACATTTGGGATTTCAGTCCTGGTGTAAAAGTCAGTATATATGTCAGTGTCAGAGCAAATGAAGATGGAACACAGCATAAATGAAAGATCTCATTTTGCACCTAACAAAGTTTTACTTCTATCCCTTGTGAACTTATTTAGTTGCAATCTGAAACCTCTAAAAAATAACAGCACAGAATCTCATCATTATCTGTGCCAAAGGTTATTCTAATCAAGTATATCAGAGCAAAATTAGAGAGGAATGTCTAGGTGGCTTCTCCAAATTAGCAATTCAGGTACTTTGAGTGCCATTTCAGATTTCTTAGATCCCAAACTGTAAAACTCATTTAATTTCACTTATATGTCAGTACAGGCATACATTCCATCCAGATACAACCACTTTTTTAATTTTTAAAATAAAAAAAAATGTATCAATATTTCTGCAAGTCCTGTATACATTTCCCCATTCAGAGAAAATGAAGTTTGACTCCACTGGAGCAGATTTATTAAATAAAAAAAACAAATAAAGTCATAAATACAAAAAACAAAAATCCCAGCAATTATTTGTACAAGAATAATGTTTTGACTGTCAAAATAAATGCATTTCATTGCGGAATTGAACCCTGGTTTCTCAGACTGCAGTGCTTCGCCTTAACCATTAGGTTACATCAACTGAGTCAAGAAAACATGTCATGCACCCCAGTTTAGTTTTTGTACTGCCGCCTGACTTAGTGCTTGTGGTTAATGCCACAAACATTCTCTATGAGAAGAGACTTTGAAAATGAGTGTTGATTATTTAGCGGATAATCATTCCGAAAATACCACAAACAAACCAGTTAAGTGTTTATATTGTTGTACTCTTTAAGTACATGTAAATGGCCCATGGACTCAGCTTGATGCACCAAGAACACAAGGCTCAACCTCAGGCTAGGTTAGTGTGATTAAGGTGATTTAGGCCTCGTTGGAAACGGCAGAGCCCGTAGAATCAAATGGCCACCCGCAAAGTCTTACTAACAGCATCACAAGCCGATCACAGAGGAAAATACATTGTGAGCAAGCGGAATGCTCAGGAGCTGAAATCCTGTGATGCAGTGCCTCAGAAAAAAAACATGCATGGAGACTGGAAGATCTAGTTTTTATATAACATGGACACATTAGGCTAACAATAGCAAGCTTAGACTTGCCCTCAAACTGTTTTTTATTACAAAATATCAAAGGTAAGAAATATTTCTTGCTCATCTCTGTAGAATGTAAAGTGTATGTCTGCTGTTCTTTAAGTGTGGTGTCGATTTAAAATGACAATGCTTATATCGTTGGATTGTGTGGACTTTTCTCTTTCATTTGATGTATCTTTTGTATGCCTAGCACAAATTCAGTAGAAATGCTAGCAGTTGAGCGCTGATATTGTTTTATCTTATGTTTTGCTACATGCTTATTTACTTGCTTGGTGCTTGAATTGTGTTCGGTTGAGGTAAAAATGTTCAACATGAGCTTTTTGCCGAGTTTCTTCCTGTGAAGTGGCTATACTGCATGACGATGTTGCTGATAGGTAACATGATGTATTTATGATGCGTAATGATCACCCCTGGTACTGGGGGCCTTTGGGTTTAAGAGGTTAACAATCCTCAGTCTCTGCTACTTTTTCTGATGCAGCTCCATCCACAGGATTTGGAGGATCTTTCCAAGGACAGTGGATTGTGTGTAAATGGACATCTGAATTTTTAGATGTCGCTGACATTGTATTGCTGGTTCCAAATCTACTCCATTGTTGTCACATGCTATGCATGAGGTCCCTTGTGGCATTGGAAAAGAATCTTATTCCGTGGCGATAATGAAGCAGGGGTCAAAATAAGAAAGGACATATAAATCCATCCATCCATCCATCCATTTTCTTCCGCTTGTCTGGAGCCAGTTTGCGGGGGTAGCAGACTAAGCAGAGCGGCCCAGGCATCCCCCTCCATAGCCACTTCCATCAGCTCTTCTTGGGGGACCCCAAGACGTTCCCAAGCCAGTTGAGAGACATAATCCATACAACGCGTCCTGGATCTGCCTTGGAGCCTCCTCCCAGATGGACAGGCCCGGAACATCTCCAAAGGGAGGCGTCCAGGAGGCATCCAAACCTGATGCCCGAACCACCTCAACTGACTCCTCTCAACGTGGAGGAGCAGCAGTTCTACTCTGAGTCTCTCCCGGATTTTCGAGCTCCTCATCCTAATCCGTAAACGTTAGCCCAGTCACCCTGCGAAGAAAGCTCATTTCGGCTGCTTGTCCTCACAACCCTGCTCTTTCCGTCACTATCTAAACCTTCTGACCATAGGTGAGGGTTGGAACATAGATCGACCAGTAAATTGAGAGCTTTGTCTTTAAGCTTAGCTCCTTCTTCACCATGACGGACCGATACAACACCCACTTTACTGCAGATGCTGCACTGATCCACTTGTCAATCTCCCACGCCATCCGATGCTCACTCGTGAACGTGACGCAGAGATATTTAACCCCTTTGTGCAGATGTGTCCGCCAGCGGACATGGAGCTGCAAATTTATGCACGCAGTTACAATATTCTATCACTAGACACCAGACAATTGTCCAAGTCCCTCCGATCCGAGTCCCAAGCGAGTCTCAAGTCATTTGGTCCAAGTCTCAAGCAAGTCCCAAGTCTTTTCTTTTGTGGGCAAGTCAAGTCAAGTCGAGTCACAAGGCTATGTCAAGTCAAGTCGAGTCGAGTCACAGGTTATGTCAAGTCAAGTCCCTGACCATTGTCCCCCAGCCCACCCACAAAGCACTCAGGTTTATATCTTGAAGAGAAAAACCTAATGTCAATCTCAAAAAAGAGAGTGCAGACTAGTCTCCATGGCTAAACCAGCATAAAGCTGTTCATTTATCCATTACAACATTACATTTCTGATCATTAAGACCTAGGTAGATGGGAAAGGCTACATTCCATTAAAGAAATGGCATGTTTGATACAAAAAATTGTTTATTTTGAACATTTTGCAAAAAAATTAAAATTCATCAGCATTAATCAGTAGCAAAGTGCTTATGTAAAGAGACAAATGCCTGATGGAAACGGTGAAATTCGACTTGATTTCAAGAATATCAACACGAAGTTTATACGGTTGATCTCATCGGATTTTTCTTGATCGGTAAAAGGCTTATGCGATGAATGCTGATGGAAACGTTATTTGCCGAATAAATCTGCAACTGCATCGTGACGGTGTTTTGATGTCGTCGTTGCCTTCTGATAATGGTTTGCTATGTTGCTAATAGATGGCACATACGCACTATTACAACTTGTGCAATTATCATCATTTTTTGGTAGATCCATTTTGGCTAACTAGCTAATTTTGTTGGCCAACACACTACTTTTTTTCACTCGAAAGTTCTGCAATTCAATGCGAAAATGAATGGAAACAGCTAAAAATGTCATATATCTATTCGATACACCGATTTGATCGCATAACAGCAAGTGACGTCATTACGCACAAGTTTTTATTCGCTTTAATGCTGTTAGATGGAAATGCATTTTCACCGCATTTATTCGCATTAATATTTTTGGCGAAGTTCAGATAATTCGATTAACAAGTGGATGGAAACATAGCTAGTGAGCAGTGCACCATTATTCTCCCGACTCAATGTAGCTAGCCAACGATAACTAGCTAACGTTAGGTTAACTGACGTTAGCTGGGGTAAACAAAACATGACCGACTATGCCAACACACCACACACACACACACACACACACACACACACACACACACACACTTCACGTCACACGCACGGCTGCTAGCTATCAGGTTTCACTTACTTGTCATCATGGGTCTTCAGGTGACGGACAAAGTTTTAAGTGGTTCCCTCCTTGTCGCTAATGGTTGTTGAACATGTCTTACATTGAGCAGACCTTCGTTTTCCATCAGAGTAGAATTTTTCAAAAGCAAATTGAATTATTTTGGGCGTACTAGAACTCGCAGCTGCCATTATTATCCATGCAATGAAGCGCACTTATCACCAAAAGTGCGTGCTCCCGCTTGCACACAAACGGACTGCTCTTGTCGTACTAGAAAGAATAATATCAATGTGAAAAAAAAAACATACAATGAAAAGAACAAATCGTCCGAGTCATCTTGCCTCAAGTCGAGTCGAGTCTGGAGTCACTGTCTCCCAAGTCCGAGTCGAGTCTCAAGTCTTTGCCCTCCAAGTCCGAGTCGAGTCGCAAGTCGTCAAATTTGCGACTCGAGTTGACTCGAGTCCAATTGCCTGCTAGACACAAGATTTCTCATTCATGACAGATTTGACTATCATGCCAAACACAAGGGGTTAAGGTTGTTAGTGAGCGTTCTTCAAGCTTGTTTTGAGCCGACCATTTATGACTCGAGTCCAATTGCCTACTAGACACAAAGATTTCTCATTCATGACAGATTTGACTATCATGCCAAACACAAGGGGTTAAGGTTGTTAGTGAGCGTTCTTCAAGCTTGTTTTTAGCCGACCATTTGAATTTTAAGGAGGTCAGTCAGCATAAATCATTGCATCATCTGGGTATGCCCTCTTGGTAACTGCCTCAAAATTGCATAATGGGTATAAATTTGTGCAAATTCTGTGCATTGGCCTTCCTGTTCATCTAGATGTCCATGTGGATTGATGGAAGATGGTCAGACCTGAGTACACACCCCAGCAGCAATCTTTCATAGTCAGTGAATATCATCAATGTAAAAGTGTCCCTGTTGTCGTTGAGAGGCTCCCTGAGAATACCCAAATGTTCGCCTTTCATCACGTTCAACCATCTTTAAAGGAGCCGTATGTAAGAAATGTATGCAGATTAATCATGAAATGGCCCTGATAAATCACCAGACATTAAGGAATGATGTTAATTTCAAATACTTATATCACTGACAACAGTAGTCAAGCCAGAATATTCTCATTACAAAAGCGAAGTTGCAGCCCATAACTAATGTTGATGTTTTCATTTTGTTTTGGTCTGTTGCGCCACCCTCCACCTATCTCCCAATCATTAAGTCAGTAGCATTTCAGCATCCAGGTTGCCATTTACCACTGAGCTGCATCTACCAGTGTTTCGTAGCACAAATGTCTGACATTACTAAACCTAAAAGGCCTCATTATGATTCCGAAATACGTTGTGACAAGGTCAGAAACAAAACGAGGATCTGTACAGGACATGCCTTTGAAAGATGGAGACGGCTGAAAGCGGAGAAGAATTTGAAGACCGACGCCGAAGTTGCTAATTTTCTCCTGGACAGGTAAGATTCAGCTAAGTTTGGCTAACTTAATTCTATTTACTGTAGGCAAGGACATTTCAAATATTCTCTACAGTCGAATAACGTTATGTATGTTCGTTCATGGTACGTTAGTGCGTATGCAGGTGGGTCATGAATTAACTAGGTAACAAATTGTTTGAGAAATAAAAACCGTGACTCGTCCTTGCTAACATTAGCAATGCATTATTAGAGTCCGCTTCTCTGGCATTATGCTGAGACGCTGTGGAAATCGTTCCAACATTAGCACAGCCATTATGGCAATATGAAATGTAATTGAGACAGTACATCGGTAAAATGAGCCCTCATTCATTCTTTATGCATATTATAGTATGGACTTTAGTGGACTATCCACACAGAGGAGTGACGAGCAACCTAGCTGGCAACCTCTCGTCTGGGGGAGAGGGGGAGGGGATACTGCGCTCTGCAGTATTTTGAATGGGATTGCAGTACCAGTTTTGGCCACAAACTTGCTTACGGTTCCTTTAAAAATGCAGTCAAGTACCTAGTGAGTGTCAACAAAGAGCGGTGCGGTCGACGTACTGCAGCAGCTAACATCAAAGCACAGGGAAACCTCCTTGAGGAATATCATGCAGGCGAAGAGAGAGAACAAATAATCAACTGCCAAAGGAACGGTCTTGGGTTATCTTCTTCAACTTTTCATCACATTACCCACCTTGACTTGCACCTTCATCAATATCAGATAATAAAGCAGCATCATTTTCTTCCTGGTGATATACAGCGCTGCTTATATTTCTGCCGATGGCGGCTTGCACAGCGACAACGCCTCCTGGAGGATATCATCATTGGTGATGAATCAGGATTCGCCATGAATGCCATGGTAAATTCTCATACAGGCCCCAGGGAGAACAACCACTTGATTTTGATTACCGGCACAATGAGGATAGGCACAAGTTCACTGTCTGGGTTGGTTTGGTGGGCAGTGGGTCCATCATTGGTCCTTTCTTTTTCACCAAAACCTCAATGGGGAAGACTACCTCCAGATGTTGAACGAAATTGTGGTTCCAGACATTCCACACATACGCAGGTTCTGGCATCATCGGAATGGTGAATTTCAGCATGCCTGGTGGGCGCAAGATGGGGCTCCCCCATACAGAACATGGATTGTTACCGACTGCCTTACCAAACTGTTTGTCGACACAGTCATGGCACTGAACCAGCCAGTAGAATGGCCCCCGTGGTCCCTCGACCTGACCCCACTGGATTACTTCCTCTGGGGCCACCTGAAGTCAAAGGTGTACGTCACTCCACCTGCTGATCTTGATGACATGGAGAGGAGAATCACAGCTGAAGTTGAACTCCTGAGGCTGAACAGAACCATGATTAGACATGCCGTTGCGGATACGTTGAGGAGAGCACAAATTTGTGTGGGAAGGAACAGGGCCCACTGGAGGACTAAACGTGCTGGAATCCTATGACATTTGAAGTGTCTGCTTTTCAGTTAAAATCATGAAGTAAAACTATCCCTATCTTGATTTATTGAGCAAATTTTTTTATTCATTTTCAGCTTCTCGCTGATATGCGAAATCTTTGTGTCGAGGGTAGCTGGTTAACATATAGATATTTTTCTCCTGTTTTATACATGCAAGTAAAACACCAGTGGAACTTGTCATCCATGGCAACAGATCTCATATGAACCCTTACACTTCCATGTGCAATAGACTTTTATTTTGCAAAATTAAAATTAGCGTGAACACCGAACCACAACGCTAGTGTGAATCAAGGGAGAATTACATGGTCTCTCAACATGTATGACCATGTATTTTAGTTTTTTGGTGGTTTTTTTTCTGAGAGTCTACTTTTTCTGATACACCCTGTATGTAGTACATGCAGATAAGCTAAGCCTCCTCCACATTAAAAGCTGAAGATTCAGATTTGAGGTCATTTTCTTAATTTTGTTTTCTCAAGGATTTCTACTGTATCTGGTCATAGTTTCTATTGTCTGCACAATTATTTTGTATTCCTTTGATGTTTGTCATGTGCAACCTTATCTCTCAGCCTGGGGGAAGAATCCAGTTTATCTGTGTTTGACCCTATTTTGGGGGGTCTATTTTCTAGTCTTGTTTTGAAATTATTAGGACGTATAAAGAGAATCAGTCCATCCTCACCTGTTTGTTGACTCCCAATCTGTTATGGTGTTTCATTGCTTTTCTGCATTGTGAGAAATTTACATTGAAGATGTACATTTTTTTCCTTCAAGTGACCTGTTTTTTGGGCATTCTTTTACTCCAGTCATTATCGCCTTTTCCTGAAACACTCCAGAGCTGATTTCTTAGGTAATGGGGTTTGTGTCATAAAAGCTTACTGATTCCACATTCTTTCCCTGTTCCTCCCATGTTTGCTTATCTTTGCATGAGGCCTTCCTCTAAGAAAAGATAATCTGTTCTTGACATCAACCAGATCACTGATCAGCTGGCATTGGTTCATCTTTCACCTCAGTGCTGTTCCAATAAATGCAGGATTCCATCTAAATGCTTTTAAGGACATTGATTCAGGAGTGGTGCAGCTACAACAGCCCTGTAAGGACTAAATGTGCCAATTTCAAAAGTCATGGCCGTCGGTCTCTGCGCACAATCTATATGCGCAGACCTCTGCCTCAACCATAATAAATGTGCAGCTCTCCATGGCTTCATCAACATGGAATCTTAACCTTCCAGATAAAGTGGTGGTGGTTTTTTGCTTGCATGCATTCAGTGTTCATGCTGCGATTGTGGTATCGCAGTGTAAACTTGTGTTTGGTGATGTATACATGCATGAGTTACATGGATGGTTTTACTAGTGATAAATGTGTGCGGTATGTGCTTGTACTTTGCAAATGAGTTGTCCTACAATGATGATGCTGTTGATTAAAATTGCAGTGTTCAGTGCCAAGCTGCTAAATTGTACAAATGCTATGCTATCATTTTCTTTTCTCATTCTCAGAGTGTGGCTCAGCTCTCAAGTGGTAAGCTAGCGCCATGGTCATGTGATGCCTACTTGGGACATTCATTTGGGATTGGAGCCGCTATAACTACAGCCCAGTGCAGATTAAACGTTCCTATTCGCAAGCATGAGCGTTGGTCATCTGCTTGCACTTCATAAATGCAGACCTCAGCCTCAACCATAATCACTGTGCAGCTCTCACGGCCTCATCAAAGCTGCATCCTAAATTTACACATAAGTTGGTAGTGGTTTTGCTTTCATGTGTTCAGTGTTCATGGTCCGATTGTGGTAAACAGGTGTTGGGCAGTGCATGTATGTATGATTAATGCCTGAGTTGCACGGTTTTACAAGTGATAAAAGTGCATAGTATATTTTGGTTATAAATGAAAACTGGCCTCACCTGATAATGTTGAGAGTTTTCAAAGTTTCTGTAATGGGAATTTAAATTAATGATTGAAAACAGGTCGTGACCAATCATTAATTTTAGGGATTGTTTGAGCCTCCCCTGTTGCCAGTTCACGAGCCGCCACTGGTTCAAGATATAATTCCAGCTTTTCTTTAATGACAGATTTCAGTATTTTGCAGTGATTTCCTGGCTCTGTACTCTTCCCTTTTTATATGTTGGTATTATATTGCCCAGTAGCGGCTGGTGAACTGGTGATAGGGGAGGCTCAAACCCATCCCTTGAAAATAATGATTGGTCAACTACCTGTTTTCAATCATTCATTTAAATTACCATTAAAAAAGCTCAGAAAACTCTCAAAATTACCGGGTGTGGTCAGTTTTCATTAATAACACACACCTGTCAACTCTTAAGCATTCCACGTGAGTTTTAGTGGTATATTTACGTTCCCCTGCTGTAGTCAGCAATTTTTCAATCAACGCAAGTGTAAGAGATTCTCGCACAGAATTGAACTCCTTGTGCATGGAGGTTTATAAGGTTTCACCTGCGTTATGACTACGGACTTCTCACGCTTTTCTTAACTCAGGGGTTTGAAGAATTGCATGTGTTTCATGATCGTTGAAACTGTTTAAATGAAATAAGATCATTGGAAGCAATGGAATTGGGTAAAGATGTTTCAAATGATCTTATTTCATATAAACTATTTAAACGATAATGAAACACATGCCTTGCCTCCAACTCCAGAATAAAGAAAAGCATGAGAAGTCCGGAGTCATAACGCAGGTGAAACTGATAAACCTCCATGCACAAGGACTTCAATTCTGTGCGAGAGTCTTTTTTCGTACCCAAGCCAGGACAGAAACCAGTTGAAAATGAATATTAATGACAGTACAACGTTGTGACATGCACAGTGACAGGTTCATAGAAAACTAACCCATAACCTTAACCCTGACCCTAAAATGTTCCAATCGGTTTTCAACTGGTTTATATTCTTAGCATGGTTACTAAAAAAAATTTCGCAAGAGTGTCATCAGTATCCCAGCTGCCACTGTTATATGCTATTATCACGTTCAGCAGCACTACAAATTAAACTCAAAAATTTCTTGAATGGATGGAAGCTTGACTTTTTTTTTGCACCCGAAAGGTTCGGTACCCAAATATTACAGTAAGCCGAAAAGGTTCTGATTTTATTCGATATTGATGGAGGCTAAATATGGTACTGTAGTGACTCTCTTGGGGCATAATTCACCATGGGCTCTTTAAGGGTATTGGGGGCGGGTCTTTTAGGAGACGAGACAAGGAAATGGAGAGTGTTGTGTTGTTAGTGTGAGCGTAGAGTGTGCAATAAATGGACACGCCATTCTGCATGCCTGTTATGACCAAGGCACGTGTATGTAGTTTTCATGCTTGGGATTGCTGCTGTTTTCCGTTTCATGTTGCTCTCTTTCTGCGCTGCGATATAGGTTGCCTGTTGCTGATTGGACGACAGCTAATTGCACGTACTTAAAAGGAAGCCGCACCAGAAGACGGGACCCCGCCTCCTTCCTTGCCTCCAACGTGGCCTACGCAACCTGTCTGATGGTTCTTTGTAAGCGCTTGATAGAATTGTAAACCAGGCGATGCAGTTTGTCATGTGTCATCTTTAAAAGAGCTTGAAAGAATTGTAAACCTGGCGACGCAGTTTGTTGTGTGTTTATAGTAAGATAGTAAGCGCCTGTCAAACTTTTGCACTTGACAGTGTAGTTCGTCTGTCTTAAGGGGTGATCTGGGGTTGAATGGGCAAAATTTGATTATTTTTCCAAAAAATTTTTTTTGAATAAAAATATTCTGCAATAACCCACCTTTAATAATCACTAATTGCTACAAGGATTAAAAACTGAACTCAACTTTTCAATGCGGTCTAATGCATTTTCCATTGATTTCCTAAGGTATTACTTTTTTCACGTTTCTCATGTTTGTGGCAGCCATACCTTTTTTATTAGGGCCCGAGCCGACTGCAAGTCGTCTGCGGAGGGCCCTATTGAAATCGCGCTGTTTATTATTATATTATTATTATTATTATTCTTCCAACATTTCAAAGGCCAATTTTGCCCCTTTCCCAATGGTAAAAACGCGTCTAATTTTCCACATTCGTCCGGCCGGATCCGAAATTCGATATTTTTGGGTGATCGTTCATGTTCGACGCAAAATGCCAAAATGCGTCCCCTAAACACGTTTCAAAATTCCCATAGGGAAATTCGTTTACTTTGTTGTAGGCCGACGAAATTCGGTAGACATATGTATCATACCCAGACATACAAAAAATTTCATTGGAGCCACGCCCTAAACCCAACAGGAAGTCGGCCATTTTGATTTGAATTTTTGAATTTTAAAACGAACTCCTCCTAGGGATTTTGCCCGATCAACTTCAAATTTGGTCCAGATCATCTAGAGACCAAGCTGATCAAAATTTGTGCTCTGCATGTCTGTAGGTCAAAGGGCGTGGCTGCTAGGGCGTGACAAAATTTGGCGACTCGACAAAAACATTTCAAAATGCTCTCACGGCAACATACTTGATCGTAGCAAATTCAAACTCACTCGAAACTATGAGGGCTCCGCCCTGAATGTCACGATATAATAACTTCCCATATTACTTATAGCGCCCCCTTGTGGTAACAGGAAGTGACCAATTCGGTTACTTTGTTGTAGGCAGACGAAATTCGATACACATATGTACCATACCCAGACATATAAAAAACTTATTGGAGCCACGCCCTAAACTCAACAGGAAGTCGGCCATTTTGATTTGAATTTTTGAAGATTAAAACGAACTCCTCCTAGGGTTTTCGACCGATTGACTTCAAATTTGGTACAGATCATCTAGATACCAAGCTGATCAAAAGTTGTGCTCTGCATGTCTGTAGGGCAAAGGGCGTGGCTGATAGGGCGTGACAAATATTGGCGACTCGCCAAAAAAATTTCAATGTTCTCACGCCAACATACTTGATCGTAGCAGCTTCAAACTAGCTGGAAATGATGATGGCTCCGCCCTGAACGTCCAAATATCATAATTTCCCACGTTAATAATAGCGCCCCCCGGTGGTAACAGGAAGTGAGCAGTGCGGTTACTTTGTCGTAGGCAGACGAAATTCGATTCACATATGTATCATACCCAGACATACAAAAAACTCATTGGAGCCACGCCCTAAACCCAACAGGAAGTCGGCCATTTGGATTTGAATTTTTGAATTTTAAAATGAACTCCTCCGAGGGTTTTCGACCGATTGACTTCAAATTTGGACCAGATCATCTAGATACCAAGCTGATCAAAAGTTGTGCTCTGCATTTCTGTAGGGCAAAGGGCGTGGCTGCTAGGGCGTGACAAAGTTTGGCGACTCGCCAAAAAAATTTCAAAATGCTGTCATGCCAACATACTTGAATGGGAAAGCTTCAATCTTGCTAGAGATGATGATGGCTCCGCCTTGAACGTCCAAATATATTAACTTCCCACTTTACTAATAGCGCCCCCTGGTGGTTACAAGAAGTGACCATTTTTTACGTTAACATATACTGATGACACATAGTTGAACCCATCAACTTTATTCCACTTCTAAAACATGTAGAACAAGTTGGTGAAGCTACATTATGAATGCAATGGAGCTACGAGTAATGGCGTTCGTGGGGCATTGCAGCGAAGATGGATCTTTTGCCATGAAAATACGTTTGTGTTTTTGATGTCTTTATTGAACTCGTATCATCATAAAAATTGATACACAGGTCAAGGATGGCATGCTGTTCAATCTGATAGGGGCCTCGCCCATGGGGGGAGCAAAATGTCTCTGTAGCGCCCCCTTGTGGAAACAGGAAATGGCATATTTTACATTGACATTAGCCGATTTGCTCGAAACTTTGCATTTGTGCTGACGGTCTGCCCCTGAATTCACCTGCCTACATTTGGTTACACTCAGAGCGCCCGCAGGTGGTTGAACTATCAACTTTTCATAACTCCTTCCTGCTTTGTCCGATTCGCTCGAAACTTTATCACAGGTTGGTGCCTGTACTTGACCTGTCCACTGGTCGTGAGTGCACACCTGCACCCATCAGGATCTCACTACTACCCCCAACGTGCACAAGGGCGCGAGGGCCCGTTCAACGCTGCTTGCAGCTTTAATTATTATTATTATTATTATTATTATTATTTTTATTATTCTTCCGACATTTCAAAGGCCAATTTCGCCCCTTTCCCAATGGTGAAAACGCATCTAACTTTCCACATTCGTCCGGCCCCCTAAACATTTTTTAAATAGAATTGCCCTTTTGAGGGTCTCAACATGCTTGAAAATTTACAAAAATCAAAACACTCATGGAGCCTGGTATTACGATTACTATGGTATAGGTTTTGCATACAGGCATGTCAAAATGGTATCATAGCGCCCTCCAAAAAATTTTTGCACTCCCCTCATGAAAACACGTTGTACACTGTCTAGCAGTGTCCAATGGCTGTGAATGGACACCTACACCCATCCACATCTCGCCACCACCCCAACGTGCACGAGGGGTGCGAGGGCCCTTTCAACGCTGCTTGCAGCTTTAATTTATCATTGAAAATCAATGAAATTTGGGCTGCAGGTAATTTACTTCATTAGAAATGCAATGACATAGGGAAATTTTGCCTGTTACATACTTTGAATATTTTGAGTATTCGTTAGATTCTGCGCAAAATAATTTCAAAATTTGAGTAAAATGCCCCAAAATCACAAAACTGATAAATTGGGCAAAGAATGGCTATGTCATTGCATTTGGA
Organism: Gymnothorax javanicus; assembly: GCA_029692085.1. NCBI lineage: Eukaryota > Metazoa > Chordata > Actinopteri > Anguilliformes > Muraenidae > Gymnothorax > Gymnothorax javanicus. The sequence goes on from CM056198.1 coordinate 75,130,853, forward strand.
TAAGCAATGGCTTTTGAATGATGAAAGAAAAACTGAATTCTATCATAGAGTTAAAGCGGAATGAGGTCGTTGCAAGTTACGTAGGTGGTCACATGATCCCCGAAGCAAAATGTACGCAGAGGTTGATCGCAGCATAGTGAAAAGGGGGATTTCTTGTGCTGCTGTTGCTTGCACCAATAATAATGCCATTCAGTCATCTGGAAAATACGGCAAAATAAGTTTCCATCAATTTCCATAAAATGATGAAGCCCTTTTGAAAGATTGGCTTGTTAAACTAAGAAGAATTGACCGCAGAAAGCCTTACAAACCAACAAAACATTCAGTTCGTTGCTCAGAGCACTTTGAGAAAATCTGCTTCACATACCAGAAGTTCACAAGTAAGTCAGTGGTTTTGTTGCAATGAAAACTGGTTTTAAAGTGATGATTTAAAGAAATTAGTGGAAAATATATATTCAATCCAAATATTAACCTTAAGCCTGAACGCCCCTGTAACGGGGGCAATGAATTTGCATAATAAATACAGCATGTTTCCTAATAGCAACTTCGTCATGCGGCATATCCTCTTAAAGCAAAGAAACTCAGCGAAAAGTTCGTGGTGACTGTTTTTACCTAAACCGAACACAATTCAAGTACCAAGCAAGTAAATATGCATCAAACAAAACATTAAATAAAGTAAGATTAAATAATCAGTGCTCTATCGCAAGCATTTCTGCTGAATTTGTGATATGCATACAAACGATACCTCAAATGAAAAAGGACAGTCCACAGATTTCAACGATATAAGCCTTGTCATTTTAAATTGACACCACACTCAAAGAACAGCAGGCATACACTTTAAATGCTACAGAGATGAGCAAAAATTTTTCTTACCTTTGATATTTTGTCATAAAAGTCTGTTTGTGGATAAATCTGTGCTTGCTATTGTTTGAGCCAGTCCTTTTACTCCTCTCGCCTTATGCTATGCACTGGAGGACCTCAGCAGTATAATCACTTAAATGGTTTGTTTTTTGTATTTTCGCTTTAATTAACCGCTAAATATTCAACTGTTGTTTTCAAAGTTGGTTTATGACAATATGCTCAAGTTCAAACACAGCACAGCCGTACAAGTGCTAAATCGACCAGTTGATGTATAGGCTAGTCTGTTGAGCTAGTGTCGTGGATAAGGCGGAGCATTTGGACCTGAGGTTCAATATCTGGTTATACATGCAACATTTCAGAGCAAGGAAATACTTTTTTTTGTATAAATAAATAATAATTCATCGAAGCATTCCCATCCCATCAAAGCCATCTTCTTGAGTTACTTTGGGGATCACGTGACTTCGGTTTCTGCATCCAGTGCAACGCCTCCATTTTGCCGGTGCAGTGGCTTCTCGGTATGTAAAATTTTATTAATTTTGCAACCTTTTTTATAGTTCACTGTTCCGTTTTCCTGTAAACAGAGAGTTTTTGCTAGTGTAAATAATGCATTATTCTTGCCGATTGTGGCGTTTGTTTTGGAGCAACAGTGTTGGAAATAATACCATATTTAGCCTCCATCAATATTGAATAAAATCAGAATTTTACCGTAATTTTTGGGTACTGAACCATTCGGGTGCGAAAAAACGTCAAACATCCAGTCAAGAAATTTTAGAGTTTAATTTGTAGTGCTGCTGTACGTGGTAATAGCATATAACGGCGGCAGCAACTGTGATACTGATGACGCTCCTGCGAATTTTTTTTGTAACCAAGCTAAGAATATAAACCAGTTGAAAACCAATTGGAACATTTAAGGGTCAGGGTTAAGGTTACGGGTTAGTGTTTTATGAACCCGTCACTGTGCACAACGTTGTACAGTCGCTAATATTCATTTTCAACTGGTTTCTGCCCTCGCTTCGTTACGAAAAAAGACGTCCCGCCGTCGTTGCTATTTAGGGCATGCGCAGCATGCATTCACTATATTAAGTATATATTAATAAATGGGTCGTTTCTTAGCGCAGGAATAACAGCACGACAAGTCCTTATCAGCACGACTCTCTGTCATAATTGCGAGTGGAGTTCCGAAAGTATCCACCGCTATGGCAACGACTCCGCCTTTCTGGTCGATGTATGAATGATTTAAGATGGCGAAAAGGCACAGCTGCTACGCCTATTTTTTGCTGTCTGAAAGGGGTTTCCGGAGCGATTCAAGGCTGCTCTGAATCGCCTCAGATACACTTTTTTCTATCTGAATACGGCTCTTTTGTGTATGAATTACTGCGCTACGAGTAGTAGCAGCGGCTTAACCCATTCAGACAGAAGGTGACGCATATCAGCTACTCTTTTCCGCCGGTGCTGAAACACAGCAGGTGTTTAAGGGCTGGCTCACTTTAGTACCTGTTTTGGACGCCTTGCACCATTCAGACAGAAAGTGGAGGGGTTGCAGAGGCGTTTCAGAGCCGGCGTAGTCGCTCTGTCTGAATTTAATTTCCCTGAGAACTCGTGGGTATAAGCTATTAGACCTAGCCGGCTTGTTTGTCTTTCATTTATGCAGTTTGTCTAATACTTCTTTTTCCCCAATCCCAATTGCTGCTAAATAATTTTGAGCTCTGGAAATGCCCTCAGGCCAAATGAAAATCTGCTCTGTAGTAAAACTCTCAACAAAAACTATTTAAGGTATCAGCAATATCCTTATTCTCAGCAGCCATCCATCTATATTCTTTCTCCACTCAACGTCCTCCTTGACTTTCCTTTTTCTACTACAGAACTGAAAAACGAACCATCCGCAATTTGCCTTTCATACAGTCTTCAAGCATTCTTTTTTGACTATAGCATGCATTTTCCAATATTAAGCCCTCGTATTCTCATTACTGTTCTTTATGTTCGTCTTATAAAGAATACTCTTTTCCCTCAAACGCTCCCAAACAGCTGAAGTCATCCACTGAAGATTCTGCTTTTTAAGCTTACTTTTGCATACCTTTGGAATTAATTTTTATTGTGCGTCAAGTAGAATTCCCTTGAACTACCCGTCATTTCATTTATGGAGTATATTCCATTTCATTTAACTTAGATATGACCGCATCCTGTAAAAGTTTGTTCGACTAAAATAGAAAATTTTGGTTTTCCTCGACATTGCAAATTCAGTCAGGGTCATTACAGAGCACTAAATCTAAAATGGCTCACTCTTGTGGGTTTACCAACATACTGCGCCCAAAAATTGTCAATTATAGCATTGAGAAATTAATACTCATCTTTACCCTGTCCTATTACCATTTCCCAATCGATAGCAGGGTAACTGACGTCACCCATAATAATAGTCCCTCCTCATCTACAAACTTACCTAAGCTACTCAAAGAGCATTGTGTTTACAATACTGTCTAAAGCTGGTGGTCGATAGCACACTCCTATGTTAAGACCTGTCTCGTGTTTGAGCCTGATCTAAATATCTTCACAGGGCAAGAGATGTTTGATTTCAGGGATTTCCTGCACAATAACCTCTTAAGCCCTGAGCCTCTGGTTCGAAAATGACATGCCCAAAATGAAATGAGTATATCCTTGCAACGACTTGGTCCATTTCAATAATCTTGGTATCATAATAAAGGTGACACCTGGATTTCTGTCGTGGTGTAAATATGTATGTCACTGAGATAGAGTAAATGATTATTTACTTTATTTCATTGTATTTTAAATTGGTTGAGCTGGGCAACTGTGCCATGGTGCTCTCTTCTGTTCTATTTATTTATTTTTTATTTTTGTGTGATAATGAATTGTGGATAAATGTATAATTTGTTGCTGTGTTTGCACAAGTATGTGTGGATCTAGCTCTGTTGCTGTGGCTGTTGTTACTGTTACCCTGAAGGCAGAGATATGTTTGTAGCATTTGAGTCCAAGACAAATTTCCCCATGGGGATAATAAAGTGTATTGTATCGTGAATGAAGATGGAACACAGCATGAACTAGAAAGCACTCAGTAGAGCGCATACCTCTGCCAATAGCACTATCAGTATTGGCCAAACTTGAGTCATCCACCATCACTTTGATCGGTGATCCTACAATGTTAATCAATTTGTGCTGGGCCCATACATCCTCCTTCCACCAAATTTCATCAAATTTCTCTGGGCTGATTTCACTTGTATGTTCATTCCAGTTTTTGGATTATCTGCGATTTAAACGAAATGTTGCCAAACTCCCAAGGCCATGTCGAAGTGAGCAATTAAAATATGCCTGTGTCAGAAATATTAACCCAGGCAGATCTTAAGCCACAATTACAACGCACATTTGCTTGCCTGTATAAGAAGGATATATTTATTTATTTATTTATTTATTTAACCTTTATTTAACCAGGTAAAAGCTTTTTCAGATAAAGAATCTCTTTTTCAAAAGCAACCTGGCCAAGAGGCATCAGAATTTTACAGCACACAACACAATAACACAAATAACATTCGTACAATAAAAATAAAGAATAAAAATATCACAGATAAATTAAAGAAGTTTTCCATCAGATTTAAAAACAGTGACAAAGCCCAATGCTTTCGAGTTCCTTGGTTTTAAGAATTTCAACAAAGCTGTCAAGAGGGATCAGGTCTGACAATTTTAATTCAGCTTGCAGAGAGTTCCATGCAGAGGGAGCAGCATAACAAATGCCTTTATCCCCAGTTCTGTGAGGACAAGAGGGACAGTCAGAGTACAGAAGTCATTGGATCGTAGACTATAATGTCCATGGTTCCTAACAAGGTGAATTCTGAGATAGGATGGGACCAAACCAAGTAGAGCCTTATAAATAAAAGTCAACCAATGAGTGGATCTTCTGACAGACAGGCATGACCATTCAGCTGTTTTGAACAAAGTGCGATGATGGGTCAGATTCTTGCATCCAGTGACAAACCTCAGAGCGCTATGATACACAGTATCCAGAGAACGTAAACATGTGACTGGTGCATGCATGTACAGTACATCACCATAATCAAGCAATGGAAAAAAGGTTGCTAACACAAGGTGTTTCCTGGCTCCATAAGAGAAGCAAGATCTATTCCTAAAGTAAAAGCCCAATTTTACATTAAGTTTAGAAACTAAACTTGAAATGTGGTACTTTAAAGTTAGCCGTTCATCAACATGGAAACCCAGGTACTTACAACAGGAGACCAGCTCAATGGCTGTACCCTGGCAAGTTAAAATAGGGAGATTTTTTGGCAGCACAGTAGCCCTGGAAAACAGCATGACCTTCATCTTATCAGTGTTCAAAACCAGCTTCAGCCTTTGCAGACGGGCCTGAACAACATCAGAGACCGACTGCAAAAGAGTGAAAGCTTGCACAACAGATGATGCAAAACAATAAATTATTGTGTCGTCTGCATAAAAATGATACAAGGCATCTCACAAATTGTTGCAAAGATCATTTATATAGATAGAAATCAAAATGGGCCCCAACACCAACCCTTGTGGTACCCCTTAGAAACCCTCAACAATGTTGATGAGGACCCTGCCATCTGGACACACTGTGATCTACCCAATAAATAATTTCTGAACCAAGAAACTGCATGCTCGGATAAGCCTATTTTGTGCAGAGTCTCAATCAGGATGTTATGATCCACAGTATCAAATTCCTTGGATAAGTCTATAAATAACACTATACACACTTTCATTAGGTCCAATGCTTCAATGATGTCATTTAAAACCTTAAGGGTCGCAGAGACTGTGCTGTGTTTTTTCCTAAAGCCAGATTGTTATCTTGATAAAATGCTATTTTTCTCAGGGAAATCCTTTAATTGATTGCCGACAAGTCTTTCGAAGACCTTTGCTAAAATGCACAACTTCGAAATTGGCCTGCAATTGTTCACAATTGAGGGATCTCCTCCTTTTAGCAGGGGAAGAATGAAATTAAAAAGACTGAGATTATGCAAATTTGATGAAGTCTTAGCAATGAAGTCCGCAGCCAACTTAAGAAAGTAGAGTTCAAGCTGATCAGGACCGGCAGATTTCTTTGGGTCCAGCTGTTTCAACTCTCTAGATACATCAGCAGCAGATATAGGAAGAAACTGAAATGGGGCTTCCACATTTTCTTCACAAACAGGCAAGACATTACCATTTTCAACAAGAGAATCAGGACTGTTTGACTCGTGACTAGATTCAAATAAAAAACCTGCAGAAATAAAATGCTCATTAAAACAGTTTAGTATCTCAGACTCGTCAGTTATCATACCTGAGCCATTTTTGATAAAGGATGGTGGTTCGGTGGAGGAAACCTGGCCGGAAAAAGACTTGATCACTTTAAAACTTTATTGGGTCATTTAAGGGGTGATCTGGGGTTAAATGGGCAAAATTTGATTATTTTTCCCAAAAATTTTTTTTGAATAAAAATATTCTATAATGACCCACCTTTAAAAATCACTTTTCAATGCGGTCTAATGCATTTTCCATTGATTTCCTAAGGTATTACTTTTTCCACGTTTCTCATGTTTGTGGCAGCCATAACTTTTTTATTCATCATTGAAAATCAATGAAATTTGGGCTGCAGGTACTTTACTTCATTAGAAATGAAATGACATAGGTCAATTTTGCCTATCTGTTACATACTTTGATATTTTGAGTATTCGTCAGACTCTGCGCAAAATAATTTCAAAATTTGAGTAAAATGCCCCAAAATCACAAAACTGATAAATTGGGCAAAGAACAGCTATGTCATTGCATTTGGATAAGCAATGGCTTTTAAATGATGAAAGAAAAACTGAATTCTATCATAGAGATAAAGAGGAATTGGTGCCAGAAGTTTTCTGCATATTTAATGAGCTTGCCCGGTTACCATGGCAACCGCATAAACAGAAAAATGCCAACTTGTATCTTTTTTGGTGGTAATTACATATACCTCTTTAGATTAATTCTGAGTTATTTCCTGGTGTCATTTTTCATCAGGGCAGTTGCTAGGAATTCTGGGCCCCCTGACAGAATATCAGTGTGGGCCCCAGCTTTTCATTGCCATTTTTTTACGACAATGTATCATGTTGTTATTCTTTATTTTTCTGTTTCTCCGTGTTCTTGGCAGTGCCTAATGCAATACACCCAATTTTTCCTTTTTTTACGACTAACCACTCAACTAAGAGTCAGAGTATCATTATGTAAATTATTAATTATTAGTTGTTTTATTCACATTCACTCACTCGCTCACTATCAAAAACTTCTTCAGACTGCAGGTGGTGAGGGTCTATTGCTGGGTCAGGTTCAGACTGAAGTGACCACAGCTGATTCTGGAGTAGCAGTGCATAAAGGTTTAATTGTTCCATTTCATATTACTTTTGTAAACATTTAAAGTTATGTTGTATGGAACAAGTGATGAAGAACTAACCTATTGAGTCTTGGAATAAACAAAATCTAACTGGGCTTCTCAATACCATAACTCTAAGCACTCAGCTTACTTTGCTATTGTTAAGAGGAGGGCAAGCTCTGTAAAATTACCCCCTGCGTGAACAAGACTTATGTCAACAGGCTAAAGTAGCAGTTTAGTATTAGTAAACACTTCTGTAAGACTGTAAAAGCAATGTCAGCCTTGTCAAGCGATTATTTAAGTTACATCTAAGGTTACCACACTGACTGCATGTAGTTCCCTAGCCAAACCTAGCCTGTACAGTCACTTACAGCTAAAGAGAGCTAATTATGCAGTAACCACTCATAAGAATGGAGGAACGTGTCCTGCTGCTAACGGATTTTCTGACGGCATATTATAATGGCTGGCGAATGATAACCTTACCGATCTTTTCTGTGGATGATACCGTATCGGCGTAATGTCTTTCTTGTTCTGCAATTATTTACTCAGCTGACCGCATGTTACATTAACGTAACGTTAGCAGCTGAATAGCCAGCCTGAACAGCTAACATAGCAAGCCAGTTAAATACTGTCTCACCTTTCTTTGAAAATAATTTTGTAATGTTCTGGACCCCTGCTTTGTTCCTGCTGTCTTCGCTATTCTTTTATGGTGTCCAGATCTGTGTGCGTGTTTTTTTTTTTTTTTGGACATCATATTCGCAAAGGCGGTACTCCCTGTCTGCTGCCTTAGTTCGCGACCTCGCCAGCAAAAACACACTGACAATTTTCCAAGACAAGCACGAAGCATGGACCGAACCATTTTTTAAGAAGGGGGTTACTGAAATGTATTTCATCAATATTGCATGCCTTGATGGCTTTGTTTAAACTCTGATGTATTAGTATGAATATTTGGTAAATCTATTCAGAATAATTTTGTCATGGTGGCCACAGTGGGTTTTGTGGGCTCCAATGGGCTGTGGGCCCTTAGAATTGTCATCACCTTTCCCCCCTATACGACGGCGCTGTTTTTCATTTAACCCCAGATCACCCCTTAAGTTTTTACTGGTTTCCGAGAGGTAGTACTCTGCCTTTGCTCTTTTTATAGCCTGAGTACAGCAATTACTAAGCTGCCTAAATCTGAGCCAATCAGCATCAGTTTTACTTTGTCTTGCTCTGGCCCATGCTTTGTTTCTATCTCGAAGAAGACTATGTAGCTCAAGAGAAAACCAGGGATTATTACGACCTTTTACTCGCAATTTGTGAAAAGGAGCATGTTTGTTCAAAATATTCAGGAAACCATCAGAAAAGAATTTCCAAGCCAGTTCCAGTTCACCAAGAAGATTTAGTCTACTACAATCAAAATGATAAAGATCATGAAAAAAAGCTTGCTCACAAAAACGGTGAAGTTCTCTTTTAATAAGCAGTCGGGGCTTGGCTTTAGGGAGTTTAGCCTGCCTGACAGTTGCAATGACACAATGGTCACTGAGATCATTTGCAAAAATACCTACATCACAGTATTTATGAGGAGCATTTGTCAAGATCAAATCAAGCAATGATGACTTCTCGGGACATTTAACATTTGGGCGTGTTGCTGTCTCAACAAGTTGTGCCAGATTAAAAGAGTCACACACCAATTTAAGGTTGTCTGATGCTGAGGTCAACCAGTCGCAGTTCAGGTCCCCTACTAGCAGTAGCTCATTTGAGTCAAAGTTTGACAAATAATGTGCTAATGAGGTTAGGGCTTTAGCACAAGCAGAGGGTGGCCTATAGCATCCAATAATATTGATAAATTGACCCCGAGCAAGATCAAGTTTTAAAGCCAGCGGGTCAAATTGCTTACAGATAGACACTGAGGATAAAAGACTAATATGAAATTTGTTTTTTGCGTACACAGCGATTCCGCCTCCTTTCCTGGGGCAATCGCAGCGATGTACAGTATACCCCTTTATACTGATATCTTTATCTGGATCTGACTTACCAAGCCAAGTTTCAGATACAACAATAAGATCAGCATCCGTTGAGCAGGCCCCAATTCTGATTTAATCAATTTTTGGAAGCAAACTACGAACATTAATACTGATACTTCCGAGACCAGACTTGACTTTGAACTCCTCTGGTGTGGAGATACAGTTAAGACCTGGCCCGGGATTTGTATGCACGTTTCCTGACATTAAAAGCAGTAAGAGAATGATGTACCTTTTCTTTAGAAAGTTACTACGTAAGAGACCAGAATCATAATTTTTAATCTTACTGACATTAACAAAGAGACAATCGTCTGTAAATGTAAAATTTTTCCTCAATACAGAAAGGTAAGCAAACGAGAGCAACATCTCAAAGTTAAAAGAATCTGGATACCAAAAACTCAACTCTGACATCGCATTTAAGTAAAGTATAGTTTCACCCACAACACTGGGTCTCACTAATGGAGAGTAAATAGCCGAGCTTCCGCTCTGGTTTAAGGACCCAGAGTCACACAATGAAAGTGCAACAAACAGCACCAAAAGCAATGTCATTGTAACAATTTAAAATCAGATACTACCAAGTAGTGGACAGAGGCAGCGGCTATAACAGGGGCAGGGCTGGCTAGCTTCCAGGGGCTAGCTGACACAGGACTTGTGGAAGCTAGCTGCTGCAGGGCTAGTAGAGGCTAGCTGCTATAAGCTAGCTGGTGGAGGCTAGCTGCTGCAGGGCTGGTGGAGGCTAGCTGATGCAGGCTAGCCGCTGAAGGCCAGCTGTTGCAGGGTTGGTGGAGGCTAGCTGCTATAAGCTAGCTGCATACAAGGCAGATCAGCCTTCCAAAGCAGACAAAACATAAACAGTCCACAGACCTTAAAGAGTTGGCCATTCATTAGCACAAAAGCCTTAGGTGGAAGGGTTTAAAAACATATACTAAAATCAGTCCAAAATCCAATAGAAAACGCTAAAAACCACTAAATCAGACTGACACCTTACAGAGACAATAGACGTACTGCCATCCTAGATCTTGAAACAGGAAGTGATGAGTTCCTGAGTTCTGAGTTCCTCAGTGAGTTTCCAGAGCTGTCCCAATAATGCATAAGTGAAGGAGGTGTTACCCATGTTAGTTTTACATATTAAAATATCACTAGCTATATGTCGCTTGTATTAGTTTAGATTAATTATGCACATCATTAATTTCACCTGAACTTTTTATAAAAAGCACACGTTTACGCACCTGAAATAGCATTTGAGCTGCGTGTAAAGATGTGCACCTAAGGCTGAAAAATAATGTTTACAGGCGCGAATATTTGCGCACCTAAAGATTTTTTAAGAAAAGGTCTGCTTAAGTCAAAATTATAGGGGACTTGGGTCAAAAATTACGTTTGTCACGGTGACGCTTGTCAGCGGCCTTTTATTCGTCAGTTCAGATTTATTTTCATCTTCTGACGAGTTGACGAATGGGCTGCGGAAACCCAGGAACTGTGTCGAGTGTAAAATACGCAATTAACAAAATATCCCCGAATTCTGTCAACCAGCGTTTTACAATCGATAACAAGAAGTCACAGTAGCGTTCAGTTACATTTAAAAATGAATAAAAACCTACTGAAAACTTAAAAGCCACACGTGCCTATTAGGGCACTAGCATAAACGCGAGCTGTTACTCTCCCGATCCACTCATAAAATGCAAGCAGATCGCCATTAACTCACACCCTCTTTATTCTCTCCTGCTTACCCCAGGGTCCTAATGCTATGCTGGCTACGCATGAACAAAGGGTCACTACTAAAAAGGGTGGCTACTAAAAAGGGCCTGCCTGACCTTGACCTGTACACATGCCCCAGAAGTTAATCAGTTTGTCCTTGACCCATACTTGATACTTCCACTAAGTTTCATCAAAATCCACCCCAATTTTTTTAGTTATTCTGTTCACAAACAATCCAGCAAACAAACGGAGATGAAATCATAACCTCCGCGTTCCAACTTCGTTGGAGGCGCAGGTAATGAAAGAACTCATTTCCACCTAACAAATATGTACTTTTATCTTTTTTGAAATGATTTAGTTGCAGTCTGAAACCTCTAAAAAAATTACAGCACAGAATCTCATCATTATCTATGTCAAAGTTTATTCAAATCAATCAAATCAAGTAAATCAGAGCAAAATTAGAGAGGAATGTCTAGGTGGCTTCTCCAAATTGGCAGTTCGGGCACCTTGTGTGCCATTTCAGATTTCTCAGGTACCAAACTGTAAAACTAATTTAATTTCACTCATATATCACGACAGGCATACATTCCATCCAAATACGACCACTTTTCTAATTTTTTAAATGTTTGAATTTTAAAAAAATTATTGTTTCTGCCAGTCCTGTATACAATTTCCCATTCAAAAAAAAAAAAAAAGAAAATGAAGTCTGACTTCACTGGAGCTAGGGATGTGTACCAAAATCGATACTTTTACCAACGGTTGGTATCGAAATGCTGACAAGTATCAGTTTACGTAAAGTCAAACAGTACCACTTTTCAGTACCATAAAAGAAAAAAAAAATTATTCAAACACATGTCCTATCATAGAGCTGTATGAAAGTGGAGTGAAAGCATGATGAGTGAGATGACCGTCTAAGCCTGATTTGAACACATCATTGCACGCACAAGATTGTGATTATGTCAGCTTGTTCAACAACAGGACACAGCAGCCATGGTGAGTCAGAAGAGATTCAAAGTATGGCTACACTTTACTAAAATCGATGCGGACAATGCTTGCTGTAACATCTGCGATGCAGTGTAAGGGCTTTTTTCCATTCCGTTCACGACGCATCTTGTAACAGTGCTGGACTTGTCAATATCACTTCTCTCTCACCGACAAATCAAATCAAGAAGACAGAGGGACTTACAACATAAGCAGCAATGGTGGCTTGAAACAATTATCAACTGTGTCGGGACTCTAGGTTTGCTGACAAGTTAGTCAGTTAGTATTAACTTGAGCCCTGAGCCTTTAGCTCGAAAATGACATTCCCAAAATGAAATGAGTATATCTCTGCAACTACTTGGTCAATTTGAATAATCTTGGTATCATTTCACTTATATGTCACTACATGTATACATTCCATCTAATTACTACAATTTTATATCTTTATTGTTTATTTTTTATTGCAACCAGTCCTGCACATTTTCCCATTCAAAGAAAATACTTGAAAAGGAAATGATGTTTGACTGCACTGGAGCAGATTTATTTTCAATGAAACAAGTGAATAAAGAAAATTATTAAAAGAAAGATAAGGTAAAAAGTAAAAACAACAAACACCCAGCAGTTATTTATACAAGAACTATGCCGCTGCTGCTCATTATTAAATTTTTTTTTTGTACCAAGTAATCTGCGAGTAGATGTCTGATATCAGACCGCTTAAGCAAGCCGCCATGTTCATTCGGCTTGAAGAGAATGCCTACATCACTGAGACACCCAACAGCCGCGCAACCTGTTTCTATGTACTTTTCCTGATTGACATTCAATCAATTTTAACCTTTTTTTTACCAAACAATTAAGACCTCGCCGAGGCTATATGTAGCGTGCAATGATTAAGAAGTGATAGTAACAAAAAGATTCATTTACGTTTATGCTTTCATTCGAGACTGCAAGGATGGAAATCTTAATAATTAGGCTAATTAGAAAAAAATCTTAACTCTTTCGGTAATTCCTTGTATCATTTTCACCCTTTGTTCATCAGATTTTGCGGACTGAAAATAAACTCCCTTTTTCTTTTGGCAGTGGATATTTTGCCGTGAACCGATCATACATTTCTACAGCTATTTGGCCGTGACTTCCGGTACACATGTGCAGTTGTATTATTTTTGGACTTTGGGCTCATAGAAATCAATGGATAATCGTGAATAGTTATAACTTCGCCATTTAGTTGCTAGCTCGCATTTACTATACTTTAAATATAGCTAGCCAAGTTGGCATAAAGACTCTCTTGTTAGCTAGCTAACATTATATTTCATGCATTTAAGTCAATTAAAAACGTGTATAGCCATTATTATGCGAACTAACTTGGCTGGAGTTGCACCGCGAGCATTGAGCTCGCAAGCTGGCATTAATATGCACCAAATATAAAGGTTGCCAACTAACATTGACTAAGAAACCAACAAACTAGCTTGCACGCTAGGCTATCAAGCTAGTTTGCCTGCTAAGCTACTTATTTGCGGTGCATATAAATCAATAAAAAGCAGTGAATTGCAATTATTTCGCATTAGCTGTGTAGCTAAGTCAGTTATGCATTGACGAGGCTGATAAGTTGTTCGCTAGCTACCGAGTTTTTACCATGGACATCCTTGGTTTTTCCACTAACGTTGGCCAAAGACACTCCATTGATTTCTGTGTGTAAGTCCAAAAATAATACAACTGTGCATGCGCTGCGGAGGTCATGGCCAAATAGCCGTAGAAATGTAAATGTTTTTTTTTTTGAATGACATTAAAAAGTACTTATTTAAAGCTATAGTCTACGAATTCTCCACCACACACACCTCCCCCACCCCCTCTGTGCTTCTTCCGACACCATGCACCCTCCCCTGAAAGCACCGTCTCCTCCCCTCGGAAACCGACACGCCCCCTCCGGCTGAGAAGTGAGCAGGTTCGCCGCACTAAGAGCGCCGGTTTGACGTGGAGACATAGAATTGCTGACATTAGCTTCTTATCTTCATAATGACAACAGCGCTGAGCTGCCACAACCAAACAAACACGGTGATTTTGCACTCACAATGTGTAAACATGTTAGCTATATTAGCATGTAAGGTCTACATAGAGGCTAACCGTAACTAGCGTTGACACCGCAATGTGGATCTCTATTGAGCAAAAAAACACTCACACAGACTTTGCACAACCAATGTGTAAAGCATATTAGCAAATAATTCCAGTGTTGTGTCCAAAACCATTCCCCCATTGAGATTTGTTTCCTATTCTCACAAGCAATGCTCACAACACACTGGCATTTAGAGGCTATCACTAGTCAGCAACAAGGGGAACGCCCACAAAAGTAGAGCCGAGGGGGAAAACAAACCGGTCTCTGCCATTAGCCATAATGCCGAAGAGTTGCTGTGTGCCCTTTTGCACTGCAAGTAAACAAAAAAATCACCAATTAAAGTTTTACATTTTACCAAATAATAAAATGGAACCACAAAGGAGGACAAAATGGCTTCAAGCTATCAGAAGAGAGGACGAGTTTGGCAGATTATGGCGGGACTCCACAACAGAACGTGTATGTCTGCAGGCCACTGAGTCGGATCATTTGCCCAGTCTTTTAAAATGTATGGACAACAATCCAACCCCAGTATATTTAATTTTTTAATATATCGATCCTTGTCAGCAGACAATAGCGACTCAAAGTACGTCATGACAACTTCTTAGCGTTAGCAAGACAAGTTTAAATTCTATGTTTTTACAGTATAGCGGAGGGGGGAAGGATTGTTTTCCCCCTCGGCTCTAACCAGATGTGACGTTTGTGGACGTTCGCGTTGTTGCCGACTGTATCTATAGGCTGACAGAAATAACGTTACTAAGGTTAGCTTTCACTGCAGTAAGCCAGCACTGACCAAATACTTATCTATGAGTTATCGACGTCGCAAGGTACAATCAATATTACAGAAACATAAATCAACTTCTCATGGGTACAAGACCTCCGTCTACAGAAAGATTTCCGTCAATAATGAATTCTTGGTTCCGTCAAAGTCCGTTATCCAGCGCTGTGCAGGTGTGTAGTGGTGGTGGAAGAAAAATAATAACCTGCTCGTGCTCACTAAGTAACGTCTCACCATGGAACCTCCCAGATTTCCCGTTGGAACACCTTAATTTATGTTGCCGCCACTAGGGGCAGTATTTCGAAGCTAGAAGTGATACTCGGTTGCGGACACTAATGAGGAAGCCGAAGACGAAGGCGCATTTAGGTCAGTAAAAATGTGCGCAAGCGTGGAATATAATCACATATCACCATAACGTTTATATGTACAGGGATTTTTGATAATGTTGCAAAATTGTTGCGATGCATTGGTGTGTAACAGTAATGTTAACATCACGCGAAGCGTCCGATCGAAAATCTCCCCAACCGTTTATTTTTAGAAAAATCCGCGTTTATGAAAAGTGCTCCTGTACGTGAATATCAGTGTGATGTTTATTATTATCCCCCGCCACACAAAGTGGCTGGGGGATATTGATTTGACGTCCGTCCGTCCGTCCGTCCGTCCGTCCGGGATAAAGGGGAACAACTTTTCACTAGAAATATTCGCGATAGGATCACCAAATTTGGTGTGTACCTTCACACCATAAAGACCTTGATCGAGTTCGAAAATGAGACGCGTGATTATTTTTTCCCGAGTTATTGCCCTCGATTCACTTTTTTCAACTCTGTTCACGGTATATGTAAAGGGGAACAACTTTTCACGGGAAATATTCCAGATAGGATAACCGAATTTGGTGTGTAGCTTAAGACCATAAAGACCTTGATCGAGTTCGAAAATGAGACGCGTGTGATTATTTTTTCCCGAGTTATTGCCCTTGATTCACTTTTTTAAACTCTGTTCACAGTATATGTAAAGGGGAACAACTTTTCACAGGAAATATTCCAGATAGGATAACCAAATTTGGTGTGTAGCTTAAGACCATAAAGACCCTGATGGAGTTCGAAAATAAGAAGCACACTTCCATTTTTCCCACAGTTATTGCCCTTCTGGCATTTCTGGGAGCCTCTGTTCATAGTATCTTTAAAGAAGACATTTTGGCGGGGGATGTTGTTGACCATGTCTACTTGTTACGGATCGAATTTTCAATGCGGTAGAGGGTTAACAACATTTTCGAAGACGTTAGCAGTTCTAGTTGGCAGAGTTTTAATCTAATATCTAGAGCTAGCAGTTATGCACCTGTGTTTTCTCTTTCTCCATTCTAAGCATGGCAGGTCTAGCAAGACTTTTGGGTAAATGACAGCAAATAATTTATTAGGATAAATTGAAAATATCAGGGAGATATTAGCCCAATGTTTTATCTGACAGCCTTCCATACCAAAGTACACAGACACTCACATGAAAACAGCCAACTCAGATCAGTAGGTCTCGATGCATAGCCAACTTTAAAAGTAAATCTTGGCTCGAAAAAGATTGTGCACCCTTGCTCTACATCAATGCCAATACACTGCAATATCAATGAATTTAATGGACTGATACTAAAAATGATACTTCCTTCACAATAATCTGATATCATATTGTTATCATTGTGGAAGATTATTTGTTGCTTGATCTAAACAGAGGGCCATTTACCTAAGAACTTGTCAGAACTTTTCTAGAGTGTCGTTTAATCACACTTGTACGTACAGTACAGTTTGTTTAATTTTGTACATGAATTAACTCAAGTGACTGGAATATCTTATATAACACTGTTTCTGATTTAATGAAAAAATCAAAATTAGAGAGCAAAGTGAAGCAAATTTACATATACTGATTACTTACATTACTTTGTTTACTGTTGTAGCTCTGTATTGTAATATAATGTACATTTCAAAAATGTTATCTTTTTATTCATGTAACCTGATAAGAGTTAATTGTGTCTTCCCACAAGACACTATTTGCCTCAATACCCTTACATTTTTTTAAAAGGTAAGCATTAAACATTGGTACAATTTAGTGCCTTTTATAATCTCAAATTCTTGGCCAAACTGCCCTGAGAATGCACCAAATTTGGCCTTTTTTCAAAAATGTTCCGGGGGCGCATGCCCCAGGACGCCCCAAGGGACTTCGGGCCTTTGGCGCTTGTCACTTCGCCCATGCCAAAATATGTTCAGTCAAAAAAATTTTTTCCACTTGCACCCGTGACTTCAACAATAGAACAAATGATTACCTATCCAACAGAAATGCCGCAGTGACTGCATCGTTCCTTAAACCCCGTTCACACAGCTCTGCGACCTTACAAAGACCGTGCCGATCACCCCGATCTAAAAAAGTTATCAAATCAGGGCATTATCGCCGTCAAAATCCAGCAATTTGGGAAATTAAAGATTACATCATGACTGTACTGTGATGCTTCTATGTCAAAAGCGCTGCTGACTCGCAGCCACTACCATTACACCTAGACCAATGCCGACCTAGAGGTCGTTTCTACTACGTTGTTGCTACGACGAACAGGGCCATACTACGTCGTTACACAGACCTAGAAGACTGTAGGACGATGTTGCTATGATGGGGCTGACCATATTACCCTTCTAGTACGATTTATGGCGATATTTATGTAATTGTAACTACTGTATGCATTATATTTCTATGGAGTATCGTATACTTGCTCAACAAATTTTGTGATGTGTAAGTTTTATACAGTGAGTGAAGAAAATACAATACAGTAAGCAAAAGTCATTGTACTTATTAATTAATGCAATTATTTTGTGCACTGATTTAAGTTATAATTTATGTCCTCTTTCTTCGATTGAATATTAGTTCCTACTTATAATTGTTTTACTGGGGAAGAAGGAGCGTGATGACGAAAAAAGAAGTAGCAGAAAAAAGTTGAGCAGTCCGTTTTGTTGGATGTAACATTAGCTGTAAAGTACTGCATTAGTGTGATTAACAAAGAACGAAGATTAAAGATTGATTTGTGTACCACCAATTGTAGTGCTCATTCCCACAGCCCAGAGACCTGAAGCACGCTACCGAAATCAAGAAAAAAGGGTTTTATCTATATAAATCGGGGGTGTTCAAGCATTTCTTCAGTTCTTTCCCAACTTCGAAGATGAACGGACCTGATGCTGATTTGATTTAACTGGCTCTGCTCCAACAAGAACGGTGCTGCGTTTTCACTACGACCACAGAGATCTCACCACAATGCTATCATGCTGCTTGTACAATAATGGCGTTCCCACTACATTCTTAATAAGATTTCGCCCTGCTTTTTGTTGGCCATGACCCGGCTACGCTTATTTTGTGCATGTTCAAAATAAGCGTGCGGAGAGCGTGCAGCTTCCCGACCTAGGAGATCCCACCCCGACCAAACCACGTTCATGGAGATCCTCCCACGTTAAGCCCATGATTGGCCATGCTCTTGGCCAATTTTCCATCATAGTAGAAGCGGCGTCTATGTGTGAATGGGCCTTTAGGCCCAGCGAGTCCCGTAGCAGTCTCCACCATGGAAAGGCTTCTCCTATATTTATTCTCGTTTGAGATCTGGCTTGATCCAGCTTTCTCTTCTCTTCAGCCTTTTTGACCGCAGGCTTTCTTTTTCTAGTCCTCTTGGTTGGTGGGGCAAGTATAGGTGGGACAGGCGGTTGCCCAGAGCTTTCCTTTCCTATGTCTCTGCAGTTTGCTGCTGTTCTTCTTCTTTGGCGTTTTTCAGTGCTTGGCAACCGTGACATCTCAACAGGGTGGCTTCAGGGCACAGCGGAAGCGGGAGGGCAGGAGAACCGGAGTGCCAAATTTGTCCGAGGAAGGGAGGTACACGGCAGCAAAAAAGGAGTTGCGGGACCGAGCCAGGGAAACACCCATTCGGCCCGAACGATTCCTGTTGGTTGACTTCTTTGCGTGCCTGCAGCCTCCAGAAAGAGTAGATTTTTTTGGTTCCTTTTGCTATGAGTAGTGTGTAGGAGATACTTTAGAGCCATAATCATCGTCAAACTGAAGATAATGATTTTAACCTTGGGATGAATTGTAGACCATAGCTTTAAGGGAGGAAACATTATCATAAACATATTGACCATGCATTGACCGCGGCATAAGAAAAGTTTTGATATTTGTTAATGGCATTTCGTAAGCTTCCTCAAAGCAAATATGAACAAATTTTCTGCCTCATGGGCATTTTAAGTTCGATGCACTGCGCAATAATGTCAAGGATGAAATTAGAACGCTATTCTGCCATTTAGTCTTGTAAATTAGTTAATTAATCATCTGATTGCTCATCAAGCAAAGTAATAGAGAGTTATCGTTTGTTTAATGGCGAGGATTCTGCCTCACCTAACTGAGCTCCGATGACACGCCACTGCTCTTAATCATCGACTCAACTTTCAATATTTATGAATGAAAGACGAGACTAGGTGCCACTCGCACCTAAATAAATTGATGCAAGTGATTCGAGTGCTCCAGTCTCGTCTTTTATTTGTATGTATTGTCCTTTCTGAGAGCACGACCTCCGCTGATAGAAGGGCTGATGCCAGTTCCTTCATCTTTCAATACTTATGCTTTGACTCCATACACTCGAAAGACATGATCAGCCCAGGTGATGTTACGCACTGGGCTGGGCAGAATATTTCCTATGGTATCATCGGTCGATTATTTTCTATGGCGGCAATAGCGGATTCTGAAATTTCTAGGATTATGCGATGTTTGAAAGCTGATTACACAGTGTAAAAAATTTATTTAAATAATGGCTTATCGTTTTGGATAGTAGAGATTATGTATTTTATCTGGCAATGTAGGTTTACCATACGTTTAGTTTTCCTTTAAAAAAAAAAAAAAAAACACTTACTACCCAAGCTGAGCTTCGAATCATGAACCTCCCGCGCATGATCACACCACCTTAATCCCTTAAACCCGAAGGCCCCCAGTACCAGAGGCGGTCTTTACGCATAATAAATACAGCATGTTTCCTAATCGCAACATTGTCATGCAGCTTATCGACTTTAAGCAAAGAAACTAGGCAAAAAGCTCATGTTGACCATTTTTACCTCAACCAAACACAATTCAAGCACCAAGTAAATAACCATGTAACAAAACATAGGATAAAATTGTATCGGCGCTGAGTCGCTAGCATTTCCACTGAATTTCTGATATGCATACAAACACCTCAAATGAAAGAGGAAAGTCCACAGAATCCAACGATATAAGCCTTGTCATTTCAAACCTACACTACACTCCAAGAACAGCAGGCATACACTCTACAGTCTACACAGATGAGCAAAAAAATTTTCTTACTTTTTATATTTTGTAATAAAAAACTGTTCAAGGGTAAATCTGCGCTCGCTATTGTTAGCCCCATGTGTCCGTGTTATAACGAAACTAGATCTTCCAGTCTCCCAGCATGTTTTTTTCCAGGCATTGCTTCAAAGATCTCAGCTCCTTAGCATTCAGCTTGCTTGCAATGTATTTTCCTCTCTGTGATCAGCTTGTCATGCTGTCAGTAAGACTATGCCGGTAGCCATTTGATTCTTTGGGTTCTGATGTTTCCAACGAGCTCTAAACCACCTTAATCGCACAAACCTAGCCTCAGCTACAGCCTTGCGAGTCCATGGGCCATTTGCATGTACTTGAATAGCGCGACAATATAAACGCAAACCGGTTTGTTTGTGGTAATTTCCAAATAATTATCCGCTAAATATTCAACAGTCATTTTCAAAGTCGTTTTCTGACAGAATCTTTGTGCCATTCTGCACGAATACTGAGAGTATAACAGTACAGTACATGTTTTCGTGACCCATTCTTAATACCGGCAATTTGACTGATGATTTACAGTCAGCAGATGTAGCCTTGTGGTTACGATGTAGTGCTGCAGTGTAGACTTCCAGGGTTCAAATCTTAGCCTTGGTATGTGTTTACTAGGGCCATGATTGCATTTTTTTTCTATAAATAATTGCTGGGGTTTTTGTTCTTTTTACTTTTCTTTACCATTTTTTACATTGCCTTTGTATTTATAATTTTATGTATTTGTTTTTTTAATAAATCTGCTCCAGTGGAGTCAAACTTCATTTTCTTTGTATGTATTATCTTTGAATGGGAAATTCAATAGGCTTAAAAACTGGCAGAAATAATAATAATAATTTTTTTTTTGATTCTAAAAATTAAAAAGTGGTTGCATTTGGATGGAATGTATGCCTGAAGTGACATATAAGTGAAATTAAAGGGGACCTATAATGCTGATCCTTCTTTTAATACATTTAGGTAATGTTATAATGTTGGATGTCCATACTCAACCTCTGAAAAGTTTCTAAACATAAGATACGGGTTTGGCCGTAATCCAAGAATGTGATTTCGTGAATGTGATTTCCTCTCTGAACAGCTCGTCCCGAGATCTTCACGAGATCTGGGCAAAACCTGACACCAGGTTGTGCCGTCCAGTTAATACAGACCTAGCCAGAGCCAATCACGGCGCTGGACCTGCCCACACCAGAAACTATTCTAGCAGGCACTAACAACCGCAGATTGTGCTATCCCCTAGTAGCGGTGCTGTATGTGTCTGCTAAGTTGGGCTGAAAAGGCTGCAGTTAGACCAGACGTAGGTTTTGCAGAGCTTGGGATAAGTGTTTGGGTTTGTTTACGGCTGCTTGTGATCGCTTCACTTATCCATGACCGGGATCAGCCAGATACGTCACAAATATCTGGGCTAGTTCTCTGATGCTACCGTGAATGGAATCGCGAAACGCCGAAGCTCTAACGTGTCTGGTATAACAAACGATTTCTCTGCACTGTCATGGCATAATTTCATCCCCCTTTAGAAATTATTGAGGCTAATACATAAGCAACTGTCCACGCTAACGGAACTTACAGTCTGTAAAACCTGTATTATATTCACAACATAACCTAGATCTCTCTTGCTGTTGCGTACTGTCCATAAAGCTGCTTTCACATCGCATGCGAAACGAATTTTTTGCAGGACAAATTACATTCAAAGTCAATGGAAAGACGCGAATACACGCGTTATGAGCGCGTTAAGCCGCTTTCACACCGGACGCAAAATGAATTTTTCGCGCGACAGATTACATTCAAAGTCAATGCAAAGATGCGAATACATGCGTTATGGGCGCATCAAGCCGCTTTCACACCGGACGCGAAACGAATTTTTCGCGCGACAGATTACATTCAAAGTCAATACAAAGACACGAGTACACGCGTTATGGGCGTGTCAAGCAGCTTTCATACCGGACAGGAAATGAATTTTTTGCGCGACAGATTACATTCAAAGTCAACACAAAGACAATGCATTGACTTTGAATGTAATCTGTCGCGCAAAAAATTGTTTTCGCGTCCGGTGTGAAAGCGGCTTATCGCGCCCATTTGCCGCGAGCAAATGTTGGTCATTCCGACGCAATAATTAAACCATTAGCACGGGCAATTTCCGAAAAGGCTGTTAAGCCTGGAGCTTTCGCCCCTTCGTCATATACCAGCGCAGAAGCTGTTTGTTACTCCACGCTAACGACACACCACAGTTATGCACACGAACCAGCAGGTCCTTATAATACACACTGAAGCAGTCCATAAGTTGTTGGTCCACTTTTTGCTGCTCCTCACTGTCTATGTTTCCCTCTAAACTCAGACCCACCGGATTTCACATTCTACAAATGTGTCTGTATGGGGTGGATTCTAGTTTCCCCTCAATCCTAGCTATAGAGTAGAAACACCGGTGTACTCACCATAGTAGCCGTAGGTAGATAGCGAATTCGAGCTTGAGCTGCCAGACTTTCGCACTGTGTCCTCCACTTTCGCCGTTGCGTTTATTAGAACAAGTTCATTTCATTAGATCAATACACATGTACTGCGTTTGATTGCGGAATTTGCCCGTCGATTCCTCCTCAGATGGCAGACGCGTCTCAGTTTCACTCTGGGGAGGCGGACCCGGAAAACTGCGTTATGCTGCCTCGTCCCGCCTAGATCTGCCCTCCACAGAGCCGGCCAGTAAGAAGAAAATGGGCATACGGGGAGTGGGGGCCATATCGGAAGAGCCGCCGCAATGAGGTGTTTCTACACCTCAATGAGACTACAATGGACTACAAATGGGTTTTTTTGAGGATGGCAGTATGAGCTAAATAAGGACCCTTTTTTGGACTTTGAACGATCAGGAGTACTCTAGGGGAGTCCAAGATCAAAATGCAAATTTGGAAATGTAGCATAATAGGTCCCCTTTAAATGAGTTTTACTGTTTGGTATCTGAGAAATATGAAACAGAACACGGTGTCAGCTTGGCGAGGCCGCCTAGGCTTAGTTCACAAGGCAGGTCTTAATGCTCAATTCCGATTTTTTACACAGATCTAATTTATTCATTTTTTTAAATTGTTTTGCACCTGTCCGGTTGTCTGTTCGTTTGTCTGTTTGTCTGCAGCAGCAGAAAAACTTTAACCTTGGCCGTAACTTTTGATTGGTCAGAGATAGGCCTTTGATACTTGATATGTGTATCCCTTGTCACAAGACCTTTCAGATGAGGTCATCATTTTAGACCTTGTGACCTTGACCTTGGTTTAGGACGCATTTTCCAAAAACTTTAACCTTAGCTGTAACTTCTTATTGGTCAGAAAGAGGCCTTTGATACTTGACATGTATATCCCTTGTCACGAGACCTTTCGGATGAGGTCATCATTTTTGATCTTGTGACCTTGACCTTGGCGTAGGACACATTGGCCGTAACTTTTGGTTGGTCAGAGAGAGGCCTTTGATACTTGACATGTGTATCCCTTGTCAGGAGACCTTTAGGATGAGATCATCATTTTTGACCTTGTGACCTTGACCTTGGCGTAGCACGCATTTTCCGAGAACTTTAACCTTGGCCATAACTTATCATTGGTTAGTGATAGACCTTTGATACTTGACATGTGTATCCCTTGTCACGAGACCTTTTGGATGAGGCCATCATTTTTGACCTTGTGACCTTGACCTTGGTGTGGGACGCATTTTCCAAAAACTTTAACCTTGGCCGTAATTTTTGATTGGCCAGAGATAGGCCTTTGATACTTGACACATGTATCCTTTGTCACGTGACCTTTCGGAAGAGATCATCATTTTTGACCTTGTGACCTTGACCTTGACGTAGCACGCATTTTCCGAGAATGTTAACCTTGGCCATAACTTATCATTGGTCAGTGATAGACCTTTGATACTTGACATGTGTATCCCTTGACACGAGACCACTCAGATGAGGTCATAATTTTTCACCTTGTGACCTTCACCTTGGCGTCATTTTGATTTCACAATAGTGTCCTGGAAAAATTTTACAAATTTTATTCATTTATTTAACTCTTTGCAAGTCCAAGTGATTCTATCTGGTCCTATTACATATTATAAATCCAAACTATGCTTATATCCTGGGGCATCAGAGTTTCACAAACACATCTTGTTTTTGTTTGGCGGTTCACATTACTTTTTAAATGTGACCTATATTTGACCTACATTTATTCCTGCATGAACAGTCCACGGCCCTGAACAGAGCCGCATGTGCAGAAGAACAATAACAAAGACATCGGGACGTCACACGCAGCACACTGTTTACAGTGTTGTGCCAAGAAATGCACCCCTGCCTTGAAATGCACCCCCTTACGTCACTCTGTTCGAAATCTACTATCGCAGCCAAACGAATTGGGAAAACTCTTAACATTTTACCGTAATTACTTCTGAAGGGAATGGAAAAGAAGAACATCAGCTATTTACACTATTTAAAATACTGTAAATATCCATTTTCTTAGCAACAAAAAAATCCTTAAACGTGATTCATAGCGGATATGCCATGAAACCGCAGTCTGGAAATACACAACAGCTAGGCTATACAATCCAAAGTAAATTTGATTTTTCCGCAAGTATAAAGTATTTCACGTGGTGTTTCATGCGGTTAAATAATCATAGCTTTAATAATCATAGGTTTAAAAGCATGTGCTTTTAATGGGTTTAGTGATTGAAAATATTGTCTAAATCCTTGTCTAATCCTTGCTATCTATGTTTTCATAAGTGTTCTCATTTGTCTTTGAGATTTTGTATTGCTATTTTCACCTGGTTATATTGCTTTTTGACATTCCTGCATAATATTCAATTCAATTCAATTTAATTGTATAGCGCTTTTCACAGATAGACTGTCACAAAGACACTTTACAGTGAGAGATTCAGTAAATGAAAGGGCAGTGCCCAGCCTATTCCCCACTACAGCAAATGAGGCAAAAAAAAAAACTCCCAGTAGGGAGAAAAATCCTAAAACAGTGGTGAGAAAAAACTCCCCAGTGGGAAGAAATCTCAGGAGGAACCCGGTAATAGTGGGGAAGCCCATCCTCCGCGGGCTAGCTAATTAATAACAAAATAAAGTAATCATAGAATAAAATGGCAATAGAGTTCCATTAAAGTCCATCTAAACAGTGGCATCGGTAGCTCCAGGAAGTGGCATGCCGAGGATGGTGCAGAACTGGATCAGGACCGGATCAGGACAGCAGGACAGCAGCAGCCAGTGCTCATGGTGAGGAACAGTGCTTGGACGATCCAGGATTCAGGGTTGTGGACGGAAAAGATCCTCGGAAAGATATACAGAAAAAAAGGGGGGTGAGGCAGTAGATAAAACTACTGCATATTAATAAAAATACAGTCCTGTGTCATGTGCCAAGTAAAGATTTAGGAGCAACTGGTCAGGAAACAGTCAACACCCCTCCATCCACTTCCTGCAGCACAGAGGCCCTACACTTACACCAGGATGCAAGATCACTTTTGATTTTCTAAACACTAGTACCATATGGACCTCCCTGGTGACTAAGGCTGTAGCAAGCCCCGCTGGCACCGTTAATGCATGCTCAGTGCCACCGGTTCCACGTGAATTTGTTTAACACTACCACCAGTACCATATGGACCTCTCCAGTGACTAAGGTTGTGGCTAGCCCCACTGGCACCGTTAATGCATGCTCAGTGCCACCAGTTCAACATGGATTTGTTTAACACTACCACCAGTACCATATGGACCTCCCCGGTGACGAAGGCTGTAGCAATCCCCACTGGCACTGTTAATGCATGCTCAGTGCCACCGGTTCAACATGGATTTGTTTAACACTACCATCAGTACCATATGGACCTCTCCGGTGACTAAGGCTGCAGCAAGCCTCACTGGCACCGTTAATGCATGCTCAGTGCCGCTGGTTCAACATGGATTTGTTTAACACTACCACCAGTACCATATGGACCTCCCCGGTGACTAAGGCTGTGGCTAGCCACCCTGGCACCATTAATGCATGCTCAGTGCCACCGGTTCCGCATGGATTAACTTAACACTGGCTTCGAATATCTTGTGAGCCTATCATAAAACAAGGTTTAGTCAGTCCCACCAGAGCCGAATAAATGTTTATACATAACTAATCATGAACTAATCATAGGCTTGACTAAAAAGAAAAGTTTTCAGCCTACTCT
Source organism: Gymnothorax javanicus (assembly GCA_029692085.1). Taxonomy (NCBI): domain Eukaryota; kingdom Metazoa; phylum Chordata; class Actinopteri; order Anguilliformes; family Muraenidae; genus Gymnothorax; species Gymnothorax javanicus. Next base: position 75,157,147 of record CM056198.1, read on the forward strand.
TGAAGACAGAGCGTGTGCCTGAAGCCCGAATTTGTCTTGGGAGATTGTTCTGTAAAATTGGCCCTTTGTAAGAGAATGCTCTGCCTCCAATTGTAATTTTAGATATTTTTGGAATTTTCAAGTACTCAGCACCTTGTGAACAAAGTAATCTTGGCAGGGAGTAAGGAATGAGAAGACTGCAAAGATATTCCGGGGCCAAGTCATTTAAAGCTTTGTAAGTTAGAAGTATTTTGTGCTCAATTCTGAATTTTACAGGCAGCCAATGAAGATTTTTGAGCACTGGGCTAATGTGATCATATTTCTCAGTCCTTGTCAGAACCCTTGCTGCAGCATTCTGCACTAATTGAAGACGTTTCAGGACCGAGCTAGTGCAACCAAACAGTAAGACATTACAATAGTCTAGCCGAGAGGACACAAATGCGTGAACCATTTTTTCAGCGTCCTGAAGGGACAATATTTTTCTGAGTTTAGATATGTTGCGAAGATGGAAAAAAGCCACTTGAATGATATTGTTGATGTGAGCCTGGAAAGAGAGTTCTGAATCAAGGGTCACGCCAAGGTTTTTAAAAACAGCTTTGGCAGAAACAGAGAGGCCATCTAAGTTAAGAGAAAACTTAATGAATGAGTCTCTAAGAGATTTGGGGCCCAGTACCAATATTTCAGTCTTATCTGGGTTAAGCGAAAGAAAATTTTGCGTCATCCAAGCTTTAACAGCTTTAAGACACATCTTTTTTTTTTTCAGATTATTTTTGTGGGAATTTTTCCTTTGACAGTTATACAGTGTAGAGAGACACGAGGGTTAGGGAGAAGAATGGGGGAAGACATGCAGCAAATGACCTGAGCTGGAATCGAACCCAGGTCACTGCGGGAAGGACACAGCCTTTATGGTACGCGCGCTTAGACCGATGAGCCATCGGGGCGCCTCAAGACACATCTCTAATCTAGAAACCGTATCATTTTCACCCGGCTTAAAGGAGCTGCGTGTCATCTGCATAACAATGGTATTTAACATCAAGCCTACTTATGATATTTCCAAGGGGAAGCATGTATAGAGAAAAAAGCAAAGGGCCCAGGACAGATCCTTGAGGTATTCGAAAGTTTACCTTGGAATACTCTGAACATTTGTTATTTACCAGGACGAACTGAGATCTATCAGACAGATAAGACTTAAACCACAAAAGGGCAAGACCAGAAATGCCAACTAATTTTTCTAACCTCCGAAGAAGAATATGGTGGTCTACAATATCAAAGGCGGCACTTAAATCTAGAAGGACGAGAACAGAGATGCAGCCACTATCCATGGAGAGAAGTAGATCATTTACTACAACAGTGAGAGCTGTTTCAATGCTATGATGCTTTCTATAGGCAGACTGAAAACTGTCAAATACCTCATTGGTTTGCAGGAAAGAAGAGAGCTGTTGGGCGACACATTTTTCAAGGATCTTAGATAAAAATGGGAGGTTTGAGATTAGCCTATAATTGGCTAGGACTGTGGGATCCAAATTTGGTTTTTTAAAGGGGACCTATTTTGCTATATTTCCAAGGTTATATTTTGATCTTGGACTCCCCTAGAGTACTACTGATCGTTCAAAGTCCAAAACAGGGTCCTTATTTAGCTCATACTGCCATCCTCAAAAAAACCCATTTGTAGTCCATTGTAGTCTCTGCCTGAAATGCCTCGTTGGGGTGGTTCTTCCGCTATGGCCCCCACTCCCCGTGTGCCCACTTTCTTCTGACTGGCCAGCTCTGTGGAGGGCGGATCTAGGCGGGACGAGGCAGCAGAATGCAGTTTTCCGGGTCCGCCTCCCCAGAGTGAAACTGAGACGCGTCTGCCGGAATCGACGGGCAAATTCCGCAATCAAATGCAGTACATGTGTATAGATCTAATGAAATGAACTTGTTCTAATAAACGCAACAGCGAAAGTGGAGGACGCAGTGCGAAAGTCTGGCAGCTCAAGCTTGAATTTGCTGTCTACCTACGGCTACTATGGTGAGTACACTGGTGTTTCTATTCTATAGCTAGGATTGAGGGAAAGCTTGAATCCACCCCATATAGACACATTTGTAAAACGGGTCGACACACTCAAGTGTAGACCGGAGACCGTAGAAATCTGGTGGGTCTGAGTTTAGAGGGAAACATGGACAGTGAGGAGCAGCAAAAAGTGGACCAACAGCTTATGGACTGCTTGATTGTGTATTATAAGCACCTGCTGGTTCGTGTGCATAACTGTGGTGTGTCGTTAGCGTGGAGTAACGAACAGCTTTGCGCGCTGGTATATGACAAAGGGGCGAAAGCTCCAGGCTAAACGGCCTTTTCGGAAATTGCCCATGGTAATGGTTTACTTATTACGTCGGAATGACCAGCGTGTGCTTGCTGAAAATGGGTGCGATAAGCCGCTTTCACAGCGGACGCAAAACTAATTTTTTGCGCGACAGATTACATTCAAAGTCAGTGCATTGACTTTGAATGTAGCTAATCTGTCGCGCGAAAAATTTGTTTTGTGTCCGGTGTGAAAGCGGCTTGACGTGCCCATAACACGTGTATTCGCGTCTTTGCATTGACTTTGCAGGTATTCAGTCGTGCGAAAAATTAGTTTCAGTGACTTTGCACTTGTTCACCCATTGCTGCGATTCAGTAAGAATTTGCACTAACAGTACTCTGAGATCTGTCGCCGAAGCAATATTTATCCACCCATCCATTCTCTATACCGGCTTATTCCTCACTCGGGTCACAGGGGGAGCTGGAGCCTATCCCAGCTGACTTTGGGCAAGAAGCATGGACCCACCCTGGACAGCTCACCAATCCATTGCAGGATACATGCACCATTCACTCTCACCCTCGTACCTATGAACAATTAAGGGTCTCCAATTAGCCGGATGCGCATGTCTTTACACTGTGGGAGGAAACTGAAGTACCCAAAAGAAACCCATGATAATACAAGGAGAACATGCAAACCCCACACAGAAAGGCCCCAGGCCATATTTGAAGCCATGACCTCGTTGCTGCTAGATGGCAGTGCAAATATCAAAATATGTATTTATCTCAGAACTTGAGCCCTAAGGACTTTTGCAAACCTGTGCCCCCTTCAATTTCCGCGTGCAACGCTTCTGTTGTGAATACAAGTCACGCACTTCACCTCCCCCCGGAATGCAGTGTATGTCAGAGCAATCGTTATTACAGCTTGCTAGTGAAGTTATGACAAAAAGAAAAATCACATTTCTTGAATATGACGATTATTTACAAAGATTTTTTGTACTGAAAGTTAGCCAGCTAGCTATATGGCTATATAATCAACAGAGTAATGTAATACGCAATCAACTACATAAAAATAGTGACTATTGTCAATGTCTCTAGCCAAACTGCATGCTCACTGTGTTCAGTTCAGTAAAAGCTGTTAATCAAAGTAGGAAGCCGTGTGGTGGCGCTTTGTCATCTTTGGGCGTGATCACTTTGAAAGAGACCAATCATAACAGGCTAGATGTGCCTCCCTACAGTGCGTATGCCCTCCCGAGAGGTTTATTAGTTTCACAAGTCTGCTATAACTTGTTTTCCGGCAATCACAGTCGTCAAAACTTCTCCCATAACTATCTGTTTTGAGAATCGGAAATTCGCGCTCCAAAGCGGGTTAGATGTTCAGCCTAAGTTAACATGGTGAGTCATCCCGGCAAGATGTGAACCTTTTTTGTTGACCTGAAAACCATGTTAAACCTCAAATTACCTCAATAATCTCAAAATTTTGCTTGGTAGTGCAGTCCCCAGGTCAATCTGAATTGTCATGACCAGGGATAAAACCATATTGGTATTTGTTTGCTTAGTAGCTAATTAACACGTTGACTGCCAACTACGAGATAACTCGTAATGGCGGGTCAGGGCCAGCACCAGAAAAATTCGGGGGAAATTATCCATCCCTTTATTGACAACAATTGGTCCTGGCTAATTCTAGATGGTTTTCCTTTATAAGCACGTTTTCTAATTCAAGAATAATCAAGTGGCAATTGAAGACACGGCTTCTCTCCCCCATGCGATCTAACAGCAAATAATGGCCTACATTCAGTGCAGAAATATAATTTAATTATAATTAGGTCAATGCACTGGCACTCAGCAATGGTAATTTTTTTCCAGCGAGAGCGAATTTCAGAACTCTTCGCGAATGAAGGTAATTCTGGTGACAAGTATACGTGGTTTCCTCCGTTTTCATTTTCCAGTCTAACAGCTGGCTATTTTTTACAGCAAGTTGCGTGACCATGCTGCAAAAACAGGTGTAGGTACTTTGCCGAATTACCTTCATTCGCAAATGAGTTCTGAAATGCCGCTCTTGCTGGAAAAAAAATTAACGTTTGCTGAGTGCCTGTGCATAGACCTAATTATAATTAAATTATTTTTCTGCACTGAATGTAGCCCATTATTTGCTGTTAGATCGCATGGGGAGAGAAGCCGTGTCTTCAATTGCCACTTGATTATTCTTGAATTAGAAAAACGTGCTTATAAAGGAAAACCATCTAGAATTAGCCAGGACCATTGTTGTCAATAAAGGGATGGATAATTTCCCCCGAATTTTCAAGTCTGGCGCTGGCCCTGACCCGCCATTAGCTGGCAGTCAACGTGTTAAACAATCAATCACCCAACTGAACTACCTCATTCTGGGAAGATCATCAATACTGTTTATCAATGCAGCTAGCTAGCTAGCCAGCCATATAAGAGGAAAGCAAGCAGTTCCCTGCAAAATATAAATTTGTAAATTCGGTTTAATATGACCCACACTGTTTTTCTAAAAAAGGAATCGTATGTTCTCTGTCTTTGATAGTTTAAGCAGTTTGGACATGGCGCTTTGCCAGCATTTTTTCTGAGATGTTAGCTCAGCCTGACTGTCTGTTTGAATGAAAGGTGGGACTAGAGAAAAAGGGAGGGGAAGTTGAAAAGCACTGGCAGCTTGGGCGGGCGCTGTTTCCTTGACGTCCCTTCGTGCAATGTTTTTTTTTGTTTTTTTTTTAATAAAACATTCGTTTCGGACTGTGTCCCTGTGTCCCCCCTGTAAATTACACCCCTGATCCCCATGCTCTTCGCCAACTTCATCTCTGTCATCCCAACTACATCATGACTCCTGCTAATCATAACAGCATTAAGTTCTGGGAATTTATTTTTTATGCTTGTAGCGTTTAAATAAAAACATTTCAGACTATTATTTCTGCACCTTCCGTCCTGTTCCCCTGCTGCCAGTTGCTCGTTTCAATGCTGTTTTATCTCATTTCAGTAATTTAAACGATCATAGAACGTATGGTAAATCGCCTGATGTGCTGATAAAGTAGCTCAGAAGTTCCAGAGCAGTTTGTCTTTCATAAAGCATAGCAGTTCTGAATTTAGCCCATTATTTCGCTGCTGTTTGATTGCATAGGGGGAGAAGCCGTGTCTTCAATTGCTAATGGATCGTTACTATGATTGAAAAACTTGTCTATCTTTTCCCTTATTGACAACTAGGCAGGACTAACTGTTGTAAAAAATAAATAAATAAATAAATAAAAAAGATGCGTCTGTGCTCCCCCAAATCCAGTTCTGGTGCCGACACTGACTCGAGGTCAATAAAGCCCGCGATGTGACATATATTGCCGACATATAAGTCTAACAAAAGGAATGTAGCCTTATGCTTCACTTTATGTTTAGATAGAGCAATGTTGGACTATGTAAGTGAGGCAAACCAGTAACGTTGCGCATCATTCGCGCATAATTACATATTATTACGCTTTCTAACTCTCCCCCATCAAGCAAATTTACCTTGCTCCGTTTCTTTGATCAGAAATGACCATAAACCGTAATTAGACAGCTTGACAACTAGAAAAACGTTGTATTCACTCAACGGCCAACCATTATGCCTCAATAGCGATGGCTCTTCTGAGTATTAATCAAAAATTTCGACTGAAAGCTGGACATTTATCTTCACTGTGAAACACAACGCGGAGTTGTGCATATGACCAAGTATTGCATCTGTTCTGAGCATTATTTCATAAGCCACTCAGCATAAATTGCCTTAGTTATTTTTCATTTATTTGTTTTTGCCAAATTCCAATATCAGCTGCCTGTTCTTTCGTGCAGCCTAAAAAATGCGTTTTCCCCCTTTTTTCTCGAAACCTTAATAGTCAGGCGGCTAAGTTCAAAATATCACCAGAATCATTCAGTACGTATATAAAGCATCAAAATTTGCACAGAGGTACTACAAGACTTACAGAACCAGAAAAAAAATGGAACACAAAAATTAGCGCCCCCTGGTGGCCGCCATATTGAAATAAAAAATGGCCACCAAAATAGCCATTTCCATAGTACTGGTTACATTCTAATTAATGATATCACTGTAAAATACATAATAGTTACCCATGTTTTAGCAAGGAGTAATCATGAGACATACACAGAATGGTTAGCTGGTGGCCATCTTGGATTACAAGATGGCCAATGGCGGCCATCTTGGATTTCAAGATGGCCGGCATTACTGTACATTTTATCTCGGAAACAGTAGTCGTAAGATTTTTTTACTGCACGTACATGTACAGATCATTGGTATGGGAAGATTATGCAATTGGCAAATTAATTTCCCACACCACATACCATAGGAATACCACATGCTGCCATCTATTGTTCTTTGTGCACCTCAAAACAATGTGTGATTAGAAAAAAGTTAGGGGCTGCAAGTCATAAAACTTAATGAGTTTACATTTCTTTGAATGGGGTGAGTAGTGCCACATGAGGATGGACAACGTATTCTTCCATTTTGATGCAATAAGTAGCCGTTTCCAACCAATCTGTTTCAGTAAACAGCCTAGGCCTAAATGCATGCATCAGGACTTGCCTGCTGAGAAGGGTGATGGGAAGCACCATAAAGAGTGCGAGAGTGTCCAGCGTTCTTTTTCGGAAGATGTGCACTCACTTGTCTCTACCTTAGAGGATATGGGAAATCCATTCTTGGATGATAGCAAGGACTTATTCACCATCGATTCTCAAGAAATCATGCCAGCGAGCGTTGTGGAAAGTATGGAGGAGATTCGGTCAATTGGGGAAAGACAGTACGCGTCTTATGTGCAGGAGAGGCTGATCACGAATGACACACCAGTCAGCGCCACTCTTCAACGAAATTCACTGCCGACGTTTAGATGTCCAAAGAAGTCTGACCCTTCCAGGAGAAAGGGAAGTTGGGTGAACTCAAGAGTGACTGTGCATTGTTCTCAAGGCTTTACATTGCCAGTCAGAACAGAGACGGTGATCTTGCTGAATTCTTCAAACATGAAAACCTTGAATACCCACCTACCCTCTCCTCAGCTGGTAAGCTGAGACAAGGCAAGAAGTCCGATCTTGTTGGATGCCTAGAGTCAATGGCTTCCTCGGATAGAATCTCAAATTCTCCACATGTTGAAATGAAAATCCTTGATGGTGCTGCTGTTGTCCACTTCTTGTCCACAAAAGACACAAGCACGTTTGAAGAATATGCACACCAAGTGTTCACACCATACTTAGCGACTCAGCTGGAGACAGCCGATCGAGTTGATGTGGTATGGGATGTATACCTGAAGGACAGTCTGAAGAATTCAACCAGAGAAAACCGCGGGACTGGCACACGTAAACGAGTCACTGTGAATGGCAAGCTGCCGGGAAATTGGAAGAATTTCTTACGAAATGACGAGAACAAAGCGGAACTCTTCATTTTCTGGCCATTGAGAGTGTTGCTCAGGACACAGGAGACAAAACCATTGTATCTACAGTTGGTGAGATGGTTGTTTGTTCTAGAAAGGACGTGAACATGGATGGAATACAGCCCTGCACGCAAGAGGAGGCAGATACCAGAATTCTCCTTCATGTTATGGATGGCATGAAAAGTGGCTGTCAAACAGTCCTGATCCGGACAGTGGATACCGATGTTGTAGTCTTAGCTATTTCACACTTCCAAGAGTTCCGTGATCTTGAACAGCTGTGGGTCGCCTATGGTACTGGGAAAGACTTTCACTACATACCCATCCATGAGATTGCTACTGCAGTTGGTCCCCAGATGGCCAAAGGTCTTCCATTTTTCCACGCTTTGACCGGATGTGATACCACATCGTATTTTGCCAACTGCGGGAAAAAGTCAGCTTGGCAAATCTGGCTTGTGCTTCCGCAGGCCACGGACCTTTTCTCGCTTCTCTCATCAACATTGCCACCCACCCTGTCAGATGATGTCTTCCAGCAACTGGAGCGGTTCATCGTTCTAATGTACAGTCGAACAAGCGATGAGATGGATGTCAACTTGGCCCGGGTGACACTGTTCTGCAAGATGTCAAGGGACATTACAAATATTCCACCAACAAAGGCCGCACTGCTGCAACATACAAAACGGGCTGTTTATCAGGCAGGATATGTATGGGGCCAGTGTTTGGTACCCAAGCCATCACTTCCAGAGCCTACTGACTGGGGGTGGCAATCTTCTGGAAGTGGATACAAGCCTCACTGGACAGACTTGCCTATAGCAGAGAAGGCCTGCCAAGAACTTATTTCCTGCAAATGCACGAAGTCTTGCAAAGGCAATTGCAAATGCTTCAAAGCAGGCCTTCCATGTACACAACTTTGCAAATGTGGTGCCAGCTGTTAACCCAGGCTACCGCACCAGGGTCCCACGTGTCCCAGTAACATTTAAAACAGTTATAACTCCTTATTCTATCAGGTGATAGAGACCGTATCATTTTGGCGGCCATTTTGGATTACAGTCGGTCAGTCATGGCATCCTGTTGGCGAATTCCATGTCCTTTTCTCAGATTCATTTCCACTATCATACTCCATCCTTTAATTATGTGGTTACTGAAAAAAGCGAATTACAACCGACTACTTCCAATTTCAACTTGACTACCAGAGAACCCATGGCGGCCATTTTGAAATCCAAGATGGCTGCCATCTGACTACAATATATTAACAAGAGTCACATAATGTACGGCGATGGAGAAAGTATGGTCAAAATACATTTATGTGCTGTACTATAACGATTAATGTTGAATATTGTCAAAAAAAATGACAATTTGGGCGGCCATTTTGAAATCCAAGATGGCTGCCATCTGACTACAACATATCAGTAAATTTCACAATGTACGGTGATGCAGAAAGTATGGTAAAAACACATTTAAAATACATTTACGTGCGATTCAAGTTGAAAATAATGTCAAAAAAATAACAATTTTGGCGGCCATAGTGGATTTTGCTACTGTGGCCACCAGGGGTGACTTTTTTCTGTGTTCCATTTTTTTTCTTGATCCTCAGGTCAAATACTACTTCCAGGCCAGTTTTTATGCTTTATGTCTGATTTGAACGATTCTTATGCTTATCTGCCTGACTATAAGAGATAGGCAATCATGGTACGAGGCTATAACAACAGTTTGAATAAAAAATTGTCAATTCAGGAAACGACTCGAGTGAAAAGCAGGAACCAGTACGTTATTAACAAATTATGGCATCAGAACATTGTCATAAAGCTTGGGCAATAAAGTATTTGATGTAAAGTAAGAATTTATGTGGTACATCAGTCATATCTCAAATGGTGTCATCATTTTGCTAGCAGTCCCTGGCATGTTTTGAACAAACTTAAAACGAGGACAATTCCACCCCAATGTGTCTATAGCGACAATATGATACATGAGAAGTCTTTGATTCTTCTCGGATTCGACCCCCAGTCCCACAAACAAAAGAAAAAAAATGGAGCATGGTAAATTTGCTTTCTCACAGAGTCAGAACGCATAATTGCATGTAATGATGGATGAAAGAAGCGCAACATTAATGGTTTGCCCCGCTTATACGTACTCAGATTTTATTGTAAACATAGCGAAGCGAAGCATTCCGTTCAGTAATAGTAATTCTTACATGTCAGTAAAACGTGTCACATCGCAGACTTATGGACCTCGAGTTTGTGAAGTTCCTCGCTTTTCCTCAGAGATCTTTAGTACCTGGTTATCACGAACACCTTGCCAGCTACAATGTTTAGACTAAGCACGTATACGATGGCAAACAGAGACACAGACACATTTCCCAGAAAATGTAAGTTTTATTGGCAATAAGTAAAGCAAGGTTTCACGATTGAAGATGAAACAGGGACCTAGCCAACACAAAATTTGTGTACTTCAAACTTACAGCTTGCTACATTATGCTCGTTGTCTGAAGTTATGGTTAGTTAGCCAAGCCAGCATACTCTCTCGCATGCATCAAGCCAGACAGGCGTAGCTACCAGGCGATAGCTAATGCAGGGTTAGCATCTTCCTAATTTCATAAATGGCACTAATTTCGCTTGTCAGTAAGATTTCAGGTCGTAGGTCCCGCCGGACCTGAAATCCTTCCGACTAAGGAAATTAGTGCCATTTACAGAATTAGGCAGGTGTACATGCTAATGGACAGCCAGCAGCGAAATTTCCACAGTATCACATGACACAGCAAACAAACTACTTGCTGTAAATACAACCAAAACAAAATCCGTAGAACTTTGCTTTAGCTAAGGTCATAATGTTCCTTTAAATTAATTGTGATCAAAGCTAGCTAGTAACTTATGCTGCATTCGGTAACACTCGTAAACACGAGTCGTGTCGTGAGTTAAGTCGAAGGTACGAGGAAGGATCATTCGGACAGTGAGGTCGTGAGGTAAAAGAACGGAATTCACCAGTCGTGTCTCGAAAACACGGCTGACTTGTTTATTCCAACCACATCAGTGGTGCAAAATATTAGGAGCAAAAGAAGGCTTTTTATGAAATGTGCCATTTACATGCTGAGAAGCCGGAACAGGAAAAGCAAGGCGCCCACATCCGGTTATGAGCGCCATATTGTGAGATAGGCCTATTGCATCCCTTATTGCAACCCTGGTCAGTACCTCATTCTGAGGCACTGCAGGAGGATTTTCTGGGTCCTCAATAGGCTCAGGTGCATCATAAACATCATCACAGAGAGGGACGTTGCGTCTGGTGGAAATGTTGTGAAGCACAATACAGGCAAGATTTATGTTGCATGCTTCCTGTGGCTTTACTCACAAGTAGTTGAGGCATGCAAAGCGCCTCCTCAGAACTCCATTTAAATGCTCAATAGCACATCTCATTTTGCAATTAGCAGTGTTGCATGCGTGCCTGCGCCAGAGTGTTTGCCACAAGAAAAGGGGTCATCCGCCATGGTAGGAGTGGACAGGCACTGTCTCCTAATATTATGCCATCGGTTGGTTTGGAGCTCTCAGAATAGTGCACTCTCCCTCAGGATACGTATATCATGGACAGACCCAGGCCACTTCACAACAGAGTTTGTGATGATGAGGTCAGCATCGCCCACAAGTTGGATGTTGATGCTGTGCCTCCCCTTTCAGTTAATGTACTCTCACTCTCGCTCCTGAGGTGCCTGTATATTCATGAGTGTTGATATTGTTTTATTTTCTCTGTCTTTTCAATTAAAAACTTGAAGTGACCCCATGCTATTCCACCTGTTATTCTTCGAATAGTTTATATTGTAATATTTAGTCCAATTTAGAGCCCTTTTTATCTGGATTTGGTAATGCTGAAAAGTCTGTATCTGGATCAGAGTAATCCAATCCAACATTTCTTTGAAAAACCGGGATAAAAGTGAGACGGATTACGTGATCCTGGATAGCAAAAAATGGGATTCCCAAATCCAGATCACTTTTATCCAGATTAAATCTTTTGAACAACTGGCCCCTGGGGTGTGTACATGCGCAGTAAGTGGCTCCAACTATGTAAGTTTGCATCTGTGCTTTGGCAAACAAGCTCGTACAGCAGGAATTTCCATCCAATGAGATCACTTGTATTTGTTAATTTCCAATCCGTATCAAATGATGGGGGAAGTCCTGCCTTTTCACGGACAGGCCACATCCAACTAGGGAGAGTATTTTCTTTTTCATTTTGTTAGGAAAAGCGAGTGGGACCTTGAAATCGAAAATGCAAAGCCAGGCACGGCAGTCTGTCATGAAAATGAAAAAGTGGCGAACTGCATTAGCAATTTAATTATGAGATAGATATCACGTCTGCTTCTTGAAAATGAAAATGCATTCACGAGAAAGTATTTGTTTTATGAGATTAGCGTTTTCGTTTTGTTAGTGACATTGCGGGCACTTCTTGCAAATGAGAACAGTGCATCCAAACACTTGAAAACGCAAACGCAAACTGGAGGATTACTTTAGCATTTTCATGATGATACAAATAACCCCAGTGCTTCTCAAAAACGAAAAAGCATTTCCGAGAATGTATTTGCTTTATATGATTAGCTTTTTCGTTTTCATTTTGTTAGTGATATTGCAGGGCACTTCTCGCAAACGCAAATGAGGAATGTATTTTAATTTTCCATTTGTTATAAAAATTGCATACACGTACTTGAAAATGAAAACGCAAAGTGGAGGATTACATTTGCATTTTCATTATGATCCAAATAATGTGCTTGTATCTTGAAAATGAGAACGCATTTCTGACATTCCATTTTCATTTTAATTTTGTTAGCTATACGCTTCCAAAAGAATCTACTCAGAGGTTGACATGTCTTCATAACTTGGTGGTAATGTTAGCTTCCCCTATCATTTCACGCAAGAAGCAGTTATTTGTAGAGGCTGGGCTACACAGAAAACACACAGTCTGGAGGAGTGTTACCTCTCAGCTACGTATGTTAGTGGTAAATGCGGCAGGAAAGAATTCCATATCCAATCTCCACTGTTTTTGGCTTTTTATTTGCCAGAGCGATTTCAAAAGGGGGCACCAATATATTTGGGGGCGTTTAATTAGTGAGAAAGGGGTTAGAATGTAATATTAATATTTAATTTTGCGAACATATATGCTGCTACCACATATAGCAGCGCTAGAAATTAAACTCTAATTTTTCTTGATTGGATGTCTGCTTTTTAAACACCCAAATATTTCTCTGGGTACCCAAACAACAAGGTAAGCAAAAAAAGTTCTGATTTCATTCAATATTGGTAGAGGTTAAATACAGAATTCTTTCCATGCGGCGACATCTGAGACAAAATCCAAACAGCGCAAGAGCAATTTGTGGATATATGCTAGATATGTATGTACAGAAAACAAGTTAATTTATCTATAGCCTATAGGCCAGAGATGACCCGACGGGAGACTCCGTTTTCCCTCTCGAAACTGCCAAAGCTCGTGTAAAACGGCTGCAGGTATTATTAATACAAGTTTGCTCCTCTGTACGACTATGAATGTTGCCAGTAGAAAGATCAGAATGTGCCGATTATGATGACATATACTCCCTAGCATTAGTTTGTCCAAACCACAGAAAAAAAGGATAGAGGGGAGGAAATATGCTGATGAGTGATTAGACCTACAGAGGACATTAGCATTAGTAACATTACAATTACACCCTGTAATATGTTGAAAAAGAAGTAGGTTACGTGGATGTTATCGAACGATAATTGACATTTTAACCCGATAAGATGTGCAGCTGCTGTATTCAGACATGTGGAACCTCAGGCCTGTTTTTAAATTGTACTGGAGATCCCAAGGATTCTAGTGAACCCAAATATTTTTTAGAATTACTGGGAAATGTGAATAAAATGATATGCAAGACATTTTCCATTTGACGGGCCGTGGCCGTAAAATCATGTTGTCCTGGTAAGGAATATTTCTTACATTCCAAGTGTGATGTGGCTTCACTGAATCACTATCCGCTGCTATCAGTGGATACTGAATACGAATGTGGCATTTGTGGCAGTATGAAAATAATTCTTTTTCTGACTTTTGAACCTACTTATGGGAAAACCTCCGTAAAAAGGTAGAGTTTAGGGGGTTAAATGCTCAGTGTTTAGACAGGTCAGTCAGAAAGTACGAAAACCTTGCCTACCATTGTTTTAATTATACACGTGAGGTATCACCCAAAATGCAGTATTTGTTTTGGTAGCCAAGAAGGGCTACTGCAAAGATACTCAAGAAATTGTTGCAGGCATTTGTTGATATGAGCTTGCACATGGTACAGGTAGAATCCCAAACCATGGAGGATCTGCCCCTAAGCTTTTCTGCTAATTCCACAAATTTGTCTTGCAGAACCTCAAACCTACCTTTACCTATGTCATTTGTCCAAACATGGACCATGACCATTGGATCCCTCCGCGCTCTCGCTAAGAGCTTGTCAGCATGCTCTAGGAGGTCTCCTACCTGGGCACCAGGCTGGCAACACACCGCATGAGACCAAGACTCCAGATTATGTCTTCTATCCCTCTAATAAAGGAGTGTCCCGCTATTCACCTACTCCCTTATTTGGGGGGGAAGAGGCCAACAGGGTGCCCTGAGGCTCATCAGTCCCCCCATTCTCAGCGTCAGGGGCCAAGTTAAGATCCTGCAAGGGCTGGAATCGATTGGACACTTCAACCTCTGGAGAAGGGCATGCACGCCCTTTCCTGCGCTGATGTCCTACTCTCACTAAACTTTGTTTTTCTACCTGCTCTGGAGTCTTCCTCCCTCCGGGCTGTGGCTTGCACACCATCTCCCTAAACAACTTACTACTCAGTTCCCCTGGGAACTCTACCAATTGCGAACTATGTAGTGCCGCCAACTGGCTCTGAAAACTAAGGACATTGCTCTCCAGATGCTCAATGAGCCAGTACCAGTGGCAGACAAACTCACCCTGGAAATCTCTCTCCAGTTGTGCAACTATTTTGCAACCGTCACATAGTTTTGACCGCATTTTGTCCTCTAACTATTGACCTGTCACTCCCAAAATAGCAAAGAAAATTATTACTGCTGAGACAAGCACAGGAACTGGAATTTATAAATCTGAGAAGCTCTGAGCAACAGTCACAACAGAAACCGTACAGAAAAACTAAATAAATGGATAAAAGCCTTTTTTAACATTGGCTTTCTTCTTGTTAACAACAATGATATACCAAATAGGAGCAAACTCGATACGTGATTGGCACTGAAATGGCTGACTTGATTTTATACAGTCCCTGTACTTTGAATATTCTACACTCTAAAAATATAATGGAGCTTAGTCCGGAATCCATTAATCACAGACTGGCTTTACTAGATAATCTTCTCAAATGAGGGACTCGTACCCTGCTGTGTGCTAAACAGGAAACATCAAATACCAACACAAAGCTTGCTAGCAAGACTCGAGGAGCCACTATGACCAAGAGAAACCAGAGGAGAGAAGAAGCCCTCTAGTTAACCCTACTCTTTATTTGATATGACCTAACCTCATGTAACTGTTACCCTAATAACTGAACACAAAATCCCAAATCCCAACTCAAATATGCGAACAATAGCAATTCAGCCAGCCACGAACAGCAACTACAACCAAGAGAAACTTAAAACCCCAGTTATCGTTAATTTTTATGTAGCCTGTGGGCCAGAGTAGGGGAGTGATTCTGTATAGCTTTGCTTGTTACGCCTTTTTTTCCTCTCCCTCACTCTCTACCCTGCCCGCTGTCTCTTGCTTTCACTGTCTCACCAAGTGGGGGTGGAACTGGCATTGATTAGGCCACCTATACATCAGGGAAGCAGGCTTATGTATAGGTACTAGGGGTCCTTAAGCCAGTAGTTTGTCACTCACTGCTGCTAGCGGTAAACTCTGAGGCAGCGCTGGGTGTTGTTCCAAGTGCTGAGTGAGTGGGGACGCGAATGGGTCTGAATTGCCGCAAGCAATTGAACATTTTGAGCTGGGCAAATGAGCTATGGCAGAGTAACATCAGGTTGCTTCCATGTTGGCAAGTTCGCTGGGTACTATAACTGGCCGCGTTGGGGGAATTTATTCCTGCAAACTGAGCTTCCACCGCCACTGTTAACACTGAGCAGACCTGTGCAGCAACACTGAGTGGCTAGTTGCTGTTCTTTATTTTGTGAATGCGGGGGTGCTGTTTTAAAGTTGCACTATGCAAGTTTGTTGGCATCACTTCCATTGACATTCAAATTCAAACAAAGCAGAGGTAGCTCACCCCTCCCTCCCATAGTTCCCTCCCTCCCATGCTTCCGTAACTGTCAACTCTTGTCGGTGATTAGCCGGAACGGTTTGTTATGTTATGGGGCACAGCCTGTGCCCCTTGTGTTTATTTGCAGTTTGTGACACCTGTGCAGTCTCCAGAGCCCGGTTTTTTTTTTTTTTTTTTTTTTTTAACAGTGAATTCAAGGGCAGGCAGCTAGCGGATAGTGGGGAGATGTCGGCGAATTGAGACAAAAATATAATCGCGCAGAAAATAAACAAACTTGCATAGTGCACCTTTAAGGCTCAAACTTTGTTTTTTAAATTTTTTTCCTGTAGCCTGTGAGCTCGTGTTGTGTATGACTAAGGGAATGCGTATAGAGATGACCAGTTTAACGTCAACAAGAGCTCAGCGCAAAGGCCGCGCCCCTTTTTGAGGGAAAACAAACGCTCTTATGCATTGAAATCAATGAGAAATAAGTGCCATAATTGAGCAGTGTCATTTTTTAATTGCTTAATCCCAGTTTTGTGCGCTCTAGCGGCCACTAAAGGCCACTAGAGCAAGTAGAAGCGCAACACCGCTGTCGTAAAACACAACTGCGCAAGCACCGCTCCTAAGAGTAACTTTAGCAGATGTAGTAGCTATTGTAACCTCAAAACGGGACAATATCAATATAATGACGGTTCAACGCCAGCCTACAAAGCTGATATGGCCTGTCTTTGCTTTCAAACAATAGTTGCTAGTAAGTCAACAACTTTTCTCACCGTGAAGCATAAAGTTCGCTATAAAAAAACACTCCGAAAAGGGGCTAACTCTGCCGGTGAAATGCTAATGCTACCTCGGCTAACCTTGTTTACATTATTTGAATGGGCTTACAATCAGTTACGTTTTGATAGCCCAAATAGTGACTGTGACTACACGCGATAACACAGCCAACAAAAACAATGTATGATAAATACAATGCATGAACACAAGCATATAACTCAGCTCTCAATCAGCAACATTGCCAGCTCGGCGTCCGACTTGCAGCCCTCTTTTGCCATGAGCTCTCTCCACTGTGAAAAAGCCGGTCCAATATTAACTCTGGTTTTGTGCCGTGCACGGTCATTCTCCCTTTTTTTATCCTGGCTACCACCGACACCGTCCTTTTTGCTTCTTTGCCTCAGCCATCTTTCGAGACACGATACCGGGCTAGCGGGCTAGCCTAGCTGCCTTCTCCTTATGCTCCTTATCCAAAAGCTCGTGTGTGCCGTAAAGCAGAACGTACGTCTCGCGAGAGTGCGGGACCCGCGATCGAAAGTTACATAGTCCCAGATGCAGGCCACCAGGTCCCTCTGTGGTAATGGGAGAGATGCCAATCTCACTGTAATAATCCAGCCCACCAATAGATAGACTTTGAAACTGATATTTTAAGGTGAAATTCCTACATAGTACTGCTTTAACTAGCAAACGTAAAGTAGTGTCAGCCAACCAAGTCAGGTATGCGGTCTAACGTTATGTGCATTTATTAGTTATTCTTAACCCCAAACTGACACAGACTTCGAAATTCACGGTAGTGAAAGGGCAAGAGGGTGGACCGATCAACCTTAATTTATTAAGATAACGCGAATGCTCAGGTTCGGGCAAGGTAGCAAAATAATCGCTAGACATATCAATAAATCATTAAATGAATATAAACAGGAAATTTAGTTAAATAAATTAGATAAATTTTACACCTGAAAACACATGAAATTACATTAGGGTCAATGGGATCTGAGGTTTTCTATCCCCCAAAAAGGGGTGCGGCCTTGATGTTTGGGGAAATACCCGGATGTGGCGGTCGTCTCTATAGGCTACAGGCTAGGGTGGAGTTTTGTTTCTTTATTTTTTTTTTTAACTTTCTTTCCTTTTTTCCATTCCCCTTGCCCAGTCAGCCTCTGTATTGGCTTAGCCGGTTGCGAAGGTGGTCTGCGCTGAGAAGCAGGTTTCCTTGATTCTAAGTCACTGAAGTGTTTTGTAGTATGAACTTTTATATCCCTTAACATTGCTCCTCATATTACGAGGTGGAGTGCCTTGAATTTCAGTGTGTATTACAAGGGTTGTGTTTACCTCAGGTCACGTGTGATATTGAGACTTGGCCCTTCAGTGTACCACCCCCTGACCTAGCTAGCCCCTGCTCTGATGGCTGAGGGACGTCCTGTATTTTCTTTCCAAAGTTTTTTTTTAATGTCTTGCATGTCCTGTGTTTTGTAAATCTCGTTGGTGAACAGCCGAACACTCATCAAAGGAAATTTATTTATTAATAAAGACTGAACAGCTGCTGGATAGCTCAGTTGGTTAAAGCACCGCATTGCGGAGCAGAAGTAACTCTCACGGCGCGGGTTCAAGCCCCGGTTGTACCAGCCGGCAGTGGTCGGTAACTTTTTCAGAAGTAGCGCACAATTGGCCATTGCATTACAGGGAAGGGGCTGCCGGGAAGAGAAATATAAAATGGCTGCTTTGTTCATTGCTCAGGCGCTTCCTGTTGGCCAGCTTGGCTCTCGTCAGGAAGATTCTAAGCTTGTTCATGTTCGGGTATCCTCCGCCCTTGTTCTAAACTTGCGATTCAACCAATGAATGTAAAGAAGCAATATTTCTGGGCACGTGCTTTGAAGGAGAGCCGTGAACCGTCCCTCTCTCCTGAATTGGCAACAAGGGGTCGCATATAAGCAAGCCTTGTACATAGTTCCTCAATTGGGCATTCCAGATCCGGGTGGGATTGGAGATGCCAAATTTATTAAAAAATAAATTAATAATAAATAAATAAATAAATAAAGACTGAAGTTTTATATTTTTTTTAGAACCTGTGTCCGCATACGTTATTGGGGCAGAGTTCCCCTTGCTCTGACACTTTAACTATATCTAAGCTCAAAGGGTGGTGTAATTAGTGGCACTTTTGGGGGCGCTACATTTAATTAATTCAAACGGGCCGAGTGAACAACACGCTGACTATGTAGGCTAACTAAACACGATATCCCAGAACAGGTTGTTGCTAAGCACCTTTCAAACAACGACCTGATCAAGCCACAGCGACCAGAAGAGAACACTCTAAAATACCTACCTATATGTTTACGCGTAAAAGCTCTCCGGTAAATGTCATTACTTAATTAATACACCCTAAAAACAGGCACCCACGCATGAAACCAATCCAAGTTGTTACTAGATACAGTAAGTAATCTGATAGTATTACTTGGCATTGAGTTGCTAGCTAAGGTTCATTAGCTAAATTCGCTACTGCAACCGGTCGAGAGTATCAAAGCTCTTGAAAATGGCTTTGTTTTATGTTTTAGCCACGTTTATATTCCAGCTTGCTTACTTAGCTAGCTATCTAATGATATATTTATTTCATTTTGCTACCAGGAGAATGAAAACCCACCCAAAAAAAACTTCCCATCACTGTTATTTCACTAGATTAGCGACTTAATGCAGCTATTTGCTAACCAAGCTGTAACAAGGGGGGAAAAATGGTGGGAAATTTTCTCCCTTTCCCACAGGGCGGCAAAGGTCATACCTCGGGAGCAAATAATCTGGCATAATTACATGTAAATGTTCATTAATATGCACTGTCTCTAACTGAAAAAAATACATTGTCATACCTTTCCTAATATGTTAGCTTTTACCCACGAGCTAATATCAGCAGAAACCCTTGCCACAATAGTAAACCTACTGCCTTCTTTCAACAACGAATCCTTCTTCCAACTCTCCAACTGTTGTCTCAGCAGTCAAAGTAGTCAAAGCAGCTGAGCACAGAGCCCAGACCTTTATTGCAGGGAGCTGCCTCTCTCTAATACATGCCCTGGTCAGCACTCCCGGATCCTAATAATCCATAAAATTTAGTTTTAATTTAAAAAATCTCTAAGCAAATGGGCTTCAAGAAAAACCATTTGAATTTTTAATTTTTTCGCCATTTATTTTTATATGATTTTGAAAAGGCAATTGGCAAACACAAGGCAAATTTTCATGAAAACTCATAGCTAATTTCTTCTGTTTCCTTGACTGATAGGGACTTTTGCCAATTTCATTAGATCCACTGTAGTATAAGAATCTTCCCATTTGTATCGTCTCATTGTCCCGTGTACGTATCAGTCCTTTTATACACTTGTCACCAGGAGCGGACTGGCCATCGGGAGCACCGGTGGCCTGTCGGTAGCCAACCAGTCAGCTTGACCTGCAATAGGCTAATAACCGAATTAGGAATTAATCGGATCACACCGAATCCACGAATCAGGCGATCGCTGTGAAAATGAAACCATTACGGCACCCAGCGACGCACAGGGCAGCCGAACGTTACCTGCTTTTTAGACGCGCCTGGAATAATGGAGCAAACAAAATGGAAATGTGGAGCGGAGAGGGAGAGGATGAAAAATGCAAAGTACTGGCCGCAGAAGCAGCGAAGGCTTTAAAAATTGCTGACACGTTTGCCAGTAAGGGAGCAGGCCAGTCAAAAACACTCGCTAAAACAGACACACACCCATCATAGTTAGATGTCACTTAAAGAGGCAGTCGATACCTTTTTAACTGGCAAGTTGGTAGCGCTACTATGGTTATTATATTGTTGTAGCTAGCCAGCGGATTCGGTCAGTCTGGCAACAGAAAGGTAATAACCATTGATATCTTGTGTCTGTCCATTGATACTCATATGAAGAAGTACATCTATCCAGTTGGGGTGGCTGAATCGCTTGTCAGATGATGACGACCTGTCAACCTAATGAAAGAACAAGGACGGTGACTGACTAGCAATTCAGTTAATGACCTGAATGAGTATCTATGCATAGACGATATTATCTGCCCTTTCTTTTGTCTATCTGGCTGAATCCGTTAGCTACAGCCAAATGATAATGCTACCGGGTTACCAGTTAAGAAGTTATCTGTTGCCTCTTTAATAAGTTCCACTTAGTGGAAGCCGATTAAAAAAATAAATAACCGATGTTGGGGAGGTAACTTTGAAAGCATGGCTTTCGAAGCTGACACTTGACCAATCCCAAGCCCCGCCTTCCATTGTTACTGTTGCTAGGTCAGACAACTAACCAGGAAACTTCAGCCTTGCCTGAGTTCAAAACAACAAGCATAGCGGCGCCGGTTCCGTTCACCGATGTGTTGCATGCGAGTCGGTGTTATTTTGGCATCAACATCTTGTGTCCCTAAATATGTGCTTTTTGGAGGATGAAAAGCGGCACACTTACTTATGGGAAGATTGAAATGTGACTCGGTGTCAATGTTTAAGTGCGAGCAGAAAAGTTAAGTTACGTGACCGAGGCATTTAATGACCCTCTACTAAGATGTGTGCTTGGAAGTTTTCCCCGCTATAAGGAACGTCGATGAATGTCCATGTACATTATCAAATTACTCTCTGGTTTCCACACTTCATTGTACCCTGGTTGAGCATATTAGCCGTCAACCGAATTGTTCAACGTTTTGAAAGGGAAGTGCTAGTTAACTCTGGCTACTCCTTTCCTTAGCTTCATCTTTGCCCCTGTCCCGTTAAAACACTGCTCTCAGAAATTATCACTGCACAGCACGGATCGAGGGGACAGAAAACTTTTTTCTCCTGATTTCTAGCTAACAGCCAAGCCTTTCTCCCCTCCTTGTCTTTTGGAACTCTGTATAAACAGACAAAGCGACTTGTCCACCGTTTTAAATATGCAGGTAAGAAGTACTGTCATTGAACGTCAGTTACAAGCAGCTAGCTTGTTAGCCAACTTGTTAATTTTATTAACTGCTCAGTTAATGCAGTCCCTGCGACGGTAAGGGTACCAAGGTAGCTCGCTGGTGACGGTTATCAATCGCAAGAGTTTGTTGTTAGTCAGCGGTCTATTCAAGTCAATGGGACGGCTAATTAGCTAGCTAGCATGAAACATTTTATTACAGCCCTTCAAATAAATATGGCTGCAAAAGGCACGAGAATATAACTGCATAGGTTTGTTTGATAAAAGTGCCTTCTGTAATATTCTTGTGTCGTAAATTGTAATTATCTTGTGAGATTTATCACCAATGAAAAAGACATTAATTTCACAACTGTTTCAGATCTTTTTTTAAATTAGTTTAGGAATACATTAAAAAGCTTATGATTTTGGAAATGGAATTAAAAAAACACGCCTTTAACACGGTCGGCATATTGAGTGTCTGTTAAATGTTGCATCGTTTTACCATCTTCAGAAACCCAAAATGCCTGGTTTGATGGCTGCCTGAAGGGAAAGTTGCCCGAGTACGGTCAGACCCCTGCTTGCCCCATTGTGACGTAGCCGAAAGTGGGCGGGGCTTGGGATCGGTCAATTACTTTACCCTGAAAGTAGTTTAATGACAGAAAAGCTATCCTCGGAAAAAATCTAGTTTGGTCGACTAAAGCTACTGAGAAAAAGTAGTACGAATTACTGATTATACAGTTCATCAAACTGACAATGTTGAAAGTTGACAATGACAGCTGCTTTTGAACTTCTTATCAGTAGAACAGTCGAACAACGAATGCAATACATTGCACTTGACTACAGATGCTGATTTTTCATTGTATATTAATCACAGACTGTATGAAAAGATGGACGCAGCACCCGGGTCTGAAAAGTGAGGCCAATGCAGAAATCTCTAAAAAGTTCATTTTATTTAATGGCCAGCGGATGGCGACGTCGGTGGTTGCAGAAGGAAAGTCAACTCTATAGAAGGCTATGAGAAAATGACCCTACTTTACCACCTGATTTATTATTTCAATAATGATTTTCCACATTATTTTATGGTATCTATCGCAAGTTTCCTTCGATATATCATGATGTTCATTTTTGGAAATTGTGGTCCCAAATAGACTAGAATAAAGGACAAAGCCAGAATATGCTTTAGGGACGTGGCTATCCTCTGGTCCTCATCCGAAACGGTCAGATCCACCCGTAGATACACCCCTCGCTCCTCCCTGATCTTCAATTCACGCTCTCGTCCAATAGGAATCACATCCGGTTTCAAAATGACAAAATGGCGCTGTTCAAATTACCAAAATCGAGGCTTCCTAAATGGTATACTGAGACCAATGGGTGACATCACGATTGCTTCTTCCATCTTTTTATACAGTCTATGATATTAATGATATAATATCTTTGTGTAACTACAGTAGGCTTTAGTAGGTAGTATTTACTATGTGTGTGTGTGTGTGTGTATGTGTGTGGTTTTTGATACTTTGGATATACTTGCTACTTGAAAATAAATGTAAACATTTGAGCTAACTGTGTATCTCTCTGTAACAGTGTGAGTTTTTGAGAGTTTGCCCACTGCCATAATGTACATTGAAAATTTAGTAGGCTACTCAGACTGTTCCCAGTCCAGTCCTGTTTTTTTTTTTACTTTCCTCCCAGAAGAAGATAGTGGCCAAATTTATGACTTGTCTGGTTCCCATTACATCAACAAATAGGGTTAGCCTACAGGATTAGCTGTCTTTATGTGAACAGGGTGGCAGTGGCCTGGGATGGAGTCAACACTCCCAGCCTGAATTATTGTCTCAGTCCCCCACTGCTTGTCACAATAGCCAAAACACCACAAGTTGCACCTAGAGCAATCGATAAGGTGGACTTATTGGCCACTTCAAATGTCAGTTACATCACCATGTTTTTTACGGTAATGATACACTTTATCCATAATTGTTTGCACATGGGCTCGAGGTGTCATTTGGAAGCCTGCGCAGTGCTGCATGTAACTTGGACATTTAAAAATCTTCAGATTTGAAACTCGTTTTTATATTCATTTATGTTGACAGCTTTATCAATGCAAGTGAATGGGGAGATAAATCTTTGTCACAGAGGCATGAAATCTTGGTGAGTCAATTAGAAAATGTATTGCACACATTGGTAACTGCATATTAAGCCCTATATTCAAAGTCGTGCAAATATGGCTTTAATGCTTGTTGATCAAATTCTGTAATTTAATGGTGTTTCTCCTGAAATATGCCATGAATTGAATTTTTGCCATAAATTTGCAATCATTGAGGGTGCTACGGTGATTTAACATTTGTTACTTAAACATGACACATTTATCCTTGCCCCCTTCCTCTTACCGACTGACCGACTTCCTCTGTAATGCAAAGACGAATTAATTATAGCACTCCCATCTCATTTTCCAAAGAAATGAAAAAAAGAACAGAAGTTTTTGGATTTTCTTCTAGCCTCTTTGTGGTTCTTGGTGCAATAAACTTCACACATATTCCATAAACCCTCCGTTAAAAATGCTCAAAAACCCTCCAATATGGCTGAATTAAAACAATTCTGCAAAGTAGAGTGGGCCAAAATTCCTCCACAGCGATGTGAAAGACTCATTGCCAGTTGTCACAAACGCTTGATTGCAGTTGTTGTCGCCAAGGGTGGCACAACCAGTTACTAGGTTTGGGGGGCAGTTACTTTTTCACATAGGGCCAGGTAGGTTTGGATAGCTTTCTCCCCTCAATAAATGAAATCATCATTTGAAAACTGCATTTTGTATTTACTCGGGGTGTTCACCTCCGCCAATAAGGTGTATGTTTTTGCCGGCGTTTATCTGTTTGTCTGTCTGTTTGACTGTTAGCAGGATATCTCAAAAAGACCCCAGTAGATTTTAGCCAAACTTTGCAGGATCTTACAGTAGCACAAGAGGAACAAGTGATTAAATTTTGACATATCTAGGCCAAAGCACAGCTGAGATATAGGCCAGAGTTTAAATCCAGCTATGCTGGCTGAGATTTGAAGTCTTTCCAATGGGCCGGATTTCCAATCGGCATGCTTTTGGGTTTTGCTGCCACCTGGGGGTGGAATGCAGCAACACCCTACATCAGCCAACGAAAATAACTAATGCACAGAGTTGCCTTGGCATGGCGGAGGTGCTGCGCTCTCTGAGTGCTCTTGTCTTTGTCTCATATTAAAATTTGTTTGATGATCTGAAACATTTAAGTATGCAAAAAAATAAGAAATCAGGAAGGGGGCAAATACTTTTTCACAGCACTGTATTTATCAAGATGTTAAGGTGCTTAACTGTATCTCTTGCAGAGGCAAGTATCTGTACACAGGTGATTAGACAGACAGATTTGCTAATTATTATTATATAATGTCCAGAAAATTGACTCGGGCCTTAAAAGAGCTGCGTCAGGATTACTGCACATGCTCACAACTTTGAAAGAAGAAAGTCCGCACAACTATGAGTGAAAATCTAGAGGGTATTTTCTTCTTAAATGATTATTGGTGAGGGCAACCAGCTTGCATTCTTTGTATCCCTTGGCGAAAGCTGAAAATAGCACTTTGAATCCTTAAATTTCCAGAGAAAGCTCCTTAATATAAAAAGCATATTGCCGTACAACTACAACCCCAATTCCGAAATAGTTGGGACGAAGTGTAAATTGTGAATAAAATCAATATGCAATGACTTTCAGATCACAAGCCAATGTGTTATTTACAATAGAACATAGATAACATTTCAAATGTTGAAACTGAGACACTTTACATTTTTATCCACAAAATGAGCTTATTTCAAATTTTCTGGCTGCAAGGGTCTCAAAAAAGTTGAGACACAGGCAGAAAAGGGCTGAAAAAGCAATTAATATATAAGAGAATGAACTGAAAGAACATTTAGCAAGTAATTAAGTTAACTGGCATCAGGTGTGTAACATGATTGGCTATAAAAGGGATGTCTTAGAGAGGCTGAGTCTCTCAGAAGTAAAGATGGCCAGAGGCTCTCCAACCTGTGAAGGCTTGCGTAAAAAAATTGTGGAATACTTTAAAAACAATGTTCCTCCACATCAAATTGCAAAAGCTTTGAAGGTCTCATCATCGACAGTGCATAACATCATCAAAAGATTCCAAGAAACTGGAAAAATCTTTGTGCGGAAGGGACAAGGCCGAAGACCTTCACTGGATGCCCGTGATCTTCTGTAATTGCCGGAGGAATACGGAGGCCAGGTGCAACGACCAGAGTGAGTAGCACGGACACAGAACAAACACAGGGAATAATACAGACCAAATGAAAGTACTCATGCTTCCAAAGGACGTATAATAGTCCTAACCACGGAAGCAAAGAGAGATAGAAAAAGGGAGATGAAACTCCAATAATAAGAAGATAGAAAGTCAAGCAAAACCTGACTGCAGATATCTCAGGCTATAGTGCTTAGCTACAAACAGACACTCTAGCGAAGGAGGCCTGCTGGACTTCCTGCTTCTATAGATTCTGGGGAAGCGCCGCCCCAGCTCAATCAGCCGGCTGGGCAAAGAATTCTATAACCCAGGAAACGATATCGTCCCGGGACGAGAGCCACCAAGAAAAGTCCAAAACACACGCACAAACATCCAGAACCATGACAGGACCCCCCCCCCCAAGGGACGGCCCCAGACGTTCCCAAAAACCTCAAGCAGGGACCCAGCACCACTCCTCAGGACACCAAACCCTCTGGCCACCCTGATAAGCCGGTGCAAAACGGTGCCTCCTATCAGTGGCAGCCTTCCGTTTATGCACTGCCATGGGGACAAACAAACAGCCAGAGGGCTCCCCACCAGAGCCAGGGTCAGGCCGCAAGGCCTCCCGCACAACAGACTCAGTATCCCCCTGTATGGGAGCCACAATCCGAGCCGCCGGAACAACCGGCCCAGAAACGGGATCTCGGCATGAGCGGTCATAAATCCGTGAAAAGGCACCAGGCTTGATGCTTTTGGAGCCGGGGCGTTAAGCCAACGCAAAGTCAAAGCAATTGAAAAACAATGCCCACCGCGCCTGCCGGGAATCACATCGCCTAGTCTGCTGGACACACTGGGGATTCCTGTAATTCATCCAAATCACAAATGGATGTTCAGCCCCCTCCAACCAATGGCGCCACTCTTCTAACACT
The DNA here is from genome assembly GCA_029692085.1 of Gymnothorax javanicus. Lineage (NCBI taxonomy): Eukaryota > Metazoa > Chordata > Actinopteri > Anguilliformes > Muraenidae > Gymnothorax > Gymnothorax javanicus. The sequence goes on from CM056198.1 coordinate 75,183,886, forward strand.
AATTTAACAGCTAACAACTCCCGGTCACCAATACTATAATTCCGTTCAACCGGTGACAACGACCGGGAGAAGTAGGCGCATGGGTGCAACTTATTGTCCCGAAGTGGGTGCTGAGACAAAATGGCACCCACCCCGACCTCCGAAGTGTCAACCTCCACCACCAATGGGAGGGAGGGGTCGGGCAAAGCGACAATAGGTCCTGAACTAAGTCGTTTCTTCAACTCCTGAAAAGCAGCCTCCGCTGCTGGAGACCAAGCAAACGACGAGGAGGAATTCCTCTTAGAAAGCGCAATGATGGGGGCAGCCACAGCGCTAAAATTGCGAATAAACCTCCTATAAAAATTGGCAAAGTCCAAAAATCGTTTAACCTCCTTAACATTCTGAGAGGCAGGCCAATTCCTAACCGCTGCCACCTTGTCAGGGAATAGTTTGATCTCACTATCGTAAACACGATGCAGAGGCAAAGACAAAGCTCGTTGTTTGCCAAAATCCTCTGCGAGATCAACATAATCATCTGACACGTTGGGAGGTAAACCAAGGTTCAGCGCGGCTCCTACACACTAATCTTGTTCAGAACCCGATGCCTCCCCCATGGGTTGAAATTCGGGGCGACTTGCCAGAATCTCACTACAGTGAGACCTACAGTCTGAGCCCCACTGAACAATTGGGTCACTTTGACTGCCCCAAAAGATCTGTGGCCTATGCTTGAGCAACCAGGAATGACCCAAAACCAAAGGACAAACTGGGGAATCGATTAAGAAAAAACGAATTTTCTCTGAATGACCACCGAAAGGGATAAACATAGTCAAAAAATCAGAGACCTTAGTTATAAGCTCATCTCCCAACGGTCGACCGTCCAAAGCTTTGATCGAGTGCGAATGTGAGAGAGAGTGGATGGGAATGGAATGTTTTCTAGCCCACTCCGCATCTATAAAACAATCAACAGCCCCTGAATCCAAAAAGGCTTTAACCCCTATTTTCTTTTTCCCCATAGTCAACTTTACTGAAATAAGAGTTCGAACGGGAGATTGGGTCTGTCCCTCTAGCGCCCCCTCTACCGCCAGAGGGGCTTCCCGTCTCCCTTTAAGCTCGGGGCAACTAGGACGGATATGTCCCGGTTCGCTGCAATGATGACAAATTATTTGTCTGTGAACAGGCTTATGAGCCCGGTTCTCATATGAGCCATCAACCTGCATGGGCTCACTAGAATTGGGCATTTCAATGGGCGGAGTTGGGGCTGTATGTCTGTTGCACGGAAAATTAACCTTGTTGCTATCAAGAGCCAATGCAGTATGTTTCTCCTCGTTTCGTTCGCGGATGCGATTATGAACTCGCACTGCAGTACGAACCAACGAATCTAAAGAAACGCAAGGCTCTAGTGTAGCCAGAGCGTCCTTAACCTCCTCCGCCAAAGCGTGAACAAACACTGTCATAAGAGGTGCTTCTGGCCACCCTGTCTCTGTGGCTAAGGAGAAATCAGTGACGCCTTCAGAACCCTGCTTCAAATGCATTAGACGTGTAGCTGCATCCTGACCATATACATCCTGATAAAAAACATTAATCATTTCTCTCACGAGAGTTTCCACTGAATTTACTACCGGCGATTTAGCTCGAATGAGTGGCTCCACCCAAGTGAGAGCTGTGCTGGTCAACAGTGATAAAATAAACGAAACCCGTGATTCTTCATTCGAGAACCGTGAGGGTTGCGCTTTAAAAAATATTTCACATTGAGCGATGAAATCTTTACCTTTTCCTGCCGCGCCTCCATATCTTGGGGGTAACTTGAGTTTAGGCTCTCGTGGAAGGTGTACTGATTGTGCTTGTGAAACATTTTGTGTAATCTGAGCAGACAATGCTCTAATACTCTTGGAGAGACTTATTAGAAGATTTTCCTGTGTCTGCATAGCCTGCTCCTGAAGGCGAATTCTCTGTCAGCTCCGCCTGCCGACTGTCTAAGCTAGAAAGACCCTGGCCATACGCAGTAAGGACAGACTGCTGGTCAGCGACAATGCTCTCTAGCGTAGCCGCTGCTGGCGACTCCATGTCTGGCTAGAGTGTTCTGTAATGGCCGGAGGAATACGGAGGCCAGGTGCAACGACCAGAGAGAGTAGCATGGACACAGAACAAACACAGGGAATAATACAGACTAAACGAAAGTACTCGCGCTTCCAAAGGACGTATGATAGTCCTAACCATGGAAGCAAAGAAAGATAGAAAAAGGGAGATGAAACTCCAATAATAAGAAGATAGAAAGTCAAACAAAACCTGACTGCAGATATCTTCGGCTATAGTGCTTAGCTACGAACAGACACTCTAGCGAAGGAGGCATGCCGGACTTCCTGCTTATATAGATTCTGGGGAAGCGCCGCCCCAGCTCAATCAGCCAGCTGGGCAAAGAATCCGATAACCCAGGAAACAATATCGTCCCGGGACGAGAGCCACAAAGAAAAGTCCAAAACACACGCACAAACATCCAGAACCATGACATCTTCGGGCCCTCAGATGCCACTGCATCACTCACCGGCATGACTCTGTCATTTAAATTACTAAATGGGCCCAGGAATACTTCAAGAAACCACTGTCTGTAAACGCAGTCTGCCAAGCCATCCACAGATGCCACCTAAAACTCAATCATGCAAAAAGGAAGCCTTTGTTGAACATGATCCAGAAGCGCCGCCGTGTTCTGTGGGCCAAGGCTCATTTAAAATGGACTGCAGCAAAGTGACAAAGTGTCTTGTGGTCAGATGAGTCCAAATTTGACATTCTTGTTGGAAATCATGGGCGTCGTGTCCTCCGGGCTAAAGAGGAGAGAGACCACCTCTCCTGTTAGCAGTGTTCAGTTCAAAAGCCAGCATCTCTGATGGTATGGGGATGCATTAGTGCATATGGTGTGGGACACTTGCATGTTTTAAAAAGCACCATGAATGTTGAAAGGTATATAAAGGCTTTAGAGCCTGGATCATCAACTGGCGGCCCGCGGGCCAGATGGAAAGCCTTGGCGGGCCGGGTGTGAAAATTTAATTAATTCAGAAAATGTGAACATAGAAGTTTTTCTCAGTATTTTCAGAAATCTACAGTAGCATTTCTCCCTCTGATATAGATTGAAACAACGCCAAAGGCAACCGCAGATGAAAATAATTTTGTCTGGAATGATTTACTGCCGTGTGTGTTGCATGTGCGTTCCTCTCATGGGACAGAAAGTCAGCTGGCGCCGCGAGTCAGCTATGCTGTCTCTCAATGCAAGAAGGGGGCAAACTCAAATCTCTGCTTCAAACAATTCGTATTATTTATGTATATTCACGCTCTCATTTAACTTCTAAGAATTTTCTCTTGTACACTATTATTTAACATTTCGTTTTAACTTTTTTTTTTTCACATGCACAATAACGGTTCTCGCTGCCTGGTCTCATGAAATGCGTTGTCTTATTTTCTTCAAGAGCAAATGCTGGCATTGTGTGATAATAGATTTGAAAAATAAAACAGATAGGTCCAAACCTGGCTAGCCTAGAACGTAATAAAAAAATAAAACTAGACCATGTCAGTTTACAATGAATTGCACGAAGAAAACCCTGCCCAATATTTCGGTTTTACTTTTTTCACATGCACAATCATGATGGTCAGCGTAAGCAAAATAGCCTATCACAGTCAAAAACAAAAAACAAAAAAATAAAATCTGCTTATTTAAGCAACAATGACAAACACCATCTTTGTGTGACAACCGATATGAATGATAAAAAAATAAATAAATAAAGGGGTCCAAGTGGAGCCATTCACTGCATCTGTGGCTGTATCAAATAAAGCGCTATTAAAAATAAAACTAGACCAGTCAGTTTACAATGAATCCAACTCATAAAACTGTTGGCACAGCCATTCTTTGGCGTGGAAAATGCCGGTACAAAGTTGAACATTAGATCATAACAGAGGAAAAACTTCGCACAGCCACCATCAGTTTGCTCAGTTGCTGAGACTAATCGATTGATTGACTAACTAGTTAATTTTTGATTGCATTATTGCAAATTGCATCTGCATCACAAAGTAATTAGGCGGTTTCCTATGCACAGAAATGACGGCTTGTCTTTCGAAGATTCCGAACGCATGTAGCTAATAAAACGGCATTGATTCCCATTTCTTTGCGGCTTATTGCCATAAAAGCATTTTACCTGTCAGTATGGTTTGATAAACCTAAGATTTCTCCCTCATGAAGTGTATTCGTTTCAATGCGAAAAACCACAGCCTATGATTAAATCAAGAGCCATATCACAATCAATTATGCTGCAGAAAATGCTAAAATGAGAGATTGAGATCAAAATTGAGATATATACAGTACCAGTCAAAAGTTTAGACATACCCACATTTTTCTTACAATACATGTTAAATAAAGAAGCCGGCACTCTTTAAAAAAAGATCTAATTTGTTGCATTTGTTGTTGCAGAGCATATTCACTTTTTGTTATATTACTAGAGCAGTTATATGGCTATAACGAGTTTGCTGCTGAGCGGCCGTCTAAGCTGCCAAAGATGTGCTGCACCTGTAGTTTGCTCTCCATCAACCTTTTTTTGCCTAATAAGTTCCAAAACAGCTTGTTTTTGATTTAATTTGGCTGTTGGAAAATGTAAGGAGCTTGTTTGTCTGCTTACTTTGCAAAATATGGCTTCTTTGAGAATTCTAAAATTTTGGACACTATTCAAACAAGAATATTGTTCTCTTTTAACTTCTGACAGTTAACCTCTTACCAGATTCAATTTGAGATTATATAGAGAAGTTAAGCCATTTAAATTTCTCAAAAAACAGAGTGCTCTGACATTAGCAAAGTGTGTCCAAACTTTTGACTGGTACGGTATATAATGTGTGTATGAATGAAAATCTGGCCCCCATAGTGTCTTTTTGGAAAAAATTTGGCCCTTGGACAAATGTAGTTGATGACCCCTGCTTTAGAGCAACATATGCTCCCCTCCAGATGACATCTATTCCAGGGAAGGCCTTGTGTATTTCAGCAGGACAATGCAAAACCACATACTGCAGCTATTACAACAGCATGGCTTCGTAGTAGAAGAGTCCGTGTGCTGAACTGGCCTGCCTGCAGTCCTGATCTTTCACCAATTGAGAACATTTGGCGCATAGTTAGACGAAAAGTCCGTCAAAGGAGACCCAAAACTCTCCAGCAGCTGGAAGCCTGTATTAAACAAGAGTAGGATCAAATTCCAATGGCTAAACTCAAGAAACTTGTCTCCTCAATGCCCAGACGCCTCCACCCTGTGTTAAAAAGAAGAGGGATGCTTAACCATGGTAAACAGGCCCCTGTCCCAACTTTTTTGAGACCTGTAGCAGCCATCAAATTTTAAATGAGCTCATTTTGTGGGTAAAGTTGTAAAGTTTCTTAGCTTCAACATTTGCTATGTCATCTCTGTTCTATTGTATCTAAAATACTGGGTTTGGGTGATTGGGTGAAATCTGTGATTGGGTTACTGCCATCTTACTTATGTTCATATATGTGTAGGAACCATAATCAGTATAGCCTGCAGTCACAAAATATTGTGCAAATGCTGGTACCCAAGGTTCGAACTGAACTTGGAAAAAAAGCTTTTCAATATGCTGCCCCCTCGACCTGGAATGACATACAGAAGGAACTTTAATTGTCAGAGCTGGTTACCTTAGCAAGATTTAAGTCAATCATAAAGGAACGGGAATCTGAGAGTCTCGGAAAATGTGATTGTGTCTAATCCTTTTCTGTTAAAGCAAATAGTTTTCAATTGAATTTAAGCCTATTATAATAATTTATTCGTGATTCATGTTTTATACTGCATACTTTTGTTGCTAACATATACTGTGTGATTGTACTTGTCTGGCTGTAATGTTGGTTTTATTGTTGAAATTGCTTCATGCTGCCGTCTTGGCCAGGTCACTCTTGGAGAAGAGATTTTTAATCTCAATGAGTCTTTACCTGGTTAAATAAAGGATAAATAAATAAATAAATAACTGGCTGGTGTGATTTGAAAGTCATTGCGTTTTGATTTTATTCACAATTTACACTTTTTCCCAACTGTTTCGGAATTGGGGTTGTAAAATATATACATACAATGCTAAATAAAGATGGATTGGCAAGGGTGGACTTAAATTATGACTTGCAGATTTACTTTCTTGGGATGTAAATTCTGAGCATGTGCAGTAATTGTGACACAGCTCCTTTTACAAAAAAAAAAAAAGCTAATTACATGTGTGCTTTTTTCTTTTTTTTTTCTTTTCTTTGCCAGCAGCCATACCACTATTGCCAGCAGCCATACCACTATTCGATCTGCTCCAGCCGCGTGGCTGAAGCTAAGCAGGCGTGGGCTTGGTTAGTACTTGGATGGGAGACCACCGAGGAAACCCAAGTTGCTGCTGGAAGAGGTGTTGGTGGGCCAGTAGGTGGCGATCTTCCCTCTGGTGGAATAATCCCCAATGCCCCAGTGCAGTGACGGGGACACTGTACTGAAGGAGACGCCGTCTTTCGGATGAGACGTTAAACCGAGGTCCTGACTCACTGTGGTCATTAAAGATCCTATGACACTCTTCGATAAGAGTAGGGGGTTCCCCGGTGTCATGGCTAAAGTCCCAATCTGGCTCTTTCGACCTGCCACCTAATCATCCCCTGATCCAATTGGCTGTGCAAATTGCCCTCTCCCTCCCCACCTCAACCCCCAGGGCTCCCTTGAAAAAGAGATTTCAATCTCAACGGGACTTCCCTGGTTAAATAAGGGTTAAATAAAATAAAAAAATTTTGCCCACCAGAGGGCCAACATATTGCAGCAGTATTGGTATTGAAGTTGACCTAGCCTCTCTAGATGGTGCTCTGTTTATCCGGCCCGCTCGCTACTATCTCAAATTTTTGAATCGGTTAATAGCATAAATTTTGAACAACATTCAATTTTTCACATCATTTTTATTTAAGGAAAAAAGAGGTTGTAATTCTGTGCGCACATTTTGCCACTAGGCGGTGATCAATACAAACAATTGGACGTTTTCCCAACTCATTCACATTGTACCAACAATTCAGCAATGGCATGCTGTCAAAGTTTTCGAAGGGTTTCAGGGTTGTGAATAAAATACTGGCCGGTGTGATTTGAAAGTCATTGTGTTTTGATTTTATTCACAATTTACACTTTGTCCCAACTATGTCGGAATCGGGGTTGTAATTCGATACAAAATCTAAACCTAATCTAACTACCATCTGAAGCAGCGGTGACTACATAACACTCTACTTTCAGGTGGATTTCAAGAAATTTCAGTTATTGCCATCCATACAAT